>CM052660.1:109197472-109245447 GCA_028533165.1 Leontopithecus rosalia | reverse complement strand
GTGGGGATAACTAGGGTAGAGGAGTCCGCACATGCGCATGGGGTGAGGGAGGCCGTAGGGGTAACTAGGAAAGAGGGACCCCACAGGCGCATGGGGTAAGGGAGGCCGTAGGGATAACTAGGGAAGAGGAACCGCACATGCGCACGGGTGAGGGAGGCCGTGGGGGTAACTAGGGTAGAGGAGTCCGCACATGCGCACGGGGTGAGGGAGGCTGTGGGGGTAACTAGGGTAGAGGAGTCCGCACATGCGCACGGGATGAGGGAGGCCGTGGCGGTAACTAGGAAAGAGGAACCGCACATGCGCATGGGGTGGCCGTGGGGGTAACTAGGAAAGAGGAACCCCACATGCGCATGGGGTGAAGGAGGCTGCACATGCGCACAGGGTGAGGGAGGCCGTGGGGATAACTAGGGAAGAGGAGCTGCACAGGCAGGCAGGGTGAGGAAGGCCGTGGGGATAACTAGAGACAAGGAGCCGCACATGCGCACAGGGTGAGGAGGGCCGTGGGAATAACTAGGAAGAGGATCTATGCATGCGCACAGGGCACGTGGAAAGGCCATGCCCCAGGGCGCCTTGTAGGTTGGAGGGAAGTCTGGAGGCCTATGTAGCTGCAGCAGGAGTGATGGAAGTAATGGGAGCTAAGAGCAAAACTGCAGCCCCTCACACACAGCCATTGTCCAACTCCAGCCTCCCCTTCTGGCATGGTCACTGTCCAGTCTCAGCCTCCCCTCCCAGTGAGACCGGTTCTGCCAGGGAGGGGGGTCTTCGGGAGAGGGGTGGGAGGATCTGACTCATGTTCTCACTCCTTTTTTTTTTCTTTTTTTGGGATGGAGTCTGGCTCTGCTGCTCAGGCTGGAGTGCAGTGGCATGATGTCAGCTAATTGCAACCTCCTCCCAGGTTCAAGAGATTATCCTGCCACAGCCTCCTGAGTAGCTGGGACTACAGGCACGCGCCACCATACCCGGCTAATTTTTTAAATTTTTAGTAGAGACAGGGTTTCACTATATTGGTCAGACTGGTCTCGAACTCCTGACCTCATGATCCACTCACCTCAGCCTCCCAAAGTGCTGGGATTACAGGCATGAACCTGCCTGGCCTCTTTTTTTTTTTTTTTCAGACAGGATCTTGCTCTTGCCCAGGCTGGAATGCAGTGGTGCAGTCATGGCTCACTGCAGCCTCAACCTCTGCAGCTCAAGTGATCCTCCCACCTCAGCCTCCCAAGTAGTGGGGACCACAGGCACACATCTCCATGCCTGGCTAATTCTGTTTCTTTTATTTTTTGTAGAAACAAAGTCTTTCTACGTTGGTCAGGCTGGTCTTGAACTCCTGGCCGCAAGTGATCCTCCTGCCTCAGCCTCCCAAAGTGCTGAGATTACAGGCACGAGCCATCGCACAGAACCTGACTCATGTTTTCCCAGGGAAACATGCAGTGGGTGTGGAGGTTAGACCAAGGGATGCAGGCGGATCTTAGTGACACCAGCGAGGAGGGGATGGGACCAATCCTGCCAGAGATGCTGGCCTGGACCAGGGCAGTGACAGTGGCCGTGGGGAGACAGGCTAGGGTTTCAAGTGTGCTCTGGGGGTGTCTGGGAGGCAGAGCTGACGGACAAGCTACAGGTTCACAGGAAAGGCCCCAGGGCTGGCTCCAAGGTTTTGGCCTGGGCCTGGACAGGAAGGATGGCATTGCCACTAACCAAGAGGGACACCAGTGCCAGCAGTGTCTGAACAGAGGAGGAGGGGCCAGCGAGGCTGGAGACCCCTTTGCTTGCCAGGAGAAACCCCTGGCTGGAGAGAGGTGGGGGTGGGATTCTTGTACAGCTAATATTAGTAATCACCACACACCAAGACCTGGCTTGTGCCAGGCCCTGCACGCTTTATGTCTGGAAATGCTCTCACGCCTCCAGGGGGCCCTGTTAGCACCCACTGCTCCAGCTCAGGGAAGGCGCCAGCAGCCAAGGCCACAGGCTGCTGAGTGGCAGAGCAGAGATTTGAATTCATAGCTGTCTGACTCCCTTGTTCAGCCTTGTGGGTCATCAGGGGACCCACACTCTGGGTCTAGTGGCTGAGACTGAGGCCAGGGCAGCCGGGGCTGCTGTGGCTCACTGTGCAAGCGCTGCAGCCAGCCCTGTGCCTCGACTCCCTCAACTCCCCTGCCCTCAGCACCCGCCCCCCGTCCTGGGCCTGGACAAAGGGGCCTCTGTCCTGCCAGCTCCCCTCTCAGAGTGGCTGACCCACAAATGGGTTATATAACCACGGCCCAGATAGGCGGGGGTTTGGCCCGTCTGCTTGGACTGGAGCCCACTGGGAGGTCATTGGTGGGCTTCCCTCCTCTGGTAGCACTGGGAGAGATCAGGTTGGGGGTGCCCAGGAGGCCTCTCTGGCCTCAGGTGCTCCTAGCCCCACCAGGGAGGAGGCGGCCATTCTCGTGAGGTCGCTCAGAGGTGCCAGCCCACTCGCCCGCCTCCCGCTTCTGCTCATCCACATTGGCTGTGGCCCAGGGCTGGCAGTGGGGGTGCTGCATGGTGG
The DNA here is from genome assembly GCA_028533165.1 of Leontopithecus rosalia. NCBI lineage: Eukaryota > Metazoa > Chordata > Mammalia > Primates > Cebidae > Leontopithecus > Leontopithecus rosalia. Next base: position 109,242,923 of record CM052660.1, on the reverse strand, counting down.
AGATGCAGATCCTCCCCCAGAGATACCCCCATTTCCGGGTGTTCCAGCCTCCCTGGCCACCCCCGGCCCCATCTGGATTCTTCTGAGAGACAGATTGGGCCGGCTCTCTCCCTCCCACCATTGGCAGGTGCTCAGCCAGCGTCCTGAGGGAGGGGTGCGCATGCACATGTGTGTGCCTGTGTGGGTGCATGGCCTTGGCTACTGTCCCCAGGTGGGAACAAGGACCCCAGGCCATAGTCCTTAGTACTGTGAACCCCCACATCTCAAAACAATGAGACACCAAGGCCCAAGTGGCTGGCACTGGGTGCGGGGCAGAGCTGAAGGTGTGAGTGCGGGAGTGGACGAGTGTCTGCAGACTGAGAGCCCAGCAGAGTTGTGCCTGCCAGGGAGATGGCTGGCACCCTCTCCCTGCCCTCAGGCTGCCTGGAGGGGCTGGCACAGCCTTCCTTCATCAAGTCTCCTTCCATCCCCAGAGCTCCTGGGCTCCACCAAGAAGATCAATGTCAACTTCCAGGACCCCGATGGGTGAGTTCTGAGCCGGACAGTGCCTGCCTGCATGGGAGGGTGGCTCCTGGAGAGGGATGGGTGCTGGGGCCTCTGCTCTATGTGTCCTCTGCTTGTGCCAGCTTCTCAGCTCTGCACCACGCGGCCCTGAATGGCAACACGGAATTGATCAGCCTGCTGCTGGAGGCCCAGGCCGCCGTGGACATCAAGGACAACAAAGGCAAGACTGGCCCAGGGCCTCTGGCAGGGACAGGGGCAGAGGCAGTTGGGGGGGCTCCCCAGGGCCTGCGTGGATCCTTGGCTGAGTTCTCAGCGCAGGGTCTCAGTCAAAGTTTAGGCCTGTCCTTGTGGGATCAGGGTCCTGGAGGCCAGGAGTGGGCTTGGGGTCAGTGGTCAGGTCCCAGCATTCCCCCACTCCCCCAGTATTGGGCTTGGGGTCAGTGGTCAACTCCCAGCATCCCCCACCCCCCAGCGCTGGGCTTGGGGTTGAGGTCAGCTCCCACCACCCTCTATCCCCCAGGGTTGGTCTTGCGGTCAGGGGTCACCTCCCAGCATCCCCTACCCCCCAGCACTGGGCTTGGGGTCAGGGGCTGGCTCCTAGCATCCCCTCACCCCCCAGGCATGCGGCCACTGCACTACGCAGCCTGGCAGGGCCGGAAGGAACCCATGAAGCTGGTGCTGAAGGCAGGCTCTGCTGTGAACATCCCGTCCGATGAGGGCCACATCCCGCTGCACTTGGCAGCCCAGCATGGTCACTATGATGTGGTGAGGCCAGAGTGGGGGGCGGAGGTGGGGGCAGCACAGCCTGAGGATGCCCGGGGCTGAGGATGCCCTGGCTGAAGATGCCCTGGCTGAAGATGCCCAGGGCTGCAGGTGCCCGGGCTGTGGGTGCCCAGGGCTGCGGGTGCCCGGGCTGAGGGTGCCCAGGGCTGAGGATGCCCTGGCTGAGGATGCCCTGGCTGAAGATGCCCAGGGCTGCAGGTGCCCGGGCTGAGGGTGCGCAGGGCTGAGGGTGCCCAGGGCTGCGGGTGCCCAGGCTGAGGTGCGCAGGGCTGAGGGTGCCCAGGGCTGCGGGTGCCCAGGGCTGAGGGTGCCCAGGGCTGAGGGTGCCTGGGCTGAGGGTGCCCAGGGCTGAGGGTGCCCAGGGCTGAGGGTGCGCAGGGCTGAGGGTGCCCAGGGCTGAGGGTGCCCGGGCTGAGGGTGCCCAGGGCTGAGGGTGCCCAGGCTGAAGGTGCCCAGGGCTGAGGGTGCCCAGGGCTGAGGGTGCCCAGGGCTGAGGATGCGCAGGGCTGAGGATGCGCAGGGCTGAGGGTGTGCAGGGCTGAGGACGCAAGGGCCTGACTGCACCCTCGGCCTGCAGTCTGAGATGCTGCTGCAGCACCAGTCCAACCCATGTATGGTAGATAACTCGGGGAAGACGCCCCTGGACCTGGCCTGCGAGTTCGGCCGTGTTGGGGTGAGTCCTCCACAGAGCCCCGTGGGGTGGAGCTGGGAAGCCCCATACCAGGGTCCTTCTACCCTGACCCCTCCTTCAAGGTGGTCCAGCTGCTGCTCAGCAGTAACATGTGTGCGGCGCTGCTAGAGCCCCGGCCAGGGGACGCCACTGACCCCAACGGCACCAGCCCTCTGCACCTTGCAGCCAAGAACGGCCACATCGACATCATCAGGTAGAGCTGGTGGCAGGGAGGGCCTCCGCCTCAGGGTCCCTGGAGTTCGGCAGCAGCCTGGGGCTTGGGGCAGGAATATGCAGGGTCCCAGGTCCATGGTCAAGCCTCTGGCATGGCCTACAGCACCCATGTACAGGATGAGCTAGAGGGGCTGGGGAGGGGGCTTCTGCTTGCTCTTTCCCGGCCCTGCCGCCCCTGGGTGCACTCGAGGTGCTGAACTTCTCTGAGCCTCAGTTTCCCATCCATAAAGTGGGGCTCACAGCAGCACCTACACTGGTGTCAAACAAGATAGCAGCTGAGAAGTCTTCGCGCCGGGAGGGCCCTTCAACAGCACTCACTGTGGGCTGGGCACAGTGGCTTACACTTATAATCCCAGCACTTTGGCAGGATTGCTTGAGGCCAGAAGTTCAAGACTGGCCTAGGCAACAGCATGTCAAGATCCTATCACTATCAAACACAGAAAAATTAGCTGCTCGTGGTGGTGCACACCTGCAGACCCAGCCCTTGGGAAGCTGAGGCAGGAGAATCGCTTGAGCCCGTGAGGTTGAGGCTGCAGTGAGTGGATTGCACTACTGCACACCAGCCTAGGTGACAGAGAGACCCCGTTTCTAATTTTTTTTTTTTAATTTGAGACAGAATCTCGCTCTGTCACCAGGCTGGAGTGCAGTGGTGTGATCTCAGCTTGCTGCAACCTCTGCCTCCTGCATTCAAGCGATTCTCCTGCCTCAGCCTCCCTGAGTAGCTGGGATTACAGGTTTGTACCACCATGACCAGCTAATTTTCATCTTTTTAGTAGACATGGGGTTTCACCATGTTGGCCAGGATGGTCTCGATCTCCTGACCTCATGATCCACCCACTTCAACCTCCCAAAGTGCTGGAATTATAGGTGTGAGCTACTGTGCCCGGCCTCATCTCTACTTTCTTAAAAAGTGGGCTGAGTGCAGTGGTTCAAAATGTCTGCAATTCCAGCATTTTGGGAGGCCGATGCAGGAGGCTTGCTTGAGCCCAGGAGTTAGAGACCAGCGTGGGAAACAAAGGATGTCCTGGTCTTTACAAAAAATAAAAGCAAAACAAAAAAAAGAGCTGGGAACAGTCGCACATGCCGGTAACCCCAGATATTCTGAAGGTGGGGGCAGGAGGATTGCTTGAGGCCAGGGGTTTGAGGCTGCAGTAAGCCATGATTGCACCATTGCACTCCAGCCTGGGTGACAGAGACCCTGTCTTAGAAAAAGCAGGCCGGACACAGTGGCTCACGCCTATAATCCCAGCACTTTGGGAGGCTGAGGAGGCTGGATCAGGAGGTCAGAAGTTCGAGATCATCCTGGTCAACATAATGAAACCCCATCTTTACTAAGAATACAAATAATTAGGCCAGGCGCGGTGGCTCAAGCCTGTAATCCCAGCACTTTGGGAGGCCGAGACGGGTGGATCATGAGGTCAAGAGATCGAGACCATCCTGGTCAACATGGTGAAACCCCGTCTCTACTAAAAATACAAAAAGTTAGCTGGGCATGGTGGCACATGCCTGTGATCCCAGCTACTCAGGAGGCTGAGGCAGGAGAATTGCCTGAACCCAGGAGGCGGAGGTTGCGGTGAGCCAAGATCGCACCATTGCACTCCAGCCTGGGTAACAAGAGCGAAACTCCGTCTCAAAACAACAACAACAACAAAAAAAACCACAAAAAAATTAGCTGCGTATGGTGGCAGGCACCTGTAATCCCAGCTACTCTGGAGGCTGAGGCTGAAGAATCGCTTGAACCCGGGAGGTGGAGGTTGCAGTGAGCTGAGATCACACCATTACACTCTAGCCTGGGTGAGAAGAGCCAAAACCTTCAAAAAAAAAAGGAAAAGTAAAGAAAAAGCGCTCGGCACTCAGTGTATGTCAGAGACGACACGGGGCAGGGCTCACACAGTCCTCCGCCCCCAGCAGGCCGCTGGGGTACCTGGAAATGGAGGCCTGGTTTGGGGGTGCTGGGGCTGGCTTTCTGCTAGAAAGCTCCACCTGTCCATTTCGCCTTTCTACCAGGCTCCTCCTCCAAGCTGGCATTGACATTAACCGCCAGACCAAGTCCGGCACCGCCCTGCACGAGGCTGCACTCTGCGGGAAGACGGAGGTGGTGCGGCTGCTGCTGGATGTGAGTCTGGGGGCCAGGGGCGCTGGGCCCAGTGGGCTGTGGGGGCTCCTGACAGGGCCTCACGTCTCGCGTGTGCAGAGCGGGATCAATGCCCATGTGAGGAACACCTACAGCCAGACAGCCCTGGACATCGTGCATCAGTTCACCACGTCCCAGGCCAGCAGGGAGATCAAGCAGCTGTTGCGAGGTGGGCCCGGGCAGGGCAGAGGAGCAGGGGCTGGGGCTAGAGCTGGGCCAGATCAGTCTGCAGGACTTGGGGGGCCCCCTCCTGTATCCCCAGAGGCCTCGGCGGCCCTGCAGGTCCGGGCGACCAAGGATTATTGCAACAATTATGACCTGACCAGCCTCAACGTGAAGGCGGGGGACATCATCACTGTAAGCATGGCCCCAGGGGCCGTCTCGGCAGGGAGGGGGCGGGACCTGGGCGTGTGCACCTTAGAACACCCTCCTGCTGCAACTGGGGGGCCCTGAGCAGGAGGCACTGAGAAAGGGGGCATCTCCCTGAGCGCTCCTCACTTTACTGGCCAGGTCCTCGAGCAGCATCCGGATGGCCGATGGAAGGGCTGTATCCATGACAACCGGACGGGCAATGACCGTGTGGGCTACTTCCCGTCCTCCCTGGGCGAGGCAGTTGTCAAGCGAGCAGGCAAGTCCCACCCTGCCCTGGAGGAGGCAGGAGCCCAGTAGTCTGGGCCTGGGGGCTGGAAGCGGGGTGTGTGCTGAAGGCGTGGGGGTCTAGCAGGGCTGGGGTTCTGGACGCCGCGGTGGGGTTGAGTGGGGAGCATCTGGGTGCCCCAGCGGTGATGTCTTCGTCTGTTCCCACACCTGTTCCTTCATGTGTTCCACCAAGCCCCGTGTGCCACCACGTTCTGGTTCTGAACTGGCCACCAGGGCAGATGGGGACCCAGCTCCCAAGGAGCTTGCCCTGGGGTGGGAAGGGGCAGGGACAGCAAAGTAAACATGGAGGGACATTTGCCAACCGGTGACCCAGGGCAGGGGTAGGGCCTGCTTGAGATGGGGCAGTCAGAGAAGGCCAGAGAATGCTCTGGGAGGTGAGTGGGTTCCAAGGGGCAGGAGTTGTGTGTTGAAGGGGGATGGGGACGGGCTCGGTGGCTCACACCTGTAATCCCAGCACTTTTGGGAGGCTGTGGCGGGAGACAGTTTGAGCCCAGGAGTTCGAGATCAGCCTGGGCAACAGAGTGAGATTCAATCTCTACAAAAAATAAAATTAGCCAAAGGTGGTGGTGTATGCCAGGAGCCCCAGGGTCTTGGGAGGCTAGAGTGGGAGGACTGTTTGAGCTTGGGAAGTGGAGGCTTCAGTGAGCCAAGGTTGTGCCAGCCTGAGTAACAGGGCTAGATCCTGTCTCACAACAATAATGACAAAAAGGCACTCAAGTGTCTGCTCTTGGTGAGGAAAAAAGAAAAAACCCAGGTGCTGAGGCAGGCAAGAGCTTGGCACATCTGAGGAATAGGAGGCTGAGGAGAGGGACCAGGCCAGGGGCCCAGGCTCTGAAGCCCCACATGGTGGCTCAGAGGGACCAGTTTATTTTTAATGGAGGACACGGAGGTTGACAGGCAGGGCCAGCTCCACCATGGCCATCTAGCTCCTGAGTGGGAGCCTTGGCTCCAGCTTGTGTGGGGGCTCCTTGTCTGCCCCCTGGTCCCCAGCACAGAGACGTTCACACTGTCCAGCAGTCCCCGGCCCGCCTGCCTCCAGGATCCTGGGGCCACTGGCAGGATGCCTGGGCTGGGCTGCCTCTGCCCCTCTTATGCTCTAAATGTCTGGGGTGGGAGGGGTCTTCCGAGGGCTTCCAAGCTCCCTGGGGACAGCAGTGGGCAGAGAGGACCCCCCAGTGTGGCTGCTTGGCCTCTGCCCCGCCTTCCCTCTGTGTCAGCAGTCACCCACACCAGCCTAGGACTCAGGAGGCTGTGCTCGGCCCACAGGTCCCCGAGCAGGCACTGAACCAAACCTGCCCCAGGGAGGCAGCTCATCGGGATCCTCCGCACCCCCAGAGGAGATCTGGGTGCTGAGGAAGCCTTTTGCAGGTAGGCCGGGTCCCCGAAGGGCAGAGGTGGCAGGACTTCCACAAGGCACCACCGTGGGGCCAGGCAGGGGCCAGCACCGGCCTCATCCTGCCCCCTCGCGCTGGCAGGTGGAGAACGAAGTGGCAGCGTGAGCGGTGTGGCTGGCGGCCGGGGCAGTGGGGGCCAAGCCCTGCACGCGGGCTCCGAGGGTGTCAAGGTAGGTGGGGTGATGGCCGGGGCAAGGGTGACCGGGCTGGGAGCGGGTGGGCAAGCCAGTGTTTCTGGGTTGCAGCTCCTGGCAACAGTGCTTTCCCAGAAGGCCGTCTCTGAGTCCAGCCCGGGGGACAGCCCTGTCAAGCCTCCGGAAGGATCCACAGGTAAGAGCAAGGATGCTGCCTCACAGCCTGGCAGGGAAGCAGCCTGACAGCCCTTGTCCCCCACCCACTCTCATCCCCAGGTGCGGCCCGGTCCCAGCCTACAGTGGCCCATGCTGGACAGGTCTATGGGGAGCAGCCGACCAAGAAGCTGGAGCCGGCATCGGAGGGCAAGGTACAGGGCTTGGGGGGCTCCCAGCATGGGCTCCGGGAAGAGGCGGTCAGGCCGATGGGCACCTACCCGGCTTGCCTGGCCTGGCTGCGGCAGGGTTGGGGGCATTGCCAGGCCACACCCTTTCTTCTGTCTGTGTGTGTCGTGTGTGTGTCCGCCCGCGTGTACAGGTGTTGTCGTGCCGGCTGTGTGTGTGTGGGCCAACCTGTGCCTCCGTATGCGCGCGCGCGCGTGTGTGTGTGTGTGCGGGTTGTGTGTGTGATGGTGTGACTGAGCTGTGCACAAGTGTCTGTGTACAGGTGGAGGGCTGGGTATGAGACAGTGCAGTGTGTACATGGACACAGTGCATGATGTGTGAGTGCACCTGTGTGTGGGGGAGGCGTAAGCTGCTGGCTGAGTCCTACACAGTGGAGGCAAGGTGCCCCTACCTGTGGCCACAGAGCCCACCTTCTAGCCCAGCCCCAGGCCCCTTTCCCAGAGTCCCCTCCTATGGGGCCACACCACCTGCCTCCCCAAGATGGCATGGGGCATCCCTGGTGCAGGAGCAGGGGACAGTCAGGGAGGCGCGTGGCGGACAGCAGCAGCCCCCACCCCGGTGGAGATCCAAGACGAAGGCAGAAGGGTGGAGGATGCTCCAGGAGGTGCTTCGGGGACCGCGGACTGAGGATCATTCACGGGCCAGGCTTGCCAGGGCCTGCTGCAGATGGAGCAGCGGACAGTGGACTCAGCGGCTGCATGGCTCACCGGCCAAGCAGAGAAGGAGGCGCTGCGGTGGCAGGGCACGGCGGGCGGGCAAGCTGTAGTGGGTGCCTTGTGTCTTCCAGAGCGCCGAGGCCGTGGGCCAGTGGCTCACCGCGTTCCAGCTACAGCTCTACGCCCCCAACTTCATCAGTGCCGGCTACGACCTGCCCACCATCAGCCGCATGACCCCCGAGGTGAGCTTTCCACACACTGCCAGCGCCAGCTATGTCCCACGGACAGGCCCAGTCCCCAGCTGACAAGCCTCCCCTCTGCTTAGGACCTCACAGCCATTGGTGTCACCAAGCCGGGCCACCGGAAGAAGATTGTGGCAGAGATCAGTGGCCTAAGCATCCCCGACTGGCTGCCTGAGCACAAACCCGTAAGGCCACCCGCACCCCAGGGGCTGGGCCCAGGATGGGCAGACAGAGAGCCTGCCTCCCTGGCCACAGCCCCCACCCGCCCTCAGGGGCTTGAGGGAGAGGAACATGGAGGATGTCCTGGGAGCAGGGAGCCTCCTGGGCGGCCCCTGTTCTGTCACTGGGACGAGGTGATGCTGTCCAGGGGCCATCGGAGCTAAGGGACCCTGAAGTCAGGAGAGTCCCCTCCGCATGTCCATGCTGTCACCAGCACTCCCTCCGCATGCAGACTGTCACACAGGGACCCCCCCAGCCACTGTGCCTCCAAGCATTGCCACTCACATGCAGACTGCAGGGGGCCATGTTTATGGCCTGTGCTCACACGCAACCAGGCACATGCCGGCCCACAGAACACCCTGCAGGCATCCACCAGCTGCCCTCGTGCACACATGCTCCACCGCACGGGTGGCCCTCACCAACAGACGACACACCCGTTTCCAGTGATACCTGCACACGCCATGGCGGGTGTGGTCATTAGCGGAGGTATGCGTGTGGTGGGATGGGTTCTGGGCCTGCAGAAGGTTCAGGCCTAGCCCAACCGGAAGCAGACTTGGCCTCACACTGAGCTCTGGGTTCCCAGTGGGAGAGGTGATCGGTGGCTGTGGAAAGTCAGCTGGCAGGCAGGTCTGCACTCACCCTACCTTGCCCCACTCAGTTGGTGGCTCACTGGTCCTCCTGGGGGTCATGTCCTGGTCCCACGGGCCTTGTCATGCACCTGGGGTGGCTGAGTGCCAGGAGCAGGTGCAGCAGTGAATTCCAGCTGGGAGTGTGGATGCCTGGGTGCCGCTCACAGTGATCGGGTGTTTGTCAGTGCAGACTGCTGTGCGTGTTGGCACGTGTGTGTGTCGTGGCTGTGTGCGGCCGTGTGTCTGATTCAGGTGGGAAAACAGTGAGAGGTCAGCGTGTGACATGGGATGGGGTGCTGGTTCCCGTGTGTGGCTGGGAGCGCAGCGTGCAGGGTGTGTGTGTGTTCCTGTACCAGGTGTGGCCCTGTGCGTCTGTGTCCACGACTCTGGGGTGTGTCTCCTCATGGTGCTGTGCCTGTGGCTGCCTGGCCAGGTGGGAAAGTGCTTTCTGCCCCGCCCTGACAAGGGTGTCCTGTGGATGCAGTCAGTTGTGTGTGTGTGTGTGTGTGTGTGTGTGTGTGTGTGTGTGTGTAGTCAGCCATGTGTGTGTGCACGTGTGTTCGCTGTGTGGCACGCAATGCCTGGTGTCTGAGCCGAGGCTCTGCCTACGTTTCTGGTGCCAACGCCTTGGGCTATCCATTTGTCCTTCTGTCTGTTTGTGCCCCAGGGGCCCAGTGTTCCTCCTCTTCCAGCTCCAAGTAGGTGGGCAGGGTGCAGGCAGCCAGCCCAGGTGGCCCCTGTCTGTCTGCTCCATAGGCTAACCTGGCCGTGTGGCTGTCCATGATCGGCCTGGCCCAGTACTACAAGGTGCTGGTGGACAATGGCTATGAAAACATCGATTTTATCACTGACATCACCTGGGAGGACCTGCAGGAGATTGGCATTACCAAGCTGGGTGAGGCCCCAGCCCAGACCCTAGCCCCCTGCCCCCAGCCCCAGCCCCAGCCTTAGCTCTAGCCCCAGGCTCTGCCCCAGCCCCAGACCAAGCCCCCAGCTGAGCTGGTAGCCCAGCCTCTGCTCCTCCACCTCCTGGTCCACCTGACCTGCCCCCTGTGCCCCACTCAGGACACCAAAAGAAGCTGATGCTGGCTGTAAGGAAGCTGGCAGAACTGCAGAAGGCTGAATATGCCAAGTATGAAGGGGGCCCCCTGCGCCGGAAGGCACCCCAGTCACTTGAAGTGATGGCCATCGAGTCACCACCTCCACCTGAACCCGCACCGGCTGACTGCCAGTCCCCTAAGATGACCACCTTCCAGGACAGCGAGCTCAGTGATGAGCTGCAGGCTGCCATGACTGGCCCGGCAGAGGTGGGAACCACCGCCGACAAGCCCTCCAGCCACCTGCCACCTACCCCAAGGGCCACCACACGGCAGGAGCCCAGCCTGGGTGGCCGTGCACGGCACATGAGCAGCTCACAGGAGCTGCTGGGCGACGGTCCCCCTGGGCCCAGCAGTCCCATGTCTCGAAGCCAAGAGTACCTGCTGGATGAGGGCCCGGCCCCCGGCACTCCCCCCAAGGAGGCCCGGCCAGGCCGTCATGGTCACAGCGTCAAGAGGGCCAGCGTGCCCCCTGTGCCTGGCAAGCCCCGGCAGGTCCTCCCACCAGGTACCAGCCACTTCACGCCCCCTCAGACGCCCACCAAAACCCGGCCAGCCTCTCCCCAGGCCCCTGGGGGACCTCATGGTCCAGCCCCAGCTACGGCCAAGGTGAAGCCCACCCCACAGCTGCTGCCGCCAACAGAGCGCCCCATGTCACCCCGCTCCCTGCCTCAGTCGCCCACACACCGTGGCTTTGCCTACGTGCTGCCCCAGCCTGTGGAGGGCGAGGCGGGGCAGGCTGCCCCAGGGCCTGCACTCCCACCTGTGCCGACGGCTGTGCCCACACTGTGCCTGCCCCCTGAAGCTGACACGGAGCCAGGACGGCCCAAGAAGCGAGCCCACAGTCTGAATCGCTACGCGGCCTCTGACAGCGAGCCTGAGCGGGACGAGCTGCTGGTGCCTGCTGCTGCGGGTCCCTATGCCACAGTCCAGCGGCGTGTGGGTCGCAGCCACTCCGTGAGGGCACCCGCGGGCACTGACAAGAACGTCAACCGCAGCCAGTCCTTTGCGGTGCGCCCCCGAAAGAAGGGGCCCCCGCCGCCCCCGCCCAAGCGCTCCAGCTCGGCCCTGGCCAGTGCCAACCTGGCAGATGAGCCAGTGCCGGACGCTGAGCCTGAGGATGGCCTGCTGGGGGTCCGGGCACAGTGCCAGCGGGCCAGTGATCTGGCTGGCAGTGTGGACACGGGCAGTGCCGGCAGCGTGAAGAGCATCGCAGCCATGCTGGAGCTGTCCTCCATTGGGGGTGGGGGCCGGGCTGCCCGCAGGCCTCCTGAGGGCCACCCCACTGCCCACCCTGCCAGTCCAGAGCCAGGCCGAGTGGCCACGGTGCTGGCCTCAGTGAAGCACAAAGAGGCCATTGGGCCTGGCGGCGAGGTGGTGAACCGGCGCCGCACACTCAGCGGGCCAGTCACCGGACTTCTGGCCACTGCCCGCCGCGGGCCTGGGGAATCTGCAGACCCAGGCCCCTTTGTGGAGGATGGCACTGGCAGGCAGCGGCCTCGGGGTCCCTCCAAGGGTGAAGCGGGTGTCGAGGGCCCGCCCTTGGCCAGGGTGGAGGCCAGCGCCACACTCAAGAGGCGCATCCGGGCCAAGCAGAACCAGCCGGAGAACGTCAAGTTCATCCTGACTGAGTCTGACACGGTCAAGCGCCGGCCCAAAGCCAAGGAGCGGGAGGCCGGGCCTGAGCCACCACCGCCACTGTCCGTGTACCAGAATGGCACTGGCACCGTGCGCCGCCGACCAGCCTCAGAGCAGGCTGGGCCTCCGGAGCTGCCCCCACCGCCTCCGCCTGCCGAACCCCCGCCCACCGACCTGGTGCACCTACCCCCACTGCCCCCACCTGAGGGCGAAGCCCGGAAGCCGGCCAAGCCACCTGTCTCTCCCAAGCCTGTTCTGACGCAGCCCGTGCCCAAGATCCAGGGCTCACCCACACCCACCTCCAAGAAGGTGCCGCTGCCAGGCCCTGGCAGCCCAGGTAGGTGTATGCGACCAGCCAGGGTGGGGTGAGGGGGCGTCAGGACCCTGTTCCACCTCCCTCCTTGGTGGTCTGAGGGGTTTTCCTTTTCCTGGAGTTGATGGTGGGGTGGGAGTGTATCCAGGGCTGGGGCAAGCTGAGAAGGGTCCTTCCTGGTCCGCGAGCAGGACGTGGGAGGCTGGGGCAGGGGACACGGCGGCAGGGCTTGTGCCCACCCGGTGGCAGCGTGGTCCTCCCCGCAGAGGTGAAGCGTGCCCACAGCACGCCGCCGCCCGTGTCTCCCAAGCCGCCGCCGCCACCCACAGCGCCCAAGCCCGCCAAGGCAGCCGCAGGGCTGCCTTCGGGCAGCGCCGGCCCTTCGCCCGCGCCCTCGCCCGCGCGCCAGTCACCTGCCGCCCTAGCCAAGCCGCCCAGCACGCCGCCCTCGCTGGCTGCCAGCCCCGCCAAGCCCCCGTCCCCCGGTCCGCCCGCGATGCACGTGCCCGCCAAGCCCCCACGCGCCGCCGCCGCCGCAGCTGCGGCTGCGCCCCCTGCCGCGCCAGAAGGCACCTCGCCCGGCGACAGCGCCCGGCAGAAGCTGGAGGAGACGAGCGCTTGCCTGGCCGCGGCGCTGCAGGCAGTAGAGGAAAAGATCCGGCAGGAGGACGGGCAGGATCCGCGGTAGGTGTGGGGCGGGACCTGGCGGGCGGAGGGCGGGGATCGCCGAGATGGGCGTGGCGTAGGCGTCACCCGCCCGCTCACGCCCCACGCGCCGCGCCCCGCAGCGCCTCGGCGGCGGCGAAGAGTACCGGCAGCATCCTGGACGACATCGGCAGCATGTTCGATGACCTGGCCGACCAGCTGGACGCCATGCTGGAGTGAGCGCCGCCTCGCCGGGCCCGTCCGCGCCGCCCGGGCCCTTCCCGCACACTGACCTATACCTCAGGATGGGCGCGTCTGGGCGCGGCGCGAACGGCTGGGCAGGGCCCCGCACAAGCACAACTCCGGCCCCTGGTCCCGGGCCGGGGCGCACCGAGGACTGCCTGGCTGGAGGCTCCAAGGGCTCTGGGCAGACCCCGCACCCGCGGGCCCACCCCACCTGCTGCTTCCTGTGCAATACTTGCTGGGCCTCCTGCCCACGCAGGAGGGGAGGGCACCTCGGGACCAGGGACGGGGCAGCGCACAGGCCCGAGCCCAGCACAGAACTGCCCATCGGGACGCCCGGCCAGCCGCTCGGGCGCAGCACAAGGGACAGGGGACCAGGGTCAGGGCTCCCCTGCCCCACCGCACCCCCAGAATATAAGCTATCAAGAGTATTAATTTATTGGGAATGAGCTGAGGCAGATTTCCCCAGAGAAACAAAAAGGTATAACTTTAACAAATATATATTTAAAGAAAGAAATATTATTGATTCTATAGAAAACAATTTACCAACTGAAAGGACACAAGTCTAGCTCCGGACAAAAGCTGTTAAGAGGCCCAGGCCGTCTGCCGGTCTTTCCCTCCCTCTGGTCAGAGTGGAGGCCCCAGGCCCCTAGCACAGGCGAAAGGCTGGGGCTGGGAGGCAGGTGCTCTGCCAGGGGCTCCCCCAAGCTTCTCTCCTAAGTTCTCTGCGCCCCAACAACTCGAGGATGTGCCTTGCTCGCGACGGCCATGTCCTCTTGGCATGGCTGTGTCCTGTGGCACCGGTGGGTGTGGTGAAACACGGGCATGTCAGCGTAGTGGCCACGTGAAAGCAGGGCGCATAGCAGGCCAGGCTGCGGGCTTGCAGCTCATGTGAGGGTGTGCCTGCCCCTCCCCAGGGCCTGCACAGGCAGCCCGTCCACCCTGCTGGCGTTCACATGGACGCTTCTCACGGTCCAAGGCTGTGTTGTGTGGTCATTCTCGCCCTCCCTTTGCCTCTCTCTTCCTCCCGCCTCATCCAAGAAGTACTGACTGGTCTCCTCTATCATGTTTGCTGATCCACAAGTGTTGGGCACAACTTTGACGTTTCTTAAAAAAAATTTAAAAATGCCGAAAACCAGCGATTGTGGTGTGGGGAGGGTGGAGGTGGCCGGTGGAGGTGGTGTCCGGGCGTCCAGGGCCCCTTCTGCTGTCTTAACCAGTGTTCCCTTTTGAGGGAGGTGCCCAGCTGTCCCTCAGGGCTTCTCCTCAGTGGGCAGCCCAGGCTTGGCTCCAGCAGGCGGGCACGGGAGGTCTGGGCAAGGCGCTGCCATTGGCTGTCAATAAACAGCAGGAAACAGGTGCCTGGCTCTCTTTGGGGGTGCACATGTTGGGGGAGGTGGGACTGGAGGCCAGCAGCCTGGGTGTGACGAGCTGCCTCCTACCAGGGAGGGGAAGCCCTGGAGTGGGCTGAAAGACACTGCCCCATGCCCCTCACTCATGGCAGCCGGTGCACACCGACCTCAAGGCCACTCACACCCCCTTGACCAGAGGAGCTGTCCCCGCTCACAGCCACAGTCTGTGGAGTGTTTATTTCAACCAGAAAGTAATCAAATCTACACACAGTCTAAAAACAGTAGAAAAGGTGAGTAAAAAGGCCCTCACTCCATCTAGGATGGGGATGGAGGGTGGGCCTGGGCAAGTGTCGTACCTGGCACCCAGAGAGAGGGGCTGGGCTCTGTCCTGGCAGCAGCGAGGACAGTGCCGAGTAGAGGGAGGATCGCCGAGCATGGGGCAGGGAGGGCACTACCTGGCTGCCAGAGCCTGTCCACCTATGCCCATGGGGCAGGTGGAAACCCAGAGACCACCCCATGTGGCCAGCCTGGCTCAGAAAGGTCCAGGGCCGGTCCAATGGAATCCATGGCCTGGCCTGGATCCTGTTAGCAAGTCCAAACCTGTAGGGAAAGGGCTGCTTCACCAGGGTGTCCTGGGGCCAGCCGCCCTGCCCCAGCCACACCTGACACACATACCTGCCCTCCACCACCTCATGCTGGGGCTGCCTCCCCTCCTCTCCCCTGCTCCATCCCTCGAAGCCCCTTTGAATAGCCCAAGCCTCTGGCACTGACCTTCACAGTGCTATCCACAGCCCCTGAGAAGAGCCGGCCCCGGGACACGGCCAGTGCCGTGACGCTGCCCTGGTGACGCAGCAGGGTCTGTGTGCAGATCATGTTGTCCATGCTCCAGACCTAGGGGCACATGGGACGTGAGGGCCTGCCAGAGCCTGGACACCTGCCCTCTGAGCCTCCCGCCACCAGTGGGCCAGCACACACCCTGAGAGACCGGTCATAGGATGCACTGAAGACTTTGGTCTGGTCCGGCGTCGAGATGACCGCCAGGGCATACACCGTGCCCACGTGGCCCGTGAGGGTCCGCACCTGCTCCTTGGACTCAATGTCCCACACCTGGGAGGGGTGGGCACAGGTGGGTTAAAGACACTGGGCAAGGCGTGGGAGATGAGGCCAGACTCTGGCCCTGCACCCAGGTACCCAGGCCTTACGTGGATGAGGTTCTCATAGGTGCCACAGACAATGTGGTGATTTGTCACAGCAATGGAATAGACGCTGCCGCCAGATGTCTGCAGGACGTGGATACAGTCGAGGGTTCGGATGTCCCAGATCTGTGAGGAATTGTGGGCCACTTGGTTCCAGGCCGGGTGCCTCATCCCCAGGGCCTCTGCACCCCCAGAGCTTCAGCACCGCTGGGCAGTCCACCCACCCAGCCAGGGCGTGTGCAAAGTTAGGAACAGGGCAGATGGAGCCTTGGGTGCTGGCCCAGGAAGTGCCGGCAGAGGGCAAGGCCCTGTGGCCACCAGCTGTGCTCAGGCTCACCTTGATTGTCTGGTAGGAGCCGCTGTACAGGTAGCTCTGGGCAGCCACCAGGGCCCGCACCCAGTGGTTGAGGCCTGTGAGCTCCTTCTTCAGCTTCAGCTCAGTGCCCACAATGTCCCAGACCTTCGGGGATTGCAGGGATTGTGGGTTGGGCGAGCAAGGGACGCCTCAGTGACCCGCACACGGGGGCACACCCTCCGCCTGTACCTTGATGGCCTTGAGGGAGCCGCTGAAGAGCATGTTGTGCGAGGAGACCAGCGTGCACACCGGGTTGTCGTGGGCACGGATGGTGTTCACCTTCTGCAGGTGCTGGATGTCCCACACCTGATTGCAGGAGGACCAGAAGGCTCAGGACACCAAGCCCTGCCACCTGGAGTCCGGAGCCCAGAGCCCAGATGGGGAGAAACAGGTCCCTGGGGCACCCACATACGGGGCAGGCCTGGGCCGCCTCCCACCTCCCGCCTCCCCTGCCTGCAGGCCCCGCTCACAATGATGGTGCAGTCTGCAGAGCCACTGTAGAGTTTGCACCTGCGGAAGCAGAGACAAGGCATCAAGGTGGGAGAAGCTGTGTCCCTGCTCACGCCGCCCTGGCCAGGCCTGAGTTTCGTGCCAACCATCAGGAACCAGCAGCATGGCCCAGGGCCAAGGCCACTACTGTCTCCCTAAGCCCCAGCCTGTTTCCGGTCTCCACATGGGAACCTTGGGAGGGGAGGGCCAGCCCCGATGCCTGCCTGGAAAGCATTACTGGAGGTAATTACCCGCCCATTAGCACTGAGTCAG
Organism: Leontopithecus rosalia; assembly: GCA_028533165.1. Classification (NCBI taxonomy): domain Eukaryota; kingdom Metazoa; phylum Chordata; class Mammalia; order Primates; family Cebidae; genus Leontopithecus; species Leontopithecus rosalia. The sequence continues at coordinate 109,226,661 of CM052660.1, read as the reverse complement.
TCCCGGAGCCGGGTGCTGGCAGCCACGCTGCCGCCTCCTGAGAGCGTCTCTCACACACACACACTTGCTCGCTCCCACAAAGCCTCACGACGGGAGGCAGGAGGCAGAAAGCAGACAGGCCACCCTGGAGGCAAAAAGGTGGCTGAGGTAGGTGCTCCACGGTCCCTGTGCCTAGGGCTCTGGCTGCAGGCCAAGGACAGCTCAGCTCCTTCCTGCCTTCGCCCCCTAAGGTCCCACCCGTTTTCTGGTTGCCCAAGGTGCACCAGGCCAGGGCAAGGCTCTGCTGGGAGACTGGCTGCGTTCACCCAGGTATTGGAGCACACCACTCTGGAGAGGGTGCAGGCCACAGGGGCACACACGCTGCTACCCAGGGAGCCAGCACCGTTTTGGGGGGAGGGCACCCTACAGGTGGGGCACACACATGGTTACACAGGCTCCGGCTCGAGGCTCACGGCCCCTGGGGTGGCAGCACTGTGTCTCCTGTCCTGAGGGTCACTGGTCACGCATGTGCCTGGACTCACCCCTGGATGCAGACGGCCAGCACGATGCCATCGTGGCCCTCCAGTGTCTTCTGGCACTTGTAGGTGGTACATGTGTCCCACACCTGCACAGATGAGGGCCACAGTGGGTCCCAGGAAGGTCAGCCCAGTGCCAAAGGGCAGCCTGGCAGGAATGAGTAAGGGAGCCCTACCCATGGGAAAGGCCCCCCACCATGGGAGAAAGCCCCGCCCAGGAGAAGGTCCTACCCATAGATAGGCAGGCCAGGTATGCAGCAGTACCCAGCCCGGCCTGTAGAGACTGAGGTAGGGTCCTACCCATAGATAGGCAGGCCAGGCATGCAGCAGTACCCAGCCCAGCCTGCAGAGACTGAGGTAGGACCTACCCACCTTGATGGTCTTGTCAGAGGAGCCACTGAAGAGGAGGTCACCCATGGAGTAGACGCAGAGACACCACACAGGGCCCTGGTGGCCCACAAAGGTCCCTTTACACTTGAAGATTTGCTGAGGGTCATAGGCTGCAGAGATAGGAACAGCTGGTGAGGACCCGGTGGGGGCCTCAGGGAGGGCGGGTGGAAGCCACGGCAGGCCCATACTCACAGCCTAGGATGCCCATGTTCAGCCTCGAGTTGATGTGGGACAGCTCGTCCTGCAGGACAGAGGGCAGGTGGGCTGGGCTGCTGTGGGGCCAGTGCAGCCCCTCTGTCCCTGCTGCTCTGCGCCAGGGGTAGGCAGGGACTGTAGCAGCCCCTGTCACACACAGACCCCTGATCCTGACTAGGGGGCCCAAGGCCAGGGGAAGCCTTCCTGCTGGGGCTGCCAGCCTCCAGGGGTCTCACAATCCAGCCCCCGAAGCCCCTCCCACTCACGTTCAACATGGATGCGTCCCGCCGGAACTCCATGAGGTCCTCACTGAGTTTGCTCTGGTTTTCGTCCAGGACATCTGAGTAGCAGGAGGAGAGGGGGTGTCACTGGTGCCCAGAGCAGTGGCCAGGCCCCCACCTGCCCCAGTGCCCACCCTTACCAAACTTGAGCTCCAGGCTCTTCTCCAGCTGGTCAATCTTCTCTGAGAGCTTGCCCAGCATGGAGCGCAGGAAGGCGATCTCCTGGTCCTTCTGAGCCAGCGCCACATGCATCTCATGGAAGCGGTCATCTGTCTGCTGCAGGAACTCCTTCAGGCCCTCGAAGCGGCAAGTCTCCAGGTGGGTCTCGTAAGTGTCCTGGTTCCCAATGAACGTGCACCTGCGGGCCAGGAAAGCTGCCCACCTGCCTGCCTGGCGGCCCCTACTGGTGCCTCCTCATCCCCAAGAGTCCCCTTAGTGCTCCTGCCCCGGGGCTGCCGCACCCCAGGTCCAGAGGTCCCACCCACACCTGCCTTGCTGCCTCTCCTCCACACCCAACCACCCCCCGGACTGCTGCACAAGCAAGGTCCTATCACACCACCCCCGCAGAGCTCTTCAAGGGGTCCTCCCTCCCTGAGGATAACACCCATGAGCTTCGGCAGCCTCCCTGCCCTCAAGAACTGGGCCCTTGCCTCTCCTCCCACTCCCCCGTCTCTCTCCAAAGCTCTCAACCTCAGCATTTGCTCAGATCCAACCCTGCTGGGCTGCCTATGGGAGCATCCATGCCTGCCTTCCCAGGCGCCCTCAGCTCCCCTTCTGTGTTTCCCGGGGCTTGGGCCCCTACTGGGCCCCTGGGCCTCCTGGAGGATGACAAACCCCAGCGTGGCCCCAGCTCCGACCCACCTCCCCAGGACCACGTGGAGGGACCCTGCCTGCCCCCCACTCACCCGTACTTGGAGTGTGGACACTTGATGTGCTCACACTCCTTGAGGTGGGCCTCCAGGTTCATCTTGAGCAGTGGGGGGCAGCTGGGGTTGTTGGGGCACCGCACGGGCCTGTAGTCACAGCTGCCCTCGTGGTCCCTGTGCCAGGGCAGGACGCAGGGAGGCCTGAGCCAGAGCCCCGAGAGGCAGCGCCCAGGGAGGCAAAGGTGGCCAGGGAGGGGCACTTACTTCCGGGTGCTGAGCTTGATGGTGAAGGGGCACCCTCGGGGGTCCACTTCAAAGATGGGGAGCTTCCCACTGCCCGCCGCCCGGCAGCCGTGCCGGCAGTGGATGAAGAGCTCTCCGATCTGCTCGGCCACCGCGATGTTGTTTACCACCACGGTCAGCTTGACGTTGTCCACGGGACACTTCTCTGTGGGAGGAGGTTATGCTGACCCCCACGGCCTGCCTGGAACATGCTCCCTCCCCCAGGTGGGCACGGGCCTCTAGCAGCGGCCAGATCTCCTGTCCATCTGCCTCTGAGGCACACAACATAGGCATGGGGGCACAGCTGGGCCACCAAGAAAGACCAGCAGGTGATGAGGGAGTGTCACCTGTAACACTCTCAGCTGTGCCTGGAAAAGCTTGGGGTAGGGGCCAAGAGGGCAGAGGGCAGAGGGTGGAGAGGCAGGAGCCGGCACCACGAGGGAGGTCAACGGCCTCACCAGTGAGAATGGCTTTCCTGGGGACGCCAGCCCTTGTCTGAGGAGCCCTGACCCGCACCCACTGTGGGGTCTCTGAGTTTGGGGTATCCCCACTCTGCTCCTGGAGGTCCCGAGCCTCAGCCTGAATGCCCCCGGGACTGCTGCAGCCCCATCCCGACCCCAGCAGAGGCCAAAGAGGCCCAGAAGCAGTGCAGAGGACAAGGGATAAGCTGGCCGCCCCTGCTCGGCAGCCATGGGCCTGGTCACTGGCAGGCGTGGGCTGGGGCACGAGCCTACCTGACTTCAAGGCACATCTTCTACAGAACGTGTGCTGTGGGGGCAAAGGGAAGACTTGAGCGTGGCTGCAAGGTTCTCTTTTCCCCAAGTCCACAGCCACGGCAGCCACAGGCCTCACTGTTCCCAAGCCCAGTGCAGGCAGACCAGGCTTCGCCCAAATCTCAGGTTCCACAGATCAGGGGGCAGCAGCACTGAGGGCCTGTGGGGGCCTCCGCAGCATGGGGGCTGGGAAGGATGGGAAGGGTGGCGGGCTCACCCCACATGTGGTGATCACAGGATCTTTGAAGACGCCGCAGCAGAGCTGACAGCACAGCTTCACTGAGGGCTGCTCTGCAAACACCAGTGGCTCCTGGAACGGAGCAGGAAAGGCAGGCAATGGCAGGAGGCCACCCTCAGCCCCGCCACCACCCAGCTCCCAGGCTCTCCCATCCAGGCCCGGCTGTCCTCTGGGGATGGGGGCATGTCCTGAGAGAGGCCTGCTTAGATCTGGGGGGCTTGATCTGGGCCTAGGAGGGAGAACAAGGCCTGTGACCCCAGAGGCAGGGTCCAACCCAGGACAGTGAGGCCAGCCCATCAGTCTCACCTACCCTCGCCCACCTCCTTCCTGGGGTGAGAGTGGAAAGGGCCCAGCTGGAGCCCCATACTTCCCACTGCCAGTTCCCAGGCGGCGCTGAGAAGGGGGAGTGGAAAAATGTGCCCACGGGGCCTGGCATGGCCCCTCGAGTCCCCACCTCGGATCAGCAAGCACTGCAGGCCCAGCCACCCTCTCCGTGGGCTGGGCTGGCACAGCAGAGGTGAAGGTGCCTCCGTGCCACTGCTGCGGTGACAGCCTGGAAGTCCCCCACACTTACCGGCTCCTCCTCCTCCTCGGGCAGTGAGAACGTGGAGCGCAGGGACATGCTGGACTCCGAGTGCAGGGAGCGGACGGAGATGGCGGAGTCGGAGCGGCGGGGAGTGCTGATGGGGGGCTGCACAGAGGGAGAGGCACCCGTCAGGGGGCTCTGCATGGGGTTGGGGCCGTGGGGAGGACAGGACTGAGCCCAGCAGAAACGGGAGGGCAGCAGTGCCCCTGGGGCCACCCCTCTCCTCGTGGGCACTCTCGTTGTCTGCAGGGGCCGTGGGTGAGCATGGGGAGCTGGTGCAGCCCAGGTCCCTGCCTGCCTGCCCGGGCGGCCTGGGCCCTGGTGCTGGGCTGCCCCCTCAAGCCTGCCACCTCTCTTTGTGTAAATGGAGAGACTTCCTGCTATTCAATTCCACACACCCGGGCTGCTTCCTGCTTCCCGTGAGGGAATGTGGGCCGCCGAGGGGGCACCTCCACTAGCCAATCCCGGGCAGCCGAGGCCGTGACCGCGGGATGGAGGGGCCAGGAAGGCTGGCAGAGGGAGGCGGCTGGGCTCCTGGTGCCCCCCCCGGACTGGCTGCTGGTCTGGCCTCGCTGGCCAGGGACCCCAGGCGCAGCCGGGAGGCTCCGAGGGAAGGCAGGGCCAGGCCCCCACAGAGCCTCGGCTGAGCCTCCCAAGGGCAGCAGTGAGGGCTGTAGGTGCCTGCTTCTGCCTCAGCCACCAACAAGGGAGCCTGGGGGAGGGGCAGGCACTGCCCCTTCCTCCCTTCTGGCCTGGAGACCTCCAGAAGCTTCCGAGCCATTGCTGCCCAAGGCTCCTCTCCTAGTGCTCTGACTGCAGAGGGACCTGGCCCCAGCACACAGCCACCTGGGCCACCAAGCACTGCTGAGCCTCTGGCCCCCTCCCCGGTGGCCTGGGTATGAAACCCACAGAGTGTAGAGGCAGAGCCAGTCCTGAGGCCGGCGGAGGGAGCGTTGTGTCCCGTGTACCCACCTCCCTTCGGGTCCTGAGGGCCCATCTGCAAGGAAACAGCACGTGGGGAGCAGAGGGCAGTTGGAGGAAGTGAGTCACACGGCCCTACGGCAGCAGGGGGAGCCCAAGCGGTGACAGCAGAGCAGGAGCTGGCATGGGATCCCCTCTCTCTGGCCTGCCCTGCCCATCACCACCCCAGAGTCTCCCACCCTCCTGGGGACAGGGGAGAGGGCAGGAGGCGGACCACCCACGTAGCCTAACAGCAAACAGAGAAGGTACCTGCCCCTCCTTAAAGCCATCATGACCCATGGGGTTGGCAGGCGATTATGGGAACCAAAGGCATGGCGGACTCGTGGCCTTCGGGTGTGGAGACTGAGGCAAGTAGAGGCCCAAGGGAAGGGCCCAGATAAACCCAACTCATCCTCAGGGCCAAGCGCAGTGCCTGCCACACAGGTGTCTTTGGTCAATTAATTAAAACTTTTCTGCTGGTCGCACAAGGTGGCTCATGCCTTGTAATCCCAGCACTTTGAGAGGCGGAGGTGGATGGATCACGAGGTCAGGGGCTTGAGACCAGCCTGGCCAACGTGGGGAAACCCCATCTCTATGAAAAATGCAAAAATTAGCCCGGCGTGGTGGCGCACGCCTGTAATTCCAGCTACTCAGGACGCAGAGGCAGGAGAATCACTTGGAGCTGGGAGGCAGAAGTCGCAGTCAAGCTGAGATTGTGCCACTGCACTCCAGCCTGGGTGACAGAACGAGATGTCGTCTCAAAAAACAAAACGATTAAAAAAACCCACAACTTTTCCTGCTATTGTTAGAAAGTAAAAAAGAAGAGGCCTCAGTCCAAAGGGGGCCGGCAGGGCCGCCACACCTGGTGACCGAGTCACTGGAGAGAGGCGCCCCTGCCCCCCTGAGCCCAGCAATGAGTGCCAGTGACCAGGATGGCAGGGAATGGCCACTGAGATCCTGACCACAGGGCTCAGGCACCAGCAGCCAGTCCCTGACTGCCCTGAACCCTTCTGCACCCCACACAGCCAGCAACAGGGACTTCTCTGGCTCCCCCAGCACTCAGCACAGCTTCTGCAGCCCCCACCCCATTACCTGTGGTGTCCCCACAGCTTAGGTCTACACGTTTCCTCTCCCTCCTCTCATCAGGACTCCTCCCTCAAACCCTGCCCCGACCCAGCAACCCCGCTCATTCCCTTCCCAGCAGCAGAGCAAGCTTTCACAGCATTTATTTTATTGTGTTACTCTCGTGATTGAACCTTCTGTGGCTCCCACCTCCCTTAAGATGGAGTCAAACATGCCTCATCCTGGCCTGCAGGTGCCACACCCTCGGGCCCAGCTGCTCTTACTGGCTGCCTGCTGCCACCCACAGTCCAGACCTGGAGACTCTTTTCTCACAGACTCGCCATGTATGTTAAGGCCTCAGGGAACCCACAGGTGCTGTTCCTCCCCTCTGCCTCACCAGCTCACTGTCAGCATTTCCTGGGACCCGGTCCCCCAGGAGGGAGGCTGAGGCTCACACCAGCTCCTTTAGGGTGGGACCTACCATGCTGTCCTCCTCGTCCCGTGGAGAGTAGGCGAGGGTGCTGGAGGAGGAAGGGGTCCTGCGGTGCTGCTTGTAGGTGCTGGTCCCGTCGGCTGCAAGGCAAGAGGGCTGGCGCCTGAGCGGGGTCTCTCTCTGAAGGTGCAGGGCAGGTAGAGCCCATATTGGACACCCAGCCCTATGGACCCCCGTAGCTCACAGCCCTCCCCAGGGCCAGGCAGGCAGGAAGGCATGCAGGGATGACGCGGGGAAGCTTCAGTTTCCTCCCAAGGTCAAACCAGTGCCAGAAGTGTGGCTGCTGGGGTCAGCCTACACCTGGACAGTCCCAGCGCTGAGCCCGGCAGCCCCTGCCCCTGCCCCTGCCCTGCCTACCCTGGGCAGGGTCTTCTTTCAGAAGGGCCTCTACAAGCTCCCCCGCACCCCAGCCTGAGCCAGCTGAGGCCCATGGCTGACGCCAAGCCATCACTCTGAAGGCCAGCCAGAGGTGCCATTTCATTTGACTCTCAAAGTGTCTCTGCCAGGTGAGTTATCTGACAGCCTCCACTTACAGAGGAAGCTGAGGCTGAGGTGTGGGGCCGGTATGGGGAAGGGCTGGGACTGCATCCTTGTGTCTCTGGCACAGCCAGGACCAGGAAGGAACCCTGGTGGCCTCCTCTGGGGCAGGAGCTAAGGTGCCCTCCCTCCTCTTGCCCACATGTCACCCCAGCTTGGCCAGGGCCAGAGGGCAGGGCTGCCCTGGGAAGGGCTGGTCAGTCTATGTGGGAGCCAGAGAGAGCCACCTCCCAGCCTCAGGACCAGCCAGGCTCAGATGTCACAACCAGTCCTGGCCTTGAGATTGAGGCCTCAAGAGGCTGCCCTGTGACTGGGCACCTATGGGCACCCTGCTGCCTGGTTCTGCCCATCCCTGCTGCCAGGGGACTAGGTGCAGCAGCTATGCCCTTCCGCATCCTGGGCGCCTTCCACCATGTGACAGTGGCCACGGGGTTTGTGAAGGCAGATGAAAAATTAAGGCACTATTTCTTGTGGGGTGGAATTAGGGGGTGACATTTATTTATTTTTTCCTCCAAAGGAACCATCCAAGAAAAAAAAAGAGGGCCCTTGTAGAGCCCCTGAGGGGATCACCAGCAGCAAGGAGGTGCGGTGTGAGCAGGTGAGCAGGGCCCTGTGGCCCCATGGCCAGGTTTATCAGAAGAAACCATGGGAAGGCAATTAAAAAGCCAATTAGCTGCTGGTGTGTTTCTGCAAAGGGCAGAATGCCAGAAAGGAGAGAACCAAGTCACCCCAGAGCCCCTGCCCCGCACCTCGGGAAGGAGGCTGCCTCTGCACGGCCACATCCTCGCGGCCTCCCCAAGCTTCGTGCTGGGGTTCAGAGTGCAGCTGGTTCTTAGGGGACAGGACTGAGACGCAGGACAGGGAAGCTTCAGGTTTCCATTGTGTACCCTGCCCAGTGGTCGTGTACAGGTGAAGATGTATTGCGCTTGGTTTGGTGGCTGATGCCTGTAATTGCAGCACTTTGGGAGGCCGAGGCAGGAGGATCACTTGAGCACAGGAATTTGAGACCATCTTGGGCAACATGGCGACATCTTGTCTCTACCAAAAATTAATTAGCCAGGCGTGGTGGTGCCTGCGGTCCCAGCTACTTGGGAGGCTGAGATGGGAGGGTGGCTTGATCCGGGGAGGCCCAGGTTGCAGTGAGCTGAGATCATGCCACTGCACTCCAGCCTGGGTGACAGAGTGACACTCGTCTCAAAAAAAAAAAAAGGACAACAGATGTATGGGCCTCTTCCACTCTCTCCTTTCCTATGAACACAAATATTTTTTCTATTCTTTGTCCCTCTAGAGATCCTATGAATATTTAGCAAGTGCAGCCCTGGTACTGAAGCCCAAGGCAAGCCACACTCCAGAGAGGACCCCTGGGCACGGGGACCTTTGGAGGCTGGCCAAGAGCCTGGGACCGTGACAAGGACAGGGTTGTGTGGTGGTGCTGGGGATGTCAGGGCAGCCTCCCTGGAAGGGACAAAGAGGGCAGGGGGAGAGGGCACAGCACAGTCATGAGGCGCAAGGAGCTGGACGTCCAGCTCCTGTCCAGCCGGGATGCCCAGGGCTGAGAGGCTGTTGAGAAACAGAGGCTGGGGCATTAGGCTGCCTACGCCCAACACCAGCCCACCAGGAAGTGCCCTTCAGGCCTTAGCAGGGTGGGTGTGGGAGTGCCCTAGTTATTCCCAGCCTGGGCTGGCCTGGGCCGAAGGGCTCACCTTTTGTGATGGTGGTGACGGCTGCAAAGCTGGGTCCGAAGGTCGTTTCCATTCTGGTCTAGAGGGAGAAGGGGGAGACCTGGCCTCATCCCCAGACAGAAGGACACGCACATGTGAACCCCACTCACACGTTTAACACGCGACCAGGCCACTCCGTGTGGCACTCACATGCCCCAGCAACACACACACAGCACAGTTCCCCAAGACCCGAGCTAGCAAGGGGTTTGTGCTGGGAGCTCTGCAGGCAGCACCAGGACCCTGTGGATGCTGGGCATGCAGAGGCAGACCCTTACCCCAGTGGCGATGTCTTGGGTGGGGAGGTTGGTGGACCCCCCGGAGAAGCGGTTGTAGCGGGCACTCTTGCCCGAGCTCATGCTCTAAAGAAGCATCTAGGGTCCTTGGGCAGCATCTCCTGTGGGTGGAGCACAGATGAGGGGCCTGAGAGATGGAGCCCAGGCCCCTGAGAGCCAGCTGGGCTGCTGCAGGTGTGCAGACCTGCCTCGGGCCACCGCAGCCACCTTCCACCATCAGCATCTTCCACCACCAGCACCAGCTGGGGCAGGCCTATAGAAGGCAGAGGCCGTTTCCCCCCATACACCCTGGGTATGCGCAGTCCTGGATGGCCGGGTGGCTGTGTGTCACTATCCTTCAAGGCGTAGCCCTTCTGAACTCCTGAAGAGTTCACCCAGCTCTGCCTCAGAGGTGGAAGAACCCCTGCCTGGCTCTCTCTACTCCTCTGGGTCCTGAGTCACAGTCAGTCATTTCCAGGCTGAATGTCCCCGTGGCCAAGGCTGGGCCTTGGTGGATAGGCCCAGGGTGCGGCCTACATGGCAGGACCCAGTCACTTGGGGACCAGCTAAGACCGCACCACGGCAGGTGCGGTCACGACCCAGGCAGCACCAGGCAGCAGATGGAGAGACACTGGCCACACCCTAGAGAAAGAACCTGCAGGGTGAAGTCACCACAGCCCAACTCCCCGCAAGGTGTATGCACAGAGGAAAGCAGAGGTTCCAGGGTTCCTGCCCCTGGAACCCGTGAAGGTCACCCACAGTCCCGGGGAGCTGGGGGGGAATGGAGGCTCAGGGGCTGGGGGCAGGGAGAAGGCATGCAGGAATCACCCTCAGCTGCCAAGGACCCCACCCTCCGCAGCTCGGGTGAGGCCCAGACGGCCTGAACTGCAGGGCTCCATGACTCCACACGGGAGGTTCAACCCTTCTGGGAGCTCCAGGTTGGCTCCTGTCCCACGGGAGCAGGGAGGGGATCACCCGAAGCCACTAGGAGACGCAGACCTGCAATTTACAAACCCTTCCGCTAGCTGCACTGCAAGCTTCCAGGGCCCCAGGGCCAGCTTCGAGCCCTGCCAGTGACACCTGCCTGGGGCCCGGGTGGCCGGGACCCTAGCAGGCACTGCCCCCAACAGGCTGGGCTGGACCCAGTGCCTGTTGCTCAGTCTCACAGTCTGGGAGAGCAAGGGTCTGGCCTGTCCCTCACTCTGAAGTGAGGTGAACAGAAAGGCATGCAGGGCCACGAATCAATCAGAAAGTCCTGGCTGGCCAAGAGCAACTGGGCCACAGAGGGAGACGCCACCACAGGACCTGTGGGGGTGCACAAGACCCCACTGAGCACCAGCTGAGCGGGAAGGAGGGAGGGGGATGGAGGAAGGGGCTGCACTGCACAGGAGGCTGCTTTCCAGTTCACTCGGGTTCCGTGTTCAGCCCCAGTTAGGGACACGGAGGTGGGCAGGAGGCCAGTGAAGAACTTTGGTGTTGCGCCCTAAAGCAGTATCCATCTCCCTCCCACCTCTGAATTAAGCAAGATGCCAGAGGCCTCCCCTCAGCCCAGTGCCCAGGGGCTGGTTTTTATAGTACCAGTTTCCCCAGCAGGGAGAGGATCCCTCAGACCACAACTAGAAAACACAATAGCTCAGAATGCCCGGAAGGATGGCTGGGATGCTGTCCTGGGGGTGCCCTGCCCCCGCCCCCCCCCACCGCACCAGGGGAAGCACCTCTTTCCCTACCCCACAGTCACAAAGGCCCCGGCCGGCTGAGCAGGAAGCTGTCAACCATAGTGCGAATTCCCTCTGGTTCTCTGGCCTCTCTGCCCTCCAGTTTCCAGTGCTGGGGAAGTGGCGGTGTGTGTCATAGAATCAGCCTCTTCCCAAACTGGGAAAAGCCATGGGGGGCAGCTGGGTGTGGAGAAAGGGGTTTCCCCATCAGCCCCCCTGCCTCTCCCTTCCAGGTCCCCACCAAGTCTGCCTGAGCACCTCCTGCCCACACTGCCTGCCCCTCCAATGAAGCCCATGCTGGATGCTCCAAGGGGATTTGATCTTTGAAAGAGAGAAGTCCTTAAGGAAGCACAGCATCCACCTGGGGAAGGCCAGTGCTCTGTGACCCTCGGGAATAAGGTGCGTGGGGCTGCACTGCGCGGAGGGAAGGAACAGAATTGGTCCCCCACTGACCCCTCCACCCTGGACCAATGCAGGGCAGCCCCTCCTTGACCTCACCTGAGCCTGGGATTCAGGCCCAGGGTCTTTGTCTACCCCATATCCACACAGGAGGGGTTCCCGGGGTCCTGGGGGCACCCACTGTACAGTAAGGAATTGGAGGTCTTCTTCAGCCCCTCTCTGCCTCCACCCCAGACCCGCTTCAGCAAATCTCCCAGGAGCCCCTCCCAGCAACCCCCAAGCTGGGCTTGGAGAGCTCTGCTGGGGCATTGCCCTGGGGGCATGTGGGATGTGAACCCCCACCCCTAACCCTGGAGATACACCTGGAGGGGGTCTGAGTCAGGGGTCCCTGCCCACTTGGCAGCAGCCCAGGGGGGCCCTGCTGAGTGGAGGAATTGGGGGTTCCAAATGCAGCTCCCTGCTAGAGCCAGACCTGGCCTTAAAGTAGCTCCTCCAGCAACCTGGAGCAGGTGGGGTGTGGGGGTCCCCTGAACGTGTGTGAACCCAGCAGGGGGTACGTGTGCCCGTCAGGCCTATGACTGCCCTGGGAAGAGCCTGGGATGGTTCCAGAAGTCTCCGCCTGGCCTGCCACAGGACTATGTGTGGCTGGACTGCAGCCAGAGCTCTGAGCACGGCCCCTGGCATCACAGAGCCCACCCAGGGCACCCACAGACTGCCCGCCCCAGCCCGGCCCCTGCCTCGGCCCCCTGGCCCAAGCCCAGGCCACTAAATTCTGTAGAAACAGTCCTGGTTGCCATAGCAAAGCCACATGCACTTCCGCAGCTGTTCCCTGCCGCCCCTTAGAACGCTTTTTCCATCCCAAACAGGCAGGGTGTGACGTCGGAAGGCCCTGGCCTCTGCCTGCCTTGGTCCTCCGAATCCCCTCAGAACCCCAGCAGGCCCTGGTCTGAGGTTGGCTCGACCTCCCTTCCCTCTTAGCACGGAGGCCCAGGACCTCGCCCCTCTCGCCTGTCCCTGCCTGCCACACCCACAGCCCCAGCTCTGCAGAGGCCTCTGAACTCCTCCCCCAGCTCTGTCTCTACCGCATCCACCCAGCCTCCAGGCCTGTCTTGCCCTGGCCAAGCCTCTTCAGCGTCCACAGCTCCCTCTGCTGCAGGGAGGGGGTCCCCCCAGCTCAGCCAAGGCTTTACCCTGACTTCATAGTAAGGATGCCTTTTGCTGCCCCTCTAGCCCCTTGGGAGCTGGCAACATCTCTCAGTCCTTTTTTTCCCCTATCTCACGGCTGTCTATTGTGTGGGGACCTGGCTGGCCCAATCTGGGTGAAGTCCAGAGGGCTTCCTGGAGGACGAGGCTACTGGGATCCAGAGTGGGGAGAGATTCTGGGGCACAGGAAGAGACCCAGCTTCAGAGCGCTGAGCTGGGGAGTGTGTTTCTGGTTCTCATACAAATCATGTGGGCTTCGGACTCTCGGAAACAGGTCATGAGCTTTGCCCAAGAGCCACGGGCCAGCAGTGCCCCAGCTCAGCCCATGCGCCCCAGTCCTGGGCTGTGTTCTCATTTGCTTCCTGTGTGGCTCGGTCTCTCAGGCTCCCTCCTTCCTTCTGCCCTGCAGCAGCGGGGAGCTGACACAAACACTGGCCAGATGTGGGCCCGAAGAGGCAACAGGAACAGGAGGGCAGAGACCACCAGACCCACTCTATCACCCAGTGCCCTCATGCCAGCTGCACCGCCGCCTCCTTCCCCACACCGTCCCATGACCCTCAGTCCTGAGCCTCTGTGTGGCTGCCCCCCACTTCCCACCTGGGTGGGAATCTAGGGTTGGTCACCTCTACCCCGAGTTTTTAGGCAGCTGGCCTCCTCCAGCCGGGGGTGTCTGGGTCTGCACGTGACCAGCCCTAGCCTCCAGTGCCCACTTTCCCCTTTCACCTGCCCCACCTGGCTGTACCCTCCTCCTCCCGGGAGCAAGGCTGGGGACAGTGAGGGGAGCTATCGAAGGCCAAGGGGTTGGTGGGTTCCTCTCCACAGGTTCCTCCTGCATGAGCCACACTGAGTGCCTGGTGAAGTCCCACAGCAGCTCACAGGCTGGGCATGTGCTGGCCTTCCCTGCCTGCCCTCCCTGACCCAGCAGGGTGTCTGTCAGGGAGATGGTGTGACACCATGGACAAGGGCCCAGGCACTGGCTCACACAGAGCTGGGTTCAGATTCCACCTGCCACTTCACAGCTATGTGTCTGGGCAAGCTGCTGCCCTCCCGGGCCTCAGGCTTCTCAAGAGAGAATGGAGTAGAGACGGACACCGAGAGAAGATGCACCTGCCAAGTGTAAAGGCACAGCTGGGCGGCCTGTAATCCCAGCACTCTGGGAGGCCAAGGTAGGTATATCACGAGGCGGGAGTTTGAGACCAGCCTGGCCAAGATGGTGAAACCCTGCCTGTACTAAAAATACAAAAATTGGCCAGGCACAGTGGCTCATGCCTATAAGCTCATCCCAACACTTTGGGAGGCCGAGGTGGGATCATGAGGTCAGGAGATCGAGACCATCCTGGCCATGGTGAAACCCTGTCTCTACTAAAATACAAAAAAGTAGCCGGCGTGGTGGCAAGCGCCTGTAGCACCAGCTACTCAGGAGGCTGAAGCAGGGGAATCGCTCGAATCTGGGAGACAGAGGTTATAGCGAGCCAAGATTGCATCACTGCACTCCAGCCTGGTAAAAGAGCCAGACTCCATCTCAAAATAAAACAAAACAAAACAAAACAAAACAAAAACTAGCCAAGCGTGGTGGCACACACCTGTAATTCCAGCTACTCAGAAGGCTGAAGCTGAGAATTGCTTAAACCCGGGAAGCAGAGGTTGCAGTGAGCCAAGATCGCACCACTGCACTCCAGCCTGGTGAGAGAGCAAGACTCCTCTCAAAAAAAAAAGAGTGAAGGCACCACAGATGGCAGCTCCTCTGCTGAGTGGACCACGGAGACTGAGGAAGGCGGAGAGGCCGCCCTGGGACACAGCCAGCAGTCCGTGTTGTGATGACCAGAGCCCCATTCCTTCTGCTTCCTCCATGGCTGCCACACACCCGGGAGCCCCAGCAGCGTCTGAACCAGTCCCATGCCAAGCCGGGGAGCGGCTGCATCCCAAGGCCAGGCTACCCATGCCTCCTGGCCAGCAGGCCCTTCAACTGCACCTTCCTCCTTTCCCCAAACCACTCATTCCTATGCCCAACCAGCTGGCCAAGAGTCACACCACAGGGTGCCAGGACCTATGCGGGAGGGTGGGGACGTGTGATGGCTGAACACGAATCTGACCCAGGAAGAGTTAGGAGTTTGGTGGGGAATATAGGTAGACAGACATGCAGGAGCCCCACCAATCGCCACTCCATCTGCCAAAGGCACTTTTCGGTGAGTACCAAAGCCCCTGAACTTTTCCATTCACTTCCAGAAACATGACCCTCAGCACCAGTGAGCCATGGAGAAAGTCACTTTATCAGAGACCCTCAGGTTGGGGCATCCAATTGGGGTTCCGACTCCTGGCCCCTCCCCTCCCTCAGCCAGGCTGCCCAAACCACTGCTCCCCCTCAGGACAAGGGGCCCAGGGCTTCTCTGGAGAGCTAGAAATGACCAGAGCAGTCAAGTCGGGATATTCACAATAGAGAGGCAGAGGCACAGGGAAGGGTTCTAGGAAGGGAGAGGCCCCAAGAGAAGGAATGAGGAAGAGGGAGTCTCCTCCCTTAGTGAGGGCGGTGAGAAAGGTGGGCAGACAGGCTGGGGCACCATGAAACGCCTCAGCAAGTGAGAGGCCCCCCACTCCGAGAGCTGGGTGGGATCCAGCAGGCCCCTGCTGGCTCCAGACTCAACCCCAGATGACCGCTCTGGCCTGGCTCAAGGCAAGGTTGCCTTGACAGCTGGACCTCAGTGGGGACTAGGAGAGGATGGCGTAGCCTCCCTCTCTCCTGCTTCCCCAGTAAACTCCAAAGTCTGGTCCACACACAGAAGGCTGTTTACCAGACCTAGAGCCGAAGTGCCTCCCAGCGCTTCTTCCTCCACGCCACTTGCCAGGCACCCTGTGAACCTGGTCTGGCCTCATCGACTTCACCTCTCCACTTGCCAGTGCTTGCTGGGACACGCCAGGCCCCTTCTCACCCTAGGCCTTTGTACATCTGGCTCCTTCTGCCTGGAACGCTCCTCCTGCAACGTCCCGGGACTGACTGCTTCTCCATCAGGCTTTGGCTAACGGCAGTGCCGCCCCGACCCCCGACCAGTACTCACTTTCCCAGCACCCTGTTTCTTTCACAGCATATACCGCCGCTCCCCATGATTCTGTCTATTGTCAATCCCTCCACCCTGTCTGTCTAGACCAGGGACAGGGGGGAGTCGGCCCGCAGGAGACATTTGCCAATGCCTGGAGACTTTTGTTTCCGCAACTGAGGAAGTGGGGGTGTTTACTGGTATCTAGCGGGCAGGAGCTAGGCAGGCTGCTCCACATCCTACAATGTTCAGGGCAGCCCCTCGCAGCAGAGAGCGACCCGCCGCGTGGTAAGTAGTGCGGAGGCTGGGGAACCCCGCAGCAGACACCGAGCTCAGGAGAACCGGGACGATGTTCTCCGCAGTCTTCCAGCGCCCAGAACAGTGTATGGCACGCGGGCGGCTCGGGGAATGCAGAAAGAAGGAATAAGTAAAGAACGCGCGAGGACTGGACGGAGCGAGCGACGGACAAATGACAGGCGGACGGACAGCGACAGGGACCCGGACCCCGATCGTCTCAGCCCCGCCCCCCCACCCCCCGGCCCGACCCCTGACCTCGCCTCTCCTAGACTTCGACGCGCCAGATCCCGCCCCACCGCGCGGCCCCGGGCCGGGCGCGTCGCGGGGACACTCACCTGCCCGCGGCCGCCTGGGAGCCGCAGCGCCGCCAGCCCGCTTCATGATGCCCCCTCGGCCGCCGGCCGGGAAAGGGACAAGCGAGCCGGAAGCGCCCGGCCGCTTCGCCCGCCGGGACTTGTAGTTCCCCGCCTCTCGGGGCCCGGGCAGCTGCCTCACGCGCGGCATTTCCGAAACTACGACTTCCGGCGGCCCCGTCGTCGCAGGGCGGGATTGGCGGCTTCAGAATCACTCTATGTTGCAAATCGAAGTCTCATTGGCTATACTTATCCGTCACTCACGGTTAGGCTTCACGGATTCTGAATAAGGAAGGTGCTTCAGGTCTGGGTCCGAAAGACCGCCTCCAAAAGAAATGCCAAGGTACGATTGGTGAAAATAACACGGTAGGAAGTGGGGCGTATCAGCGGCCATAAAAGGCGGGCACTTCCGCCGGGAATTGCCCAATCACAGAGCTGGGACAGTTTCTATAAAAGCGTCAACCTGGCTTGTGTCCGTTCTTTTGCGGCAGACTGCGAGGTGGTGGTGTTGTGTTTCTGGTTACGCCATGTGCTACTAACCAGGTTAGAACTGGGCTACGAACGTGTCTTTGAGGGCGGGCCGAACGCTGCAAGCCGGCCCGGTCCCCGGGCGTCCAGCCCTGGCCTACGCTCCACTTTGTCCCTGAACGTTTAAACGTTGCTTCCTGAATCTCAGACCCACAGCTCCTTGCAGGTAAGACCGGGCTAGGCTTGGGTTCCCCTGTTCTCCGAGCCTGTGATGAACTGCTTTGACTTCTGACACCTCGTATGAAAACTGCATGTGCAGCCTGATTATCTTGCAAGACTGAGGCTTGGGAGTGCGCAATCCTGTTAGGGAGGGGCTGGGAGTGGAAACGGGAGAGTGAGGACTCATGTCTACATTTTGGCGCTGTCTTTCAGGTTTCATCGTGAGCCGGCTGCAGATTTTGAACCTAAGTAAACCTCAGTCTGGAGGGCCTAGTGGTAAGGTGGGCGCTGTGTCTATCCGAGATGCTTAGCAATAAAACAAAGGCAGTGAGTTGATTCGGTTCTCTCCGTCTTTAACTCCCATTGTACCCCAGGGGTCTGGCTCATCTGGCAATCTTGGGAAACTGTAGAGACATGAAAACGGGAGTCATGTTACCAGTGACTTCACAACTCTTGGGGTAGCCTTCTCCATTTCTGCCTGTTACTTACTTATTTATTTTTTTGGGACGGAGTTCCGCTCTTGTTGCCCAGGCTGGAGTGCAATGGAGCGACCTCCGTCTCCCAGGTTCAAGTGATTCTCCTGCCTCAGCCTCCCAAGTAATTGGGACTACAGTCATCACACCTGGTTAATTTTGTGTTTTTCATAGAGACTGGGTTTCTCCATGTTAGGCTGGTCTCAATTTCCCGACCTCAGGTGATCCACCCACCTCAGCCTCCCAGAGTGCTGGGATTACAGAACAGGTGAGACAGACACTCAAGAAAACACAACTTTATTCACTAGGACTGAAAACAAAGGCTTGCAATTAAAAGGCCAACTTTAGTGTAAGGTGGAGTTTGCTTGGAAATCACAGACCTCAGCTGTGGCCAGGCCGGGCTGGCAGTTACCCTTTTCTGGCGTTTATGTGATTTCCCACATTCTATCACAAGGCATCTTCTGAGGTCACTGAGGAAGACCCTGCTGCTGTTTGAGCCAGAGCCTCCTAGAGGGTGGGCTGGGAGCAGTTCCCAGGACATAACAGATGCACAGTGTGATTAGCAGCGAAGCCCTCTGTCCCAGGTGTGGGCAGGTGTCCTCCCTTACCTGCCTGAGCATCGTGTGCGGGTGAGCACATGGCTTTTTTTTCTAGGGGGTTAGGCACTGCATAGTGCCAGCCCTGGCCCAGCCTCACCCAGGCATGCCCAGGAGGGGGCAGCAGAGCACCATGGCAAGGTCTATCCACTTGGTGCGCTCCCTCTGTTACAGAAGACCGCTTTTCCATGGTGGCCAGTGTCCGGGCCATGGGCTCTCAGAAGCCCACTTGTTGGGACTGCTTGCTGCTGGGAGGAGGAAGGGGCAAGGCTTGACCTGGAGCTCCTGGAAACACTCTGGCATTGGCCACAGGGCAACAAAGTCAGAAGGGCCTGGAGACCCTCTGCAGCTTTCTGGAGGCTGGGTGGCTTCCTCCGGAGGACTGAGCTCAGCCAGATTCAGGGGTGGCAGCAGGAAGCCCTGCGACCTTCCCTGTTAACATAATCGTGCAGCCGGAAGCGTGGCTCGCTGGGAGCCTTCATGGAGCGCTGCTTCAACTCCCTACAGAGCGGGGGTGACAAGAGGTCGATGGCCTGAACTCCAATAAGAGGGTTCAGGCCCTGGGCTGGGGGAGTCCTGGTAACCACCAGGACTTACTTTGCTATGGCTGTGAAGGCCAGATCCACGTTGAGGCCCGTCTTGGCGCTGGTCTCCATGAAGGGCAGCCCATACTCCTGTAAACAGCTGCTGCCAGCCAGGTGGTGGCCTGGCGGGGACAGCCTAGGCTCCGCAGCCTCCAGGAGCACCCTCTCACCACCCCCAGCCCTGACTCACCTTGGCCAGCTTCTCCCCGTCCTCCCTCTTCACCACACGCTCATGGGCAGAGTCAACCTGGCCCAGGCACAGGGTCTTTGTAACAGCTGGCCCATGGTTGGCCCCTGCCCCCTCACCTGCCCTGCGGCCCAGTTGAGAATGGCCGGCCTCCCACCTTGTTCCCCAGCAGCATGAGCGCCACGTCGTGCTGGGCATACTCATGGATCTCAGTCAGCCAGGCCTGTGGGGGGCAGCAGACCAGGCTGGGGCTCCCTGCACAGCTCGCCTCCTGCCCCAGAACCCTGGCCCTCCAGGCTATACTGTAGAGGGCACCTTTCTTCATTTTATCTCATTTTTTTGAGACAGTCTTGCTTTGTCATCGAGGCTGGAGTGCCATGGCCCAATCTTTGCTCACTGCGACCTCTGCCTCCCAGGAACAAGTGATTCTCCTGCGTCAGCCTCCTGAGTGGCTGGGATTACAGGTGCACAGCACCACACTCAGCTAATTTTTGTATTTTTAATAGACATGGGGTTGGCCAGGCTGGTCTCGAACTGCTGACCTCAGGTAAGCCACCGTGCCTGTCCAGGATACCTTTCTTTAGAAGTGAAACCCCTGTATACTACATAGGGGCGCCTATCTTGTCTTACAGGTCCCTTACACACAGCCCCGCTGGGGGAGCTGGAATGGCACTCAGGTCCACTTGAGCCACTTCCAGCCCAGAAGACCGTCATTCCCCCTCTGAGCCTCTCAGCAGGGTCCTTTGGAACCCTGATGCCATCTGCACCAGAAGGAGGTTAAGGTTGGGTCAGGCCCTTTTGGAGCCCTTTCACCACACCAGGAAAGCCACTGACCTGGATGTTGTCGAAGGAGGCCTTGTTGGTGACATCGTAGAGCAGCAGCAGAGCTGGGGACAGGGCAGTGAGGACATCCACCATCACCTGCACCCTCAGGTGCTCAGACCCCCTCCCCAGCCCAGGTGCCCAGGGGCTCACCATGAGCGTCCCGGTAGTAGGCGTGGGTAACGCTGCGGAACCGCTCCTGACCGGCTGTGTCCCACATCTGCAGCAACAGGTGCTGGTCAGGCTGTCCAGCCCCTCGCTAGTATCCCCTGTCCCCCAGCTTGCCCTCTGCCAGTCACCTCACCTGCAGCTTCACCTTCACGCCATCCACGTCCAGAACTTTGTTCTGAAATAGAACCAGCCAGCTTTGGTGTCACCAGCTTCACTGTCACCCCACGCCCCATCAGAGTCTCTTGACTCTCCTTCCTCCCATGACCTTCCAGATCCAGCCCAGCCCCTTTGGGCTTCCCTGTGCCCCCTTGAGCCAATTCAGCCTCGCCCACCCCTGCAAGTGCAGACCTCTCCTGAGCCTCTGCAGGAGTCCTGCTTAGAACCTCTTGTGCTGACTTACTCGAACCCCACCAGGCCTCTTAGTGACACTGCCTCAGTTTCCCCATCTGCAAATGGGGCCAGCCACATGGCTGCTGCAGTAACAAGCTGCAATGCCTCAGCCTCCCCAGTAGCTTTTTGCTAATTTAAAAGCCTCTCAGGATGGCTTGAACCCCAAAGTTCGAGGCTACAGTCCTCTATGATCACCACTGCAGTTCAGCCTGGGCAACAGAGTAAGACCTTGTCTCAAAAGATGATAATCTTGCTGGGATTGTCTTCTCAAGGGTTGGACCTGGGCCTGTCTGAACCCAGGCAGCAACCACAGAGCCCAGCACTGCCTGGCAGCCATTGCTCCTGTGTGCTGGCCGGCAGCGTCCCTGGCCAGGCCGTCCCAGTCAGGTACTAGACTCGAGGCAGGGAGTGGCCCAGCCCCAGTCCCATCTGCTGCGGTGGGGGCAGGGGGCTTCAAAGCCTCAGCCTGAGGCCCTGGGCAGCTGGAACGTTTGCCACCTCCCTCTGCTTGAGCTGTTGTCAGTGCTTCTGAGTCTCCCAGGAACCAGGCAGGACCATCTGCTGGGCTGGGGAAGACACCGCCTTCCCTGGCACCCTGAACAATGGTGCGAACCACGTGGCCTCACCTTTCACCACCCGCCCGAGAGCCGGAAGAGGTGGGCAAGTGTGGACCAGACGGAACTGCCTGCCCCCATGGGGAACTTGAGGACTTGAGCCCCCCAGATGGGGTAGAGAACAGTTCCCCAGACTAGAGGGAGCCCCCTTTCCTGTCCCCGGAACAGCCTTCCCTCCATCCTCCCGCTAACTGGCTCTAATTAAAGGGTGAGAAAATGCAAATTTAAGATTTGTTGAGAACACGCCAGCACCTCAGCACGAGGAATTCAGGCTGGTGGCAGAGGTGGGGTCTCGACCCAAGGACAGGGTCCTCTCCCCTGAGCAAGCCCTGGAAACACCGTGGCTCAGGCTCTGCAGGGAGCATGTGTTTATAGGGCCAGGTAAGGCCTCCTCTGTACCTGGGCAGCACCGCTGGCCCCAAGCGTACATGACCCTTGACTTCCTCTGACCCACCACCTTGTGGGCACCAGCATCTGCCTCCCCCAAGGCATAGGATATGATCCCTGGGTAATGCCAGCCCCTGGCACAGGGCAACGAATTGCTTGTCAGGTGCAGCCACCAGCCCAAGTGTTTGGAGGTAGAGGTGGGCAGCTTGGTAGCTAAGGTGTCCCACCTGAGGTCCAGGTAGCCCCGCTGGGAGCTCCTGCCTCTTGAGCCTGTCGGTACCACGGGGATAACAGAACCGGCTGCCCAGGGACGCCGGCTCGGGCTGATGTGGGGCCAGGCGGGGGCCTCCACTCACCCGGAAGTCAATGCCTACTGTGGAGATGAAGGTCCCTGCCAGGAAAGCGCCGTCCTTGAATCGCACCAACAGGCAGGTCTTCCCCACGCCTGAGTCCCCCACCAGCATGACCTAGGACAGGCGGGAGGGTCTGGGGGAGTCTGGCCTGGTCAGAGGGGGCTGCAGGTGAGGGGCAGGAGTGGAAAGAGGTGGCCCAGGTGTTCGGGCTCACAGAGCCCGGGGTAGACACCACAGCCAGCGACCCCAATGGCCTGGACACCCAGCTTCTGCCACTGGAAGGCTTGAGCCGCTCTGTCCTTCCACACAGTGGCCGTCTCAGTGGGGAATGAGGGTGGCCACCACATCCCGGACCCTCCCTACCATCTATATTCCCCCACGGTGGACAGCACGCTTCATCTGAGGCAGGGAGCAGGTGGGGTGGCAGCTGGGGACATCCTAGGAGACTTGCGGAGGCCTCTCTCCCAGGGGCTTCTCTACATCCCAGCAGGGACCCCAGCAAGGCTCAAGAGGAATTTGCTCCATTAGAATTAGATCTCGACCTGAGGAGGGACTTGGGCAGAATCTGAGGATGGGGGGGTGGGGAGGACCAGGGGGCAGTCAAGGCCCTCTCCCAAAATTCTGTGATCCCAAACCCAAAAATGGCCCTCCCAGCTGCCTGCCAAGTCCACACAGCCTCTGCCTAGGTCCAAACCTCTAACCCCAGAGGGAAAAAAAAAAGGCCCATAGCTCCTGGGATGAGGGAGGGCAGCATATGGGAAATTATGAGACCCCAGGCAGGGGCTAGGGCATTAGGGCACGGGATGCGGGCACTGATGGTGGCAGGGCCCCTTGTACCGCCATGCCGGCTGGGGGAGGGGGACAGGCCCCGCCAGCTGTTGGATACCCTAGACCTGGGCTAGACAGCTGTGTGTGTGCGCGCACGCGCCTGTGCGATGCACCATGCCAGCCCCACGGGGTGCCTCCCGTGTCGGCTCCGTGCCCTGGGGCCGCGGGCCCTGTACCCCCTCTCCGACCCCCAACCCTTGGCTCGGACCGGGCGCCACCTGCTGCGCGGGCCTGGGGGGCGGGTACCTGGCTCACCTTGAAGGCGACGTCGTAGAAGTCGCCACCGCTGCCAAGAGAGGGCCGGCCGGGCTGCGGGGGCCCGTTGTGCGATGCGTCGGGACCGGGGCGCGCAGTCCCAGAGCGCGCTGGTTGGGGCCCGTTGGCGGCGGGCAGCGTGGAGGCAGCGGGGGCGCTGGCCCCCTTGCTCTTGGAGGTCTTCTTCCTGGACATGGCGGGCAGGCGCTCAGTGTGCTCTCGCTGCAGCCGTCGCGCCCCAGGCCGTCCCGTTCCTCGCGCCCACAGAGCCCGACCCAGACCCGAACCCTTCCCCCGGCAGCGGCAGCGGCATCATCCCGGGCACCCGGCTAGCGCCCCGCCCCCGCCGCCCCACGGGCGCGCAGCCACTCAGGCCCGGCCTCCCGCCGCCACCGCCACCGCCAATGCCGCGCGTGGGGCGGGGACATGCAAATACTTTCTGCTCGGGGCGGGGCCAGGAGGTCCGGGCCCCGCCCCACCCTCAGCCCACGACCCCTGTCCAGGTCTGCCTCTGCTGCTGGAGCCGGCTGTGGGGTGGCGGGCCTAGACCAGGAGGCACCCCGGGGTCCTGAATCCCCTTTGCTGGCTACACACCACCCTAGCTCAGTGACCTCCAAACTGGACTGCCAAACCTGGGGGAGGAGGTGTCCTGAGATGTGGTTGCTGGGGCAGAGGGCCCACGTGGACATGGACGAGCACCGCAGGCTTCTGTCCCCTCAGACCCAGAGCCTGCCGCTTGGCCCACTGCCCTTCACTGCCCCATCCTCTCCAGGGCAGGCGGGTCCGGAAAGCTCCAGCACTTGCTTGGCAAACACACCCAGCTGCTGGGGCGGGCTCCTTGGGCTTGGGTGACAGCTGGTCACTAAGAGGACACAGCGGGCGGAGCACTGTCCCCCGCAGCTTCTGCCGCTGTGCTGGCCTTGGGATCCGCGGGACCGAGGAAGTCGCTGTGGCAACCAGCCCCCTGAGGGTCCCTTCCCATAGAACTTTGCCCTCGGGGTCTGGAAGGTGGAAGGCAGACGTGCCTGACCAGGCTATGGCTGGCCCCTTGGCTTTCCCCTTGAGATTGGACCTTCAGGTGGCCAGGGCTGATTCTCCAAACCCTAGGCTGGCTAAACCGGTCCCTGGCAGACCTATCTCCCTGACCTGGGCTGACTGGAACTCTGTCACCCCCTCCCACAGAGAAGATGGGACTACCTTGGTCAGAGCTGGGGGACAGGGGTGCAGAGGGTGCAGGAGGCGGTGTCCCTGGCACGGGGGGGTGTTTGATGCTTTTCTGGGAGCTGGAGAGATGACCCGGCTGTCCCTGGAGATGTGACAGCTGTCACCAGGACCTTGGACCCTTCTGAGGCCTGAGCCCTCCCAGCTGGCAGTGCCCAGAGCCCAATCAGCTGCTTCTCAGATCAGAGGCCTGAGAAAACACAGATGGAGGGGCAGTGCCCAGCAGAATGATTCCTCAAGAGGGCTTGGCAGGAGCCCGCACAGCAGAGGCCATGGAAGGTTGCCTTCCCCTGAGCACTGTTGCATGCCAGGCACATGACCTCTTCAAAGTTACCCTGCGAGGTGGGTGCTGGTATCGTCTCTAGTGTTCAGATGGGGAAACTGAGGCCCAGAACACCAAGGAGGGATGGATGTACAAGGTCAGCAGGCCAGGAATGGGCAGAGCTAGAATTTGCTCCTGGGAACCCTAGCTCCGGAGGACATAAACTGTCCCATGACAGAGATCCCCAGAGACTCATTCCCCAGGGACCTGGCAGAGCTTGGGGGGCAAACCGGGAAGCCCTCTCAGAACTCCCCAGGCCCCCCTTCCTTTCTCATTCCTCTGGCCCCCAACTCCTCCAGAGCAACTCCCAATGTGTGTGCAGTGGGCCTGGCCGGGGGTATTTGGCTTCCACTCCTCCAGCCGTGGGGACTCCCGGTGTCCATCCCCTACAAGGCCTCTTTCAGGATCGCTGGCTCAGGGTCTGAGCTAGGGGCCTCAGCAGCTGCTGTGCACTGGCCCCAGGGTCCTGGGCCATGGACTCCCCACCACTTCCTGCCTGCTGCTGCTCAGATATCCCCAGGGCATGGGTGGCAGGAGGAGTTGGGTGCAAGTAGGGCATCCTGCGGGGGGTTGGGGGGGTGCGATGGGGCCACCAGGAAGAGAAGGAGGCGGGCGCCAGAGAAAGTGGGAGGCCGGGCGGGGAGGGAGTCTCCCGCGAGCAGAGGAAACGGGCTTGCTTTGGCAACCTTTAAAATAGGAGAGTTTATGTAAAAATCCAAGTCTCTGGTTTCTCTTGAAAATAGGAAGCTCTGGGTGCCTGCATCACAGACCCCTCTCTTGGCTTCAGCAGGCCTTGTAATCTTTGATCATTGTGTCTCTTGGTTCCTGTGTTTGCCATCTGCTTCACCCTCTGGAGTGTAAGCTCTCTGGGCACAGGAAGCAGATTGTCTTGGTCACTGCTGTCCCCAGCAGCCAGCTCTGGGCCTCCAAAAGCAGTTATTAAGTTGGTGAAAGAGGTTGGGTGCGGTGGCTCAAGCCTGTAATCCCAGCACTTTGGGAGGCCGAGGTAGGTGGATCACGAGGTCAAGAGATTGAGACCATCCTGGTCAACATGGTGAAACCCCGTCTCTACTAAAAATACAAAAAATTAGCTGGGCACGGTGGTGCGTGCCTGTAATCCCAGCTACTCAGGAGGCTGAGGCAGGAGAATTGCCTGAACCCAGGAGGCGGAGGTTGCGGTGAGCTGAGATTCCGCCATTGCACTCCAGCCTGGGTAACGAGTGAAACTCCGTCTCGAAAAAAAAAAAAAAAAAAAAAAGAGAAAGAAATGTGACTTGGAAACACAAGCGTCACTTCAGAAGGACATGTCCTTGCTAACAAAGATTTGAGACAAGTGTGGTCAGTAGTGAGGGGGAAGCCTTTTGGAGGAGAGAGGATTTGCACTGGGCTTTTCTTTTTTTTTTTTTTTGAGATGGTGTTTCGCTCTTGTTACCCAGGCTGGAGTGCAATGGCGTGATCTCGGCTCACAGCAACCTTCGCCTCCTGGGTTCAAGCAATTCTCCTGCCTCAGCCTCCTGAGTAGCTGGGATTACAGGCATGCACCACTGTGCCCAGCTAATTTTTGTATTTTTAGTAGAGATGGGGTTTCACCATGTTGACCAGGATGGTCTCAATCTCTTGACCTCGTGATCCACCCGCCTCGGCCTCCCAAAGTGCTGGGATTACAGGCTTGAGCCACCGTGCCCAGCTGCACTGGGCTTTGAGGATTGAGTCCAATATAAGAGTCAAAGTCGCCAGGTAAAAGGAGTAAATATGCATAGGTTGAGAGCACCAGGAGGGGGGCACTTTGAGCTGAGGTGGCCAAAGTGTGGGCCAGTTGCTTGGAGGAAACAGGAGGTAATCCAACTGGTAAGGCAGCATGGGGTCAGCCGGGAAGGGAGACCTGAGTGCTATTCCAAGGAGCTTGGATATTGTACAGTGGGAAGTAGGGAGCCATGCGTGGTTTTTGAGCAGAGGACGTTGTGCTACAGGAATACCGGGGACTGGCAGGAGGGGATGGACAATGGAGCCTGTGGGCCTGGAGATGAGATTGATGGGGTCTGCAGTCACCCAGGGGAGGGATAATAGGAATAGAGAGGATCTCCAGGAAAGAAGCTGCAGGTCTGGAGGCAGGGAGGGCAAGGCTGGCGTCTGTGGGACAGAGAGCAATGGGATGCTGCAGCAGATTAAAAATGGATTAAACGGGGCAAGGGCAATGGCTCATGCCTGTAATCCCAGCACTTTGGGAGGCTGAGGCAGGTAGATCACTTGAGGTCAGGGGTTCGAGATCAGCCTGGCCAACCCGTCTCTACTAAAAATACAAAAATTAACTGGGCCTGGTGGCACATGCTTGTAGTCCCAGCTACTCAGGAGGCTGAGGTAGGAGAATTGCCTGAATCCGGGAGGCGAAGGTTGTGGTGAGCTGAGATCGCGCCATTGCACTCCAGCCTGTGCGACACAGAGAGACTCTGTCTCAAGAAAACAAAAAACAAACAAACAAAAAGAGACAGATGAAATGTTTTGCTGGGCACGGTGGCTCGCGCCTGTAAATCCTAGCACTTTGGGAGACCGAGGCAGGTGGATCACGAGGTCTAGAGATTGAGACCATCCTGGCCAACAGGGTGAAACCCCGTCTCTATTAAACATACAAAAAATTAGCTGGGCACGGTGGCGCGTGCCTGTAGTCCCAGCTACTCAGGAGGCTGAGGCAGAATTGCCTGAACCCAGGAGGCGGAGGTTGTGGTGAGCCGAGATCGCGCCATTGCACTCCAGCCTGGGTAACAAGAGCGAAACTCCATCTCAAAAAAAAAAGAGACATGTTTTGGTACTCCTCCCAAGGACAGAAAGGGCCTACGTCCCTGTCCTTAAATCTGGACAGGACTATGATTACTTGGAATGGCAGCTATGGCAGAAGTGACTTGGCATCTGTGTTTGGACGGAGACCTTCCCGTCTACTGGAACTGTGATTCTTGGAACCCAGCTGCCATGCTGGGAGGAAGCCCAAGCAGCCTTGGGGGAAACCTACATGGGGAGGTCCCGAATTGCCAGCCGTGCAGGGAGAGAAGTCCTCTTGGCAGTGAGTGCCCCAGCTCAGCTGATGCCGTGCAGAGCAGAGCAGAACTGTCCCCTTGGAGCCTTTTTAAACTGCAGATTCATACATGTTTCTGTTACATAGCAGTAAATAACTACAACAGTTGGCCAGCAAGGGCAAGGCAGAAGGCCAGCATGGTAGGAAAGGCCAGGAGGGAAGCCTTGGGATGTCCAGATTCTTGGAGTCTTCAGACCTGGAGAAGGGAGGAGTCCTGTGGGCCAGGGCAGTCCCTGAGGCAGGCTCTGAGGTTGAGATGAGCCCTGGGAGCCGGAGGCGGAGAGTGAGGTCTGGGTTTCCCTGGGAGGGGTGCTCCAGCCCCCGACCCTTCTGGCACAGAGCTGGCTCTGCCAGGTAGGGGAGGGTCTCCACGAGCTCCTGTCCTCAAGGGAAGTGAGCACCTCGGGTCTCCTTAGGGCCTCGCCCCAGGACCCCCACTCCTGCTACCCTCTGACGGCCCCTCACACTGTGGCCTGTAGCTCCTGCCGGTGCCTTCTGACCGTCCTGGGTGTCTGGAGGGATGTGTGCCATGAACCCTCAGCCACGACAACCCCTGGGACCCATGGACCAGGACAGTCTCTCTCTGGCCCCCATTTTCCAAACCCTCCAGCCTCTTCCCTACACTTGCCCCCTGAGCGGGGCCCTCGGGCTGGCCCCTGCCTGCCAAGAGTAGGCCTCCACAGGCTTCCAGGCTCTGCATGTGGCCCCACCCTCCAGGGAGCCTGCTCTGGCTCGTCCTGCCCCACCTCTGGCTCCCTGGATGTTCTCCAGCCCCGCCCTGGCAGCTGCACGTCAGCTGCACCAGCCTGTGAGCCTCCTGAGGACAGGATCCTGTCCTGCCTGCTCCTGCTCCTGCCAGGCACTTGAGGGATTGCTCTGCGGCTGAGCAGGAGAGAGCTGGACTTGGACTTCAAGGGGCTCTTGGCAAGCCAGGGAGTGTCAAAACCCCACATCCTGTGCCCCAGGGCACCTCCCAGGAATGTCCTCTGGAGCTCAGGTCTGTGCTCTCTGAGGGGTCCCTGGTTTGCTGTGTGCCCCTGGGCATGTGGCATTCCCTCTCTGGGCCTGCTTCCCTCTCCGTGAAATGAGGGGGCAGGAGGAGCCAATCTCAAAGGTCCCTTCCAGCTCAAACACCTTCTGTTCTATGAAATCCGCGTGAACGTTGCCATGGAGACATCAGAGGAACTTCGGCAGCACTGAGAGAGAGCACTGAGTCAGCCCAGAACGTGGGTGACGTCACATGAAAGCTCCCCCCGGTGTCCAGGTGTGCACCTCCCAGAGTGTCCTCCTGAGAGGTCACCCCTGCTTCAGCCCGCTCACCATGGTGGGCCTGAGGCCCTGTTGTGTGGGCAGTGGCATGCAAGTGTCTATCCCTGCCCAAATGAGGCCCTTTGTTCCCTGCAAATGTGACCGCAGTGACTCAGGTACTCCCAGATGGGAAGGTGGCAGAGGTGCTCTGCCACACAGAAGATGAGCTAACGCGGGAGTCATGTACGCCTCTGTGGCTGTCAAAGCCGTATCGTCACTCCTACGGGGCCAGTGCTCTCCGCAGTGCTGGCTCCTTGCTCCTGAGCTGAGTGAGGGCGTCCGCTTGGCCATTGGAGAAGGCAGCATTGGGGCTCCTGGCTGCAGCTCTCCGGCAGCCTCAAGCGACACACAGGGCCTCGTGGTAAGTGCGGGCATCCCTGTGGATGAGTAAAACAGACCCCGTGTAACCGTAGCAATCACTCACTGCCCCAGACTGCACCACGCGCTCTCCTTGCAGTGTTTCTAGTCTCCTTTTCCTTTCCGTTTTCTTTTCTTTTGCTTTTGAGACAGAGTTTCGCTCTTGTTACCCAGGCTGGAGTGCAATGGCACAATCTTGGCTCACCGCAACCTCCGCCTCCTGGGTTCAGGCAATTCTCCTGCCTCAGCCTCCTGAGTAGCAGCTGGGATTACAGGCACGCACCACCATGCCCAGCTAATTTTTTGTATCTTTAGTAGAGACGGGGTTTCACCATGTTGACCAGGATGGTCTCGATCTCTTGACCTCGTGATCCACCCGCCTCGGCCTCCCAAAGTG
>CM052660.1:109159479-109189654 GCA_028533165.1 Leontopithecus rosalia | reverse complement strand
GAAGGGGCAGGGGGATTGCCGTGGGGGGTTAAAGCCTTGTCGCGTTCGCTTTTCTGGACGTAAACACAGGTGGCCTTTATCCAGACCCTGTGCCAGGCTTCTGTTGGGGGTCATCATGCGGAATCCTGACCCTGACCCTCTGAGACATGGGGACCGTCGAGATGCGCATTTCACAGATGGGGACGCAGGTTTGGAGAGGTGACGCGATCTGTCCCAGGCATCACAGCTGCGGTGTGCACAGCAGGGGTTCGGACCTGTGAGGTGCCCAGGACTCAGGGTTGCGTTGAAAGGGGCGCGGGGGACTGAGATGTGCGGACGCTTGTCCCCAGCGCTGCGGAGATTCTGGGGCCGGTCTTGTGCCTTGGATTTCCCAGGCTCCAGGCTCCTCATCGGGACCCTGCATCTCCCTGGGTGCATGCTGGATCCCTGGGGAACGTCGCGCACATCCCCAGGCTTGCTAAACACAGCGTGGGTCCTGGCGTTTGGTTTTGTAAGGTTTCTGGGTCACTCCCGCCTGTGGCCACCCTTCCTTAGGGGAGCCCTCTGTTCTTGAGGCTTTGCTGGGTTGTCTCGAGGGTGGAGGAGGAACGGATGTTCCAGGACCAGCTCTGGAGGCTTTGCCCCTCAGAGCTGCGCTGCTTCTGTGCTCCCTGGCCGCCGAAGCGTGTGTCTCGCGGCGGTCTCTGTGGAGATGGCCCCTCCTGCGTGGCGGCAGGGTCCGCAGAATTGCATCAGACCTACCCCACCTGTTGTTTGTGATGCTGTAGCTGAGGGCACCTCTGTCTGCCAGGCCGCTTGCCAGGGCTCTGTCCAGGTCCTGCCTGTGCTTCCTGCTTCCCGTCACCTGGTGCTGTCCATGGGAGCGGCCCCTCAAGAGCTGTCCAGGAGAGGAGGGCGCTGGCGGCGGCTGAGCGGAGAGCAAGGCCGGGGCTCTCCATGTCGTCGGCGTCGTCGGCGTCGTCGGCGTCGTCGGCGTCGTCGGCGTCGTCGGCATCCTCAGCACAGCAGTGGATCCCTCCGCCCCGCCTTGCGTTGTCCCGTTAGACTCCAGTCCTGGGGTTGGGAGGAGGGGGACCCTGGGAGTTGGTGGCCTGTCCCAGCTGAGCTGGCAGGATTCTGAATGGCTGGCCTCTCAAGTGTGCAACAGGGCACAGGGTGACCTCATGTGGGTGCTGTTCTGTACACTCCTGGAGCTGCTGCTGGGAGAGTTCTGGAAGGTGGGGTGAGGGGACCCATGGGTAACTGGGGCCTTGGGGAGGATGTTAACGCCCTGGCTGTCCCCACTCAGGCTGCCCTCTATGCTCTGAGAGCCTCCTAGCCACTTTGCTGTCTACCCTGCCAACTCCTCCTCAGGGAGATTGGTGTGTTTTCTTTCCCCAGGGTAGAAGGGCTGAGTTGGGAGAGGCCAAGGACACAGATCACAGCTACCAGTGTGTGTTTAAAGGCCCAGAGCATTGCTGTCTGGATGTCACCAGCAGCCTGCCTGGGGACCTCACGCAGGTGCCCCTCCATTTGTGGTTCCCCAGCTGCTGAGGCTCAGCAGGAACAGCTGTGTCCAGTCCCAGATGGAGGACAGCTGGGGCTTCTGAGGCCACAGTCGTCTTCGGGTTAAATGATGCTGCTGAGAGGTGGTGGCTTTTTGAAAAGATGCACTGCAAAATGTGCTGCTCCGTGTGGCTCGAAGCTTTGTGGGGAGATGTGGGCAGAGCTGTGGCTGACTCATGGACCCCCTACCCCAGAGCCTGCCCTGCGCTCCCTGCTGACCCATGTTTTAAATCAAATTCCAGCCCCCTGTTCTTTATCTGCAAGCATTTTGGAGGGCATTGCAATACCACAGACACATGTAACACAATGAAGAATTCCTTAATGTCTCTGCATTTGATCTTAGCCAAAAGGCCGAGAAGCGATCCTTAATGTCTCTGAAGGTCTGTTGTGTTCATATATTTAGTTTAATAGTTTGAATTAGGAGCCAAATAAGGTCCACCTGTGCAATTAGTAGGGGTCTTTTAAAAGTATATGTATATAAAAAAAAATGTACATGTCCTTTTTTGTTTTGTTTTGGAGGTGGAGTTTCACTGTTGTCCAGGTGGAGTGCAGTGGCACAATCTTGGCTCACCACAGCGTCCACCTTTTTGATTCAAGTGATTCTCCTACCTCAGCCTCCTGAGTAGCTGGGGTTACAGGCATGTACCATGATGCCCAGCTAATTTTCTATTTTTGGTAGAGACAGGGTTTCCCCATGTTGGTCAGGCTGGTCTCAAACTCCTGACCTCAGGTGATCCTCCCAAAGTTCTGGGATTATAGGCATGAGCTACCACACCTGGCAAAAATACATACGTGTGTCTTTAAGGCTGGTTAAGCGAAGCAGTGGGACTGGAGAAAGAACAAAGAAATCTACCTGGCCGTGATCAATTGGTTGTAAACACCACTGTGCTCAGACCAACCAGCTGATGTCTTTTTTTTTTGAGATGGAGTCTTGCTCTGTCACCCATGCTGGAGGGCAGTGGCGTGATCTTGGCTCACTGCAACCTGCAACCTCCCAGGTTCAAGCAATTCTCCTGCCTCAGACTCCTAAGTAGCTGGGATTACAGGCCCCTGCGGTTATGCCTGGCTAATTTTTGTATTTTTAGTAGAGACGGGGCTTCACCATGTTGGCTAGGTGGTCTCGATCTCTTGGCCTCAGGTGATTGCCAGGCTTGGCCTCCCGAAGTGCTGGGGTTACAGGTGTGAGTGATGCCTTTTACTGTCCGGTGATGTCTAGGAGCTTCCTTTCCTCTCTTTTTCCTTGTACAATGTGTTGAAGAAACCGGCTCCTGCAGCTTGGATTTTCGTCTGTGTCTCAGGGCTGCCACCTCCATGGTGTCACTTCCGTGGTGCTGTGGTCTGTCCTCCTCGTTTCCTATAAATTGGTCATTGGGGAGGACATCTGTTGTTCTGGAGGTTGTCTGGGCTGGCACTGCCCTAGGTGTAGATATCATCAGCTCAGGGCCCCCTGCTCTGAAGGCTACTTCCTTGTGCTGGGTGCCACTCACCCTGGCTGGGGGTCAGCTGGGCCTGTTGGCATCCCGTGAATGCTGGGGTCCAGGACTGGGCACATATGAGGAACTCAGTAGGTCCTTGGTTCACTGATGTAAAATATTGGAGCACCCAGGGCCTTGCCCTTTCCCGCCTTTACCCCTGAATGACAGGAGAGTGTGGGGGAGTCTAGGGACAGGAGGTGCAGCCCCTGGTGCCCAGGCCTGGAATGGCGTCAAGGAAAACGTGTCCTGGAGCAACCCTGAGCCTGATGCCTTAGAGTGCAGCTGCCACAGGCATGGCTGCCTTGGGGACTGCCATGGCTGCCAGGCCATGGAGGGGCCCTAAGGAGGCTCTCATTTCTGGTCCTTGGATCCTGAGAGCAGGGACTAGGGATTTTCACCAAGTCTTCCATGAGTCCTCACCAGAAGGAGGGCCGTCCTCGAGGGCTTGATTGTCACTGGAGCCCAAGTTCAACCAACAGGCAAACAATTCTCCAAAGACAGAGACGGTTGATGGAGAGGGAGTTGGCCAGGAAGGACCCCCAGCACAGGTGACACTGAAGCCAGGTCTCAAAGCTCATACAGGGAGCCGCACAGAGAAGTCCTGACAGGGTGAAATGACCATGCGGCAGGGGCATGGCATTTGTCCAGAGAGCCTAGGAGAGACCTGTGTCTTCTAGAAAGATCCCTGGAAGTCTGCCCGGGTGTGGTGGCTCACGCCTGTAATCCCAGCATTTTGGAAGGCCGAGGCAGGCGGATCATGAGGTCAGGATTTCGAGACCAGCCTGGTTACTATAGTGAAACCTGCATTCTACTAAAAACACAACAATTAGCCAGGTGTGATGGCATGTACCTATAGTCCTAGCTACTTAGGAGGCTGAGGCAGGGGAATCACTTGAACCCGGGAGGCAGAGTTTGCAGTGAGCTGAGATTGCACCACTGTACTCCAGTCTGGGCAACAAAGCAAGACTCCGGCAAAAGAAAAATACCTGGCAGCCGAGTGGAGGCGGTGGGGAGGACTTCCACCCTGCGTGCCCAGCTGGCCTCACCCCGAGGTCTCTGAGCTGGCTCTCATGCAGCTCCCATACTTGAGAGTTCAGAATGTGCATGTGTGGGAAATGGTAGTTTCTTTTTATTTTATTTATTATTTTTTTCCTCACCCCCCCCGGTAGTTTCTTTTTTTTTTTGAGACGGAGTTTCGCTCTTGTTACCCAGGCTGGAGTGCAATGGCGCGATCTCGGCTCACCGCAACCTCCGCCTCCTGGGTTCAGGCAGTTCTCCTGCCTCAGCCTCCCAAGTAGCTGGGATTACAGGCACGCACCACCGTGCCCAGCTAATTTTTTGTATCTTTAGTAGAGACGGGGTTTCACCATTTTGACCAGGATGGTCTCGATCTCTTGACCTCGTGATCCACCTGCCTCGGCCTCCCAAAGTGCTGGGATTACAGGCTTGAGCCACCGCGCCCGGCCCCTCTTTTTCTTTTTTTTTTGAGACAGAGACTCACTCAGTCACCCAGACTAGAGTGCGGTGGTGCAGTCTCAGCTCACTGCAACCTCCACCTCCCGGGTTCAAGAGATTCTCCTGCTTCAGCTTCCCTAGTAGCTAGGATTACAGGTGTGTGCCACCACACCCAGCTATTTTTTTTTTTTGAGATAGAGTTTCACTTTTGTTGCCCAGGCTGGAGTACAATGATGCCATCTCGGCTCACTGCAGCCTCCGCCTCGCAGGTTCAAGTGATTGTCCTGCCTCACCCTCTCGAGTAGCTGGGATTATAGGCATGTGCTACCACACCGGGCTAATTTTTTGTATTTTTAGTAGAGATGAGGTTTTTCTGTGTTGGTCAGGCTGATGTCGAAGTCTGGACTTCAGGTGATCTACCTACCTTGACCTCCCAAAGTGGTGGGATTATAGGTGTGAGCCACCGTGCCCAGCCAAGTTTTATATTTTTACTTAGAGATGGGTTTCACCATGCTGGTCAGGCTGGTCTCGGAACTCCTGACCTCAGGTGATCTGCCCGCCTTGGCCTCCCAAAGTGCTGGGATTACAGGCGTGAGCCACTGCGCCCGGCCGATGGTAGTTTCTTAATTAGACATGGATGCATACTTTCCAGAGTTGTGGACGAGAAGCCACACACTCACTCATGGGTGCGTTCTGGATCCCTGGGGAGATCCCTATGAGATTGCCGGCAGGAGCAGGGGAGGAGATGGGGAGGCTTTGCTTGTATCTGCAGCAGTTGGAGATGTTGACAGATGAACCTGGAGCACCCCAGCTCCCGCCACAGAGGTGACTGTGGAGGCAGTACCTGCGGGTCATCCATCCAGTATCAGCTCGCATCCAGATCATATAGGGAACACTATGACTCAGCAGTAAACACAGTGACCCCGTTTAAACATGGACGAGGGTCGCTCACACCTGTAATCCCAGAAGTTTTGGAGGCCAGGGTGGGTGGGATCACTTGAGCCCAGGAGTTTGAGACCAGCCTGGACAACAGGGCGAGACCCTGGTCTCTAAAAAGTAAAAAACATGGGCCGAGCATGGTGCTGTGTGCCTGTGGTCCCAGCTACTCAGGAGACTGAGGTAGGAGGATTACTTGAGCCCAGGAAGTCAAGGCTGCAGTGAGCTGTGATCACACCACTGTACTCTAGGCTGTGCAACAGAGCAAGACCCTGTCAAAAAAAAAAAAGGCCCAAGATCTGAACAGAGGTTTATCCAAAGACGACACACAGTTGGCCAATAGCATGTGAGAAGATGCTCACCCTCCTTAGTCACGAGGGAAACACATCAAAACCTGGCCGGGCACAGTGGCTCATGCACTTCAGGAGGACAGATCACTTGAGGCCAGAAGTTTGAGACCAGCCTGGGCAACACAGCAAGACCAGCAAACAGATATTAATGGTGGCCCCTGTAGTCACAGCTAGTTGGGAGGCTGAGAGAGAAGGATCTCTAGTCCATGAGGTTGAGGCTGCAGTGAGCTGTTATTGTGCCACTGTACTCCAGCCTGGATGACTGGGAAACACAGTCTTAAAAAAAACAGGTTGGGCTCTGTGGCATATGCCTGTAATCCCAGCACTTTGGGAGACTAAGGTGGCAGGCAGGTCACCTGAGGTCTTTCAAGACTAGCCTGGCCAACTTGGCGAAACCCCATCTCTACTAACACTATCAAAATTAGCTGGGCCTGGTGGCACATACCTGTAGTCCCAGCTACTTTGGGGACTGAGGCAAGAGAATCGCTTGAACCCAGGAAGCAGAGGTTGCAGTGAGCCAAGATGGCTCCATTGTACCCAGCCTGGGAGACAGAGCAAGACTCTGTCTCGCAAAGAAAAGATCTGGGAAAACCCTGCACCCTCTCCCTCGAGGTGGCTGAGCTGGGCCCTGCACTGAGCCCTCTGTTCTTGTCTCTCTCTGCCTCATCATGGTGCTGCAGCATTGGAGCCACTCTTGGTCCCATTTTACAGACCAGGAAATTGAGGTCTTGAGGAGTTGTGGTGGAGGTGATTTCATCAGCATGCTCTGGGGCAGACCCCTGAAGCCGCACAGGGGGCCTGGGGCGCACACCAGTGCTCTGGTTCATAGACAGACAGAGGTCGCGGTGGTGCTTCTGAGTTGGGCTGAGATGTGCTTAGACTCCCGAGGTCCAGCTGCTTGGGTGCTGCCAGCCCCTCCCACCTGCCCATCCTGGGCTCATCCCTGTTCTGTCCCTTCCCTCTGGTTTCCTGTTCAGTTTCAGGAAGGAGGCTGGGAAACCAGGTATAGGAAATTTGGGCCCTGAAGTCATACCTGGGTTCGCATCTCAGCACCTCTACTTCCTGTGTGACCTTGGCCCAGTCTCTCAGCCTCAGTTTCCTTATCTGTAAAGTGGGCTCCGTGATGAGATGCGCCCTGCAGGGCAGTGTAGCACTGACCAGGC
Organism: Leontopithecus rosalia; assembly: GCA_028533165.1. Lineage (NCBI taxonomy): Eukaryota > Metazoa > Chordata > Mammalia > Primates > Cebidae > Leontopithecus > Leontopithecus rosalia. The sequence continues at coordinate 109,182,730 of CM052660.1, read as the reverse complement.
TCAGCCACTAGCAGCTCCAATAACCAGAAGTTGTTAATGTGGGTCCATTGGTCCCCTCGGGGGTTCTGAGGACACTCCCCTGTCCTCCATGCACTGGAACATCTGCCCTGCCATAGAGCAGAGTGTAACAGCCTGAGGGTGAGAGCTGCGCAGAGTCAGGAACCATGCCTGCGCTCCGACCAGACACTGGCCAACAGGAGCCAGAGTACCCTGGACGAGTGGACTCCTATGCACCCCTCAGCACCCAGTCTGGGTGACTTCAGCATGGGGCCACGGAGCTGTGGGGGCTCACAAGACCCGGCCTGCTCCTGCTTGCGCCTGCATCTGGGTGTTTGCGTGTTGGTACCTTCTGACGAGTTCCGGTGTGTGAGACATGCAGAGCTGGGAAGCGTCTGCAGAGCTGTGAGTGCCTCCGTTGCTCCTTTTGTTCTTTTGACCTAAGCTGGCACCTGGCACTGTTTCAGTTCTGCTCAGTGCCTGCCACGATTTGTGGACTGTGCAGCATCCTTGCTGTTATATCGTGGCAGTGTGCGCTATTGCTGGTGGGCACCAAGGGCCTTTGGGAGCTTTGGGGAGCTTGTGCTAAGCCTGAGCGTCAACGTCCCCCTTCCCGGCTCTCTGTGGGCTCTTCCTGAGCCAGGAGGTCTCTGCGAGGGCCTCCTGCTGGAACCGGCTCCAAGAATCTCCTCTGCTGTCCTGGCCCACAAGCGGGTGATGTGCTGGCTGCCATCTTGTGACAGAGGCCGGGCACCACTGCCAAATGTGGGTTCCGCATCTGCAAGCCGTTCCCTGGGTCCCCTAGGGCATGGGTCCTTTGGGACCCCTAGTGGCTCTGCCACTGCCTGGGCTCCCCCATGTTGGAGTGCCTTTCCCCCTGCTCCTGGTAGAGACCCTGCCTAGGGTCCGCTCTCCAGCGGGAAGACCCTTTGGAGGGAGATGAATGTGTTCCTCTCTGGAGCTCTGTGGTGACTGCGGGAGCCCAGCCTGCTCAAGGCCCTGGAATGAAAACATCCCGTGCCGTCTGCGGTGGTGGGGCCGTCCAGGCCTGGCCCTTGTTCTTCTGCCTGTGCTCCAGCTGGCTGAGGCCTTCACGTCTGTGGGTAGGCTCAGCGGCGGGGGCGCTGCAGTCTCCCTGTAGAGCGAGCGCAGCTGGAAAATGCAGCTCACGCCCTTTCCCAGAACACCTCGTTCTTCATGGCTTGGCAGCTGTCCTTGCCAAGGGGCCATGGTGCCCAGGCGCTGGTGGCAGGAGAAGCACTACATCTGGGGCTGAGGTGGGCTGGGCCCTTCCCTCCCTGCAGTTCTCAAGGCCCAGTCCCGGCCCAGCGTGGCATTGCTAACCATAGCAGCTCCCATGGTCTCAAGACAGGCTGGGTCCTGTGAGGCCACCTTGGAAAGGGCTTTGTCCCCAGGCAGGGGCAGAAACCAGCTCTTCCTTCTGGTTGAGGCAGGAATGAGGCCAGTACTGGGGCAAGGCGCATGCCCAGGGAGCATCACAGCCCAGGGAGTACAGGGACTCCTGGGTCCTGAGTCTGTCCCCTGTGCTTCATCACCCTGGCCTCAGACTGGCTTGTGCCATTGGCTGTGCCCATAGCTGAGTGGGTGATGGGATTGCAGCTGCCCGGCTGGGTCTGTGCTGCTGCCCTCTCCAGGGCACCACTGCCCCTGCACAGCCTGGCGCATATGGCCAGTTCCCCTCCCTGCCTTGGCTTCCGCCATTGACACACTGGATGCTGCTGGCCACCCAGGGACATGTTTGGGGGATGCTGTGGGGGAAGGAGGAGGGGCCCCTGAGCCTCTGTGCCCATCAGGAGCGCAAGTCCAGTGCAGCGCTTGCCTGCGTCGGCTGTGACAGGTCAGAGTAGAGAGGGATGTGTGGGGGTCACAGCGCCTGACTCCATGTGGGCTGCATGCAGGGACACCAGGAGCTGGCCCTCATCCTCCCCTTGACCCAGGAGGGTGGCCCTGACCCCAGCTGCAGGTGGGCATGCCTGTGAGGTGCCCTTCTTCCCACACCCCACAGGCAGGTTCATCTCCAGACAGCCCTCTTTGAGCTGGCTGTGTCTTTGGTAACATCGAAGACACCCTTCTCCTCTTCCTCCTTCAGGCTCTGAGGCTGGAGTCTCCACCCTGGTGCCACCTGCCTGTGGGTTCCAGGAGGACCTGAGGCTGCCCATTTCCCCTGAAGTGTCTCATCCTGGGGACAGTTCAGCCGTGGGAGGGCTCTGTAAGGACAGAATGCCCTGCTGGGCGTGGGGCTCCCTGACTAGTCACACCCTGGGACCGGGACCTAGAGACCCTTGTGCAGGGCTCTGCTGCCTGGGCCCTGCCAGCCTCATCCTCTGTCCAGAGGCTGCGACCCCCACCCCTCATTGGGCTGGGGGTAGGACTGGCCTCCCTGGCCCTTCTCAGGGAAGTGGTAGGAGGAGCCGGCAGCCGTTGGCAGCCGTCTGCCCACCCCCGGGCTCTGCTGTTTTCCTTCAAATCATCGCTGTCCCAAACTGCAGCCTGTTAATTTAAACAGGATCATTTCCGGCCTTGGAAAACGCCTCACTGGCCTTAAATAGAAGGGAGCGCAGCACAGAGGGAAACAGATGAGGTCATGGCTCGGCTGGCCCAGCAAGGGAAGGGGCCAAAGTGGGGGTGGCACCGTGGCCCGTCCTCTATCCTGTCCAGCGCCCACACTGCAGCCCCTCTCCTCACTCTGGGCCTGCTCTAAGGAGGGATGGGCCTGGGGATCCCCTTGCTGGGTGGAGGGGAACTGTCTTTTCCAGGAGAGAATGGGGCCTGGCAGGGGGCGTGGGGCCTCCCTGGGTCTGGCACCCCATCCTGTCCCTGCCGAGGGAGGAGCAGTTACATAAGCTCCGCAGGCGGCCCGTCCGAGCTGGTCCCCCCTGCCCAGTTTCCAGCAAGGCGGCCAGTTCAGGCGGGGGCGCCAGGCCTGGCACACGCCTGTTGCTGACCACACGCATCTGGAATGTGCAGATGTTTTCTTGGGGGCTCCGGCCGGCCCCCAAATCCCACACATCATCTAGTCTGGGGGTTGGGTACCTGGGCCTTTCAGCTTCCCAGCAGAGGGGGAAACTGAGGCTGCGGGGCTCTGAGGTGGGTTTGGCGTGTCTGGGGCCTTTCCCTCTGCCGTGAATTGGGAGGGCCCTGGGAGCTGCCCCACACCCAGGGAAATTCTCCTCAGGCTCACGGTTGCACTCCCTGACCCCGGCTTTCCCTGCCCAGTAGTGCCTGTGGGGCAAAAGGCCCGGCCCCCGCCGGCCTCAGGCTTCAGCCACCCTCGTGCCAGCCATAGCAGAGCCCAGGGGGAGGGCAGGAGAACCAGTGCCTATCTAGGAGTACCCCTGAGGGTACTGGGGCAATGGATGAGGGTACTGGGGCGAGGGGGCTCAACCTGGAGCCCACACACCTGGGGGGCGGGCAGACCTGCAGCATGAGACCCCGGACCCACCTGCGACAGGTGTGGAGAGGCAGCTTCCAAGCCTGGCCAGACCCTCTTCCCTTCCTGCTCCTGCTCCAGGATGGGAAAGCGTGCTGGGGAGGGGTGAGGACCCCCACTGTGCCCCACATACCTGGGACTGACTTCTCCTCCCAAGGTTGCCCCAGCATTCACTAAGGAGCCCGCTGGGTCTCACACTAGGACGGTCCTCCTGCTTTCCAGATCAGATGCTTGGCACCGGGGCCCTTTGTGTCCCTGGGCTGAGGCACCATGCTGCCTGCCATGGGGGTGCACTTCTCTCAACAAGCCTGGCCTCAGCCTCCCTGGGAGCACGTCCTGGCCCTTGGACACCCATCAGGCCGTCCCTGTGCACCTGGCTTCCACCTTTCCAACTAATAGTAGGAACTGGGGTTGGGGGCACTGGGGCAGCAAGGTCTCGGGATCCCAGAGGACCCGGCGCTCCACTCCATGTTCCTGCCTGGGCTTGGGGCTGCCAGATGCCTGGGCCCTACCATGTCCTCCATCCTTGCAGGGAACCAGAATGTGGGGGTGGGGCATCAGACAGCCGAGATGATGTCACTGGGCGGTCGGGAGGAAGTCCGAGGGGTGAGGTGGGGGGTTTGGCCCGAGGCCGCCTGGCCAGGCCTTGGCGTTTCCCCAGAACAGCGATGGCAAAAGCAGATGGAGACATGGAAAAGTACGGGAGCAGGTGGGGTGAAGACTCCACAGGGACGCATGTCCCCAAAGCACACACCTACTGTGTCCTGCCTGGGGCAAATGCTCCCACACCGTAGGGGGCTGGGGGGCACACCTGGCTCCTGTCTGGGCCCCAGCTCACTTCCACTGCCCTGGGCCCTGGGAGCTTGGTCGAATGTGTTCCCCAAAGCCTTGCTGCTTTTTCTGGGCTGTGGGCCTGGGTGAGGGCCGGGAGAAGGGGCTAGCCCAGAGCCTGGCGTGCAGAGAGTGCGTGGACAGCACCCATGACAGCAGGCAGGGCCGCCTGCTGGCATGGAAGGAGTGTCCATGGCACTCCTGGGCCTGGTTTGCAGTGGGGCAGGCAGGGGTTGGGGGCACTCTGGAGTTTTCAGCTGACCTGCCCCCGCCCCGGCCCTGACTTGTCAGCTTCCAGCAGCAGCCACTCTTGACGGATTTTCCAGAAAATGGGGTGTGGTCACACATCTTGAGACTTCTTTCCTTCCTTCCAAGGCCTGGGTGGGAGCTGCTCCTGTGCCTGGGGGCAGATACCCAAGCCTGTGCCACCTCCTTGGGGCAGCATCACAGCTGTGTCCCTTCCTTGAGGCCTGGCTGTGCTCACCGTGGCCTCTCCAGCACCCCTCACTCCCCCTTCTCCAGGCTGCCGCTCCTCAGGACCCACGGCCTCATTTCTCCCTGAAGCACAGCTTTTGCTGTTGCGGCAGCCACCCGGAAGTCCCTCCTCAGGTCTAACTGCTATTCCTCATGGCACAGTGTCCCCTCGGGTGTGGTGCTTGGCCAGTGGGTGGGAGTCCGGCTACCTCACTCTGCCTGGGGAATGGCCTCTTGCTGGTCTCCCAGCCACCAGCCTATTCCACCCCACAGAGGGGATGGTGTGGACGCCTAGCAGTGCCTCTGTGGCCCACCCATCCTTACGTGCAGTGAGGAGCATCTCAGCCTGTGCTGGGGGAGATGTGCCCTGACTTTGGTATAGAGGAGGGGATGGCAGAGAAGCTGGGTTCAGTTAGGGGGTAAAGAAGTGACCCTGGCAAAGGGGCTGTTCCCTGTGACCCCTGACCCCCAGAGCCTCTTTCCTCCTGGCGCCTGGGGTACCACACAGGCTCTCTGTCCACATCCCCTGGGGGAAGGGAACTGCGCCCTAAGCATGCCCGCTCATCCACAGATGGAATGAGAGGCTCAGCATCTCATCTGTCTGGGCACCCGGCTTGGGTGAGGGCCTGGCTCCACTGTCAGTGGCTGGTGCTGCTTCCTGGAGTGGAGAAGGCCTCGGCTGCTTTGTCCCCCTCAGCTGGGGTGGCCCTGGTCCTTTTCTTTGTTGGTTCTCCTCTGAAGCCCCTGCCATGGCCCCTGGCCCCACCGGGCAGCCGGTGTGTATGTGTCTCCGGTGCCAGGCAGGCCATATGTGCGTCTCTCCCACACTGGGCAGTCTGGCTATGTGTGCGTCTCTCCTGTGCTGGGCAGGCTGCTATGTGAGCTCCCATAGGAGGAGCAGGGCTGGAGGCTGGCAGGGGCTGTGCTGGTGCTAAGGGATGGCGGCCGCCCTGCCTTGGGCCTGGCTACCAGGTAGTAATTGCTGGAAGAGCAGATCAAGGTGGAGGCGCCTGCTTGGTCACATGTGGGGAGGGTGACACCTGGGGAAGTAGAGGCCTGTGGTGGGAGGCTAGGACTCGGGGGCCTGGGGAGGGAGGCACTGCTGGGAGTATGTGGGACCAGGAGGGGCGCCCAGGGTGAGCAGCAGGGTGACCCCGAAGGTGCCAAGGGGATGTGGAGTTCTTGGTTCGCCCTGTTCTTGGCTACTCAGCACCATCTCACCAGCACCAGGACCTCGTTTATAACTTAAGCTCTGAGTAGAGAACCATGCTACCTCGTGGTTTCTCTGCCTTTTCAATTATTCCTGACACTGAATGTCTTCTCCAGGCCTATGACAAATTGTGCTTTTGTTAGCTGCCTTTTTCTTGCTTTGGAGTTTCTTGTCTTTCTTTTCTCCTTCCTTCCTTCCTTCCCTCCCTCCCTCCCTCCTTTTTTTCTTCCTTTGTTAATTGTCTCTTTCTGTTTTTGGGGTTTCTTTTATTTCTTTTCTTTTTCTTTTTTTTTTTGAGTTGGAGTTTCACTCTTATTGCCCAGGCAGGAGTGCAGTAGTGCTGTCTCGGCTCATTGCAACCTCTGCCTCCGGATTCAAGTGATTCTCCTACCTCAGCTTCTTGAGTAGCTGGGATGCCCAGCTAATTTTGAATTTTTACAAAATTGGCCATGGGTGGGAGTCTGGCTCTATGTTGGGGGCTGTGGACAGGGGATTTTGTATTTTTACAAATTAGCTGGGCAGTGTTTCTTCAGGCTGATCTCAAACTCCTTTCTTTTTTTTTTTTTTTTTGAGATAGAGTCTTACTCTGTTGCCCAGGCTAGAGTGCAGTGGTGCTAGCTCAGCTCACTGCAACCTACACATTCTGGGTTCAAGCATTTCTCCTGCCTCAGCCTCCAGAGTAGCTGGATTACAGGCCCATGCCATCACGCCCAGCTAATTTTTGTACTTTTGGTAGAAACCGGGTTTCACCATTTTGGCCAGGCTAGTCTCGAACTCCTGACCTTAAGTGATCCACCAGCCCTGGCCTCCTAAAGTGCTGTGATTACAGACATGAGCCACCACACTCGAACCTGGTCTCAAACTTTTGACCTCAGGTGATCCACCTACCTAGGCCTTCCAAAGTACTGGGATTACAGGCATGAGCCACTACGCCCGGCTTCTTTCTTTCTTTTCTTTTTCTTTCTTTCTTTTTTTTTTGAGACAGAGCCTCACTCCATCGCCCAGGCTGGAGTGCAGTGGTGCGATCTCGGCTCACTGCAACTTCCACCTTGCCGAATCAAGCGATTCACCTGTCTTAGCCTCCCAAGTAACTGGGAATATAGGTGTTCACCACCATGCCTGGCTCATTTTTTTGTATTTTTAGTAAAGACAGGGTTTCATCATGGTGGCCAGGATGGTCTTGATCTTTTGACCTCATGATCCACCTGCCTTGGCCTCCCGAAGTGCTGGGATTACATGTGTCAGCCACCTTACCTGGCCTTCCGTGCTTCCTTTCCTTTTGTTTGTCTTCTTTCTTTTCCTTCAAGACCAGGTCTCACTCTCTGGCCCAGGCTGGACTGCAGTGACTCAGTCACAGCTCGCTGCCGGCTCCACCTCCCAGGCTCACCCCACCGAGTAGTTGAAACTACAGTTGCACACCACCATGACTGGCTAATTCTTTTCTTCCTTGTAGAGGTGAGGTCTTGTTATTCTGCCCAGCCTGGTCTCAAACTCCTGGCCTCAAGCAGTCCTCCCTGCTCTGCCTCCCAAAGCACTGGGATTACAAGCATAAGCCACCACACCCATATTCCATTTTCTCTTTTTAGCTAGAATAGTTGATCATCTTTATTACCTGTGCATGTAGCAAGGGGATTTTTGGCCTGTAATGTGTCATCTGAGTTGTTAGTGCTTTTCGCAGCTTGCTGTTTGTTTTCCAATCTTATATTTTGTGTGGAAGCTGTATATTTTAGATGGAATTAGGTTTGCCTGTCTTTGATGTTTTATTTATTTATTATGTATGTATTTATTTACTTTTGAGGCAGGGTCTTGGTCTCTCACCCAGGCTGGAGTGCAGTGATGTGATCTCAGCTTACTGTAGCCTCATCCTCTGGGGCTCAAGTGAATTTCTTGCCTCCACCTCCCAAGTACTTGGGACTACAGGCATGTGCCACCATGCCTGGCTAATATGTATTTTTTGTAGATAGGGGTTTCACTGTGGCCCAGGGTGTTTTTGAAATCCTGGGTTCAAGCGATCCTCCCGTCTCAGCTCCCACAGTGCTGGGTTGGTTACAGATGTGCCCGCACCCGGCTGTCTGGGATGTCCCATTTCTCCCGGGTTTATACCTCAAGACGGCACCTGCTCCCCTGCTCCCTGGTAGCCTGGTAGTGAGCTGGCTTCTCACACAGTCGTGCCTGGCTGTGGCCTCACAGTGGGACCACCCTGCTGGGCTCAGAGCCGGAAATGGGGAGTCTGGGTGGACATGTCCTTGTGGCTCTCGGGGTACAGAGAACTGAGGCCCCCGGGCCTTTCCTGGCTTGGTTTCCCTAGATGAGTGTTCATTTGGGTCTTCCATTAGAAAGGCCCCTCCTGACCTCTCAGAGGGGAGCTCAAGGGTGGGAGGCCATAGCTCGGGGGTGCTGGCAGTGTCTGGGGTGGGCCCAGGGATGGCCTCCTGGCCTACTAGGAGCTCTGGCCTTGACCATGGTCACTTGCTTCTTAGAGACGTGTCCCACAACCTGCTCCAGGCGCTGGATGTCGGGCTCCTGGCAAACCTCTCGGCGCTGGCAGAGCTGTGAGTGTCCCCTGGCCACGCCAGCATGTGGGGCTCACTCCCAATGGACTGGCTGCCTCTCGCTGCTTGGCTGCAGGGACTTCCATCATACTTGCCAAATCCCCCCTCTCTTCCAGGGACATAAGCAACAACAAGATTTCCACGTTAGAAGAAGGACTGTTTGCTAATTTATTTAATTTAAGTGAAATGTAAGTTCTGGTTCTTTTGGTGGGTGTCACTGGTTGGACCCCAGGTCCCCAGCATCCCTTCTGCCTTCCCAGTTGGTTCGTGTCTCCTTTCCGGTTTGAGACCAGATCCTGGGGGCAGTTTGCTGGCCAGCTTGGAGCCCCCCCAGGGCTGGCTTGGTTGGGGCAGGGGAGACTGTGCTGTCACGGGGTGCTTCAGGGCCTGGGGCTGGTGTATACCCTTCCCACCAGACCTGGTCCCCACACTTGCCCTTCCCCTGCAGAAACCTGAGTGGGAACCCGTTTGAGTGTGACTGTGGCCTAGTGTGGCTGTCACGGTGGGTGAAGGAGCAGCAGGTGCGCGTGGTACAGCCTGAGGCAGCCACGTGCGCTGGGCCTGTCTCCCGGGCTGGCCAGCCTCTGCTCAGCATCCTCTTGCGGGACGGTGGCTGTGGTAAGTGCCGGTGGGTGGGGCCATCTCAGTCCTTCCCTGCCAGGTGGGCCCTGGGCCCTGCAGGCACCCAGGGAACCAGCTCTAGGGCGGGGCTTCGGGCTGAGGAGCAGCGTGAGAGCCCTGATGGGGGGGGTGTGGGTGGAGCCAGGAGGAGCAGAACCCAGGGTCCAGCGGCTGCCTCTTCTAGGTGAGGAGTATGTCGCCTGCCTCCCTGACAACAGCTCGGGCACCATGGAAGCAGTGGCCTTTTCACCTGCCCACAAGGGCCTGCTGGAGCCCGAGGCCTGCAGTGCCTTCTGCTTCTCTACCGGCCAGCACCTTGCAGCCCTCTCAGAGCAGGGCCAGTGCCTGTGCAGAGCGGCATCCCCTAATGCCTCCTCTGCCTGCCTGGCCCTCTGCTCCAGCCCTCTGCCACCCCCTGCCCCTGCCTGTGGAGGCCCCACCCTCCTCCAGCACGTCTTCCCTGCCTCCTCAGGGGCCGCCCTGGTGGGGCCCCATGGACCCCTGGCCTCTGGCCAGCCAGCAGCCTTCCACATTGCTGCCCCCCTCCCCATCACTGCCGCACACTGGGACTTTGGGGATGGCTCCCCTAAGGTGGATGGCGCAGGTCCAGTGGCCTTGCACCGCTACGTGCTGCCTGGGCGCTATCGTGTGACGGCTAAGCTGGCCCTGGGGGCCGGCTCAGCCCTGCTGGAGACGAACGTGCAGGTGGAAGCAGTACCTGCCGCCCTGGAGCTTGTGTGCCCATCCTCAGTGCAGAATGATGAGAGCCTCCAGCTCAGCATCCGGAACCGTGGCGGCTCAGGCCTGGAGGCCACCTACAGCATCGTGGCCTTGGGTGAGGAGCCTACCCGAGGTGAGCGCCTCCTCCCATCTCCCCTTCTTCCCCAGGACTGTGTGGGTGCGGCAGAGCCTGGTTATCCCTGTCTCGGGCCCACATTGACTGTTGACACCCCTATTACCCCTGGTCCCCAGTGGTGCACCCGCTCTGTCCCTTGGACACAGAGATTTTCCCTGGCAATGGGCACTGCTACCGCCTGGTGGTGGAGAAGGCGGCCTGGCTGCAGGCGCAGGAGCAGTGCCGGGCCTGGGCTGGAGCTGCCCTGGCCATGGTGGACAGTCCTGCTGTGCAGCGGTTCCTGGTCTCCCAGGTCACCAGGTGCCTGCCCCCACTCCTCAAGGGGACATAGATTGAAGGATCTCTGAAGCACTGGTGCAGAGCCCTTAGCTGGGGAGGCTCAGGAGGAGGGAGGTGGGAGCTGGGCCGGCCACCTGTCAGTTCTTCAGATGGAGAGGTGGACACGAGCTTGGGGCAGCCTCTGGACCCTCCTGGGGCGTGCCATATGGGAGGTGGCCTGCATGGGGAACCCTGTTGGGGTTCCATGGGTGCTTGCAGCTCTCTGGGCTCTGAGCCTCAGTTTCCCCATCTGGAAAGGGAGACCGTGTTGGGGCACCCCAGTGGGCTACTGAGAGTGTGGGAGGATGGAGGAGTGCCCTGAGCCCCATGCCACCCCACACCTGCCCACAGGAGTCTGGACGTGTGGATTGGTTTCTCAGCTGTGCAGGGGGCGGGCCCAGCACCTCAGGGCGAGGCCTTCAGCCTGGAGAGCTGCCAGAACTGGCTGCCTGGGGAGCCACACCCAGCTACCGCCGAGCACTGCGTCCGGCTGGGGCCCACTGGGTGGTGCAACACTGACCTCTGCTCAGCGCCGCACAGCTATGTCTGTGAGCTGCGGCCCGGAGGTGTGCGGGGACCAGACGGGGGCCTGAGGCACTGGCTGTGGTTAGGGGTCTGCCAGGTGCCCGCGGTGGAGCCTGGGCTTCAGTGGAGGGGCTGGTGGGGGGCTGTCGGATGACTCGGTCCCCAGTCTGTTCGCCCTAGATGTCCTGGTGTCCTGGGCCCAGATCCAGAGCCTCACTGCATACCTGCCACCCCAGGCCCAGTGCAGGACGCCGAGAACTTCCTCGTGGGAGCGCCCAGTGGGGATCTGCAGGGACCCCTGATACCTCTGGTGCAGCAGGATGGCCTGTCAGCCCCACGTCAGCCTGTGGAGGTAGCTGGCTCTCAGCATTCTGGAACCCACCCTTCTGCCCCTGGAGACCTCCCCTACCCTGCTTACTGTGGGACTCTCAAAACCTCTGGGGCTTTAATGTTGCTTGTGCCCGGTATAGATGGGTTGGAAAATCTCGAGCACAGAGAGGAAAGCGTTTAGTCACGTTATTCTAGCAAATGCCAGACTCCCCAGGCTTTTTCTCCGAGTGTGAGTTATTCCTAAAAGCCAGGTCAGGCAGTTTCCACCTGAGTCTTCCTCGCGAGCAACAGGATCCAGGCTTGTAGGGGGTTTGATGGCTCGCTCCCTTCCCTCCCGTCTTCCTTGGGGAGTTGAGGTAGGGGAGTCTGGGCTTTGGCCTGGGTTGTGGTCTGTGGAACTGAGGTGGCCCCTGCCCACCAGGTCATGGTATTCCCGGTCCTGAGTCTTAGCCAAGAAGCCTTCCTCACCACAGCAGAATTTGGGACCCAGGAGCTCCTGCAGCCTGCCCAGCTGCGCCTACAGGTGTACCGGCCCCTCAGCACAGCAGGTGGGACTCTTGAGTAGTGGGCGTTGAGGGCTTGGGGTGGCCTCTCTGAGCTCTCACATTTGCTGGTCCTGTGGCCACCAGAGCGGTCCCTAGTCTCAGGTGGACAGAGTAGGGGTTCAGAGACACCAGCTCGTTCCACGTATCCTGGGGATGGATCAGGTGGGTTGGTTGGCTGGCCGGAGGCAAGGGCACAGCACTGGGCTGGGAGTGCTGCCTGGTGAGACTTGTTCTCACAGCAAGGCCAGGCTTGTGGGTGCAAGCAGGTGGGCATCCCCATTGATGGCCTGTGGGCAAATTAGGGCCCCCATACCTTCCCCTCCCCACAGGAACCCCGGAGAATGGCAGTGAGCCTGAGAGCGGGTTCCTGGATAACAGGACCCAGCCGGCCCCTGAGTGCATGCCAGGGGGACGCTGGTGCCCTGGAGCCAACGTCTGCCTGCCGCTGGACGCTTCCTGCCACTCCCAGGCCTGTGCCAACAGCTGCACATCAGGGCCAGGGCTCCCCAAGGCCCCCTACACGCTATGGAGGGAGTTCCTCTTCTCTGTTCCCGCGGGGCCCCCCGCACAGTACTCGGTGTGTGGCTCTGACCTGGATCTGTCCCCTGACCTCCTCAGGCCACCTGCCTGTCCTCCAGACACACCCAGCCTGCAGGCCCCTCCCACGTCCCTGCCACCTCTGACCTCCAAACTCCGACGACCTCTGCAGTGCCCTGGCCACTCTCCCAATTGGAGAAGCTCTTGCTCAGGCCCTTGGCATGAGCTGTGTCTCCTCTTCCCCTCTCTGGGCACGGTCACTCCCTCTTGCCCGCTGGGTCTTGGCCTGTGTCCTCTCCCCGTGTGTCCCCGTCTGCAACTGTTCTCTGCCTGTCCCTGCCACGATCACCTTGGGGGAGGCTCCATGAGGCGTGGTCGACGGCACTGAGATCCCTAGCGTGGAGCCCTGCCTGTCCACCTTTGCCCCTCGTGCTGGGGTCCATGGGCCATGACCACGAGGACGTGCTGCAGCCCTTCCTCCCTCTCCACAGGTCACCCTCCGCGGCCAGGATGTCCTCATGCTCCCCGGTGACCTCGTGAGCTTGCAGCACGATGCTGGCCCTGGTGCCTTCCTGCACTGCCCACTGGCTTCCAGCAGCCCTGGCCTCCAAGCCCCGTACCTCTCTGCCAATGCCTCAGCCTGGCTTCCCCACCTGCCCGCCCAACTGGAGGGTGCTCGGGCCTGCCCTGCCTGTGCCCTGAGGCTGCTTGCGGCCACAGAGAGGTTCACTGTGCTGCTGGGCCTCAGGCCGAACCCTGGGCTGCAGCTGCCCAGGCGCTATGAGGTCCGGGCTGAGGTGGACAATGGTGTGTCCAGGCACAGCCTGTCCTGCAGCTTCAATGTGGTCTCCCCAGTGGCTGGGCTGCGGGTCATCGCCCCTGCCCCCCACGATGGCCGCCTCTACGTGCCCACCAATGGCTCAGCCTTGGTGCTCCAGCTGGACTCTGGTGCCAATGCCACGGCTACGGCTCGCTGGGCTGGGGGCAATGTCAGCTCCCGCTTTGAGGCCGCCTGCCCTGCCCTGGTAGCCACCCTTGTGCCCGGCTGCCCCTGGGAGACCAACGATACCCTGTTCTCAGTGATAGTGCTGCCCTGGCTGAGTGAGGGGGAGCATGTGCTGGAGGTCGTTGCGGAAAATAGCGCCAGCCGGGCCAATCTCAGCCTGCAGGTGATGGCGGAGGAGCCCATCTGTGGCCTCCGAGCTATGCCCAGCCCCGAGGCCCGTGTGCTGCAGGGAGTTCTAGTGGTGAGTACAGCGGAGGCTCCGCTGCCTGTTCCAGCATTCTGCTGTCCCATGAAACAAATCGAAAACTCTGCCTTCCAACCCCTTTTGAACCCCATGAGTCTCTCGCACCCTCTGTGGTCTCGCCTGGCTGAAGTGAGGGGTTTTTGAGGTGGAGTCTGAACCGCTGATGGCAAACTGTTGGCTGTCTGCAGTGCCACCATGCTGGGTACATGGGGAACAGAGTTGTCTCTGTCCTGGGGGTACCTGCCTCTGCACTAGGGGCCTGGGGGAGGGGCCGTTTCCGATGGCCCCGGCATGACCCGTGCAGCCTGTCCCGGGCTTCCTCTGCTGAACCTGTTCTGGTCAGCTGATATAGGTCCCGTCGCTGGGAGGCCCGTGTGCCTCCCTCACTGCGCCGAGCTCTCTGGCTGAGGAGCTGGGGTAGGAGCTCTGGGCAGGTTTGAGAGGCTCAGAGAGAGGTGGACTCTTTGTAACTGGTACTAGGTCTGCTTTACAGATGGGGAAACTGAGGCACAGAGAGCTTGAGGCATAACTAGTGCTACCTGGCTGGAGGCTGGAGAGCTGGACACTCTGCCCCAGTCTGGACTTGGCTCCTGTGGCACGTGGCTCCCCGAGCCCCGGCCACCTTCCCTCTGTGCCCTGCATTGGACTCTCCAGCCTGATGGGAGGTGTCCAGGAGGTGACAGGCTGAGGGCAGAGTAGTTTCCCACAGAGCCTGGGCTGACACCAGTACCCCCACAGAGGTACAGCCCAGTGGTGGAGGCCGGCTCAGATGTGGTCTTCCGGTGGACCATCAATGACAAGCAGTCCCTGACCTTCCAGAACACAGTCTTCAATGTCATTTATCAGAGTGCGGCGGTCTTCAAGCTCTCAGTAGGTGGGCGGGGGGCTGGGAGGGGAGGGGATGGAGGTGGGGTGAGAGGGAATGGGTGGGGTGAGTGGGTGGGATGGGGGGGACTGGGGGGGGCAGGGGGAGGAAAAGAGGGCGGGCTCCTCAGTCACCTCTGCCTTCCCTCTGCTTCATGCTGCCAAGGATGCTGTGGCGGCTGTGGGTGAGTGCGGGGAGAGGCGCCAAGCTGGGCTGGGCCTCCCACCCGCTGCTGGTGCCCACCAACGCCTGTCCCCGCAGCTGACAGCCTCCAACCATGTGAGCAATGTCACTGTGAACTACAACGTCACCGTGGAGCGGATGAACAGGATGCAGGGCCTGCAGGTCTCCACGGTGCCGGCCGTGCTGCCCCCCGACGCCTCGCTGCTGCTGACGGCGGGCGTGCTGGTGGACTCAGCTGTGGAGGTGGCCTTCCTGTGAGTGCCTTGGGGGCCTGTCAGGGGCGGGCACCAGGTTCTCCCAGCCCCAGCCACGGGACCCCACAGCAAGGGGCCGTTTTTTTAAGCCTCAGTTTCCTTGTCTGTTGGGAGGTTCACAGGAACCCTTGAGGCTGCACAGGAGCTGGGAGAGGCCCCCATAGCACAGTGGGTGCACCCTGAACGGAGGGCCAGGGCATGACTATAGGGTGGAGCCTCAGCTGGGACTCTGGCAGCCCCTGCCCCACAGGCACAGCCAGCCCCATTCACCTGCCCGCCACCACGCACCCATGTCCTGGTCCACTCACTGCCTGCCCACTGCCCTGGCAGGTGGACCTTTGGGGACGGGGAGCAGGCCCTTGGCCAGTTCCAGCCTCCGTACGACGAGTCCTTCCCAGTTCCAGACCCTTCGGTGGCCCAGGTGCTGGTGGAGCACAACGTCATGCATACCTACACTGCCCCAGGTGAGGGGCTGAAGGGGTGAGGGGGCTGCTGCCCTTCAGGCCCTGAGCACAGGGCTCCCCAATCTCCCAGAGTCAGGCTGCCTCCTTCCCCGCCAACAGCCCTCACTATGATCCCACCTGGGCTGATGGCTTTGGCCTTGGCTGGGGTGAGGGAGGGGCTAGGTGGAGGTGGGGAGTGGACAGGGAAGCTGAGCCCTCTGGGCTCCCCGGCCTGGCTCTGGCTGCTCTGCTGCCCCGAGTGCAGCTGCGCTTGGAGGTGGTGCCATCCTCACCTGCTGGCCCTTAGTGCCGCAGCAGCTGTGCTTCGTCTGGCATGTAGCCTGGGAGCGAGGACCCTCAGGGCTGGGCTGTAGGTGCACCGTTCATCCCTGGGCTCCTCAGTCAGGGGCTTCTGCTGAGCGGGTGGGGAGCAGGTGGGGTTGCCACTGTTGCCCACTTGGGCCTTTCCCCACAGGTGAGTACATCCTGACCGTGTTGGCATCCAACGCCTTTGAGAACCTGACGAAGCAGGTGCCTGTGAGCGTTCGTGCTGCCCTGCCCTCAGTGGCTGTGGGCGTGAACAACAGCGTCCTGGTGGCCGGCCGGCCTGTCACCTTCTACCCACACCCGCTGCCTGCACCCGGCGGTGTCCTGTACATATGGGACTTCGGGGACGGCTCCCCAGTCCTGATGCAGAGCCAGCCAGCCACCAACCACACCTACGCCTCAAGGGGCACCTACCGTGTACGCCTAGAGGTCAACAACACAGTGAGCAGCGTGGTGGCCCAAGCAGATTTGCGCGTCTTTGAGGAGCTCCGTGGGCTCAGCGTGGACATGAGCCTGGCCGTGGAGCAGGGCGCCCCCATGGTGGTCCGCGCTGCGGTTGAGACGGGCGACAACGTCACGTGGACTTTTGACATGGGGGACGGCACCGTGGTGTCGGGCCCCGAGGCCACCGTTGAGCACGTGTACCTGCAGGCACAGAACTGCACGGTGACTGTGGGCGCGGCTAGCCCCGCTGGCCGCCTCACTCAGAGCCTGCACGTGCTGGTCTTCGTCCTGGAGGTGCTGCGCATCGAACCTGCCACCTGCATCCCCACACAGCCTGACGCGCGGCTCAAGGCCTATGTTACTGGGGACCCAACCCACTACCTCTTCGACTGGACCTTTGGGGATGGTTCCTCCAACAGGACTGTGCAGGGGCGCCCGGAGGTGACGCACAACTTCACACAGAGCGGTACATTCCCCCTGGCACTTGTACTGTCGAGCCGCGTGAACAAGGCACATTACTTCACCAGCATCTGTGTGGAGCCCGAGGTGGGCAACGTCACCCTGCTGCCAGAGAAACAGTTCGTGCAGCTGGGGGTCGAGGCCCAGCTGGTGGTGTGCGTCTGGCCCCCGTTCTCCTACCACTACGCCTGGGACTTTGGCACCGAGGAAGTCACCTCTGCCCGCGCTGCGGGCTCTAGGGTGACCTTCACCTATCGAGACCCAGGCTCCTATCTGGTGACAGTCACCGTGTCCAACAACGTCTCTGTTGCCAACGACTCGGCCCTGGTGGAGGTGCAGGAGCCTGTGGTGGTCACAGACATCAAGGTCAATGGCTCCCTCGTACTGGAGCTGCAGCAGCCGTACCTGTTCTCTGCTGTGGGCCACGGGCGACCTGCTAGCTACCTGTGGGATCTGGGGGACGGTGGGCGGCTGGAGGGTCCTGAGGTCACCCACACCTACAACAGCACCGGTGACTTCACTGTCAGAGTGGCTGGCTGGAATGAGGTGAGCCGCAGCGAGGCCTGGCTCAACGTGACGGTGAAGCGGCGAGTACGGGGGCTTGTCATCAACGCTAGCCGCACGGTGGTGCCCCTGAACGGGAGCGTGAGCTTCAGCACCTTGCTGGAGGCGGGCAGTGATGTGCGCTACTCCTGGGTGCTCTGTGACCGCTGCACACCCATCCCTGGGGGCCCTACCATGTCCTACACCTTCCGTTCGGTGGGCACCTTCAATGTGATTGTCACAGCTGAGAACGAGGTGGGCTCTGCCCAGGACAGCATCTTCATCTATGTCCTGCAGCTCATCGAGGGGCTGCAGGTGGTGGGTGGTGGCGGCTACTTCCCCACCAACCACACGGTGCAGCTGCAGGCCGTGGTCCGGGATGGCACCAACATCTCCTACAGCTGGGCTGCCCAGCGGGAGGGGGGCCCGGCCCTGGCCGGCAGCGGCAGAGCCTTCTCACTCACCACGCTTGAGGCCAGCACCTACCATGTGCAGCTGCGGGCCACCAACATGCTGGGCAGCGCCTGGGCTGACTGTACTGTGGTCTTCGTGGAACCCGTGGGGTGGCTGATGGTGGCTGCTTCCCCGAACCCAGCTGCCGTCAACATGAGTGTCACCCTCAGTGCCAAGTTGGCTGGCGGCAGTGGTGTCCTATACACTTGGTCCTTGGAGGAGGGACTGAGCTGGGAGACCCCTGAGCCGTTTACCACCCACAGTTTCCCCATGCCTGGCTTGCATTTGGTCACCGTCACAGCAGGAAACCTGCTGGGCTCAGCCAATGCCACCATGGAAGTGGCTGTGCAGGTGCCTGTGAGTGGCCTCAGCATCAGGGCCAGCGAGCCGAGTGGCAGCTTCGTGGCAGCCGGCTCCTCTGTGCCCTTCTGGGGGCAGCTGGCCACGGGCACTGATGTGAGCTGGTGCTGGGCTGTGCCCGGTGGCGGCCGCAAGTATGGCCCGCATGTCACCATGGTCTTCCCAGAGGCTGGTGCCTTCTCCATTCGGCTCAACGCCTCCAACGCAGTCAGCTGGGTCTCAACCACACACAGTCTCACAGTAGAGGAGCCCATCGTGGGCCTGGTGCTGTGGGCCAGCAGCAAGGTGGTGGCTCCCGGGCAGCTCGTCCACTTTCAGATCCTGCTGGCTGCCGGTTCAGCCGTCACTTTCCGCCTGCAGGTGGGTGGGGCCGGCCCCGAGGTGCTCTCTGGGCCCCGTTTCTCCCGCAGCTTCCCCCACGTTGGAGACCACGTGGTAAGTGTGCAGGGCGAGAACCATGTGAGCTGGGCCCAGGCGCAGGTGCGCATCGTGGTGTTGGAGACTGTGAGTGGGCTGCAGGTGCCCAACTGCTGCGAGCAGGGCATTGCCACGGGCACTGAGCGGAACTTCACAGCCCGTGTGCAGCATGGCTCTCGGGTCTCCTACGCCTGGTACTTCTCGCTGCAGAAGGTCCAGGGTGACTCACTGGTCATCCTTTCGGGCCGTGACGTCACCTACACGCCTGTGGCCGCAGGGCTGCTGGAGATCCAGGTGCGCGCCTTTAATGCCCTGGGCAGCGAGAACCGCACACTGGTGCTGGAGGTCCAGGATGCCATCCAGTACGTGGCCCTGCGGAGCAGCCCCTGCTTCACCAACCGCTCAGCGCAGTTTGAGGCCACCACCAGCCCCAGCCCCCGGCGTGTGGCGTACCACTGGGACTTTGGGGATGGGGCCCCAGGACGGGACACACATGAGCCCAGGGCTGAGCACACCTACCTGAGGCCCGGGGACTACCGTGTGCAGGTGAATGCCTCCAACCTGGTGAGCTTCTTCATGGCGCAGGCCACGGTGACTGTCCAGGTGCTGGCCTGCCGAGAGCCAGAGGTGGACGTGGCCCTGCCCCTGCAGGTGCTGATGCGGCGTTCCCAGCGCAACTACCTGGAGGCCCATGTGGACCTGCGTGACTGTGTCACCTACCAGACAGAGTACCGCTGGGAGGTGTACCGTGCTGCCAGCTGCCAGCGGCCCGGGCGCATGGCTCGCATGGCCCTGCCTGGCGTGGACGTGAGTCGGCCTCAGCTGGTGCTGCCGCGGCTGGCACTGCCTGTGGGCTACTACTGCTTTGTGTTTGTCGTGTCATTTGGGGACACGCCACTGGCACGGAGCATCCAGGCTAACGTGACAGTGGCCCCCGAGCGCTTGGTGCCCATCGTTGAGGGTGGCTCGTACCGTGTGTGGTCGGATACACAGGACCTGGTGCTGGATGGGAGTGAGTCCTATGATCCTAACCTAGAGGATGGCGACCAGACACCCCTCAGCTTCCACTGGGCCTGCGTGGCTTCAACACAGGTCAGCAGGTGCAGGGCTGTTCCCCTGCTACCTCCTCCGCCTGTCACCCCAAGGCTGGGGAGCACCCAGCACACCACTAGGGTTGGCCTGTCCCAGCGTGGGGAGGGAGTCTCCAGAGCCGTGCCCTGGTCTGGGCGGGACTCTCACACCACAGGACCCCTTGTTCTCGGCCTGCAGAGGGAGGCTGGCGGGTGTGCACTGAACTTTGGGCCCCGAGGGAGCAGCATGGTCACCATTCCCCGGGAGCGGCTGACGCCTGGCGTGGAGTATACCTTCAGTCTGACTGTGTGGAAAGCTGGCCGCAAGGAAGAGGCCACCAACCAGACGGTGGGTGCTGCCTGCCCCTTGGCCACATTCCTGACAGCCCAGCACCCTTGCTCATCAATGGTTTTCTGTATTTTAGTGCTTGCAGAGGCTGTGCGCTCTTGCCCAACTTTCTGTTGTTTCAGTACAAGTGGTATTTAACAAAACAGCCTGCTTCAGCTTTGCTTCCTTCCAAACCTGCCACAGCTCCATGTAAAATCTTCAAGCCACACAGTCTCCCAACAGCACCAACAGTGAGAAACAGCCTCTTCCCACCCCGGAGGCAGCCACTGTCCCGAGCCTGTGCCCCTGTTCCTGGATGCAGTGGGCCGGTTCTCACCCCCGCGATCCCCTCTCGGGACGGCCAGGAGGCTCGCTGACCCTGAGCTTGTGGTGGCTGCTCCTGCTGCTGTCAGGCAAGACCTGCTGGTGCCCCAGAGCGAGTGTCTGTCTCCCAGGCCCTACTTTTCGTCAGCTGGCCTGATCTTGGTCCTGCCCAGAGGGGTTGGCTGTGGGGAGGGCATGGGAGCATGTTCCATTCTAGCTCAACCTCCTGACCCAGGCCCTGGACCAGGGTTGCACCTGAGAGTCAGGACCACGGGGTCCTCATGCCCACATGTATATCTGTTCACACATGCACCACCATCTGCTTCCTGCCAGGCTCCAGCTGGGTGCAGGACACCTGAACACAACGCCCCAGGGTCCTCCACCCTGTGGATGAGCTTTGGCCACCTAGGTTGGGAGGTGGAAAACCGGATGACTATGCCAGGAGGGGCTGAGCTCACTGGTAGCAGCCAGTCCCCTGGGAATCCTGGAATTTGGGAGCAGCATCCTCCATGGGTCCCCCAAGTCTTCCAGCATGCTGGGCCGACGTGGGCTGGAGGTAATCCCACTCCCTCCCTAGGTGCTAATCCGGAGCGGCCGGGTGCCCATTGTGTCCTTGGAGTGTGTGTCCTGCAAGGCACAGGCTGTATACGAAGTGAGCCGCAGCTCCTACGTGTACCTGGAGGGCCGCTGCCTCAACTGCAGCAGCGGCTCCAAGCAAGGGGTGAGCACAGAAAGGGGTGTGAGGGTGTGGGTCCCACGGCCCAGCAGTGGAGCCTGCAGGCAGAAGTGGCGCTGGCAGGGGAGGGTGTACCACCCCCTCACCACCCCTCCTGCCTGCAGCGCTGGGCGGCACGCACCTTCAGCAACAAGACGCTGGTGCTGGACGAGACCACCACGTCCACAGGCAGTGCAGGCATGCAGCTGGTGCTGCGGCGGGGCGTGCTGCGGGATGGCGAGGGCTACACCTTCACGCTCACGGTGCTAGGCCACTCGGGCGAGGAGGAGGGCTGCGCCTCCATCCGCCTGTCCCCCAACCGACCGCCTCTGGGGGGTTCGTGCCGCCTCTTTCCCCTGGGCACTGTGCATGCCCTCACCACCAAGGTGTACTTTGAATGCTCAGGTGAGTGTGGGCCTGTGTGGGTGGCATGGCGGGAGCTCCCCACTCGGTGATGCCTCGGGGCCCTCCCGTGATGCCGTGGGGTCCTGCAGGCTGGCAGGATGCGGAGGACGCCAGCACCCCACTGGTGTATGCCTTGCTGCTGCGGCGCTGTCGCCAGGGCCACTGTGAGGAGTTTTGTGTCTACAAGGGCAGCCTCTCCAGCTATGGGGCCGTGCTGCCTCCGGGTTTCAGACCACACTTTGAGGTGGGCCTGGCTGTGGTGGTGCAGGACCAGCTTGGAGCTGCTGTGGTTGCCCTCAACAGGTGAGCCAGGCCTTGGGAGGGTGCCCCTGAGACTTCCGGCTGCTCACTGCCCCCCTCCACTCACCACCTCCTTCCAATCACAGGTCTCTGGCCATCATTCTTCCAGAGCCCAGCAGCAGCGCAGCGGGGCTCACGGCCTGGCTACACGGGCTCACGGCCAGCGTGCTCCCGGGACTGCTGCGGCAGGCTGACCCCCAGCACGTCATCGAGTACTCGCTGGCCCTGGTCACCGTGCTGAACGAGGCGAGTGCAGGCGGGGAGGGGACTGCACGTCTGTTGCACGCATGCTGGGGGACTGAGACCCATACTTTCTGGAACCTTGCAGAGGGCTCACCCCACGTCCCACAGGCAAATCCCAGTGACCTCAAAGCGGCACCCTTCGCTCCCAGCAGCCATACCTGCCAGGCCCTCCCAGGTGCCTGCTTCCCAGTGCCTCCCGCTCCCAGGAGGGCCCGTGTGTGTGCCCTGTTTTGCCCACAAAGAAACAGCACAGGGTCTCAGGTCGTTCCATGTCATGCAGCATCCAGTGTGTGACTAAACCCTAGGAGTCGTGGGTAGCTGCCAGTCTCCTTCCCTGCTGACAGCACCCTGTGCCCCTGCCTTCCCCAGTACGAGCAGGCCCCAGACACGGCAGCAGAGCCCGAACATGAGCGGCAGTGCCGAGCCCAGATACGCAAGAACATCACAGAGACCCTGGTGTCTCTGCGGGTTCACACCGTGGACGACATTCAGCAGATCGCCGCTGCGCTGGCCCAGTGCATGGTAGGATGGCCCCACATGCCTGCCTGGGCACTGTGTCCAGCCACCGCGGTAGACAGGCAGCTTGGCCAAGGAGCTGAGCCTCCCCAGCCTGAGCTCCTTTCCACCGTTGCCCTCCTTGGCCTTTAACCCGCCTTGGCAGCCTGAGCTGTTCTGCTGTCGCTCGTGAACCCAGGGTGCCTCTGGGGGACTCGGGTCAAAGAGGGGCCAGATATAGAGAGGGGCTGGGAAGATGCTGCTCTGTCTACTCCTTTCCCCTCCCCTCCCTTCCCCTCCCCCCACCCCCTGTGGTCTTGCAGCATTCCCCTGGCACACTCACAGTTTCTCTCCCCTGAGGCACCTGCTGCCACAGCCCAGGCTCAGGGGTGGGCAGGGCACATCTAATGGGGGCACTGTGCCTGCATGGCAGGGGGCTGATTGGAGACTGGGGCAGGGCAGAGCCCTGGGAGGAGAAGTGTGAAGAGGGCTTTGCAGCTGGAGCTACCCTGCTGCCCTGTGGCGTCGCTGGCTGTGCTGTGGCTGGGTCTGGATGCTATCCATGGCCTTGGCAGCTGCCTCGCTCTCATTTGTGTGAAAAGGTGCCCTGTGTGGCTGGTGGGCCTTGTCACATGAGCCCAGGTGGAGACCCTGGGTCAGGAGGAACCACAGAAGGCACTTAGCAGGGAGGCTGTGGGGGGTCCAGTCTGGCAGGCTCTCTAGCTGTAGGGCCAGGGGCAGGAGCTGGGTGAGGACATGCTTGGAGAGGAGGGTGTGTGCAGGGAGCACATGCGGCTGCACCCGGAAGTGGAGCTGGACGCTGTCGGCTCCTTGCAGGGGCCCAGCAGGGAGCTTGTGTGCCGCTCGTGCCTGAAGCAGACACTGCACAAGCTGGAGGCTATGATGCGGATCCTGCAGGCGGAGACCACTGCGGGCACTGTGACGCCCACGGCCATCGGAGACAGCATTCTCAACATCACAGGTGTGCAGCCGAGCCCCCATCATCCTTCCGTCCCCCCGTCACCCTTCCGTCCCCCCGTCACCCTTCCGTCCCCCCGTCACCCTTCCGTCCCCCCGTCACCCTTCCGTCCCCCCGTCACCCTTCCGTCCCCCCGTCACCCTTCCG
>CM052660.1:109060535-109158979 GCA_028533165.1 Leontopithecus rosalia | reverse complement strand
TCCCCTCATCTCCCATTCCTCTCATCTCCCTCCTCCTCACCATCTCTCATCCCCCTCTGTCCCCTCCTCATCCCTCTTCCTCTCCCCCTCCCCCTCCCCCTCCTTGTGCCTCTCCTCTTCTCATCCCCCTCCTTCTCTCCAGCTTCTCCCTTCCTTCTGCCTGCATCTCCCCCACCAACCCCCTCAGGCTCCCCTTTTCTGCCAGCCCCCACCCTCCCTCTGCCTCCTCCTTTCTCCCAGCCCCCACCCTCTCTCTGCCTCCCCCTTCTCCCTGCACTGACCTCACGCCTGTCTGCAGGTGACCTCATCCACCTGGCCAGCTCCGATGTGCAGGGGCCGCAGCCCTCGGAGATGGGGGCCGAGCCGCCATCAAGGATGGTGGCATCCCGGGCCTACAACCTGACCTCCGCCCTCATGCGCATCCTCATGCGCTCCCGAGTCCTCAATGAGGAGCCCCTGACACTGGCAGGTGAGGAGATTGTGGCCCAGGGCAAGCGCTCGGACCCTGGGAGCCTGCTGTGCTATGGCAGTGCCCCAGGCCCCGGCTGCCACTTCTCCATCCCCGAGGCCTTCAGCGGGGCCCTGTCCAACCTCAGCGACGTGGTGCAGCTCATCTTCCTGGTGGACTCCAACCCCTTTCCCTTCGGGTACATCAGCAACTACACTGTCTCTACGAAGGTGGCCTCTATGGCCTTCCAGACACAGGCCGGCACCCAGATCCCCATTGAGCAGCTGGCCTCGGAGCGTGCCATCACCGTCAAGGTGCCCAACAACTCAGAGTGGGCCACCCTTGGCCACCACAGCCCTGCCCGCTCTGTCGTGGTCCAGCCTCAGTCCTCTGTCGGCGCCGTGGTAACCCTGGACAGCAGCAACCCTGCGGCCGGACTGCACCTGCAGCTCAACTACACGCTGTTGGATGGTGCGTGCAGTGGGCGGTGCACAGGCTCCGGGTCCTCGTTCCTGGGGGACGGCGTTTCTCGTAGGGACTCCATGAGTGTCTCTGGTGAAGTCCGCCTTCTGCTTCATGGGCTGCTGGAGGCCTGGCGGTAGAGAAGCTGGGGTCCATGGAGAAGCCACTGCCGGCTCCAGCGCAGAGGCTCCTATGGCATCTCGGGCCTGTGGCAGAGGGCGGGCTCAGGAGGGCCACTGTGTGTGTCTCTGGGTGGGTTAGCTTCCTAGCGGGCATCTGACCTGTGCATGCTGCCCCCAGGTCGCTACCTTTCTGAGGAACCCGAGCCCTACCTGGCAGTCTACTTACACTCGGAACCCCGGCCCAACCAGCACAACTGCTCAGCCAGCAGAAAGATCCGGCCCGAGTCACTGAAGGGCACCGACCACAGGCCCTACACCTTCTTCATTGCCCCGGGGTGAGCTCCGAGGGCCGGCCTGGCAGGACGGCAGGGGGTACACCTTGGGTCAGCATGGCCTGGGTCATCAGCCCTGTGGAGACAGCAGGCAGTGAGGGGACTGGGGACTGGGGCGGAACATGGGGTCTGGGACCCAGATACCCACCCTGGCAGTGTCCAAGCTCACCTCGACTGCCCCTTCTCTGCCCAGGAATGGAGACCCAGCGGGGAGTTACTATCTGAACCTCACCAGCCACTTCCACTGGTCGGCGCTGGAGGTGTCTGTGGGCCTGTACACGTCCCTGTGCCAGTACTTCAGTGAGGAAGACATGGCATGGAGGACAGAGGGGCTGCTGCCCCTGGAGGAGACCTCACCCCAGCAGGCCGTCTGCCTCACCCGCCATCTCACTGCCTTTGGTGCCAGCCTCTTCGTGCCCCCAAGCCGTGTCCACTTCATGCCCCCCGTGAGTGGCCCCATGTGCCTGGGAGATTTTGCAGGGTGGAGGATGGCCTGGGTGGGCTCGGCTCTGTCCTGAGAAGGTGCAGCTTGCATGTGACCTCCTGGGCCTGGTGGCTGTATTCTCACAGGAGCCAACAGTGGGCGTAAACTACATTGTCCTGCTGACATGCACCGTGTGCCTGGTGACCTACGCAGTCATGGCTGCCATCCTTCACAAGCTGGACCAGCTGGATGCCAGCCGGGGCCGAGCCATCCCCTTCTGCGGGCAGCGGGGCCACTTTAAGTACGAGATCCTCGTCAAGACAGGCTGGGGCCGAGGCTCAGGTGAGGGGATGCGGCAGGGCCGTGGGGCCTCCCTACTCTTGCTGGCTCTGCGGGTTGCACTCTCTGGAAGTGAGTCGTGCTGCCGTCATCAGAACAAGGCAGCTTCTCTAATGCCGTGCAAAGGGCTCATTTGTAAATCCTGGGAATGACCTCGTGGGCACTCACTGTCCCTGAGGACTAGGAGTGCTCCTAGCTGGAAGTAGGTGCCCACTTGGTCAGGGTGGGCAGCCTGTGTTTTGCACGTTAGTGTGGCCCCACAAGTCATTGAGCTTAGCCTGTGCAGAGGGGAGCGTCGTGACCAGTGCGGGAGACTGTGCTCCCACCCGCAATCCTGGCATAGCTCGTCTCTCACACGGAGACGACATCACCCTCCCCAGGGCTGGCTGTTTCTTTTTTTTCCTTCTTTGTTTTGAGACTGACACTTGCTCTGTTGCTCAGGCTGGAGTACCGTGTTGCAGTCTCAGCTCACTGCAACCTTTGCCTCCCGGGTTTAAGCAACTCTTCTGCGTCAGCCTCCCAAGTAGCTGGGACTACAGGCACGCGACACCACCCCCAGCTAATTTTTGTATTTTTAGTAGAGACACAGTTTCATCATGTTGGCAAGGCTGGTCTCAAACTCCTGACCTCAGTTGATCTGCCCATCTTGGCCTCCCAAAGTGCTGGGATTACAGTCGTGAGCCACCCCACTGAGCTCCCATAGTGTTTCATCGATAACTCCATTTTCGTTCCATTGGAATTGCCCTTCCAGCGTTCCCTAATTTTTTTTTTTTTTTTTTTTTTTTTTTGATACGGGAATCTTGCTCTGTGGCCCAGGCTGGAGTGCAGTGGTGCAGTCTCAGCTCATTGCAGTCTTCACCTCCTGGGTTCAAGTGATTCCCCTGCCTCAGCCTCCTGACTAGCTGGGATTACAGGTGCATGCCACCACGCCTGGCTAATTTTTCATTATGTTGGCCAGGCTGGTCTCGAACTCCTGACCTCAGGTGATCTGCCTGCCTCAGCCTCCCCAAGTGCTGGGATGACAGGTGTGAGCCACCGTCCCCAGCCATGTCCCCATTTTTTATCTTCGTGCTGTGCCTTCATCTTCATTGGCCAGTTCTTGTTTTTGATTATCTACTTTTAAAAACTGTCTCCTCGGTCTGTCAATGGGAGAGAAGGGGACATGGCTTCACGCTTTGCAGTCTGCATGCACTGAGGGACAGTGTGTGGTGCGGGTCACTGGTTGTGACATGGACTGAGGCGTGTGCAGTTATCACACAGTTATCTCTGTGTCACTTAACTATGTCCTTGCAGCCTTGGTGTTTATTGGAAAAATTGGGGTAACCGCAGCCCCTGGTGCATGGCAGAGCTGTGCAAAGCTGGGACTGCCTGTGCAGCTTCTTGAGTGCATGGAGGCTGAAATTGAGACAACTTGCCTGCGACGCCACCGTGTTGGGGAGCAGACCCAGCCTTCCACGCCTCCCTCTCGTTCGCAGGCACCACAGCCCACGTGGGCATCATGCTCTATGGGGTGGACAGCCAGAGTGGCCACCGGCACCTGGATGGCGACAGAGCCTTCCACCGTAACAGCCTGGACATCTTCCAGATCGCCACCCTGCACAGCCTGGGCAGCGTGTGGAAGATCCGAGTGTGGCATGACAACAAAGGTCTGTGTGGACCCTGCTGACCTCTGCCCCCTCCTCACCTCTGTCTGCCCCGTGCCGCTGCCTCAGGCGCCGTTGGGCCTGACCTCCCTCCTGCGCTTCCGTAGGGCTCAGCCCCGCCTGGTTCCTGCAGCACGTCATTGTCAGGGACCTGCAGACAGCCCGCAGTGCCTTCTTCTTGGTCAATGACTGGTTGTCAGTGGAGACGGAGGCCAACGGGGGCCTGGTGGAGAAGGAGGTGCTGGCAGCAAGTAAGGCCTTATTTCCTGCTCTTGCTGTGTGGGCAGGTGGGAGGGTGGGCTGGGTGATCCTGCCCCGAGGCCTCCTGCAGCTCTGCCCTCCCTGCCCCCTAGGTGACATGGCTCTGTGGAGCTTCCGGCGCCTGCTGGTGGCTGAGCTGCAGCGAGGCTTCTTTGACAAGCACATCTGGCTCTCCATATGGGACCGGCCACCTCGAAGCCGCTTCACCCGCATCCAGAGGGCCACCTGCTGCGTCCTTCTCATCTGCCTCTTCCTGGGTGCCAATGCCGTGTGGTACGGGGCTGTGGGAGACTCAGCCTACAGGTGGGTGCCGTGGGGGTTGGGACAGCCTCTTCCTGTCCATCGCTTTCTGTCCCTCAGCCTCACTGTTTGGTCTCCTCCTCCGCATAGCACGGGTCAGGTGTCCAGGCTGAGCCCGCTGAGCGTCGACACAGTCGCCGTTGGCCTGGCGTCCAGCCTGGTTGTCTACCCCGTCTACCTGGCTGTCCTCTTTCTCTTCCGGATGTCCCGGAGCAAGGTGGGCTGGGGCTGGGGACCTGGGAGGACAGGCGATGGAGCCTGGGCCTCAGCACCATGCCCAGGGCACTGTTCAGCACTGCAGCCAGAGGGAAAGGGGCCCACCAAAGGTGGGCTCTCAGGGAGGTTCAGCACAGTTGAGCAGCCTTAGTTAGACTGACCAGGGAGAAAGAGAGAAAACTCAGATGCCAGAACATTCTGTGAAAGGAAAGAACACATTGCTGCCAACCCTGCAGACATTAACAGGACTTAAGGGACGCCACAGACACCTGCCCACAGCACATCAGGTAACTCAGAAGAAGCGAGCACGTGGCTGCACACACTCCTGAAACTGACTCAAGAAGAAAATCTCAGTACATCTTACAGCAAGTGAAGAGTCTGAGCAAGTTAGTCCCTTAGAAACCTCCCACAGGGCAGCCGGGCACGGTGGCTCATGCCTGTAATCCCAGCACTTGGGGAGGCTGAGGCGGGCGGATCATGAGGTCAGG
The DNA here is from genome assembly GCA_028533165.1 of Leontopithecus rosalia. Lineage (NCBI taxonomy): Eukaryota > Metazoa > Chordata > Mammalia > Primates > Cebidae > Leontopithecus > Leontopithecus rosalia. The sequence continues at coordinate 109,153,944 of CM052660.1, read as the reverse complement.
AGATCGAGACCATCCTGGCCAACATGGTGAAACCCCGTCTCTACTAAAAATACAAAAATTAGCCAGGTGTGCTGGGCGCCTGGCTACTTGGGAGTAGTCCCAGCTACTTGGGAGGCTGAGGCAGGAGAATTGCTTGAATCCAGGAGGTGGAGGATGTGGTGAGGCAAGATCACGCCATTGCACTCCAGCCTTGGGAACGGTGAGATTCTGTCTCAAAGATAAATAAATAAAGGACATGAAATTTAAAACTCAGTTCCTTAGCTGCACCAGTCACCTGGCAAGTGCTCAGTGGCACACCTGAGGGGCTGCCGTCATGGACAGTGCAGATGTCATACGCCATTACCACTCTAGAGCGTTCTGTTTGATGGCACCAGGCTCTGCCCTGTCCGCTGAGGTGACTTCTCGTGCCTGTCCTGAGCAGGTCTGAGCTGCCGCCTGCTGACCACTGCCCTTGTCTGCAGGTGGCTGCGGGCCCAAGCCCCACACCTGCTGGGCAGCAGATGCTGGACATCGACAGCTGCCTGGACTCGGCCGTGCTGGACAGCTCCTTCCTCACATTCTCGGGCCTCCACACTGAGGTGAGAGCTCCGCCGGGGGTCCCAGTCTGGGCTGAGGGTTCTGCCGCCTCGGGGCAGCTTGGACTCAGACACTGCACTTCTTAGCAGGCCTTTGCTGGACAGATGAAGAGTGACTTATTTCTGGATGACTCTAAGAGGTGGGTTTCCTACAGAAACCTTGGCCCTGGTGCAGGTCACTGTCGGGTGCCAGGGATGTGCGGGTGTGTGTCCTTGGTGGGTGTCTGTGGCTCCATATGGTCACACTGCCTGGGAGCGGGTTTACTTGGAAGCCTAGCGTGTCCTCATGTGACTAGATGGGGGTGGGGTGCGTGCGTGATGCGTCCCCTGGCTCCTTGCTGACCTGCGCCTCCTGAAGCCTGGTGTGCTGGCCATCCAGTGAGGGCACACTCAGTTGGCCGGACCTGCTCAGCGACCCGTCCATTGTGGGCAGCAACCTGCGGCAGCTGGCTCGGGGCCGGGCAGGCCATGGGCTGGGCCCAGAGGAGGACAGCCTCTCCCTGGCCAGTCCCTACTCTCCAGCCAAATCCTTCTCAGCATCAGGTGAGTTGGGATGAGAGGAGGGGGCTCTGAAGCTCACCAGCGCAGCTGAGTCCACCCGCTGCCTCCTGTCCCTCTAGATGAAGATCTGATCCGGCAGGTGCTTGCCCCCACCCAGGACACCCAAGTGGAAACAGACCTGCTCACCAGCCTGTGAGTGCCCGGCTCTTGGGAAGGAGGGGTTTGGAGGAGAGGCCAGGACCTGGGTGGGGAGGGGGTTGCTGGAGATGGGGCCAGGACTCAGGGGAAGGGTTGCAGGACGAAGGGCCGGCTCTCGGGATGGGGGGTGCTGGAGGAGGTGCCAGGACTCAGGCCCAGCAGCCGTGCTCCCCTAGGATGGGGTGGGGTGGCTGCACCAGGGCTGAGCTGTACCGGTTCACTTCTCTGAACCTCCCATTCTTTTTCTGGAAAGAGCCTCATGGGCTTCCCCAGGGCCCCAGAACCTTCTCTCTGGGGCGGAAGCAGGGGCATGGGGATTTGGAGGAGCAGAAAGGCTCCTGTGTGAGGCTGGCCAGGGCCATGTTTTTATCTTGGTCTCAGAACAGTGAGAAATTGTGGGCAGGTTTTTAAGTACCCCCTTTTTTTTCTTTCTGAGACCATTTTTGGTAATTTGTATTTTAAAGAATTTCTTGGTTGAGCGCAGTGGCTCATGCCTGTAATTCCAGCACTTTTGGAGGCCGAAGCGGGTGGGTCACCTGAGGTCAGGGGTTCAAGACCAGCCTGGCCAACATGGTGAAACCTCAACTCTACTAAAAATACAAAAAAATTAGCTGGGTGTGATGGCGGGCACTTGTAATCCCAGCTACGCGGGAGGCTGAGGCAGGAGAATTGCCTGAACCCAGGAGATGGAGGTTGCAGTGAGCCAAGATCTCGCCACTGCACTGGGCAACAGTGCGTGACTGTCTTAAAAAAATGGTTTTACTTAATTTCTTGGTGGTTTTCCAAGTTAGCAATAAAGGGTAACAGAGTCAGCACGTATGTAGTCACGTGCTACGTGGTGTGTGCCCACATGTGACCCCGGGCTCTGCTGTGCCTTCCCATGCTCAGAGGCGCTGAGGTGCACACGGCCCTGCCTCGTGCTGCAGCTGCCAGCAGGATTCAGTGCAGCGGCGCCCGGTGCATGTGTGGAGCCAGGAGCCAGTGGCCACAGCACAGGGCCTGCATGCGTCTGGGTTTGGTAACTACACCGTGACGCCAGCAGTGACAGAATGACCTCATGACGTGTTTCTCTGAGCGTCTCCCTGGCACCGAGTGGTGCGTGGCTGTGCTGCTTTTCCAGCCACATCTGCTTTGAGTTCTGCATGATCATTCCTTTCAGTGCTTGTCATTGTCCCAGGACCCAGACAAAAAGGAAGACTTCTGTTTTACAGACGGCAAAAGGCAGATAAGCATGACACGAGGGCATCTTTATGAAAAAGTTGCCAATCGGTTTTCAAAATACAGAGTATGGGGAAATCCAGGGGGAGTCCCTGCACACTGACCAGCCACCCAGTATCTCCAGCCCAGAGCTCTCTGTGAAATCCAGATTCCCTGCCTCTGTTTCTGCTTCTGGCAGCAGCGCAGACTTGGTGGCCACACAGAGCACGTGGTCCTCCCGCCCTCCCCATGCCCTCAACCCATGGCCATCCCTTACTCAGACAGTGCTTCAGGCTGAGCAAGTTGGAGGCTTGGGTTCATCCTGGACCCCTCTCTGGGTCCTTCCTCACGCCAGCCTCCAGCACATCCCAGGGCTCCTTTCCCAACGCAGAGCCTGGCCTTCCCACACCTGGGCCTGCACCCTCTGTCCTGGAGGTGCCTCTGTCCCTACATTCTTGGCCGCCCCTTGCCTCCCCTACAGGCCATTCTCTGTATTTGCCAACAAGAGCCCACTCCCCGAGTCAGATACTGTTTGAGTCGTTTGTGTTGAGCCTGGGTCTTTATTTTAGACGGGGTCTCACTCTGTTGCCCAGGTTGGAGTGCAGTGGCGTGATCACAGCTCAGTACAGCCTCCGCCTTCCAGGTTCAAGCAGTTCTCTACCTCAGTCTCCTGAGCAGCTGGGATTACAGGCACCCGCCACCACGCCTGCCCGGCTAATTTTGTTTTTAGTTGAGATGGGGTTTCACCATGTTGGCTGAGCTGGTCTTGAACTCCTGACCTCATGATCCATCCACCTTGGCCTCCCAAAGTGCTGGGATTACCAGCGTGAGCCACTGTGCCTGGCCAGTTGAGGCTGGGTCATTTTTTTTTTGTAGAAGTAGGGTCTCACTGTCTCCCAACTCCTGAGCTCAAGTGATCTTCCTGCCTCAGCCTCCTGAAGTACTGGGATTATAGGTGTGAGCCACCGCGTCCGGCTGAGACACGCCTCTCAAGGAGCTGAGAGTGCTTTTTATCCTCTGAGAGACAGCAAAACAGGGAGCGTTCAGTGCAGTGCGGCCCCTGGCCAGGCCGTTCTTTCGGTGGTGGGCTCACCAGGGTGCAGGTGCGGGAAAGCACTGGGCCAGCCTCCGCATTTCTTCTCTAGCAGCTCTGGGACTGGGCAGGTCCACATGGTGCTATGACGCAGCCTTGATGGTCATTGGCTCCTAGAGAAACCAGCAGATCTCTGGCCCCAGTGAGCCTTACATACTTTTGGGATTTGAAAGGCTTTTATATGTTTTCTTGTCCAAAAGTTAATTTTAGGCCATCAAACTGTGTGGGACAGACACACTGGCCTCTAGATTGTGGAGGTGCTCGCTGGATGGTTAGGACCCAATCATAGTTGGCAGGGTTGAAAGGGGCCTGTTGCACCCTGAGAGGCTGTGTGCCACTGTAGGGGCAGCTGGAGGTCTAGGATGAGGGCTGGCTGGTCAGGCTGTGAGTGATGGGTTTATCAGCAGAAAGCCAGCAGGAGGGGGACACAGGCGGACACCTGGCTTCGGTGCCTGGGGCAACTCTTGGTGCACTGGCTCCCAGCACCACTCCCACTCTGGTTTGGCATAGGGTCTTCTGGTGGGACCCCCATGGCCCTAGAGGCTCAAGAAACTGCCTGCCCAGATCAGCATGGGCTTGGGCACCACTGCCTCCAGGGAGGCAAGGAAGAATTCACGGCCCATCACGTCCTTCAGGTCCAGCACTCCTGGGGAGAAGACAGAGGCGCTGGTGCTGCAGAGACTGGGGGAGCCAGGGCTCCCCAGCCCGGGCCTGACCTGGGAACAGCCCCAGGCAGCGAGGCTCTCCAGGACAGGTGTGCTTGCACAGGCCCGGGAAGCCCCCAGCCCCTCCCTTTGGGCCGCCGGTCACAGGTCTGTCCCTGCGTCCCCAGGACTGGTGGAGGGCCTGCGGAAGCACCTGCTGCCGGCCTGGTGTGCCTCCCTGGCCCACGGGCTCAGTCTGCTCCTGGCGGCTGTGACTGTGGGAGTCTCAGGGTGGGTGGGTGCCGGCTTCCCCCCTGGTGTGAGTGTCGCATGGCTCCTGTCCAGCAGTGCCAGCTTCCTGGCCTCGTTCCTCGGCTGGGAGCCCCTGAAGGTGAGGGGGCTGCCAGGGGTGGGGCTCCAGGCCTCTAGCACAGGGGACCCCTCTGAAGCCTTCTGCTCCCCAGGTCCTGCTGGAAGCATTGTACTTCTCACTGGTGGCCAAGCGGCTGCACCCTGATGAAGACGACACCCTTGTGGAGAGCCCGGCTGTCACACCTGTGAACACACGTGTGCCCCGTGTACGGCCCCCCCATGGCTTTGCACTCTTCCTGGCCAAGGAGGAAGCCCGCAAGGTCAAGAGGCTACATGGCATGTTGCGGGTGAGCCTGGGTGCAGCCTGTGCCCCTGCTACCACTCTGTCTCCCGTCTCCCACCCGTGCACACGGGACACTCCCATCCCCCTTTCCTCACCTCAGAAGGCCCTTGGGGGTTCAAGGCTCTGCAGCCTCTACTCGGATTCTGTCTTACCCCAAGCTGCCCACCTGCTGCCCCAGTCCCTGTCAGGGCCCAGCTGCAATGCCTGCTCCTGCCTGGCTGTGAAGGGCCCTAAGCACTGCTGCAGTGGCCTGCGTGGGGTCCCTGGCGGGGTGTGCTGCCGTTACTTGCCATCAGGCACCCAGCCAGGCAGTCTGCTACCTAGCGTTCCCAAAGCCCCACTGTCCCTGTGTGCTGGGACCAAGCTGACCACAGGGCCCTCCCGTCCACCAGAGCCTGCTGGTGTACATGCTTTTCCTGCTGGTGACACTGCTGGCCAGCTATGGGGATGCCTCGTGCCATGGACACGCCTACCGTCTGCAGAGCGCCATCAAGCAGGAGCTGCACAGCCAGGCCTTCCTGGCCATCACACGGTACGGGCGCCCCGGCGCACTTGTCCGTCTGCTGGGCTTTGGTTTTGCCTTTAGTCCAGCTCGATGCTAGGGGACACGTGGAAATGTGTAGATACATTTTTGGTTGCCAGAACTGGAGCTAACTGCTGCTGGCATCAGTGGGCAGAGGCGAGGGATACAGCTCCACATCTGCAGTGCGCAGGATGGCCCCATGATGGAGAATCATCTGCCCCAGAACGTCCCCCGGCTGAGGCTGAGGAGCCCAGATCTGGCTATGGCCAGTGGGAGCCATGCTCCCTGGGCCTCTGGCAGCAGCTCACCCGAGACAGGCATGAGGCAGTGGGGGCCAGAGTGCGTGACTGTGTCTGGTGCGGCAGGTCTGAGGAGCTCTGGCCATGGATGGCCCACGTGCTGCTGCCCTACATCCACGGGAACCAGTCCAGGCCAGAGCTGGGGCCCCCACGGCTGCGGCAGGTGCGGCTGCAGGAAGGTGAGCTGGCAGGGGTGCCCCAAGCCTTAAAGTCCGGCTCTTCTCCAGAGAGCAGCCTTAAGTGGAGCTCTGGCGTCAGCCCTGTTCCCTAGCTGTGTGACCTTTGTTTTTTCACACCGTGTATGTTAGCGATGATCACGCTGTCTAATAGATGGCTGCTGGGAGGGTTCCCTGGGGTGGCGCAGAACCAGAGCTCAGGTGAGCAGGCCAGCAGGCAGTCCTCCTATTGGGTTGTGATGATGCCCTGGTCCTGGCCTGGGGCTCTGCATTTCAGCACTCTGCCCAGACCCTCCTGGTCCCAGGGTCCACATGTGCTCCGCCGCGGGAGGCTTCAGCACCAGCGACTACAGCGTTGGCTGGGGCAGTCCTCACAATGGCTCGGGGACATGGGCCTACTCAGCGCCGGACCTGCTGGGGTGAGCAGAGTGAGGGCCCCAGGGTCCGTGGCAAGGGAGGAGTTCTCCGGGGGCGCCGTGGCCTCCTTGCCAGCCTGGCTCCGGGGTGCCTGCGGGGCTGGGTTGCGGCAAACGCCACCTCTCTCCGGCAGGGCGTGGTCTTGGGGTTTCTGCGCCGTGTATGACAGTGGGGGCTACGTGCAGGAGCTGGGCCTGAGCCTGGAGGAGAGCCGCGCCCGGCTGCGCTTCCTGCAGCTGCACAACTGGCTGGACAACAGGTAGGAGCACAGGGCTGACCCCTTAGCTGCGGGATGGTGGCTCCCTCCGCGGGCCCCTCCCGCGCGGCTGCAGTCACCAGCCTAGGCGGCTTCCGCAGCCACACCCGCGCTGCACGATCCCGCAGCTCCTGCCCTGCAACCCACACCCACTGACCCGCACCCACGGACCCACACCCTCTGCGCAGGAGCCGCGCTGTGTTCGTGGAGCTCACGCGCTACAGCCCGGCCGTGGGGCTCCACGCCGCCGTCACGCTGCGCCTCGAGTTCCCGGCAGCCGGCCGCGCCCTGGCCGCCCTCAGCGTGCGCCCATTCGCGCTGCGCCGTCTTAGCGGGGGCCTCTCGCTGCCTCTGCTCACGTCGGTAAGCCCGCCCCGCCCCCGCCATGCCCCGCCCCTCCCTAACCAGGCCCCGCCTGTCCCACGGCGTCCCACCCCTCACGGGGCTCCACCCTCGGCCCGTCCCACCCCTCACAGGACCCCACCCCCTCCTGACTCCAACCCCCACAGGTGTGCCTGCTGCTTTTCGCGCTGCACTTCGCTGTGGCCGAGGCCCGCACTTGGCACAGGGAGGGGTGCGGGCGCGTGTTGCGGCCCGGGGCCTGGGCGCGGTGGCTGCTGGTGGCGCTAACGGCGGCCACGGCACTGGTCCGACTCGCCCAGCTGGGCGCTGCCGACCGCCAGTGGACCCGCTTTGTGCGCGGCCGCCCGCGCCACTTCATCAGCTTTGACCAGGTGGCGCAACTGAGCTCCGCGGCCCGTGGCCTGGCGGCCTCGCTGCTCTTCCTGCTCCTGGTCAAGGTAAGGGCTGGGCCGGCGGGTGTAGGGCTGGGCGCAGACCCCGGGGCTGCCAGCTGACACGTCCCTCACCCACAGGCTGCCCAGCAGCTACGCTTCGTGCGCCAGTGGTCCGTCTTTGGCAAGACATTATGCCGGGCTCTGCCAGAGCTTTTGGGGGCCACCTTGGGCCTGGTGGTGCTCGCAGTAGCCTACGCCCAGCTGGCTGTCCTGGTAGGTGACTGCGCGGCTGGGGAGGGCAGCTTAGCTCAGCCAGCACGCCCTCACTGCTGCCCTTTCCTGCAGCTCGTGTCCTCCTGCGTGGACTCCCTTTGGCGTGTGGCCCAGGCTCTGTTGGTGCTGTGCCCTGGGGCCGGGTTGTCCACCCTGTGTCCAGCCGAGTCGTGCCACCTGTCACCCCTGCTGTGTATGGGACTCTGGGCACTGCGGCTGTGGGGTGCCCTGCGGCTGGGGGCTGTCATCCTCCGGTGGCGCTACCACGCCCTCCGTGGAGAGCTGTACCGGCCGGCCTGGGAGCCCCAGGATTACGAGATGGTGGAGCTGTTCCTGCGCAGGCTGCGCCTCTGGATGGGCCTCAGCAAAGTCAAGGAGGTGGGTACGGCCCAGTGGGGGGGAGAGGGATACGCCCTGGGCTCTGCCCAGGGTGCAGCCGGACTGACCGAGCCCCTGTGCCGCCCCCAGTTCCGCCACAAAGTCCATTTTGAAGGGATGGAGCCGCTGCCGTCCCGCTCCTCCAGGGGCTCCAAGATCTCCCCGGATGTGCCCCCACCCAGCGCTGGCTCCGATGCATCGCACCCCTCCACCTCCTCCAGCCAGCTGAATGGGCTGAGCGTGGGCCTGGGCCGGCTGGGACTCAGGAGTGAGCCGGAGCCTGAGCCCTCCCGCCTCCAAGCCGTGTTCGAGGCCCTGCTCACCCAGTTTGACCGACTCAACCAGGCCACAGAAGATGTGTATCAGCTGGAGGAGCAACTACACAGCTTGCAAGGCCGTAGGAGCAGCCGGGCCTCCGCTGCTGCTTCGCAGGGCCCATTCCTGGGCCCACGGCCAGCAATGCCCAGCCGCCTTGTCCGGGCCAGTCGGGGTGTGGACCTGGCCACTGGCCCTACCAGGGCACCCCTGTGGGCCAAGAACAAGGTCCACCCCACTTAGGCCCCTTCCCTGGGGTGGCGCCTGTGGAGTCACAGTGGACACCACTCAGTATTACCTTCTGCTGCCCTCAAAGCCATGGGCCAGGCAGAATGGCTGCACACAGGTTCCCCAGAGAGCAGGCAGGGGTCTCTCTCCGTGGGCTTCAGCACTTTAAAAAGGCTGTGTGGCCAGCCAGGACCCAGGGTCCCCTTGCTGGCTCCCTGGGGAATGACACAGCAGTATTGGGTAGTTGCCAGCCTCTGAAATGCTAATTTATTTCCCCAAGTCCTCAGGTACAGCGGGCTGTGCCCGGCCCCACCCCCTGGGCAGATGTCCCCCGTGCTAAGGCCGCTGGCTTCAGGGAGGGTTAGCCTGCGCTGCCGCCGCCCTGCCCCTAAGTTATTACCTCTCCCGTTCCTGCTGCATTCCCCGCGCCGTCTGTCTCTTATGTCAGTAATTTATATGGTGTTAAAATGTATTTTTGTATGTCACTATTTTCACTGGGGCTGACAGGCCTGGCAGCTGAAACTGGGCCCTGTGCCCAGAGCTGGCCTCCTGTAACACCTGCCTTTCTTGGTAGGCATGGCCGGGCTGCAGAAGCCCAGCTGCTGCTTGGATGTGAGCATGGCCTTGGGCCGGTGCTGGGGGTACGGTTGTCCCCCAGGCACTTGTCACCACAGAGGCCTTGTCCTCCTCTCTTGCCCCAGGCCAGGCACTGAGAAAGCAGCACCCAGGCCTGCTGGCATCGGGTCTGGGTGAGGAAAAGACCCCTCCTGGGGGCTGGCTCCCAGGGTGGAAGGAGGTGAGCATGTTGTGTGTGTGTGTGTGCTGTGTGGCCTGGGCAGCCCCAGGGCCCTCGGAGCTGGCTGCGCCTGCTTCTGTGTACCACTTGTGCGGGCATGGCCGCTGCTACAGCCTCAACCCCACCAAGCAGACAAAGTCAATAAAGAGCTGTCTGACTGCAGTCTGCGCCCGTGTCTGCGTGCAGGGCCACGGCTTTATTTCACCGACACAGTACCGTCTAGGGCCGGCCTCCGCGTCACACGAACTCGGTGAAGTCCTCCACAGAGGAGATGAGGCGCTTCCGCTGCCCCATCTCATACCCGGGTGCGGGCTCGGCTGGAGTCTGTGCAGGGGCTTTGGCATGGGCCGGGGGGTGCACCAGAGGCAGGCTGGGGTTGGAGTACGGGGCTTCCTCACAGATCTGTAGGCAGAGGAGGCTTGGGCAGAAGTCCAGGAGGCATAGCACCCGCTCTGCTCATACCCCCACCCTACAACTCGGGCAGATGCCCTGCCCTGGCCCGCCAGCACCCCTCCCTGAGGGAGCCCCATCTTCCCTACCCGCTGGCGGAGCCTCTTGATGTGGCGGAGCCGGGCAATCCACTTGGAGGGGTAGATGTCAGTGGGGTTGGAGCGGCTGTGGTGCACCTGTGAGGCCATCTGGGAATGGAGGCAGGAGTGAGCTCACTCACAGGTGGCACCTGTGCCTGTCCCACCTGCTCACGCCTGGATGCACCCCACTCACATTTGCATGCAGGGCCATCTGGCGGGCCACAAAGGACAGGTTCCGGTCAGACACAATCTTGGCCACGCTGGTGTCCACAAGGCCTTCCATGTCTGAGGAGACACAGGGGTCACACCAGGCCCAGGGCCCCTGGACCTGCCCTGCCCTGGCCCGGCCCTACCTTTCCTGCATTGCAGCGACACCAGGTTGCACTCATAGTCCAGTGGGGTGATGATCACGTGGACAAAGTTGAACTGGCCCTGCCCAGACAACAGAAGGCGTCATCCCCACACACGTGTGCCAAGAGTTGCTCTTGGCCACTGCCTGGGCGCACTGCTAGACGCTCGTCTGCTCCATGGGCGGCATTTGCCGCCAAACTTCCCCCTCCCGTGGCCGGGCTGTGTGGGTCTGGCCTCTCTGGGACCAAGCCCACTCCACACCTGGGCCCAGAACCCGCATGTGCTGGAGCTGCAGCCTCTACTCGCTGGGGCCCTAGTCTCTGCCGCCACACATCCAAATTGCTGCCTGCCCTGCCATGAAGTGCCCTGGGGGCCATGCACCCCATCTCAGCACCGCCACACCCTCCTCAGCCTCCCGGGTACCCCTCCTTGATTGTCTCCCCTATGGTCCTGCTCCTCTTGGACTCCACCAGCAGCCCCAGGTTTTGGGTTTGGTGCCTGCCACAGTGTCCTAGGGCCCTCGGAGTGCGGCCTCCAGCCTGCCTGCCCTGCCTGGGTGTGCCAGCTCTCCCTGCCATACTAGACAGAGCACCCAGGATGTGCTCTGTGACATCAGCCAACCGAGTTCACCTCCAAGAAGAGGGTGACGCTGGCTGCTGCTGAGTGGTATGTGGCAATAACCAAGTGAGAAGCCTGGCAGCTGCCACAGGGGGAACTGCGGGGACCAAGGGTTGAGAGGGCAGACAGGAATCCCCAACTGCATGGTACCCGCCCAGCATACCCAGTCTGCACTTGCCAGTTACTCCTGAAAGAACCCCGGCAGGAGGGCCATAGGCTCCATGACAGATCAGGAAACAGGCTCCTGCCCACGGGGCCCTGAGCACGGCGGCTTCTCATTCTCATGACCGAGGCTCAAGGAGGACCTGCCGCTGACCCGGGACACAGCAGTGGGCACTTGCCTGGCGCCCGGCCCGCAAAAGCCCCTCACTCACCTTGATGGTACCAAGCTTGAAGTCCTCACCGGAGTCATTGTAGACGATGGACACAAAGTCATTGCCCAGGTGGCGCTTCTTGTCGCAGCGATGCTTGTCCACGTCCTTGGTGGGCATCAAGGTGGCGATGTGGAAGATGGCTGTGGGTGGGCAGGGCGAGGTGGGTTTGTGGGGCCAGCGCTGAGGCCCTCTGCCCCTCTCACCAGGAATCTCCTGATTCCTCTGGGAGCTCTGGGGCCCTGTGGGGGCCAGGTCCTCTGGTGCCCGGCCAGTAGCCCTCGACTCTCCATGGGGACAGAGCTTTGGGAAGCAAAGCTGCCAGTCCCATCATTGCCTCCACACCCATACTGCTGAGCTCGGCCCCACGGCGTGGGCAGCTGGAGCAGGTGGGGCAGGGGTGTCGGCTGTGCCCGGAGGCATGGGGCAGCAGGAGCAGGTGGGAGCCCTGCCCGGAGGCATGGAGCAGCGGGATTGGGTGGGGCTAGGCCGCACCTTGCATGATGTCGTCGTGCCAGCAATAGGTGAACTGGCCGTCCTCACCACACACATCCAGGCCTCCCAGGTACACCTTGTCTGGCTGGCAGTCCTTCAGCTCGATGAGCCGGCCCAAGCCCGTCAGGAACTCTGTGTACCTGTAGGAGCCATGCTCGTTGGACAGGATAGCGAGCTCGCTGTTGCTCTGTGGGGAGAGAGAAGCAGCAGGGTGGCATCGCCCCCGGGCTGAAGCCCAGCACCTGGCTCCAGGCCCTGCCCGGCTGTTCGGGGCTGCGGAATCTGTCACTGAGGAGGGTGGGGGTGCCCAGAGGGCTCTGCAGGGAGCCCCACTCTGGTTCCTGAGGCAAGCAAAACCACATCAATCCAGCAGCCAGCCAGGCCAGACACCCGGGTGTCATCCTTGACGCCCTCTTCCCTCAGTCTTGTGTGCGCCTGGCCAGCAAAATCAGGGAGCTCCACCCTCAAGACATACCCAGGACCCTGGCCCCTCAGCAGCCTGCCTCCAGGGGCCCACCCCATTCCCACAGGGACTATCACTGCCCACCTCCACGATCCACACAGACAGGAAGGACACATGGAGTCTCAGCAGTCAGGCCATGCCCTCTGCTCAGAACCATCCCAGGCCCTGCCCTTTCCCTCGGGATGAAGGTGCAGCCTCCGGAGCACCAAGGCTGCCCATGCCTGTTGGCTCCTGTGCTCGCCCAGCACCAGCACTCGAGCTGGGCAGTGGTGCCCCACAGCACAGGCTGCCCCCACCTCTTAGGCAGCCTCCACCTGCCTGCTCCCTCACCACTCAGCTGTCAGCTCACTGACACCAAGGCAGCCTCCCCAGCCCCAGGACCAATACTGCCCACCCAGCCCTTCCCACTCCCTGGCATACTGGGTGCTCACACACTGACCTGTCACTCTTGCACTCAGAGCACCGCCTGGCATGGAACTCAAGCACTTGATGCTCTAGAGGACCCAGCAGTGCTGAGCTCCTGATGGCAGGAGAGGACCAGACTCCCACCCCCAGCAGGCCCCGTCCTGGCACCTCGGCTGGCCCCACAGCCTCACCTGGCCTTCGCCCACATACAGGACGGCGATCTTGTGGGTGTCGTATGACGGGATCTGATCGAGGAGCTGCACCGACCGCTCAAAGGACTGTGACTGTGGCACACAGAGCCCTGCCTGAGCCCCAGAAGCCCATGCACAGGAGGGCCACCCCACCTAAGCTGGTCACAGCAGGCTGCTGCAGGGAGCTGAGGCTAGAGCCCTCTGCAACCCTGAGCTCTGAGCAGCAGAGCGCCCCGCCCGTGCCCCTGCTACCTGCTCCCCGCTCCCCGCAGCCACACAGCTCCAGGAGGCTCTACAGGAGAGGGAGGCCACACCTACCTCATTGGGCAGCAGGATGGGCTTGTTGGACTCGTCTCCAAAGAAAGGCGAATGGTAGAGCTGCAGGAACACAAAACTGCACAGGGAGGGGACAGGCGCCCAGATGAGGGCCTGGTCAGGGCAGCCATAGCCCACGGGGAGGACAGAGCCTGGCCATCTCCTGCTCCACCGCCCTCCCTAGGGGCTCCAGCCAGCCCTAGGGCACAAGCCAGGAGGACCCTTCCCCAGCCTGCTCGGCCTGGGGCAGCTGAGGCACCAGGCTCCCACGGGACAGGTGTCAGGAGCCCTGCCCAGAAGCCAGAGGCCCACCTGGGGTTGATGCCTGGCACCTTCTCTGCATTGGAGGCCGCGGCTCTGCTCTTAAAGGCATCCCTCTCTACCCTCTTGCCCCTGCGTGATGGGGCCGAGTCCGAGATGGTGTATCCTCGGGGCCGGAGGCCACTGGGCGAGCGGGGGGAGCTGGAAGGCAAGGGACCCTCGGGCTGGCCCCGGCTGTCTTCTGGGCCTGACCAGGTAGCACTGTCCCCATCCAGGATCCCTGACTGTGACCGGGCCTTAACCTCAGGGCTCAGCCGGCCCACTTCGGCCTTGTCCCCAGGGTCGCCGAGAATGTCCTGCAGCGTCTGTAGCTCAGGAGAGGAGCTGGACTTGCTCAGGGGCTGCGAAGGCTGGAAGGAGAGGTCCACAGAGGGCCGGCCACCCTCGGACGAGACGGCACGCTCGATGGGGATACCCCGGGCCACCAGCTCCTCTGCATGGAATGACTTCTCCTCCTGGCTGGAGGTTGAGGACGACTAGAAAGGACCAGCCCAAAGACAGCCCCCGTCAGGAGGCTCCCCTGAGCCCATCCCAGGGCCACAGAACAGCCCAAACACCAGGCTATGGCCCCACCTGTGAAGCAGCAGCACCACTGCCACACTGCACAAGCAGAGGCGTCAGAAACCCGAGACCACAGGCTGCCCAGCAGTGAGGGTCCGGCCCAGACGCACGGCTAAGTGCAGACTGTGCACGAGGGATGTGGAAGAACATCTTGCCCAAGTTCACAGAGCCAGTTCCACGGGTGCAGGCACACCCAAGCAGAGGCCTTGCCTCCCCAAGGAGCCTCCCGAGCCGTCCAGGCTCTGAGCCACACTCACCCTGCTGTAAGCATCCGTGCGTCTGTCTGTGCCTAGAGCTGGCTCGAAGTCCTCCAACTCTGGGGGCTCCACTGGGACAGGACTTCCCTCCTCCATGACCACGGCCGAGTCTGGGAGGACACAGATGGGGCTGCTGGATGTGGGGCTGGGCCAGGCCCTGGCGCTCACGTGGCCTCCGAGAACCAGCCTTTTCCCAACGAGAGGGACAGCAGCCCTGCGAGCCTCCCCAGGGCTCTGCTTGCTGCTGCCACCCACCGAGCAGGCAGGGAGGACACTTGGGAGGACCCGGTGTGACCCTGACACAGGCGTCTCCAACACGAGCTCCTGGGGGTCGGCAGCAATCAAGCTCTGCCCCCTGGTGTCCACCAGCAGCTACCCATGCCTCCAGGTAGGCAGGGGCAAGACACTCTGTGCCCAAGATGGGCCTCAGCTCTAGAAGAGCGAGCGCCTGAGACCAGCCCTCTGTCACCGAGGAGAGCGGTAGAGGAAGTCCCTGTTTGCACAGAGAGGAAAGCCCACTCCCAAGGGCAGAGGCTCGGCCTCCAACTCCAAGCCAAACCCACAGCTGGGCATGCTAAAGAGAGAGGGTGCGAGGTTCTAAAGCAGCATTTCCTATGCCAGCATCAGGGCAGGGGGATGTAGAGTAGAAGCAGCAACAGAGTGGAACATCACAGCTCCTGGGCGCCCACACAGCCCAGTACACGCAGGGCTCCCAGGCCCCACGCCCGTGTGCACAGGGGCCCCACGTTCCTGTCCACATATGGAACCTGGCCGGGGAGCGCCGTGCAAGTCATAGTAGGCCCTGCCGGGGCCTGGGGGCAACAGGCAGAGGTCTGCAGGGCCCTCATTAACCAGGGATGCAAGGCAGACGCAGCCCCATCTGTGGATTCCAGAGACCAGGGCAGCCACCACAGACCAGGGCAAGCTGGCAGAGGCCCAGGGCCAGGCTTCCCCTAAACAGCGGCCATCACACCCTGCAGCTCAGATGATGTCACTACAGAGACTTAGGCCAGCCCCACCCCTCGGGCCTGAGGCTGGGCCAGGAGGGATCGCACGGCAGGGGAACAGGGCTCAGCCACAAAGGGGCCGAGTTAAGGGGGTCCTCTGGCCAAGCCAAGGTGTTCTGCACAGACGTCGTCATGCGAGTCGGGACCTGCTCCCCAGGGCGAGGAAGGCCAGACGGACCGCGGGATAAGCGGGTGAGGCGACGAACACAGCGACTCTGAGGCAGAGGCGCTCTGCAGCCAACCGCTTCCCTTCAAGAGGCGCGCCAATACCTGCCCAGGAAATGCTCCTGTGCAGCTGTCCTTGGCAGCTGGACTGGTACAGGGAGGAGAAAGAGGCCACTGCAAGGGAAGCCCATGAGCGGCCACGTCAGCAGAAGGGGCTACACACAGGTCGAGCAGAGAGCACAGGCCCCGTGCCTGCAGAGGAGAGAGGGCAGGGCCAGCGGAGGCACGCGGGGGGCCCAGCGCTGTAAGCCGCTCGGGCAGACCTGGGGAGGCCAGTGCCTCCCTCCACGTGAACAGACGTCAAAGGCCACTAAGTGCCATCTGCAGCCAGAGGGAAGAGCCAGAGGGTCTGGCGAGAAGCGCAGCACCAAGTGGGATGGGGCCCAAGCACGCGCAGGCAGGCTCAGGCGTCCAAACCTGAACCCTGGCAGGGAGGGAGGCCTGCTGGAGCTGCAGTGCTGCGCTCCCCACAGAGGGTGCTGGGTAGAGGCTCCACAGGGCCCCTACTTCTGACGCTGCCATCCCCAGCTTCCCGAGTGGGGCCGGCACCTCCCACGGGCCAGCCTCCTCCCAAATGCCGGAGAGGGGTGCTGAGGCAGGCCAGGGACCATTGCCAGTGGGGCACGCGCCCTCGGCAGAGAGGAACCATGCTGCTATCGCCAGTGAGCACCAGGCTGGTGGGAGTAGAGCCCGCCCCCAGGCCCGCCATGCTGCTCACCTGTGTTGGAGCGTGGCAGAGGAGGGGGTTTGGCCGTGCTGGCCGCTGGCACTGACAGCGACTTATACAGGGCTGTGTCCCGGTGCTCCTTGAAGCGCTCAGCCGCCATGAGGGCATTGGACAGCTCCTGCAGGGGCATGCTGTTGATGTCTGAGGAGAAGGGGCTGAGGGGGTTCTCCAGGCTCATCAGCCAGCTGGTGTTCCCTGCAGAGGCGGCAGCACCCTCGGCCTCAGGCCGGCACCTCTCCTGAGCCATCCCTGGTCCCCTGGGCAGCCTCCTGGCCCAGGCCCTGGCTTTGCCCTGATGTCCCTCCCATGAGCCTCAGGACCATGATGTTGGAGCCAGTGCTGCTCTGGCAACCACCTGCCCTGCTGCCCCCATCAGCTCCTGCACCAAGGCCAGGCTCGGCCATGGGGAGGCACCTCAGAGCAGCAGCCTCCAGCCCACAGCCTCACAGTCCAGACCCCAGACCTCCAAGAGGATTGGAACTCCTACTTCTCACACCCCTCAGCTGGGACCACACAGGCATCTCTGGGCCTCTGCAGGGACTCCCTCTGCCATGGGAGCTGTGCCCCCATGTTGCTGTGCTTTAGTCCCAACCCCAGGAACTCAGAACAGACCATCCCTGGAGACTGGGTTCTAGAAAAGTAATTAAGACTAACAAGGCACCAGCACAGTGGATCCTAAGCCATGACTGGTTTCCTCCTAAGAGGAGATGAACACAGAGACATGCAGGGAAGACTCTGCGGGGACGCAGAAAAGCTGCTGCCGGCATGCCAAGGATGGAGGCCTCGGAGGAGCACCTCCAGCCGAGGAGCATCTGGATCTCACGCTTCCAGCCTCCAGGTGGGGAGGGCAGCTCTCTGCCATGGAAGCTGCTTCGTCCACCACAAGCCCCTGCCCAGCCTAGGCCACCTGGATCTCCCCTCAGGGCTCACCTCTGGAGACTTAGTCACCCCCAAATACCCCAAGTAGGCTGAGTCTGCACTCGCCCCTGTTGTGTCCACAGCTCTATGGGTGACTAGCAGGGGGACAGGGCCCGGGCCAGCCCTGCCCAGTACCTGTGGGCCTCCGGACCAGGATCTCCGCCCAGCCCTGGGTCAGCAGGGGAACATAGGCTGCCAGGTTTGTCTTCTGCACGGGAAGCCGGGTGCTGGCTTTCTCAGACTTCATAGCTGGTGCAGTCTGTGGTCCTGGAGAAGTGGCACTGCCCGGGAACTGGGAGGCTGGCACGTCCAGGGTGCCGACTCGAAGACCGTGGCCCCCTGGAAAAGAAGGCGGAAACCTTGTGACTACCACTTGCCCAATGCAAAGCCACCAGCTTAGAGCTGAATACTCCACCCAGGCCTGACAGGCTAGCACCACAGGGAGCCAGAGAGGGTGGCACTCCACCTTCAGGGCACAGCCTGCCACAGCACTGTCTGAGTGGACCCAGGGCCACAGGGAGGGACCCAGAGCCTGTCCTGTAGTCACTGGAGCAGACAGCAGCTCCAGGACTGAGCTGGGCTGAAGGCTCACAAGAAACTTCAGCACCTAGAACAGGCTTCTCCACACCAAGCGGGCCCCACTCCACCACTCCACGGCTGTGGGGCGAGTCGTGGAGACCTCACCCCAGAGTCAGGACGTGGGCTGGGCCTTAAGCCAGCCACCCTGGGCCCAGGCCTTCCTGAACACCGAGACCAGCAGCAGCAACTGAGGGAGCCCTGGTGCCTGCATGGAGGTGGCTGGGGCCAAGGCTCACCCGACATGGAGCGGACCCGGTCCCGGGCCCCACGGGACACCTGCTGCCCAGCCTGGGATTCCAGTTTGGCTGGCGCCTCCTTCGTCTGTCTCACATGCACAACGGGGCTGGAGCTGAGAAAAGAATCCCAGGCACAAGGTAGACTCGGACCCAGGCCAGCATGGTGGGGGGCCATGTGGGCCCGGGCTCGGGATAGCCCATGTCAAGGCTGACCGGCACGGAGGGAAGGAAGGTGCAGTCACCTCAACTCCGGGCCGGCCTGCAGCTCCCCCGAGTCCAGACCTAGCAACGAACGCGTCCCCGTTCCCACGCTTGTGGTCACGGTGACAAGCTTGTTCCCAACCAGCCAAGTTTTAGTTCTGCCACCAGCCAAGAGGAATTCTCCCACGGGAGACCTGGAAGACAGGGAGTGTCAGCCCCAGCTCACCCCTGGAGCTCCCGGATGCCTCGGCTCCTGAAGGCCCGCCCAGCCCCGGAGTGCCGCCCGTACCTCTTCGGCACAGCCGTGAAGTTAGAGAAGACGTATCGAGCCATCATGTCCAGACAGGTTTCCGTGAGCTCCAGGTGGAGGGTTTTCAGGCTGTCGTCGGCCTGGGCCACAGAGTTCTCGTCTGCAGACCCCAGGCTGGCACTGGTGAGGGACGCCTGTATCCTGCTGGAGGGAGGCGCAGCACATGCGGTCAGGGCGCCAGGAAGGGCAGGCGGAGCCACCTACCACCAGGGGGCCAAAGCTCAACGCATGCAGTGCCGAGGGCCTGAGGGCCTCGCTCGGAAGGACCCCAGCAGGGCACAGGTGGCCCGGCGAGCCTCAGCTTGAGAATCACGTGGACCACATCCTCCCAGAGAACGAAGAGACACTGGGTGGGGGAGACCAGGACCAATGGTAGGAGCAAAGACTCAGGAGGCTGGAGGGACGGACGGCCCCTCACCGAAGCCCACAGGAGCACTAGGTTACGGCCTCCTGGTGAAACAGTGCAGTCATGCAGAGAGGCGGAGGCCACGCACACAGGCCGGGATTGCATTCTGCCCACAGGCTGCCTCCAGCGAGGACAGACCTTGGGGATCCCTCCCGACCTTTCACCATCGACCTTTCACTCAGGCAGGTGAGCAGCTGCCCTGAGCTCTATACCCAGCGAAAGTGAAGAGGCTTATGCGGGGCTCATTCTGATACAAATTTCAAAGCCCCTAGGCAGTGTTCTGCTCAGGATACGGAATGTGCTAGAAAAGGGCTTTAAGCCTCACTGAGCATCCCCACCACCCCCAGCCCTGGCCAAGTACCGCCCAGCAGAGGCCGGCCTGAGGTAGATGAACTCAGGGCCATGGGACTCCTCGGACTGCAAGGGGATTCCAGGAGGAGACAAGTATTCCCTCTGCCAGTGCCAGCAGCAGTCACCCACAGGCAAGTGATGGCCAAGAGCCCACACGTGCACCCAGACACCGAGGGGAGAACTGACTGAGGCCGTGGCCTGGGGCCCAAGCCCACCCCCTAGAAGATCCTGGCCCCCACCCAGACCCTCCCAGGCTAGCCCCACCCCAGCACCCTCCACAAATGTCTCTGGTTCCCTTGCAGCTACAACAAAAATAAACTTTGTTGAGAATGGAGCCTAAGGAAAAACATCCATTCTAGAAAACAGGAAAAGGCCAAAACCAGGAGCGGAATCTCCCCCAACCTCCACTGCAGCCTTAGGGACGGCCTGTGGAGGCTGCTGTCGGCCCTGGCTCTCTTGAAGTGGCACCCTGAGGGGCTCCCAGGCTGGCCTGGGAATGTGTGCAGCCAGCCCGTGCTAATACGGGGCCTGGGGACAGAATGCAACCCTTCCACCCCTTGTCACCGGCTCCCCTGAGCTGGCTAGGGAGGGCTCGGGCAGACAATGAGGTCATGCAAGCAGCCCCATGCACTGCCACCCAGGTGCTCACGGGGCCAAGCTCCAGGGTCTGTGCCCCCCGCCCGACACGGCCCCGCTACCTGCGGACCACATGTTCAGACACACTGATGCTGCGGCATCGGAAGGCCTCGGCTGCTGAGCTCTCCTTGAATTCTTTCACGGGTGGAGAGTTATTCAAGCCTTGTTTGGGGGGTCTGGCTATCCTCAGACTATGGGTGAGGAAGGAGCCCCAACGCCCCAGAGAGCCCAGCTCCCGGGAAGGGGAGAACAAGCCAGTGGAGGGTGAGGAGGATGGGTCCCAGGCCACAGGGTCAGGGTGGAGAGGTCCCGCGGGTGAGATGAGCAAGAGCCATGCCACAGGTCAGTGAGCGGGAAGAGACAGGAAAGAAAAACGCATAACACGTCCGGTCAGCGTGACTGAGGAGAGCAGGGCTTCACGACCACCACGAGGAACATCCGTGCAAATTAAACGTGCGTGGGCCACCCCAACGGCAGGTTCCAGGCTGTGCTGGCAGGCGACCCCGCCCACCCTCAGCCTCAACGAGGAGACACTCAGCCCTCAGCGGCCAGGCCCTGAAGGTCACTAGGAAAAGAGACCAGGACCCCAGGAAGGAGCCTCTGGCCGTAACGGCTGAGTTTGGCCTCCGGCCTCCAGCCCTCAAACAGCTTCCGAGCTGAGGTCACGCTGGAAAATGCCGTATTTCCATCTAGGGAAAGCCGAAACAGCTTGGGCAGGAAGGTGGGGGATGGGGGGATGGGGGGATGGGGGGATGGGGGGATGGGGGGATGGGGGGAAGCCGCTTGGATGAAATGCAAACACAGAAGCTGGCTCAGCCTTTCTGACCTGGCGAAGCGCGTGATGGCGAAGCTAGTGGCAGGCTGGGGACTGCGGAGGAGGGGAAGCCCCAGGCAAGGCCGGGGTCCTTTGGGGGGGTCAGGCGCCTACAGCTTGTACCCCGATCCCCAACTCCACAAAGAGGTGCTCACGGCACAAGCAGCCAAGACCATGCCATGGTGCTACCGCACTGCAGGCCACCATGGCCAACTTGGTGAGGCGCCGAGGGGTGCTGGCGGCCGAGGACCCGCCCTGCCTCACCTATTCCCCCAGCCACGGGACCGGTTTCCACTTGCTGACCTGAAGGTACCATCGGCCAGGCCATATGCCCCACATTGGTCCCAGGCCACAGCCCCTGTCCTTCCCCACCCCACGCCGATGCCAGGCAAACCCCGAAGGCGCCGTACCTCTTGGGCCTCTCGTTGAGACTAGTACTTCGCGCTCTGAAGCTGTCCTTCTCAGGGGTGTCGTCAAAAGACAAGAGAACATTGGAGCGCAGGCCCTGGAGAGTGAGCAGGCCCAGACGGCTGAGGGGTGGCAGTAGGGGTGGAGGCCTGGCCCTCAACAAGCCTGCCGGTGCCCTCCTGGCCGGGGACACGCTGTAGGCTAAGGACAAGGTGGCAGTACCCAGCCCCCACCCCTCAATGCCTGCTGTGCATCAAACCCCTACAGGCTGCCGAGCGCCACAGGCACACCCCAAACACCCTCCCACTGCCCTCTGCCTGCCCGTCACTTTGCCCCAGCCATGGACAGCAAAGGGCAAAGCAGGCCCTGGCCCAGCAGGGGACACGGTGCACCGCTGGCCCTGGGCACACCTTAGTGATGAATGGGACGAAATCCTTCCGGAAGGGCAGGCGGCACCTGATGAACCACATGGCTATGACATGATGGGCCAGGCACACGATGTACTGATTGAACCTGAGACAAGAAAGGAGCTGGCACTCCATCCTGGCACCAGGCAAACATGCCCAGGACAGGAAGTACAAAGCAGAGGTGCTCAGGCCTCGGGTACAAAGGCTACCAGGGCTTTCTGCTCCAAGGCATTGCTGGGGCCACGCTGGGAGGCACAGGGCCTGTGGTGGCCACTCACTTGGAGGGGTTGGTGTACGGCAGGGAGATGGCAAACACGCTGGCGTACTGCTCCGCGGCGAAGTTCCTGTAGAGGTGAGGCAACCTGGCCAGGGCTGCACAACAGAGATGGCGGTCAGGGGAGCTGCAGTCCCACGGGAGCCGCTGTCCCGTGGGGAGCCGCAGTCCCGTGGGGAGCCGCAGTCCCGTGGGGAGCCGCAGTCCCGTGGGGAGCCGCAGTCCCGTGGGGAGCCGCAGTCCCGTGGGAGCCACTGTCCCACGCCACGGGAGCTGCAGTCCCATGTGGCACCTCTAAAAGCCAACACGGGTGCTCTGCCCACACCAGCAATTGCGTGCTGTGGAGGAGGGAAGGCCACGGCCACAGACGTGGCTTTCCTGACCCTGAGCTCAGCTCTCTATCCCACAGCCAGCCAACCACAGCTCCCAGGCCAATTCCAGCCGTGGCCTGTGTTCGTGTGACCTGTGAGGAAATGCTTCTATACCTTTTTTTTCCTCTTTTTTTTTTTTAAGACGGGGTTTTACCATGTTGGTCAGGCTGGTCTTGAACTCCCGACCTCAGGTGATCCCCCCGCCTTGGCCTCCAAAGTGCTTGGATTACAGGCGTGAGCCACTACACCCGGCCACTTTTTTTTTTTTTGAGATGGAGTCTCGTTCTGTTGCCCAGGCTGGAGTGCAGTGGTGCAATCTTGGCTCACTGCAACCTCTGCCTCCTGGGTTCAAGTGATTCTCCTGCCTCAGCCTCCTGAGTAGCTGGGATTACAGACACCCACCACCACACCTGGTGATTTTTGTATTTTTAGTAGAGATAGTTTTGCCAGATTGGCCAGGCTGGTCTCGAACTCCTGACCTCAGGTGATCCATCTGCCTCTGCCTCCCCAAGTGCTAGGATTACAGGCGTGAGCCACTGCGCCCAGCCAGTCTTCTATGCTTCTAAAGGATTATAAACAAAACAGAAAGACTGACAGGGCCCATCTGTGGCCCACAAAGTATACACCACCTTCTCTCCAGCCTCTACACCCAGTGCTGGCCCAGCGGTGCTGCTGCCATCTAAACGACAAGGACCTGCCCAGATGTGCACTAGGCAGTGAGGGGAAGAGACAGGAACCTGAGCTCCTGAAGTCACAGTCTGGGGGTGCTCAGCAAAGCCCCCATGGCACAGCATGTGCTCTGATGGACAGAGAGCAGGCTGAGAACCAGGGCAGGGCCAAGGCAGTGGAGGGGGGGAGAGAGAAGCTTCTTCAGGGAGGGGTCCTCTCCTCACATGGACACTAGACGGCTGAGAAGAGCCACCCTCCAAGCCAGGAGGGAGCAGAGGGCGAGACATCCAGTTCCCCAGGGAGGCCTGAGACAGGTCACCGGAGAAGCCCACATGGGTTATTTGAGGCAGGGCACAGCCCAAACCTCTAGGGAACGCGTGCAGGCAGGGCAGGGACTCACTGGACAGGAACTCCAGCAGCGGGACGGCCATGCTGGCTGTGGCCGAAATGTGCGTGAGCTTCACCACCAGAACAGGCAGCGCCTTGATGATGATGTCAGGCATCTCCACGCTGCAGATGGACAGGGCCACCACGCACTGGCTGGCACAGCGGTGGACGAGGCCCTGCTCCAGGCAGTAGACCATCTCACGCTGCGGGAGACAGGACGCCTCAGACACACCTGCCTGCAGCAAGGGAAGCCCTGCCTCTGCCTCACCCACCTCAAGTGCTCCACGGGGAGAAGGGCCCAGGCTTAGAAAGTCCCTGAATGCCTGTGGGGCAGAGCCACTGGTGCTGGGCCTCCTGAGCAGGCTCTGCACAGCAGGCTGCTCTGGTCAGTTATTCCAACACCATGCCACAGGCCAACAGAACCCAGACACGCTGGGCTCTCGTCCCGGTTCTTGGCCCCAACAGGCTGGCTCTGTTTTAAGAGCAGTGCTGCCTGAAGTGGCAAGGCTGCCAGATCCCACACTAACCCTGGGCAGCATCTTCCATGAGGTTGGTGGAAGATAAGCAGCACTCAGGCAGAGCCTGGAGCCAGATGGCCTGCCAGGCAGTAACCCGGAAACAGCTTCCCTTTCACAAAGCAGGCCTCACCCCTCGGAAACACTGTTGGCTAGGAAGGCCTCAGAACCTGCAGCCCAGCAAGGGTGGCTATGCTTTGGGGCAAGGCCCATGAGGACCCAGTGAGCCTCTTAGAGGGGCAGAACTGCCCCAACAGGGTGGGGGCTGGGCCTGAGAGATGGGCACCTGATATCAGCTCCCCAAAGGGGCCACCATCAGAAGCTGAGGACTGAAACACAGAGGGGCTGAGCCTGAGAGTCAGCATCTCCTGGCGGACATGGCCCTAAGTGGGAGCCAGAA
Source organism: Leontopithecus rosalia (assembly GCA_028533165.1). Lineage (NCBI taxonomy): Eukaryota > Metazoa > Chordata > Mammalia > Primates > Cebidae > Leontopithecus > Leontopithecus rosalia. The sequence continues at coordinate 109,129,964 of CM052660.1, read as the reverse complement.
TCTGTAGGACACCAGCTCCTTGTCCTCGAGGGACATGTTGAAGAGAGGTGTGGAAGAATACGACCCGGACAGGGGGTGTCAGGCAGATTGTGGGTGAAGGAACAGTGCTTCTGTGAGTTTCCGGCACCCGATGGTGGGTGTGGAAGGAGGCGGAAGCCAGGGCCTGTGGCCTCCCCACCCAGTGCCTCAGAACCAGCCCAGCTCTACCAGCTGGCATGGCCACCTGCCCCATGACCACAGCAATGCTCAGGCAGGCAATGCTCCTCAGCACAGACGCTGCCCAGGGTGGAAGGGGAACACTGAAGGGCTCCCAGGCTCCCAAGAGCTAGAAGCGCCAGGGGATTCAGATGCCCCCTCTCTGGGCATCTGGCAGCCACCCAAGGGAGCAGAGCCAGCTCACTCTCCCCTGGCCCAGCAGAAAACCATGGGGCCTCCCTGGGCCAAGCCCTCGAATCCCAGGCCCCATCACGCTCACCCATCTTGCTCCAACCTCTTACCTGCTTGGTTTTGTCCAGGTAGTTATGGTAAGAGATTAACGCTGTCAGCACTGGAACCACGGCCAGGTGCAGGTCAGTTCTAGAGAAGCCTTCCGGGGCGCCTCGGAGCCGCTCCACTGTCTTTGGGCTTGAAAGCTGATGACCAAACCCAGGCATGAAACCCCTGCCCAGTGGCCAGGTCACTGGGGTAAGCAAGGGAGTTGGGGAGGCCCTGGGAACACAAGCCCAAGAAAGGGCATCAAGGGGCTGAGAGGGCCTTCCTGCCTCCCTCCCAGGAAAGGTCTCCCTTTCAGAGTGGGGGGAGTGTCTGCCAAGCGGCACACCAGGAACGTGGCATGAACAGTACAGGAGCCCCGCTAAGGAAAAGCACAAACAGGAGCCATCCACACTCAATGACACGCCCCTGGCTGGAGACCTCCGACTTCAGTCCCATAAGCTGTGAGCAGGAGCAGGGGTCCCTCTGCCCTGCCTCTGAGGCATGATCTGCGCTCCAGAGTAGAAATGAGTCTGAGGGAAACGGAGCCCCAGCCTGCAAGGTCTCACTTGCTCTGCCCAGAGGCTCGCAGTCTCTAGGGGAAGAACCCTAATGCAGCCCCCACCCCCAACCCCAGGCCGGCCATGCTACCATGGAGCACAGGGCGGAGCACAGCTGGTCCACGCTGCACGGGGAAGTGAAGATAAGCACTTTGTAGCGCAGGGACTCAGGCAGCCTGCCCAGAACCAGCTTTAGCACCTTCCAGTCAGTCTCCTGCAAGGAGAGGAGGCATCAGGACGGGGTCTTTCCGACCCTGGAGACAGGCGGAAGCTCAGCATCTGAGGCTCTACTTGTGGCTGGAGCCGCAAGGGCCCTGGAGCCCCATTCTCAGCCAGTGGGGGACTGCCCAGCACAGGTCTCTGTCCCTGTAGCTGCTCAGGGAAGGGAATGGCTGCCCTCCACGGGCCAGACAAGGCAGGAGGCCCAGCAAGCTGCTGGTGGCTTCCTGTCCTCCTGGCCTGACGTGGGAGGGATGGCCCCTTCCTGGCCCCACTCACCTGCTTCAAGCACTGCAGCAAGACTCGGAAGAGCAGGGAGTAGGGCAGGGAGCCCAGCCGCACAGCCGGGCCCGCAGGCGTCGGGCCAGACGGCCCTGTGGGAGGAGAAAGGGAGCCGCTGGCCTTCTTCTCAGAGCCTCTCTCCAGCTCCCTGCCGAATCAAGAGAAGCAGCTGAGGCCAAGTTCCCGAAGCAGGAACAGAACAGACTTAGTACCTCCCCACCCTGGGACATCCCTCAGACATGCAACTGGCGCCGCCACAGCCCCAGTGCCCCTGACGCCCTGAGCCTCACGGGCCGTGGGAAAGGCCCCACGTACATGTAGTCACAGACGCAGTAAGGGCTGAACCGCACGACCCCGTCCTTGTTGGGCAGGCCAAGGCGGTGCAGCGAGTCAGCCCGCAGCAGCAACAGGAAGTCAAAGGCCTGTTGAAGAGAGGACAGTGAAATCCAGCCAGGCTCGTGCAGGCCCAGGACAGGCGGCGCCCTCACCTGCTCGGACCCGAGTCTAGTACCATGAAGCACTCAGAAAAGGCCGCCTGCTGATGAGCACACATCCACGTCCCAGCACAGACACAGGCTCTGTCCTGGTGACACCGGAGGCCCAGCACCCACCGCCTCCTCCCTCCCTGCCTGCCTCAGAGCTCACTCGGAGCCTGACATCCCCACCACCACAGCTGGGCCCTGCTGGGATGGATGCCTCACTCCTCTGGCAACATCACACGCCCCCAACTGCCAGAAAGTGGAGCTTGGTTCCCAGCAGGCCACTTCTTCCATCCATGCTGAACAGGACTCCGATGCCATGGGGAAATCTGCTCTGGAAGGGGGGCTCCCATCCCAGTCACCTCTGCTCAGTCTAGTGCCAACATCCATAGGGCAAACTCAGTGCAGCTCCTCCAACTGTACCCTCTCCAGCCCTGCCCTGGCCCTCCCCTGTGCTGCCCATCTGCACAGTCCTCTGCTGCAGGTCCTTCACAGATTCTGCAGCACCAGGAGTGTCACGGCCATGCACTGCCCTGGAAGTTGCCATGCTTCCTTTTCTCTGCCTCAACCTATGCCACCATGTGGCTTAGAGTAGTAAGCCACACACACACACGGACTACAGGCAGAGGTAAGGGCAGCAGGGCTGGGGAGGCTGCAGCCACAATGGGTACAGAGGAGAGGACAGTTGGCTGAGGGTCCATCCTGGGGCCGCCTCTGCAGCTTCCAAGAACCACACCTGCCAAAATGGGGACCCCTGACTGGGCCCCCAGGAACCAGTCGCCCACCCTGGCCCACCGTACCTGCAGCCGGATGCTGCTGGCGATGGGCAGGGTGTACTTGTGCTTATAGTGGAGCTGGATATGGCTGACCAGCATCTCATAAACGCGTGTGGCGTGGCTCGCAGGCAGGGTGTACAGCTTGGTCTGCAGAGAGGACACAGCTTACCGTGGTGCAGGAGGTGGAAACACAGCCCTAAGACAGCACACCCCGGTGCAAAGGCCAAAACGGCCTCTCTAGAGGATGAGTGCTTCAAAATGCCACCCTCAAACCCAGGACCCCCAGGGCTTTCTCCTCAGCAGCAAAAAGTAAAACCCAACCTCGTGTGCATCTCATTAGCAGGGTACCAATCAACAGGTGAAGCACAATGCATTCAATGGACAAGCTTCAGCTGCATGGCTGAGAGCACCGAATAGGGCAGGGAGTGTGCTCTGCAGGGGGGACCCCAGGCATGGGTATCACCCCCACGAAGCCCCCGCGGCACCTCCCTGACACGTGCGGCAAGGCGTGAGAGCCCCCGGGGCCTCCAGCAACCTTGGGGCCGGGGCCAAAAGGGGCAGTGGAAATCCAGCCACAGCCTGAGGGACCCTTGGTGGTACTCTGCACCTTGGAAGTGACTGGTGATAGTATTTACAAAACTTACGCTGTTATTCTTTTTTTTTTTTTTCTTGAGACAGAGTCTTGCCGTTGCCCAGGCTAGAGCGCAAGAGCGAGATCTCGGCTCACTGCACCCTCCGCTCTCCAGGTTTCAAGCGATTCTCCTGCTAAACCCCCAATCTCAGGCGTCTGCCCCCACCTCCCACAGTGCTGGAATTACAAGCCTTAGCCACAGTGCCTGCGGGCTGTTACTCCTTCTAAATAAATTATTCACACATTTACATGATTAGAGAATCATTTAAAGACATTATTGAGGCCAGGTGTGGTGGCTCACACCTGTAACCCCAGCACTTTGGGAGGCCGAGGTGGGCGGATCACGAGGTTAGGAGTTTGAGACCAGCCTGGCCAACGTGGTGAAACCTCGTCTCTACTAAAAATACAAATTATCCAGGTGTGCTGGCGCGTGCTTGTAATCCCAGCTACTCAGGAGGCTGAGGCAGGAGAATTGCTTGAACCTGAAAGGCAGAATAGCGACTGAGCCACTGTACTCCAGCCTAGGCAACAAGAGTGAGACTCTCTATCAAAAAAAAAAAAAAAAAAAGATAAATCAGAACCCCTACATGCTGCTCGAGTGGATGGAAAATGGCACAGCACCAGTGGAAAACGTTTGAGGTGTCACCTCAAAACGTCAAATGCAGACTAAACCTAGGTCCCAACAATCCACGCCTAGGTGCAGACCCGGAAGTGAAAATGCAGGTCTGACCGGACCCTCCAACGAGAAGGTGCACATTCACAGCAGCTGAAAGGGGGACACAGGCCCAATGTCCACCAACGGAGGAGTGCACAAACAGTGTGCCCCATGGAGAGGCGATGGAATATTAGCCAGGAAAAGGAAGGGAGCACTAACACTTGCCACAACCTAGATGGGACTGAAAAAGTGATGCTGGATGAGTAACCCAGTCACAAGACAGGAAATTCTTCTACCAGTCAACGGCTTTCGGATGAATCTGATGTGACTTCATTCCTATGAAATGTTCAGAGTAGACAAATCTAGAGCTTGGTGGTACACAGGGCTGAGGCAGCAACAGGGGATAAGAACTTGTGCTGCTGGTGTGCTCTGGAGGTTCTCAAGCAGACTATGGGGATGGCTGCAGAGCTCTGAATTTACTGAAAACAATGGAATTGTTCACTGTCAACATGCAAATTGCATGGCACGTGAATGAAATCTCAACAAAACGGCTGCAAATATTAAACTGACTTCGGGGTGGAAATGGAGGTCCACCCTTCCCTCTCAGCTGCTGTGCTAGGTGCCAAGGGGAAGTCTGTGCTGAGGATGGTCCGTTCTGGCCCTGACTTAGGAGTGCAGAGACAGGCCCTGGTCAGGGTGTAGGACGGGGCCACTCGTATCCCTGCTGTCCCGGGCAGAGGCAACCAAAGGAACCTCCTTCCATCCCTCTACAGAGCAGGAGGGTTCGGGTTCCCATGGTGACCACCACACCCTCAGCGAACCCAGGTAAGCCACCAGTCCCGCTGGGGAACAGACTCCAACATGAAGCAGACACAGCTGGTGGACAACAGCTAGCCCCACATATCCCAGGAGCAGAGGCCTCCCACAGAACACCTACCTGAAGGATGACCAGGAGCCCCAGGACTGCTGTCTTCACATCCTCCAAGGAGGCTGAGTATGCAGCCACATCCCTTTCTTCCAGCTCCGGGGGTGGGGAGAGGGACCGGGCCATCACCTTTAGAGACAAGGCCAGGACTTGGAGCTAGGCTCATAGCTCCTGTGGCAGTGGCCATCAGATCAAACACTCTCTACCATCAACACCTCCTTTGTTTTTTCTTTTCTTTTTTTGTGAGACACTGTCTCACTCTGTTGCCAGGCTGAAGTCCAGTGGCTGCAATCTCCACCTCCTGTGTTCAAGTGATTCTCCTGCCTCAGCCTCCAAGTAGCTGGGATTACAAGCGCACACCATCTCACCCACCTAATTTTTTGTATTTTTAGTAGAGATGGGGATTCACCATGTTGGCCAGGATGGTCTTGATCTCCTGACCTCGTGATCTGCCCGCCTCGGCCTCCCAAAGTGCTGGGGTTACAGGCGTGAGCCACTGTACCCGGCCTTTCTATTTCTGGGATGGAGTCTCACTCTGTCACCCAAGCTGGAGTGCAGTGGCAGGATCTTGGCTCACTGCAACCTTTACCTCCCAGGTTCAAGCAATTCTCCTGCCTCAACCTTCCGAGTAACTGGGATTACAGGCGCCTGCCACCACACCTAGCTAATTTTCAAATTTTTAGTAGAAACAGGGTCTCACCATGTTGGCCAGGCTGGTCTCGAACTCCTGACCTCAAGTGATCCACTTGCCTTGGTCTCCCAAAGTAGTGGGATTACAGGCGTGAGCCACTGTGCCTAGCCTTCATCTTGGTTTCTCAAAAGCAAAGATGCCCTTTACACCCCTGAGTGTGCAGAAACCAAAATGCATCTGAAAACTAAAGAGCAAGCTGCTGGCTGGGCGGGAAGGATGGCCGGCCAAAGCCCTGACCCCAGGTCTCGGCTTCAGTCAGGGTCCAGGAGGCCCAGCATGGTGGCCCCAGCATGTGACAGGATACCCATGTCTAGGACCTTCAGTCATGACACAAATCCAAAAGTAGCAGGCCCTGCACAGGCCTCCTGACACCCATACTGCAGGGAGAGGAGCCTCACCAATGGAGACAGCCACCAGTCACTTGAAGAAAGTAATAGAGGACCCAGAAGCCATTTCTGCCTATGGGCTCTGGCACCGTAGCACCCCGGCCCTTGGTACAACGGCGCTCACCTTCTCGATGATGTCCAGCAGGCTGTTGAAGTGGTGTGTGTGGCAGCCCTCTGCCAGGTCCACCAACAACTGGGTGGCCAGCTTTCGGACCTGGTGGTCTTTATCCTCGGGGATGTGGGAGAGCTGGGAGATGACCACCGAGTTAATCAGCTCCTCCTGCACAGGCACAAGAGAGGCAAGGTGAGCACCAGCCCAATGAGGGCCACATCTCACGAACTTCCAATTCCACAGGGCACTGACCCAGAAGCAATGGACATGTCCCTCATGTCCCTCAAGCCTTCAGCACAGCTGGGCAGGAAGCATCGGCATCACTGAGCATGACTCAAGAGACCCCAGTGCCCCTTCCCAGGGATCCTGTCCAGTCCCTCGTTTAGAAGACTGGCTGGCACAGGCTCAGGGCCCAGGGTTCACAAGGGAGCAGCAGAAGAGAGGCCCTGCTGGTGGCCGGTCACTGTCACAGCCGAGAGCCCCTCCCATGTGGGGCTGTATGTGCATGAGGGTGAGTGCGGGTGGGTGTGAGTACGTGTGGGCGTGTAAACGAGTGTGTGTTGGAGGTATGGAGGCCCTGGCAGCACACCACCTGTGCTGGGGACGGCATGAGTTTTCACAGAAGCAGGTAAAAAGTTCCACAGGAACACAGAACAGGACAAGACCCCCGATGAGAGAAGCCAGAGAACCCAAAAGAACTTCTTGGAGGCAGCCCTTAGCTCCACCAGATGGAACTTGGGATTGCAACACCCAGAGGTGGGCGATTCAGGGAGAGTGGAGGCTGGGGAGGGGAGCACAGGGGGCAGCTCTCAGCAGGGGAAGGCTTTGAGGCTGCGGGCAGGGGTGCAGCGGAAAGGGACAGCCTCAGAGCCTAAGCTGCGTCTCCTGGGAAAGGGGTACAGCTGGCAGGCACACAGTGTCTCTTAAGGAAGGTGCACAGGGTGAATGCCATGACAAAAACGGAAGACGATGTCCCCACAGGAGACTAGTCTAAACTAACTCACAACAGAATTCTTAAGAGGCTTCTGTGTTTGGTGATGACCCGGCCGGGGCTCCCTGAGGCCAGGCGTAGTGTCCATCTTGCTACCTGGCCATGTGTCAAGGCCTGGCCCAGGCCTGGCAGAGGCACCCAGGACGAGCAAGGCTAGCGAATGAACAGGGGTAAACAGACCATGCCGGGGGCTGCAGAGGGCCCAGCAGGACCGAAGTCCCAGGCAGACCACAGCTCTGCAGGAGCATGTGTAAGGTGGGACAGCCTGCCCTATGGAGAAACAACCCTGAGCCCCCAGCTGCAGCTGCCCGGGACACACACCTCATAGAACTGCCTGTTGATGAGCAGCACAAAGGACAGCACATCCAGCACCTTGATGCGCACGGCGCCTCGAGACTCGCTCCTGTGAGACAGCAGCCTGCTGGGGCAGTGGGGAGCACCTGGCCACAGCCCCGCACTAGCCTGTCCGCCTGGCACTGGCCAGCCCGACTCTGGGTCCTCCCGTGGCCAGGCACACATGGCACAGGGCTCTGCCTCCCAGGACAGGTCTCTACAGACAACCCCCGACAGGAGGAAGCCCAGCGGCATCGGGAGAGGATTTTGTCCTGCTGGAAAGCAAGCTAACAACAGCTTACCCAGAGCCAGGGCACTCCAGAGGCAGAGAGGAAGGCTCTGTTTATCGGCCATCCTGAGACCCAGCCCAGGGTGGGGGCCCCAGAAAGAGACAGGGCCAGGCTTCACGCTTCAGGCAGGGCTGCAGAGGCCCCCTACCTGAAGAATCTCTCCATCAGTGCCTGCAGGTTCTGAATCCAGCCATCCTTGGCCGGGTGGATGGACTGTGCTCTATATGAGATGAGGTTCAGGAGGGAGGACTCCTGTCAAAAGAAGAGCCAGCGTTGGCACCTGCCCCTCCAGTGCTCTCCTTCTCCACACTGGGCTGCTGGCCTGGAGGCTGGTTTGCTCTTGGAGTGCAGCTGCCTCACAGCCTGCAGGGAGCCCACAGACACAAAGGCACTCCTGGCAGTGGGGGAGACTCATGTACAAACCCACGGAAAAGCCTGGGCACCAAGCTGAGTGTTCCTGGCAAAACGACTGCTGCCGCCTGGGAGCCACAGGGCTCCATGCAGTTGGGAGGAAGCTTCCTCCACACAGGTGAGAGGAAACCGATGGGCAGGCGAACGCTAAGCTCACCAGCAGACAAGGGCTCTGCCCGTTGGTGCCCTGGCAGCCTTCCTTGCCCTAGTGCAGAAGCTGGGAAAGCAGGTGCCCACCCAGCCTTTGGCTTCCAAGGCTCAGAAAGCTATACTTCACCCAGAACCCGGCCCCTCTCTGCCAACCAAAGCCCAAAAGGCCCACCCGAGAGGGACTCTTACAGGCCTCTGGTCTGCACAGCTCTCCACCAGCTCAAAGTATCTCTCCTGGGAACCATGGAACTCATTCTGGTCACACAGCTCCTCCACCGTGGTCAGCAGGTCATGGACAATGGTCCTGAGCTCCAGGCTGTCCAGAGTCTGCAGTAGGCACCGTGACACAGGCTGACTTCCACTCCCCACATGGACTCAGCACCAGAGGCCTCGCTCTGCACCTGCTGCATGGGGACGCTCCCGGCCAACTCAAGCCATGCTGGGCCACATGGAGATAAACACCCCCAGCCCTCTTAGGCCATGCAGGTTAAGATACCCCCCAGATCCTCTCCAGGGGCCACACTGGGCCACATGGGTCAATATGCCCCCCACGAGGTCCTGGACTATGGCTTCTGCCACTGCCACTCAGAACTGGAGCATCCCCTGGGCAGCGGTCAGTAGCAATGGTCTGGCCAGCAACAGGCCCTGAGAGGACCTCAGTCCCTGCTAAGCCCTGGCCTCCCTTCCATCGCCTAGTCTCCTGTACATCGCCCAGCACAGGCTCCAGGAAAAGGCCCAGCCCTGAGCCCCTGCTTGTTACCAGCCTCGCTTCCCCAGAGCCCCTAAACTGATGAGCCTGTGTGGCTGTGGAGTCCTCCTTATATGTGTAGTTAACAGACTTGACTAATGCTGTCTTCCAAAGTCACACCAAAGCCACACTGGATTCCCTCTAGGTCATGAAGGTGGCCTGCAGGTCACTCTGCAGACTGGGCAACACTGGCCCAGGGGCAGCTTACCTACTGTATATCCCTGTCTGGGGCCGAAATGATGGAGCACATCTGGAAGGATCAGATCTGTCTCCAGTAAAAGGTGGATTTGCACCACATTCTCTGGTCAATCACCAGAGAACACGGTTCCAGCAGTCTCTACAGGACGCCCATAGATGGGGCCCAAGGTACCATCTTCTGAGTGGGCTGAGCCTGCCTGTCTGGGGTCCCAGTGCTTCCTGGAGCTCCTGCCCCTGCCTCACCTGGAGCTGCTGAAGGAGCCGTTCGATGATGTTCAGCAAAATGTCCCATGTCACCGCCTGGAGCTCCTTCCTATACTTCTTGATGAGCCTGGTGATTGACAGGACAATCTCGTAGGACACCACCTCATTCGCACACGCCATAGCCTGAAACACAAGCCCGGGCAGCACACAGGATCAGAGCAGCTTGCTCACCGAGGAACGCCCTCCGTCTCCCTCGGAACTGGGCAAAGCACACCTGAGCCCACGATGCCCACCACACATGCATCATGGGCCACAGAAACAGCATGTGTGGCGCCCAGGAGGGGTTTTCTACATGCTCCGGTACTGTCAGGACACAGACAGGGCCCCACCCATGACTGCCTGCAAAGTCCCTGACTCAGACAGACCAGCAACTCTGAATCCTGGGCACCCAGTGTGCCAGCCCAGCAGCACCCGAAAGCTGCCCCAAGCTCTGCTGCAAGCCATGCACAAAGACGACACCCCCCACTGCCCCTATGGGAAGGTTGCAGCAGGAAGAGCAGAGGGTCAGGAGAGCCCGTGTGATCCACACTACAGTGCATCTGAGCTGCTCCTCACTATAAAACCAGGACGGCCGGGCGCGGTGGCTCACGCCTGTAATCCCAGCACTTTGGGAGGCTGAGGCAGGCGGATCACAAGGTCAAGAGATCAAGACCATCCTGGCCAACATGGTGAAACCCCATCTCTACTAAAATGTAAAAATTAGCTGGGCATGGTGGCGCTCGCCCACAGTCCCAGCTATTTGGGAGGCTAAAGCAGGAGAATTGCTTGAACCCGGGAGGCAGAGGTTGCAGTGAGCCGAGATCGCGTCATTGCACTCCAGCCTGGTGCCTGGCGACAGAGCGAGACTCTGTCTCAAAAAAAAAAAAAAAACAGGATGATGCTTATGCCCTGCCCACCAGGGAGCTGTGGGCACCAAATGAGGACGCACATAGAATGCGTGCCAGTCATTGCAGGGCACTATGGAAACTGAAGCTGTGCCCCCAGAATCTGTGCCACAGCATCACTGCAGAGACAAGGCAAGATTAGCACTGGATAAAACAGAACCATCAACAGCAGGAGAATGGCTGTCCCAGAGGGAGCGTTCAGCCAGCTCCAGGTGATGAAACTGTAAGATGTATGGTTTCCTTGATAATAAAGCCTTAGGGCCAGGTGCAGTAGCTCACGCCTGTAATCCCAGCATTTTGAGGGGCCAAGGCGGGTGGATCACATGAGGTCAGGAGTTTAAGAACAGCCTGGACAACATGGTGAAACCCCATCTCTACTAAAAATACAAAAACATTAGCCAGTTGTTGTGGCACATGCCTGTAGTCCCAACTACTCAGGAGGCTGAAGCACAAGAATCACTTGAACCTGGGAGGCCAAGGTTGCAGTGAGCCGAGATCACGCCATTGCACTCCAGCCTGGGCAACAAGAGCAAAACTCCATCTCAAAAAAAAAAAAAAAAAGAGAAAGAGACAGAATAAAGCCTTTGGCCAGGCATGGTGGCTCACACCTGCTGTAATCCCAGCACTTTGAGAGGCCAAGGCAGGTGGATCATCTGAGGTCTGGAGTTTGAGACCGCCTGGGCGACATGGTGAAACTCCGTCTCTACTAAAAACGGAAAATTACCTGGACATGGTGGCGGGCACCTGTAATCCCAGCTACTCAGGCAGCTGAGGCAAGAGAACCACTTGAACCCTGGAGGCAGAAGTTGCAGTCAGCCAAGACTGTGCCACTGCACTCTAGCCTAGGCAACAAGAGCGAAACTCCGTCTCAAAAAAAAAAAAGGAGAATAAATCCTTCACAGTAGCCCCAGACTTCACCCCTGGTTGCAAAGCAACTGCCTGGAAAGGCCTAAAAATGCAACTGCAGCCCCCATAGCAGGACCCCCAGAAAGGTGAGCGGGCAAGGCCTGAGGGGGCTCTCCTGTTCCTGCCAACTCACTGTGCAAGGAAACCGCCTTACCTGGTAAAATGATGGCAGCACGGATGTCGGCGAGTTCCTGAGAGAATAGAGCCGGTGGGCTCCCCAGAGAGCCATGCCCACAAAAAACACAGCTCCTCTCAGCAGGGGGGCGTCTTCCATGTAGGCTCTGAAAGTGTTCCCCAGAGAGACAGTACGTGAGCAGGGCCCCAGCTCAGGGTCCGCCATAGATGGGTGAAGTTGCTAGGGCTTCTGCAGCAGCCCCAGAGGTCCCTGTGCTTAGGGGACAGGAGCACACTGGGAAGGGCGGGGAACACAGGCCAACAGTAACACTCTCATTCACTCTGACACACAGGGGGCAGCCCGTTACTGCTGACCATACTGTGAGCCACAGGTCATGCCAGGGACAGGAAGGGGGCAAGAGGGACGACCCTCAGCCTCACAGTCTGGGGGGAGACATAGGCGCCAGCCACACCATTTCCCAGGTAAATGCAAAATCTCCTTGTCCAATCACAGCCAAGAAGGAGAGCTCACAGGATGACGGCAAAACCTACTCTGGGAGGTGGGGGAGTTAGTGACCATGCTAAGCCTCAGGGAACACTCAGACTAACTCGTAGAAGGTGGAAGAACCTCCCAGTAAGAGGAATCAGTGCATGCACAAGCCCAAGGTGGGTGGGAGATGGCAAGATGGAAGGAATGAGAGGAGCAGGGGCTGAGGCAGGGCTGGGCCCCCCAGGGTCTGGTTCCATGGGAGGAGCTTGCATCCCGAGGGCACTGGGAACCAACTGGCTTCAGGCAAAGGGTGACATGGTCAAATCTGTGTCAGAAAAAAGTCACCTGGGTACTGCATAGAGGAGTGGGCTTCAGGAGGTAGGGATGGATACAGGAGGAGCAGGCGGAGGGGAGCTGACAGCATGGATGGGAGGCCAGGGTGTGAGAAGAGCTGAGTCACCTCTCGGGGCTAGAGCAACAGAACTGGCCACAATGTGGCCGTGGGGGTAAAGGGAAGGGCAGTGTCGAGGTCAAGACCTCAAGCCTCGCCTTGTAACAGGCTAAGCCCCACTGGAGGATGTCCGGGCAAAGGGGCAGGCTCCAAGCTGGATGTGGACATTCTGTTGAATTGACAGAGGAAGGAGAGGACAAGGACTCGCTCCCAGAAGTCACGGGCCTCGCTCTAGTGGCAGCCTCTGGAACAGCGGCCCGAAAAGACAGGGACTCTCTAAGCCAGTGTGTGCTCGGCAAGGGACACGGAGGCTGCCCCGAGGGCTGTGTTGGCCTCCTCGGCCCTGAACCCCACCCAGTGCACTTGCCTGTCCTCCATGAGGTGGCACATGTTGTAGATGGCGCTGTGACCCAGGTGGGTGCCAAGGAGGTTCCGCATCAGCTGCAAGACACGATGCATGTCAGGGGCTAGCAGGCACAAGCCCCGCCCCCAGCCCCAGTCCCTCTGCGGGCCCCGCCTGGCTGCTGCTGTAGACACTCAAGGTTCGGCCAGCTCACCACTGTCTCCTTCCAAACAGAGGCAGCAGGGTTCCCAAAATGCCACCAAAACCCTGATCTTAGCTCAACTGCCCAAGAAAACGACACTGGCCATCCATCAACAGGCTACTGTCTTCCCCTCCCAAGAATCAGACGACCATTCATGGAAAACAAGACGGCCCTTGTCCCATCCGTGTGCCCTCAGGAACCTTCCAGAGCAGCTTCAGAGACCCCACCTTCCAGCAAGGCTCGCAGAGCTCCTTGACATTGATGGTTCGACAGAGAGTGACAATGAACACTGGAAGGCTCTCAGCCGGCAGGCAGTTGTAGCAGACCACAGCGTCCAGCACCTGCAGGGAGACCTGAAGGGAGAAAGAGACGGGTCACGCCACTCCTGACCCAGCTCCTGGCTGAGGAGGACACCCAGGCCTCCTTCCCACCTCCTTCAGCCTGCAGTGCCACGCCTCCCCACTTCCCAGGCCGCCTCTCTCCAAGCCACAGGGCAAGCGGGCATGTGGGAAGCACCCAACGTCCCTGTCACTGAGGGTCCTTGATGCTATCATCTACCCTGACTTCCAACTCCACATGGAGGCACCCTGCTGTCCTGACTTACATGGGGGACTCCTAAGGCTCAGGGAGACCGAGCAGCTTCCCCAGGGCCACACAGCCAGCAGGTGGCACAGAGGGCTCAACTCCCAAGCCCGAGCCTCCCAGATACAAGGACCGGCCCTGGGGAGGGGAGGCACTGACCTCTATGTCCACAGAGGACGCAGTCCGGACACACAGCAGACAGATCATCCTGCAGGGGACACTGTGCTCAGTCCCGGCAGCACTGCTTGGAGGGCCAAGCCACCCCAGACGTGGTTTAGTCACTACGACGTCATTTACACACATGGCTCATCCTCTCTGGGGGTCCCACCCACCCAACAAGCACTCAGGTTCCTGCTGTGCACCAGCCACTGCTCTCGGTGCTGGGTGCTCAGCAGGAGTGAGACAGAGGCCCGGCTCTCACAGATTTCAGGCAACAAATCATGACAAAAAGGAACTAAAACATCAGGTGACAGCTACATAGAAGGGAGCTACGTCCACCACCAGCCTCTCCCTTTTTTTGGTGACTTAACAACTTTATCCGCCCTGCGGAGCTGAACTCAGGACCATTATCAGAACAACAATTCTTTTCTTACTGAACCATCCTTGCGATATATTCGTCGAGGTAACAGCTGTTGAATTTGACCAAATTCACCAGCACCAGAAGGAATTCCGAGGACAAGCCAACATCCATCCACTGCAGGACAAAGTCAGCTGGGGGAGAAGTGGCAGCGGTCTGCAAGGATGCTGAATCCATACCTCCCACTGGCCTCCCCTGGCAGGACAGTGTGTCCAAACCCATCACTGCCCGATACCACATCTTCAGTCCCCCTGCAGCAACAGGCAGGCCACACACATACACTAGAATCCACCATCCCTGGGACTGCGCAGAGGGTCTGAGCCAAGACGGCAGCAGGAGCGTGTGCCGTACACTCAGAGCCCAACTGAGGCTGGAAGGCGTCAACACCCCCAGATTCCTGGGCATTCCCCACCGCCCCCCCAAGAGAGCACTCGGAGGAGATGCCCACACACTTGGCTGCCAGCCCTGTCACTTCAGACAAGAAACCTGCTAGTGGGCACCTGGCCGCTGAGGCCCTTTTCTTGGTGACAGAACAGCAGAGCCTGAGTCAGACTGATCTCTTCCTCCTCTCTCTCTACTCTGCACAGTAATGATACAGAGACCCAGGACAACTGAACCTCCCACCACAGGATGGCAGGAGGAAGGTCTGCAAAGGGGGAATGGGAGGAGGAAGATGGGACCAGCACACTCCGCTGAGACCAGGTCAGCAGCGCCACCTCCCAGTGAAAGAACTCAGCCCAGCTCCTGCCGCTGCAGGAGTGTTCCTAGGTTCCAGGCCCCAGAGACTCACAGTCAGCAGGTCTGGGGTGAAGGCCAGGACTCTGCATTTTTAACAGGTGCCCCAAGAGATTCGGGCCACGCAGGTGAGCCCAGATGCATGGAGCAGCACAAGCATACCCACTGCAGCCCCTCCCCAGCCCTAGGTCCTTCCCATCCCAGACCACACTTGTTCACCAAGGGCAGAGAAACCTCACACCCAATGTGGCACCCACCCAGCTCTTCCTCCAAGTAGGTGATGTGTCTCCCGTTGTCCGTGAGGGCCTTGAAAACTTCCAGCCTTTCGTGGAGGTCTTCGTTGGAAGGGTAATCCTTGATGACCTTAAAGAAGAGAGCCCTGAGGATCCCCAAACGCTCGCCCTGAAGACAAAAGACACAGGATCAGCAGACCCACCAGCATCTCCCCCACAGCTGCCAGAAGTCCCTGAAGGGCAGGGGTCACCTGCACTCCAGCCCTGGGCTCCATTCTTCCCACGAGTGCCCTGCAAGGGACAGGTCTGCAACATCAGTGGTGTTCAGGGCAGGGGGCCGCCGACCCGTATATGGGAGCACCTGCTGCGTGTCGGTTCCTGGCACAGTGGGTTGTGCAGGGCAGAGACAACTCAGCTCCCACCCGACCCCTGCACTTGGTCCAGGGCAGGCACCCTTGTGCTCACAGACTGATGACAAAGCTGAAGCGGGGGAAGCCCAGGAGAGCCCGTGAGAGTGGACAGCCCTTCTGAGCAGCGAGCAGCTGAGACAGGAAGGAGTGGAAGTGGCCAACCACGGGAGGCTGGAACAGCAAGAGGCCTGGGTGTTCAGGGTCACCCAAGACCAGTACAGCTGGACGCAGTCAGCAGGGGAGCGGCCCCGAAAGGTGGCGGGGGCAGAACAATGCCACAGCCATGCACCAGCTGCCAGGCACAGTCTCAGCACTCTGTAAGAACTGCCTCACAGGATCTCCAGAACATCCCAGAAGAGGAAGAGGCAACGACCATCTCTGATTACAAGTGAGGAGGCAGTGCCCAGTCACACAGACATCGTGACAACAGGAAACCTCAAAGGCTGTCCAGCTCCAGAGCCTGTCAGTCCCTAGACCGCGTGCCCAGCACCTCACCTAGGCATGAGTCCAAACCCAGCCCAGCAGGGACGGGACAATAAGTGGGCAGCCCGACGTCATTCATCCCGGCGTGGCCCCGGGCCTTACCTGCCCTTGCACAATGGCCTTCAGCAGAGCCAGCACCGCGTGCCGGGCCTCCAGCGGCCGTTCTGGCTGCAACATATCCGCAACTGCCTTCCAGAGTGCTTCCACTGCATGCTGTCACCAGCAGAAGGGACAGCAGTGAGGATGTGCTCTCCAAGAACCCTGACCCCGTCAACTGGAGGACAGTGCCATGAGCAGAGGAAAGGGCGGAACAACAGGGGCTTGTGACTTAGAGCCCACCTCTAAAGCTCACATTTCATGTGTGTCCTGCAGCCTGTGATAACCACAGGCTTGGAATGGGGAATGGCTCAGACCTGCCTCAAACTCCAGCAGGTCCCTTTTACCACCACCAGGTGACAAACTGGGAGCACAGAGGACAGCAGCAGGCCAGGACAGCTATCCTGGCCTCATCTGGACCAGCAGGGCATCCCACTAGAGCTGTGTGAACACTGGCAGGAAGTCATGAGACAGTGTCAGAACCAGAAGTGCACCCTGAGCCCTGGACCTGCACCTACCCCAGAAACCCTGCTCGTGGCCTTCCTCTAGTGAACACGCCTCGGGCCCTCGGCCCCACACCCCTACCCGGCCCCTGCTGCCCACCTTCTGAAATCTGCCTCCTCTAACTCCCACCCAGCCTGTGGGGTGCTCGGCCCTGCTCCCTAGAGCTGCCAGAACCAGTCCCCCCCTACTCTCCCACACACAAACGCTGGCCAAGATGGCCCTGAGGTGCTCCACCAGCAACATGCACTCCAGGAATGACCACTTCCCATCCTGTCTACAGGTCATCAGGGAAGTCTGGCAATATTTTCCCAAAATAAACATGTCTATGTCCGTGAAGTCACCCAATACCACCAACCAGTCGTCACCCTCCCAAAATGGCACCAGGACCAGTGTGTGTAGGATTGTTTTCTGTGGAACCAACTCTTTCTTAATTTTTCTCCACCTGAACTTGTACTATGAGATGGCGAGTGAGGATGTATTAGTGTCAGCCACTGCAAACCTTTTTTTTTTTGAGACAGTCTTGCTCTGTCGCCCAGGCTAGAGTGCAGTGGCACAATCCCAGTTCACTGCAACCTCCACCTCCTGGGTTCAAGTGATTCTCCTTCCTCAGCCTCCCGAGTAGCTGGGATTACAGGCGCGCACCACCACACCTCACTAATTTTTGTATTTTTAGCAGAGAGGGGGTTTTGCCATGTTGGCCATCCTGGTCTTGAGCTCCTGACTTCAGGTGATCCATCCACCTGGGCCTGCCAAAGTACTGGGATTACAGGTGTAAGCCACCGTGCCCGGCCTCCAAACCCTTTCTGGTGTTGCTAGAAAAGCCTAATCCCTTTTGCTCTGCATGTCCACACTTGACTGGCCCCTCAAGGCTGTACTCAGGGCACTTCCAGAAGCTTCCTCATCACTAAGGGGAAAGCTAAATTTCCCTAAAACAGCGCAAACCAGCCAGGTGCGGGAGCTCACACCTGTAATCCCAGCACTTTGGGAGTCCAAGGCAGGCAGATCACGAGGTCAGGAGTTCAAGACCAGCCTGACCAAGATAGTGAAGCCCCGTCTCTATTAAAAATACAAAAATTAACCAGGTGTGGTGGTGCGCACCTGTAGTCCCAGCTACTGAGGAGGTTGAGACAGGAGAATTGCTTGAACCAGGAGGCGGAGGTTGTAATGAGCCAAGACCACACCACTGCACTCCAGCCCAGGTAACAGAGCAAGACTCCATCTCGGAAAAAAAAAAAAAAGACAGTGCAAACCGGATCATCAGCAGTCAGCTGTCAACCATGCACCTGAAAAAGGCAAACTCAGGCTTCTAAACAGTCTCCATGCCCCACTCTAGCAGCTCAACTAGACAAACCTACCTCTTCAAATTTCTTAGTCTTTGCAACTTCACAAATCTGTCCTATCATCCGGATGCGGTTGTTGAGGCCACATTCCACACTCAGTTCCTAGAGAAAGTTGAAAGAAAAGAAGGGGCCATCGCTCAGGTCACAGTCTCCTTGACTGCACGTCACAAACCACCTAAAGACTCGCACTGCATTTTCCAGAATAGAGACTTAAAACAGATATTTTGAAACCAGGTGTGGTGGCTCACACCTGTAATCCCAGCACTTTGCAGGGCTGAGGCGGGTGGACTGGCTGAGGTCAGGAGTTCAAGACCACTGGCCAACATGGTGAAACCCTGTTTCTACAAAAAATACAAAAAAATTAGCCAGGTGTGGTGGCACATGCCTATAACTCCAGCTACTTGAGAAACTGAGACGGGAGAACTGCTTGAACCTGGGAGGCAGAGGTTGCAGTGAGCAGAGATTATGCCACTGCACTGCAGCCTGGGCGACAGAACAAAACTCCATCTGAAAAAAAAAAAAAGTTATTTCTGAAATCAAGATTCACCAAGGGGCTTAGTGCTCCAACCTGGGGAGCTGAAATGTGCAATTTTTTTTTCATGACTAAAATTCTGTATTGAGATACAACATAACATGAATTATACCATTAACAATTTCAACCTGTACAATTCGGTCTCTTTTTAAATTTTTTTTAGATGGAGTCTCACTCTGCTGCTTGGTCTGCAGTGCAGCGGTATAATCTCAGCTCACCGCAACCTCTGCCTCCGGGTTCAAGCAATTCTCCTGCCTCAGCCTCCCGAGTAGCTGGGATTACAGGCACGCGCCACCACACCTGGCTAATTTTTGTATTTTTAGTAGAGACGGGTTTTCACCATGTTGATCAGGCTGGTCTCGAACTCCTGACCCTCAGGTGATCCGCCCACCTTGGCCTCCCAAAGTGCTAGGATTACAGGCATGAGCCATCGTGCCTAGCCCAATTCAGTCTTTCATAAAATCACAATTCTTGCAGCTATCTCTGCTAATCCCAGAACATTTTCATCATCCCAAAAGAAAATTCCGTACCAACTCCCTCTTCACCCCACCCCTGGTAAATACGAATATACTTTGTGTCTGAATGGATTGGTCTAGTTGAGCAGTTCACATAAGTGAGTTGTGCAGCACGGGGCCTTTGTGACCTTCTCTCACCAGCATGTTCTCCAGCTTCATCTGTGTTGCAGCAGGACCAGCGCTTCATGCCTTTTTATTGTCAAATCACATCCCATTGTATAGATGGACTAGATTTTATTTATCCATTCATCAGTTGACCAACGTTTTAGTTATTTCTAATTAGAAAACTTTACAAGTACAAAAATTCAGCATTTACTCATGGGCAAAACACCATGCCAAGTATGTGTGACAAAGACACAAACATACATAAAAAGTAAGGAGCTAGTCCAGGCACAGCAGCACACGCCTGTAATCCCAGCACTTTGAGAGGCCGAGACAGGCAGATCACATGCGGTCAGGAGTACAAGACAAGCCTGGCCATCCTGGTGAAACCCCGTCTCTACTAAAAATACAAAAACTAGCGAGGTGTGGTAGTGCCCACCTGTGGTCCCAGCTAGTTGGGAGGCTGAGGCAAGAGAATTGCTTGAATCCAGGAGGCGGAGGTAGCAGTGAGTGGAGACTGCGTCACTGTACTCCAGCCTAGGCAACAGAGCAAGACTCCATCTTAAAAAAAAAAAAATTAGCCAGGCGTGGTGGCAGGCACTTGTAGTCCCAACTACTTGGGAGGCTGCACTAGAAGAATCCCTTGAACCTCAGTGGCAGAGGTTGCAGTGAGCAGAGACGGCACCACTGCACTCTAGCCTAGGTGACAGAGCGAGACTCAGTCTCAAAAAAAAAATAAAATAAATAAAATAAGAAGAACCTATTTCTCTCAGGAACTCACATATTATTATTTAACACCAGGCTACATCCTTACCTGTGAAGATGACAATACTCAGGCCACATCTATAAAATGGGCTTTGTGCTGGGCGCGGTGGCTCAAGCCTGTAATCCCAGCACTTTGGGAGGCCGAGGCGGGTGGATCACAAGGTCAAGAGATCGAGACCATCCTGGTCACCATGGTGAAACCCCGTCTCTACTAAAAATACAAAAAATAGCTGGGCACGGTGACGCGTGCCTGTAATCCCAGCTACTCAGGAGGCTGAGGCAGGAGAATTGCCTGAACCCAGGAGGCGGAGGTTGCGGTGAGCCGAGATCGCGCCATTGCACTCCAGCCTGGGTAACAAGAGCGAAACTCCGTCTCAAAAAAAAAAAAAAAAAAGAAAAAACAACTGGGCTTTGTTTGATCAGCATGTGAATACCGGTCACCGAGACCCTGACTTTCCGAGTCTCCCCGGGAAGGACATGTAGGCCTCCACGTCCTGGAGACGACGTTCCTGTGCAGACACCAACGGCCCATCTCCCACAGACGCTGGTTCGAGACCAACCCAACCTCCGCTGCTCACGCTGCTCGGACGCTGCCGCCCGGCCCGCCCGACTCCTCTGTCCAGCCCAGCGAACGCCGAGGCAGCCCGCCGGCTCACCCTCAGGACTTCCGCGGTGATGATGAACTCCGTCTGCTTGCCCTCCGCGGACCGGGGGTTTGGCCTGGGTGTTCCCAGTCCCAGCAGATTCTTAAACTTCTCCTTCAGGCCCGAATCTTTGCTTGCCGGCTTGGCCATGGTGGGCGAGAACGCTCCAGAAACCGCCTCTGAGAAAACAAAACAGGCATGGGGCCATCCGAGCAGCAGCCCTGCCCGCCTTCCCCACGGCGGGCACAAGCTCCCCCCGCCGCCCCTGCAGGCCGCGGGCTGGCACCTGGGGAAGCCCGGGAGGCACCAGGCCTGGTCCGGGGCGCTCTCCGCTCAGACACCGCCGCCCACCCCGCCCGACTCCGCACGGGTTAGGACGGCCGCCGCGAGGTCCAGGGAGCCCCGACGTTGGCCGCCTCTCCTCTCCCCATGTGGAGGAGGAGCTGTCAAGGAACCGCCTGCAGCGGAGACCCGCGGGCACCCGCCATGACTTCAAACCAAGGGATGCTCGGAGCGCCGGGGTCCGGGGGCGGTGGGCGCAGGCGAGGCCCGGGACCCGGACACTGCAGGGTCCGCCTCCCCAGGCCGCTGCCCTGCTGCCCTGTGGGAACCGGGCCACGCTGTGGCCCAGGCCACTCACCCCACGCCGCGCCACCGCGCGCCGGGTCGCCCCGACGCGGAGAAAGGCGCACCCCCTCGGCCGCGGGCGCCGCCGGAAGCGCGACTTGCGCTTCCGCCGGCGGCGCCGCACGGAGAACCCCCGCGAAGTTTGCTGGGAGTTGTAGTTCTGGTCCGCCCGCTGGAGGAAAGGCAGGCGAGCCTTGAGTCACGTGACGGCGCCGCGGGGGCCGCCGGGATGTGTAGTCCGCAGGAGTTCGGCATGAATGCCTGGAGCGGGAGGATGCTGACCCGGAGCCGGAGCCGGGGACCCGGGGCTGGGCCGCGGAGGTGTGGGGAGGAACCCGAGCCTCTCCGGAGGGGAGAGGCTGCAGCAGGTAGCACCGCGCCCTGGCCGGAGCAAGGGAGGAGGCGGGATAGGGGCTGCAGGCTGGAGTCCCCAGGAGCTGTAGACCCGGCATTCGCGAACGAGTCCTTGACTCCACGTGCGACCCTGCGTTCCCACCTTCCGCTCTTTTCCCAAAAGTCGCGGTCCACAGGGGCTGGGCTGCGGGCACTCCGCTCGGCTGCCCACTTTTGCCCCGGGCAAGAAAACGCTTCCCTTCCCACCAACCTGCCCCGGACTCTTCACTCCAGGCGCTGTGGGCCCCAGCCCCGCCCTCCTGCAGTGAACTTGCTTCTCTTAGAGAGGCTGGGTGCCAAGGACACACCCAGCCCGCAGCCTGCTCCCTCAGCTCGAGGGTGCCTCTGAGGGAAAACAGGAAAGGGCATGGCACTCGTTATATTTATCCTGCAGCCGTTAAGGACATGTTGAGGGCCAAGCATGGCAGTGAGCAGAGGGGGACACGGACAGGGCCCCTGCACTAGTCCCGCCGGGACTTAAGCAGAATTGGCCAGAGGGGGATTCCCAAAGGCACCCAGGGGCCCCAGGCATGGCAGGAACTGCTGCAGCTGGGAGCAGGCAGGCGGTGATGCCAGCCAGGGCGACAGGAGCTTTGATGCCAGGATAGAGTTTGGAGTTTATTATGGCAGCAAAGGGAAGTCAATTAGGATATTTTATTTGTTTTGAGACAGTCTTGTTCTGTCACCGAGGCTGGAGTGCAGTGGCATGATCTCGGCTTGCTGCAACCTCCATCTCTGGGTTCAAGCGGTTCTCCTGCCTCAGCCTCCCAAGTAGCTGAGACCAGAGGCACCCGCCACCAAACCTGGCTGAGTTTGTGCTTTTAGTAGAGATAGGGTTTCGCCATGTTGGCCAGGCTGGTCTCAAACTCCTGATCTCAAGTGATCCACCCACCTCAGCCTCCCAAAGTGCTGGGTTACAGGCGTGAGCCACCACGCCCAGCCAGCCAAGAGTTTTTAAAAGGCAGTGACACAACCTGATCTGGGTGTTACCAACTTGTCTCTGGTGCAGTATAGAGGATGTACTGGGGGCACCATGGTAGAGGCTGTTGCTAGAGTCCTCGTGGGACCTGGACCTTGTCAGGGTCGCTGGCATAAGGAGGGCTCACCTACCCCAGACTGCAGAGGGCAGAGCACCCCAAGCATATTAGATGATGGACAGTTGTGGCGTGAATGAGTGAGCTAGCAGGTGGGATGGCACCCTACCCTACCTTCACCTGTGGACCCACCAAAGGGACTGGGTGGTGCTTTTTGCAGAAAGAAGGAAAAGCCACAGCCCCGTGAAGCATCAGCGGAAAGCACAGAGACTGTGTGTGGCCTATGAGGGCTCAGACAGTGAGAAAGGTGAGGGGGCTGAGCCCCTCAAGGTGCCAGTCTGGGAGCCCCAGGATTGGCAGCAACAGCTGGCCAACATTCGTACAATGAGGAGCAAAAAGGACGCACCCGTGGACCATCTGGGGGTCGAGCACTGCTATGACTCCAGTGCACCCCCAAAGGTAGGCAGGGGCCTCATCTGCCCAGGTGATGCGCCCCCCCCCCCAGCAAAATACTTGTTTCCCCTCTACCCGGTGGCTTCTCTGAGCTTGTCCAAGCCCTCACTGCTTTCCGCTGATGCTTCACAGGGCTTTGATTACGAAGCAATCCGTAACAGTAGTGGCCAATAGCTATTCAGTAGTGATGGGCCAGATACAATTCTTTTTTTTAATGAGACCAAGTTTTGCTCATCACCCAGGCTGGAGTGCAATGGCACAATCTCGTCTCACTGCAACCTCCACCTCCCGGTCTCAGCCTCCTGAGTAGCTGGGACTACAGGCATTCTCCACCACACCCAGATAATTTCTGTATATTTTGTAGAGATGGGGTTTCACCGTGTTGGCCAGGGTGATCTGAAACGCCTGACCTCAGGTGATCCATCTGTCTTGGCCTTCTAAAGCACTGGGATTACACGTGTGAGGCCCCGCGCCCGGCCCACATACAATTCTAAGCACTGAGATAATTCACTTAAGCTTCACATTGATCTAGGGAGGCAGGTACTGTTACTGTCCTGGTGTTGCGGGTAACCCGACACACCCAAACTAGACCTGGCGTGAGGGGAGCCTGGCCCAGGGAATCACCCAGGACCCACCACCACCCTGGTCTCTGTCACTGCACAAGCAGGTACGCAGGTACCAGGTGCTGCTGTCACTGATGCTCTCCAGCCAGACCAAAGACCAGGTGACAGCGGGTGCCATGCAGCGGCTGCGTGCGCAGGGCCTGACGGTAGACAGCATCCTGCAGACAGATGACGCCACGCTGGGCAAGCTCATCTACCCCGTCGGTTTCTGGAGGGTGAGCCCTGCCTGTAGCAACCGGGGCTGAGGTGGCACTGGCCTGGGAGAGACCTCAGAAGGCTGAGCGGGGCTGTGGCGGTGAAGGAGGAAAGGGTCAGGTATCTCTGGCCCCGGGGTCCCCTGGAGCCCCCATCCCAGGCCATGGGGCCCTGATGCCTGGCGCCCAGTCCCAGCAGCTCCTTGGCCATCCCGTTTGCATCCTCCCTTCCTTCCTCTGCCTCCCCGCCTCGCTGCCTGACCACCCTTCCTCACCTCCCAGGCTGCCTGCCCACCCCCTTTCCCTCTGTTTACTGCAAGCCTCCCCAGTGTCTCACCCCCTCCTGTCCAGAGCCCCCCACCCTCCAGGGGCCCTGGGGAGGCTGTTCCCCCACCCCGCCGAGCAGTGGAAGGTTGTGGGCGAATCTGCTGAAAGCAGCTTGGTGGGTGGGGCGGCTTCCCCTGGGCACCCGCGTGGGCTGCAGTTTGTCAGATGAGTTTTAAATAGCCCTCTCCACTTGGGCACAGGATGGGAACCACCCGGCAGTCCTAGCAGCTGGTGGGGAAGCCCCAGCTCCAGCCCTCCTTCCTGAAGGCCCAGGTGCAGCCAAGACCCACTCCTGGGAGCAGCTGGCCTGCCTGGCCTGGCCTGGGTGCTGGCAGGGCACCCACAGGCGGGGGAACCTGAGCCAGACCCTACACACACGTCATTGGCCTACATGAGTGGGAGGAGGGGTCAGGCCTGCCTTGGGCCTCCCTGCTGCCCTCCACTCATTCCTGCCTCCTGGGGGGTAGGGTGTGAGCAGGTACCTTGGGCAGGTGACAGGTAGCTCTGGCCACCTGTGGGTCTCCTAGGGACTGCGTCCTACCAGGTCGGGCTATGCCCCTGCCTCTAAGGCTGAACCCACCCCATCTTTCAGAGCAAGGTGAAGTACATCAAGCAGACCAGCGCCATCCTGCAGCAGTGCTACGGCGGGGACATCCCAGCCTCCGTGGCTGAGCTGGTGGCACTGCCCGGCGTTGGGCCCAAGATGGCACACCTGGCTATGGCTGTGGCCTGGGGCACCGTGTCGGGCATTGGTGAGTGACCCATACCCCCAGAGGGCGGGGCTAGCTCTAGCTGGCTGCTCTTGGGATTCCCCACATCCTGGTGACCTGCATTTCCACCTCCAGCATCCTTATTCTCCACTCAGCCCGTAAGGTCAGAAAGGCGCTCGCACAGCTGAGCCAGACCAGCCCCACTCAGAGACAGGTGCTGGGGCAGGAGGTCACAGGGGCTGAACACCTGCATATGTGGGGCTCTCAGGGAGGCCCCAGGCTAGACTCCCCACCTGTGCTATATTCCAGAGCGATGTGGAACTCCCCTCTTGTGGGGCGGAAACACTGATGGTTGTGCAGGGAGCTGCAGGGGGCCTGGCCTGGGCCCAGGACCTCTAGGAAGGCCCCTGAGGTCATCCTTCCACTGAGAGCTGCAGGGCAAGGTTGGGTGAGCCAGGCCAAAAGAAGGAAGTGTGTTCCCGACAGAAGGAACAGCATCTGCAAAGCCAGGAGGCGGGAGAGAGGGCCAGGAGCAGGAAGTTCTGGAATGAGATGAGGGCGGAATGGGGAGGTGAGGGCTGAGGAGGGAGGAGGGAGTATCACCTGGCAGGTGGGGTGGGGAGGAAGGCATTGGGGGGAAGCAGGGAGGATTGAGAGGGAGGTGCTGGGGGCATGGGGCAGGGAGGGTGGGGAGGGAGCCCACCCCGAATCCTTTTCCCAGGTCCTGGTGTCTCATCCTGGCACCTGAGGCTTCTTGGCAGTGAGGTGAAGACAGACCCTTGGGTTTGGGGTGGGGCTGCCTCCTCCTGAGCTTTGCCCAGAGAATTTGGGGCTCCTAAGGCCACATGCAGCCAGATCCGGCCAGTCTAGAAACCAGGGCCTGGCCCTGCCCTCTGTGTGTCCCCATCTGAAGCCCCTTTGGGACTTCCAGCACTGCCTGGTGGCAAAAGGGCCACTGGGGGCTGAGGGCCTTGGTTCTGAGCAGGGGGCCATCTGGTGAGGCGAAAGAGCCAGAGCCAGGCCAGGTGTGCCAGGACAGGGCTTCCTCCCACCCAGACTCCCAGCGCCACCACCTGCCAGCCTCTCAACAGACACTTGAGCTTATCTGGGTGGCTGTCCTCAGCGGCCCGTGTCCCTGGAGTGCTGCACTGTGGTTGGGCAGGGTTGTGGGGGAAGGTCCCTGCCCAGCTCTGGGAGCTGGGAACAGGCTTTGGGAGCAGCGGGCACAGGAGTCAGAATACCTCCCTCTCTGGGTGTCTGTGGGCCTGACCACCTGCCAGAAGACCCCAGGGCTTCCTCCTAGGGGTTCCCAGAAAGAGAAACACTCTCAGTTAAAACATCAGAGTTGGCTGAGTACGAGGGCTCAAGCCTGTAATCCCAGCGATTTGGGAGGCCAAGGTGGGTGGATCACCTGAGGTCAGGAGTTCAAGACCAGCCTGGCCAACATCGTGAAACCCTATCTCTACTAAAAATACAAAAATTAGCCAGGCATGGTAGCCCATGCCTGTAATTTCAGCTACTGGGAAGGCAGAGACAGGAGAATAGGTTGAACCCAGGCGGTGGAGGTTGCAGTGAGCCAAGGTTAGGCCATTGCACTCCAGCCTGGGCAACAGAGCAACTCCATCTCAAAAAAAAAAAAAAAAAAAGAAAAGAAAAAAAGAGGCCAGATTGCACCATGGCACTCCATCCTGGAGGACATCTCAAAAAAAAAAAAAAAAGAGGCCAAAGCCATCCAGTGCTGGCTCCAGTCCCAGCTCTGCGCCTCCTCGCTGGGTGACTTTGGGCAAGGCACACGGCTTCTCTAAGCTCTGGCCACAGAGTGGAAAAGGAGTCCTCCTCACTCACTGTCCAGCTATGCAGGAGGCTCACATGTGATGTGGCCTGACTCAGCCTTGGGTCTCCTAAGGAGCATGGCCACTTCCATGAGAGAGGAGGAAACTCAGGCTCAGAGCCCCAGGGGTGGGACCCCTCAGCCTCGGGGGTCTCCCCACAACCTCAGACACCTTTTTCCAGGCAGGTGATGGCAGAGCAAAGGAGCTGGTGCAGGGCTCGGCCTTCTCTTTGGCAAACACTGAAGGAGGAGGCCCGGCTAGGGCTGTAGCTGGCTGGAACGACCGGGTGGGAGAAGGGAACCCTGATGAGCAGGCCTCTGGGGTGGCCAACTGAGGGGAACGGGCCAGAACCCAGGGGGACAGCAGCTGCCATTGGCCGGGCCATGCTTCCGCTCTGTCCCTGACCACTGCAGTGGCAGGTGCTGGCTCTGCAGCCAGTGACCTCATGCCAGCCCACTGGGAAGAGCTGTTGCCACCCAGCCTGGTGCCCAGAGCTGGTGTTTCTGCTGGGTGGGGCCTCAGACCACAAGTGATGGACAGAGGAAAGCCTGGCTGGGCCCTTCCTGGGGAAGCTGAGTGCTGACAGGTGCTTCGGAGTCAGGATCCTGCCGGGCCTCGGTCTTGGCATCTGTGGGACCTCATGAGGATTTGTTGAGCCGGCCAGTCTCTCAGGCAGGGTCTGGCCCCAGCAAGCGCTTGTCCAAGTGAGCTGTCGTTGTTGTGGGAAACAGAGCTCGAAGCAGAGCCGAGTCACCACCCCTAAGCCCTGCCCAGAGCAGAGACCCTACCACCCGCACACCCATCTTGCACCAGGGTTGGCGGGAATGGGTCAGCCCAAAGCAGAGCCTCCACCAAGGCTGGCTCAGGTGATGGGAGGGAGGCCTGCACCGCACTAGAGGGCTTAGCCCCTGCCCCAGCACCTCGGGGGCAGCCGAGATGGTCACGTGTAGGCTTGCAGTCTCTAATCGGAGGGCCACGGGGGTGGTTGCAGATTTGCCTCTGGGCAGGGAGGGGCATGGGCTGGGCTGGTGGAGTGTGCCCGCTCACCCGCCTGGCCTCTTAGCAGCAGTGGACACGCACGTGCACAGAATCGCCAACCGGCTGAGGTGGACCAAGAAGGCAACCAAGTCCCCCAAGGAGACCCGAGCTGCCCTGGAGGAGTGGCTGCCCAGGTATGGGATGTGGGGGGCTTGCGGGGGAGGGCTTACCCCGCCCTCTGTGGGTCAGCACTGACCCAGCCCCCTCCCCCACAGGGAGCTGTGGCACGAGATCAACGGACTCCTGGTGGGCTTTGGCCAGCAGACCTGTCTGCCTGTGCACCCTCGCTGCCAGGGCTGCCTCAACCAAGCCCTGTGCCCAGCCGCCCAGGGTCTCTGAGGGCTGTGCGGCTTTGGCCAAGGTACCGCTGTGGCCATCGCCTGTGAAGTGCCTTTGCGCAGGAAGCCACATCTGTTGGATAAAGCTTTGGGGTGTTTGCAGGTGGCGTCTGGCTGATGTCTGTCCCTGAGGGGATGGGGGCCTGGGAATCATGTACAGGCATGTGTGAATGCACACCCGTGCTTGCGTGTCTGGAGCAGGGCCGCCTGGGAGGCCGGCTGGGGACATGACAATCTTTGCTATGTACTCAGGGATGGGGAGGGAGGACGTGGAGGGGCCAGCTGCAGCCGGCTGCTGGAAGTCTGCTAGGGAAGCAGCCCCTGGGCAGCTGGCTTGGGACCCTGGCCCCTCATTTTCCATCACCAGCCCCCTAGCTTCCCAGCCTAGACACCGCCAGTGCCTGAACTTGCATGCCCACAAAGCCCAGCCTCTGCCAGGGTCCCACCTCCCTGTTTACAGAGCTCCCCCACCTTGAAAGAGACACTGGGGACCCAGGCAGGAAGCCACAGGGTACAAGGCTAGAGGTCACAGAGTGAACTGGGCAAAGGGCCATGTGGGTGTTGTGTGAGGCCAGATGGCTTCACAGGGAAGGTGAAGGTGGGAGGCTGAATCCACCAAATAGAGAGGTGGGTACGGGCCCAGGATGAACCACACGGCAACGGGTCCCATGGGGGCCGGTGGGGGACAGCAGCAGGGCAGGGAGCAGATGGAAGCAGGGCAGGGGCTCAGGAACGAGACTCAGTTTCCAGCTGCTGAGACTCGGGGAAGGGGCTCCCTGGAACAGCCTCATCCCTCCACTCCTCTGACCCTGCAAGGAGACTCAGAAAAGACAGGCATGTGGGTCCCAGGCAGGGCCTGTTTATTGTGAGGGCGCGCATGTGCTATGGCTTACGAGGCAACAGCGGTGCCGGTCGATCAGTCAGTTCAGGGGTGTGGGCCCAGAAGGGAAGAGCAGTCAACAGGATGTCCACGGGGGAGCCCGCCAGGCAGGGCTGAGCCAGAGGCCTGGAGTCCTTCCTGGGCGCCGCTGTCACACACCTACGTTCCCAGGCCTGGGAGCTGCTGTGCAGAATGAGGGGCCTGTAGAGAGGCCGCCCTCTGAGGGGACATGGGGCCTCCATCCTTGGGCCCCCTCGGAGAGCCCAGGCCCTGCACTCCAGATCCCCAGCAAGGCAGAGGCGTACAGGGTAGCTGGGTGGTGAGCAGGGCCTGGCCTAGGGACCCCCCGCACCAGGGCGGGCAGCTCCTACGGCCACATCCAGCCTCCCTGGCCTTACCCCAAGGTCCCCACAAATAGGCTGGGGGCCCCAGCTCCGCCACCATGAGTCTCAGGGACTCCCACTCAGGACAGCCACTGCTGAGGCCAGCGGGGGTGGGGGGCCGGGGAGGAAATGGTTTGCAGAGAAAGGTTTTATTGCAATTATTTAGAGGGCGTCCCAAGGGGGAGGGGAGGGGGGCGCTCTGGTATTAAGTGGAAACATGTGGAGCTGGAGATCTTTTTGGAAAAAAAGCAAAAACGAATTCCTTTCAGTCAGCAGGCCCGGCAGAGCGCAAAGGCCCTCACCCTGCGGCGGCCGCATGCATGCTCTCTCTCTGGTTCTCTCTCGCTCTCGCGCGCTCTCTCTCTCTCTCTCTCTCTCTCTCTGCCCCTCTCTGTGTCTCTCTTACATCTCTGGGTCTCTCTCCCCCTATCTTGCTGACACAGGACCCCAGTACCTAGCAGGCAAGGGCAGGATGGGGGCTCACGGGGGCTGGGGCTGATTTCTGGGCAGGGGCAACTGCCAGTCCACGGAGGTTTGGGGAGCTCGGGGCAGGCTGAGGCCCAAGGTCCATGCAGGAGGGTCCCAGGGCCCCGAGACAGGCAGGGAGGGGCTCAGAAGTTGCTGAAGATCTCTCGCTTGCGGTTCCAGTCCATCTGTGGCGCACGCTTGTTGATTCTCGTGGCTCGGGCCTTCTCCTTGGCCTCGGCCGCTGTGGGGCTCAGGTGGAGGCCGCTCTCCTGGAAGGGGTCTCGCTTCCAGGCACTGCCATCCTGGGGTGGGCACGGTGGGTGGGGTGCCTGGAGTGAGTCCTAGTCCCACACCCCAGACAGTAGCCCCTCCCAGGGACCAACCCCCAGAGGCTGCCTGCTGGGGCGGAGGCAGTGAGCTCTCGAGGGCTTCCTGGAGGCACAGACCCCCCTGCCCTGGCTGACATCTCCACAGATACCCACCCCGAGGTCTCTGGCACCCCCGAGTGTGAGCTCAGGAGTGGTGGAGAAGGACATCCATACCTCAGTGTCCTTGTCTGAACCAGGCAGGTCACTCCGGGACGAGCACGCAGAGCCACCATTGAGCTGGGAAAGCAAGGGCAGGTTGTGGCTTCAGGGCTCCCGCCCAGGGAGCCGCTGGTTCACAGACAGACGCAGTACCTGCACACGCACACATGCACACGCCCCACAGCTGTGTGTGCTCCTGCACTCGGCTGTGGCCTCGGGCCTCAGGTGCACTCCAGCTGCGGTGGGGCAGGCACTGGGAACCCAGCAGTAACAGGTGGGTACCCTGGCCAGCTCATGGTGCAGAGGGAGTCTGGGCACAAGAACGGCCAGCATGACCAAGCCTGCGGTGAGGCCACCGCCAGCTCCCTTAGGAGGCAGAGACTGGAGAGCTTGCCAACTCCTTACCAGGTGCTGCCCCTATAGGAGGGGACGGAAGGCAGCGGCCCCAACCCCAGGCGCCCCATGTAGCTTGGGTGTGGCACTGACCCAGGACTAGATCCACAGGGGCATTAAAGGGAGGTGACAGGGCCAGAATTGGGTGTCACTACCACACCTCCTCAAGGACAGGGAACTCCAGGGAGAAAGGGGCCTCTGTCGGCCTGAGTACCCCCAGAGGCACCGTGTCTTATGGCACCGCATCCACTCACCTGGGCAGGGCTGGTCCCGTTGGTGATGGGTGTTGGCAGAGGACCTGTGGGTGGTTACAGCGTGTCAGTGGCTGCTCGGCCACACACTGTGCCCGCCCTGTTCCCCGGGCCGTGGCCCACCTTCCACATGCTCCTCGGTGGGGGTGACCCGAAGCCGTTTGAAGAGTTCGTCTGTCTCTGGGTCCACCACCAGCAGCCGGGCCTCATCCTCCCGGGCCTTGATGCTGGCCACGACCTCGGAATGGCGCAGACCCTCCACATTCTGCCCATTCACCTGCCACCACCAGCACACGTCAGCCCCGAAGTGGACCCAGACAGCCCCCCACACCACGTGGCCAGGTGTGGCATCAAATATTCATCACAACCACCGCCTGCCGAGGCAGCAGGAAGCACGCCAGCTCAGGTTCCCAGCATCTCCTTCCTCCCTGCAAGGACCCAGGGGCCTGATATGGACGGGCATGGGGTACCCAGCACCCTGCAGCCCCGGTGGGCCGGTACCTCAATGAGCCGGTCCTGGGCGCGGAGGCCAGAGTGAGCAGCAGGGGAGCCCGGGTCCACAGAGCGGATGTACTGGCCGGGCCGGGACTTGTCACTGTGCAGGTTGAACCCGTAGCCCTGAGGTCCCTTTCGCAGGTGGCAGAGCCGAGGGCGCAGCTCCCTCAGCGGCCCGCTGACATCCTGCAGGCCCGAGAAACAGATCGGTCTCGGCTCCAGCCTCCTGCCCTGAGAGGCTACTCTCAGGTGGAGCTGCCCCTGCCCAAAGTCAGTACCATGCCCCCCCACAGGCAGGCCCAGGTCTCGGGGGCAAACGCTCCAGGTGTCCAGGCTGGCTGTGATGGAGCTCTAGTTGTGGGAACTTTCGCCAAGCCCGTTTCTAAACCCAGGAGCCTCCCCAATGGGCCCAGCAGCTTTCCCAGGTTGCTGGGATAATTCTCTGGGCTCAAGGCCAGTGCGGTGCACAGGCGGGATGGGAAGAAGCGCTAGGTGGGACGAAATGTCACCATCGGCCTCCCTGGCGGCTGTCCCCGAGGGCCCTGCCTTTGTGTCCCCCTGCCCCAGGCTCGCCTCCAGAGCGTGGGCCAGGCACTCCTAGGCCAGCAGTTTTGTTTTCTCTCCAGAGTCCTCCGTGACTGGCTGCGGTGGCGGCTCTGTTTGCTTTCACATTCCGGGAAAATGAGCCGCCCCACCCCCATGGGCCCAGCAAGCAGGGGCTGGGGCCGGAGCTTAGAGTGGACAGGGCACAGAGCGCCTCCTGGTCCCCTGAGGGACCCCGATACCATCCCAGGGCCCTGCTCCATGTTACCTGGGGCATCCTGCAGTGGGGCTCTGGGCCAGGGGACTGTGCAGGCAGGGGCCAGGCCCAGTGATCCACCCAACCAGGGGCTGGGCCGGGGCGGGCGAGGTGGCAGTGGCCAGCGGCTGCCCGTGCTCAGATAAACATGGCGGTGGCTGAAGCAGGCGGGCAACAGCTCAGGTTTCCAGGGAGTGCCAGGCTTGAGGGTGTGTGCAGGGGAGAGTGTGCAGGCAGGGTGGGGGGGCCACCCAGGCCCATCCCTCACCTCCTACCTCCCTGTGTGTCCCTGAGGGACCTGAGGCCAGGCCAGGGCCAGGCTAGCACGGCAGGAGGGGCACTCAGACCTCAGGAAGGCAGGTCTCCAGGCCTCAGATACCCCCGACCCCTCCAGCCACCCACCTTCAGGCTCACTCCAAACCCCAGTGGACTGGGAACAGCCATGCTAGTGGGGGGGGGGGGGGGCGCCCCACCAAGGGCACACAGGGGTGCTTCCCCGAAAGGCCAGTGCCCCGTCCCCTGGGCTCAAGCCCTGCCCTTGGTCTGGAACACCCTCCTCCTGTCCTGCCTGGCAGACACCTCTTGTGGAGCCTTTCTGCATGGCCGCCACCCAGCCCATCACACCAGGAACTCCAGGGACAAGGCTGGGGCTCAGCTGGGCTACATGGGTTGGAGGGTACAAGACCCCCAAAATCTGCAGGGCCCCACCGCGCAAACCCGCCCTTCCTCCAGACACACCTGGTGGCACAGGCGTGGGGCTTTAAGGCTGACCGACACCTGCCCACGGAGGCGCCCCTCAGGGATGCATCAGAGCTCAGCCCCCGAGGCTGACCTGACACAGTGGGAAGGTGTGGGGACAGGAGTGCAATTCGCGAGGGGAGGTGGGAGCGTGACAGGGGCCAGGCTGCACACATATCACAGGGTCACAGACACGAGACGGCCAAATACACCTGGGAATATGCATAGCCGCCCACGCATGTGGCCGGCCCCGCAGCCCTTCCCACACCTGCGCAGAGGCCTGCCGGGCAGGCTTTCTCAAGGCACCAGACAGGAAGCAGGATCTGGTGGGGCATCTGGGGCCCTAAGGCCAGGCCAAGGCCCCCTCCATGTTCTTGGGGTCATTCTGGCCACCCCTCTGTGTCTTTAACTCTACAAGGCAAGAAGTTCTGCCTGTCATCAAGCCTAAACCCTCCTCATTGTCAGCAGGGTCCTGCGGTGCCAGGCATGGCACTAAACCCTCAGGTAGAGGGGCTGCAAGGTAGGGGCCAGGGTGGGCTGCTGGCAGCACATGGGGCAGGGCAGGGGGGCCCAGAACTCGGAGGAGTTTGGGCGGAGCTCATAGCTCACATTCCTCCCTCCTCGCTGCCCTGGCTCAGCACACACTTCCTGCTGCCTCCCGCCAGGCCCTCTGGCTCCCATGGGCTCTAGGCTCCCTCCCCACCAGCAGCCAGCGCAGAGCCGGGCCATCCCTGGTCCCCCAGCCATGCCTGTGTCCAGACAAAGAGGCTGGCATGGGGGTACCCTGGGACCCCCCCCAGATGGTGACGCACCAGCCCTGGCAGAAAAAGGCCTCCATTG
Source organism: Leontopithecus rosalia (assembly GCA_028533165.1). Taxonomy (NCBI): domain Eukaryota; kingdom Metazoa; phylum Chordata; class Mammalia; order Primates; family Cebidae; genus Leontopithecus; species Leontopithecus rosalia. The sequence goes on along the minus strand of CM052660.1, from coordinate 109,096,141 downwards.
TTGCTCAGACGCCGGCCTGCTTACATCAAGGTCCCAGAGTCCCCTCCTCCCACCCTGGGAGGCTGAGAGGCTGCTGATTCCTCTGAGCCCTCCCTTCCTCCCACCCCACCTGACCTGTACCATTCCCTGGGATGGACTCCGTGGAGGGGCTCCTGGAGCCCGAGCAGGTGGCGTGGCACTCCCAGAGCGTGCCATGACAGCAGGACAGTGGCAGCGGTGTCCAGCCAGGGTGGCCTGAGCTCTCTGGCCGACCCAGGCTCCCACCCGACTTATCTACCTCTCTCAGAGGCCCTGGCTCCCCAGGGATGGGTGGGGACGTGGGGGCTGAGTCACTTTGGGGAGCAGGGTGATGACTGAGCCCACTCCCCTGCAAAGGCTCCAGTCCGGCGCCCCCCACCCAGCTGGGTTTCCGTCCCAAGAAAGGAAGGAAGGAAGCTGCTGGAAGGCCCTGCCCTGCCCCAGGACCCAGGGCTGGGGGGACAGGGAGGAGTCCCGGCCCCAGAACACAGGACAGCGCTGCTGAGGTTCGAGAGGAACAAGAACCAGGGGAGCCTGGAAGCCCCCACATGGATCGTGTCCCCCCACACAGCTGCCTCCCACAGAACTGTCGCCCCCACTCGCTCTCAGCCACTGTCACCCTTCACCTGCTCTTAGTCCCCAGAGCCCTCCAGATGGGGGTGGGACATGGGCTGGGAGCAGGGGATGGAGGGCCCGGGTCTGCCACCACCTCCAGAGCCTGGCACTGCTGACCACCCTGTCTGTTTGGGGGCTGTCCCCTGTCATCACCACGAGGATCAGCTGCACTGCAGCTGTGACCATCCCTAGCCCGGTGTCACCCAGGCCTGAGTCATCACTAACTAGGCTCTCACGGCCCCAAAAGGAGGGTCAACCACATCAGTTCCTCCCCTGCCCACCTCCCTATCCCCAGCCAGGACAGAGGACACAGAGAACCACCCTTAGCTCCCAGAGGGCACCCAGGGGTGGACCCTCTCCTTCCTGCACCAAAGCCAAACTACACACAGTCCTCCCCAGGGCTCTGCCTCTCTGCCACCAACACCCCCACTGGAGCCATTCACGCAGGGTCAGCTCTGCCCTCCCGGGCTCCCTGACCGTCTCGGGCTTGCGCTGTACCCAGGCTGAGGAGGGCGGGATCTGAGCCTGCTCTGTGGAGGTCAGATGAGGCCCAGCTCTTCCTGCCCATGCTGGGAGCTCGGGTAAAGAAACCTCAGGTCTCGGGCCAGGCACAGTGGCTCACACCTGTCATCCCAGCAGTTTGGGAGGCCAAGGTGGGCAGATCGCTTGAGCCCAAGAGTTGGAGACCAGCCTGGCCAACACGGCTAAACACTGTCTCTACTAAAAACAGAAAAATTAGCCAGGTATGATGGTGCACGCCTGTAATCCCAGCTACTCGGGAGGCTGAGGCAGGAGAATCGCTTGAACCCAGATGTAGAAGATTGCAGTGAGCCAAGGGAAAAAAAAAAAAGAAACCTCAGGTCTCAATGACAGAAGAGAGAGGGGGAGACCTTGTTCCTTGGGTGCCCCTGACCTCCTGGAGCCCCTGTCCTCAGCCAGACTCATGCACAGAGGGACCTGCCACTCAGGCCACCCTTTGTTCCTCTAAAAATACGCCCAGAGGAAGCCCCTCCTAGGGCTTCCTGCAGCCCCCAGAGCCTGAAATAGCAAAGGGGGAAGGTCCCACCCAAGGCAAGGTGCCTCAGCCACCGCACCCTCCAGATAAAGTCTGAGGGCCGGATTTTTCCACAGGAAGGTGACCAGTGCATTTGTGTCCAAATCAATGGACAAATGCCTGGGGCGGAGGGGGAGCTTCCTCCTGGGGGAAGGAGGGTGCCTGGGAAAGAGGGAGGCCCCAACCCTCAGCCTGGTGCTAGGGGCCTGGGCCAGCCAGCCCCCCTGAAAGGCCAGTCCCACCAACCCACCCCGGGCTGGGCATCTTGGCCCTGAGCACGGCTATAGCCTGCCCTCAAGCCCCAGGAACCGAAACAGGTCCCACAGGACCTATGGCCAGGCCTGTGCCCAGGCTCGGCTCCCCACAGGGAATGCCATCTCCCTGCCAAGACGGCCCCCGGGGCTCAGCTCCAGGCACAGCTAGCTCCAGGCGAAATGTTTGGGAAAGGGAAAAAGTCAACGTGCAGATACCCTGCTCCCCCAGAAACTCCAGATCTCACACCTCCAACCCAGGCCCAGCTTCTCAAAGTAGGGCCTGGGGAACCGGCGGACTCAATCCTTTAAAGGGATTTCTTTGAGAGCATGTCAAGATGTCCAGGAAGGCAGGACAGACAGCTTCAGGCTGTGTCTACCAGCCCCCAGGCCTACCAGGCTGCCCCTTCCAGCGGCCACCTAGCCAGAGGTGGAGCAGGCCGCGCCTCAACTTTTCTGGGTCTCCTGGCTGGGAGCAGGTGCAGGAGGAGGAGGAAGTGCTGCCCAGTAGGGCTCCAGAAGGAACAGACAGGGTCCATGGGCCTCCCTTATATCTAGGGGGAGGGTGGGCTCACCCTGGAGCCTCCTGGACCCTCTCCTCAGCGCTGCCTGCAGAGGTGGCCGGCCCCCTCTCAGGCCTTCCCAGCATGCAGATGCCTCCGACAGAGACAAGGACAGAGCCACGGACGACTCCCAACACAGACACAGAGCTGGGCACACGGAGACCTGGAATGCCTCTTCCCAGGGTTCCTCAGCCAGCAGGCTGGGGGTTGGGGAGGCAGTGGCTTGTCAAAGTGATCCCTCCATAGTGCAGTGGCTCCGGAGCATCCCGGAGAAGAGGAACGGCTCAGGATGCTCTGACTCCTCCCAGTTTAGAACACAGGCTGAGAATGGAAAGAGTGGCCCCCAGTAGCCAACAGGATGGTCTCTGGGGCAGAAAAGGAGCCCCAAAAGGCAGAAGAGACCAAGATTCTGGAGGGGACCAGAGGCAAGATTGTTGAGAGAGGCTCTGGGAGAGGCTAGGGCGGTCCCTGTGGCCCAGCCCACCATACCTTCTTGCTGGTGTCAGAGCTGCGGCCGCCCACGTGTGCCCAGTCTGGCTTTGGCTCCCAGGGTTCACGGGCGGGCGGGAGCCCTCGCTGGGCCATCTCCTCAGTGCAGGTCAGCCGCCGCCGGCGCAGCTCCTCGTCCGTCTCCTGGTCCACCACCAGCAGCCGGGTCTGCCCCTCCACAGCCTTGATCCTTTGCACCACCTGGGACAAATGGGTGGCAGGAGTGGGTCAGTGGCCTGCACTCCGGTCCGCACATGGGCAGTGGCACTGCTCTGGGCTGGCCTGGGCCTGTGGGCAGGCAGCTGGTCTGCATGGGTGGGTGGCTGCGTCAAGAGACCTGCCAGCCCCGCCCCCCACCCACAGACTCCAGCGGCTCCCTCCCTCTGCTTCTGGGCTCTGGACACTACAGCCCAGGCTGCCAGGGCTTCAGGGTCCTCCCAGGGCCTTGCCCTTAGCCCTGGGTCTTCTCCAGAGTGGGCCAGGAAGGGGCTGCAGGGTACGGCAGCTGGGGAGTCCTGTCCGGAAGTGACAAAGATGGTGCCCAGCTGAGCTTCAGCTTTTCGGTCTTCTCGTGCATGCGCATATGTGCATCCATCCATTTCAAAGACTGTATTTCCCTCCAGGTTCAAGGAAGACCAGGGTCTCCCTGGGCCCCAGTTTGGGTGTATCTATGCCCATTCCTGTCACTCTCTGCCACGCAGTGTGGGAGTCTAAACCCCTGACCCCAGGCCTTGCATCTGCCTGCAGACCATGACCATAAGCCCATTCCCGTGGGACCTGCAGAGACGGAAGAGCCGGGCTCCTGGCTCGGGGACCCACACATAGCCGGGGAAGCAGGCAGGATTGAGCTGCAGCCGTCGAGGAGGAGGGGCAGGTGCACCTGTGGACAGCTGTGGCATGGCTGTTGGCATGTGCGTGCAGGTGCCTGTGAAGTATCTGGACCACACAGGGGGCCAGCATGCACCCTCAGAGAGAAAGCAGTGCCCACTGGGCCGTGGGGAGGAGGAGGGGCAGCCCCACTTCCACCTGCTGCCTGTGGGAGGGTGGACAGGGCTCCCCACCAGCTGCCGGGCTCAGCAGAGGTGGTGAACAGATGCGAGGGGCCGAGACAGGCCCATCTTCTCACTGGTCCTCCTCTCTCCCCATGACACAGAGTGAGGCAAAAGGAACCCAGTGCCCAGCTGCTTGACTATGTGTCCCAGGCAAGTCACCCCAAATCACCGGCATCAGTTTCTTCACCTGTCCCATGAGGCTGTAACTGCCCCTCTTGCCCCCTGGGGCAGAGGGGAGGGTCCACCATGACCTTCGTGTCCAGTCCTTGAGACCAGCACCCCAGGAGCCTTGGATGAGGTGGTGTTCCCAGGGTAAAGGCAGCAGTGACTGTCCCTTCACCCTGCCAGCCACACCTTCAGTCCCTCAGGCCCAGGCCCCCAGCCTGATCCCCACTTTCTTCAGCAAACTACCTTACACAACAGACACTCTGGATGGAAGGCAGGGGGCAAGCTGCAGAGGAACAGACAGGCACTGGGCAAACAGGAGACCAGCTCCAGCCCCAGCCAAGAGCCAAGCTGCTACCTCTTTTTCTATTTGAGGAGTCTCACTCCATCCCCGAGTGATCTCGACTCACTGCAATCTCTGCCTCCTCCGTTCAAGCAATTCTCCTGCCTCAGCCTCCCGAGTAGCTGGGACTATAGGTGTGTGCCACCACTAAGTTTTCGTATTTGGAGGAGAGTTTCGCCATGTTAGCCAGGATGGTCTCCATCTCCTGAAATCATGATCCGACCGCCTTGCCCTCCCAAAGTGCTGGGATTACAGGCGTGAACCACCTCGCCTGGCCCCAACCTACTAATCTCTAGGATCCAGGACCAGCCATGTAGACAGGATTTGCTGGTGCTGTGAGGGACAGGGGACCTGGAGGACAAAGTGTGTGTGGACACTGGACTCCCACCACAGTCTGGAGGGAGTCCCTGGCCTGTGGGAGACAGACAGACTCAGGGGTCAGAACCCACGGAGAAAAGGCTCTGTTCGCATTGGCCAGGAGGCAGGAGGCTTCAGTCAATGTCCCCAGCCAAGCTAAGCAGCCTCTAAGAAGGGACAGTGCCTTTGGAGCTAAGGAATGTGATTGCCACCAATGGCCAACTCCCACCTGTCCCAGACACACCTGGCTGGGACACACGAGAGTACGGACACACAGACTCACCAGCCGGCAGACACACAGTGACAAGCATACAGGCCAGACGGGCAGACACACAGAGTCCAGCGCTCACACGACCGGGAGTCTAAACCTGTACATACACATACACACACACACACACACACGTGTGCAGACCTGGATACACGCACACTCCAGCACACACACAGGTGCAGACACACTGATGCCCTTAGCGGCCCCCTCCTGAGTACACACAGGCATGCGTGTGCACACATGGCTGACCCCAGAGGGACCTGCACACACACCCAGCTGTGTTCACACGCACACGTGTACACACACACACACACCCAGGCAAAAGCACCCAGGTCTCCACCTTCCTGGAGGGGCCCCAGGCTGCCTGACACCCTCCTTCATGGCACACTGAGGCCAAAACGCAACCAAACAGCGAAGCCAACGGCCAGGAGCCGCAGTGCGGGCCCCTCCCTGCCAGGATACACCCCCACCCCGTGCAAGGCTGAGCTTCCTGCGCCGGGACTGGAAAGGCGCCGGGCCACTGCCTCCCGGCAACGTCCGCGTCCTCCCCGCGGGACCCCCCTCGGGCCCCGTGCGACCCCCGCCCGCCCCAGGGAGACGTGCTCGTGGAGGCGTGGGCGGACCGGGGCGAGCTCGGGCCCCCACCTGGTGGTGCGTCTCGCTCTCCACGTTGACGCCGTTGACCTCGACCAGGCGGTCCCCAGCGCGCAGCGCGGCGGCCTCGGCGGGGGAACCGGGCTCCACGCGCCGGATGAACTGCCCGCGGCGGCCCTTCTCGCCGTGCAGGTGGAAGCCGTAGCCCTGCTCGCCGCGCACCAGGCGGCACAGACGCGGCCGCAGCGGCTCCGGCACGGCCATGGCGCCCGCTGCCCACCGGCCGCCCGGGGGCAGGGGCGCAGGGGAGCTCGGGGGCTGCGGCGGCGCTGGGCACGCGGCGGCGACTTCGGCGGCTCCCGCTCGGCTCCCGTCGCCTCGGGCTCCGGCTCGGGCTCCAGCTCGGGCTGCGGCACCGCCCCCGCGCCCGCCCCTTCCCCGCCCCCGCCCCCGCCCCCGCCGTCCGGCCGCCCCCGCCCCCGTCCCAGCCATCCCGGACAGGCCCCTGCCTCTGCGCCCTGCCAGTCCAAGGGGGTGCGGGAGGAGGGGGCAGGGCCAGGGACCCCTCTGTCTCGCCCCTACTCTGGACGGCCGCCTTGGTGCCAGCGCCTTTGCCTTCTATTCCAGGAACATTTGCTGGAAACCTACTGTATGCGCAGCACCGAGGCAGGTCTTGAGGTGGGAGATGGGTTGGAAAAAGGGTCTCCAGGCCAAAGGACTCCCTCCACAAAGGGGCCAAAGGGTAAGAACGAGGGCCACGGCCCTCCCCGACCCCCTAGCCTGTCTCCTCTAGGCTGTGCCTGATCCCGATCCCTCCTGCAGCCAGAGCTGCCCTGGGTCAGGGCAGCGGCTCAGGAGGGCCCAGGAGGCAAAAAGAGGGGTTTAAAAGTGACAGCAGCAGCCCCTTTCTGCACCCTGGGGGCCGGTGACTGGGAGACTCCCTAGTCTACCCACCGTGTTCCGGCTACCTGCACCGAGTCCATTCCCGAGCCCTCCCCCCATTATTTCCCTTGGCTGGCCCCCTCACTTGTGTCCCAGCCCACCCCAGGCCTGGACTGTGACTTTGCAGTCACAGGCTTGGATGAGGGTGGGGGAAGGAGTCTCAGGGGTCTCTGCTACCCGCTCCTGACATGGGATACACTGCACTGAAGTGTCGGAGCTCTGAGTGGTGGCCAGTGTGCACAGGCACTGCTCCACAGTGTCCACAGGCAGACCCCTGTAGGCCTCCCCTCCCCTGGCCCACAGCCTCTGCCTGAAGCAGGAGTGTCCCCCTTCCCCAACAGAACAATCACCATCACAACAAAATCATTTATGGCTGAGTGCATCTACCTGGAACAGCCCTAGGGGCCTGGCCACTTTACAGATCTGAAAACTGGGGTCTGGAGAGGGAAGAGACCCACAAAGTTTCCTCAGCTCCATTTGGGCCCAGGGATGTGAGATTCAGAGTCCATGCTCTTCACTACCCAGCTCTTCCTCAGTCTCCAATATGGGAAGGCAGCTGAGTCCAGGCACAGCCCCAGCCTGCCCTCCTCCCCAGTCCAGCCAGACCCCCTGCACATACCTGGTTCCCAGGAGTTAGGCACAGCCAGCCCAGGCAATTCCCCATGTGAGCAGGAGAAACAGGCTTGGTGCAGTCCTCCTCTCCCTCTCCTCTCTCCAGTGCCTTTGGCCTGGGCTCCCCTGCCCCCGCCCAAGCACAGGGCCCGCCTCTGGGCAGCCTCCTGGGCCATGGCCCCCTGGGTGCCCACATCCCGGCAGCTGCCCCTAAAAGCCACTTAGGCTGAGGCCCCATGGCTGCTCCCTACCCCCACCCCTGCAATTCCTGGCTGAGGCTGCCTCACACTCCCGCCCGGCTGGCCACCTCCATCTGTCTGTCTGCATGTCCAGAGGCTGCCTGTCCGGCCTGTGGCTGGCCTCCCTGGACACAGCCTGGTGCTGCCACCCTTGGAGCCTGTGAGGGTTGCTGCGGGCAGTGTGAACCACCATGCACCCCACACACCACTGCTGGTGGGGCTTAGGGGGTCATCCCACATCAACCAGGGCCACCCAAAACCTGGGAGGCTGTAGCTTCAGGACCACAACAGTCAGGAAGGTGGCTGGATGGGAGCCACCAGCAGGGTAAGGCGGGGGGGGGGCGGGGTAAGGGGGCTTGCAGACCTTTCCCCCTAGCTGGGGCAGACTCGGGATCAGCCTTGGGCATACATCAGCCTTCCCTGGCCCAGGACTCAGCTGATTCCTCCTCCCAGTGACTGAAGATGGGATGGGGGGCCGGGAGCAGTGACTCACGCCTGTAATCCCAGCATTTTGGGAGGCTGAGGCATGTGGATCACCTAAGGTCAACAGTTCGAGACCAGCCTGGCCAACATGGCAAAACCCCATCTCTACTAAAAAGACAAAAAAAGTTAGCCATGGTGGCACACACCTGTAATCCCAGCTACTAGGGAGGTTGAGACAGAAGAATCACTTGAACCCAGGAGGCAGAGGTTGCAGTGAGACAAGATGGTGCCACTGGACTCCAGCCTGGGTGACAGTGAGACTCTCAGAAAAAAAAAAAAAAAAAAAAACAAGGCTGGCGCGGTGGTTCTCACCCGCAATCCCAGAACTTTGGGAGGCGGAGGTGGGTGGATCACCTGACGTCAGGGGTTCAAGGTCAGCCTGGCAAACATGGTGAAACCCCATCTCTACTAAAAATACAAAAATTAGCCAGGTGGGGTGGCTAATGCCTGTAATCCCAGCTACTTGGGAGACTGAGAGATGAAAATCACTTGCACCAGGAGGTGGAGGTTACGGTGAGCCAAGATCATGCTACTGCCCGGCAGCCTGGGAGACAGAGTGAGACTCCATCTCAAATAATAATAATATTATTATTATTATTTTTTGAGACGGAGTTTTGCTCTTGTTACCCAGGCTGGAGTGCAATGGCACGATCTCGGCTCACCGAAACCTCCGCCTCCTGCGTTCAAGCACTTCTCCCGCCTCAGCCTCCTGAGTAGCTGGGATTACAGGCACGCACCACCATGCCCAGCTAATTTTTTGTATTTTTAGTAGAGACGGGGTTTCACCATGTTGACCAGGATGGTCTCGATCTCTTGACCTTGTGATCCACCCGCCTCGGCCTCCCAAAGTGCTGGGATTACAGGCTTGAACCACCTGGCCTAATCATGATTTTTAAAAAGATAGGATGGGGAGCAGTGCGATGGAGGGAAGGGCCGCCAGGGATGGGAGGTCACACCCGGGGCCAGAAACCAAGGAAGTATCACTGGACACACTGCCAGTAACTACAAAGTAACAAAGGAGTCCCCAAAGCCAAGGAGCTGAGAAGGGCTGAGGAAGGTAACAGAGTAGCAGAGGGCAGGGCAACAAAGGAAGTGGGCCTGGCAAAGGGGGAGTAGGCATCGGGATGAGTTGAGGCAGTCAGAGAGGAACTGGAGGTCACAATTTCAGATGAGGTGCAGAGTCCTTGAGAGGGGACAATGAGTCCGGGGGCCTGGAGGAACAGGAGTGGAAGGGTGACTCAGCAGCTCTGGGTGGGGGGGGAAATCCTCCCAGGCCTCTTCTCCAGCCAGCCCCCGGAAGTTCTCAGCCCTGCTCCCAGGCTGACCTCAGCCCTCACGTGCTGCGCTAGAGGCAAAGCAAGGCGAAGGGAAGAGCCTGGGCAAAGGTGTTTAGGGGCTGTCAGGTGCTTGGAGTTTCAACGAAAGGGCTACGGAGGCTGGGTGCCATGGCTCACACCTGTAATCCCAGTACTTTGGAGGGTTGAGGCAGGTGGATCACGGGGTCAAGAAGATCGAGACCATCCTGCCTAACACAGTGAAACCCTGTCTGTACAAAAATACAAATACAAAAAATTAGCTGGGTGTGGTGGTGCGCACCTGTAGTCCCAGCTGCTCGGGAGGCTGAGGCAGGAGAACTGCTTGAACCTGGGAGGCAGAGATTGCCTCCCAGGGCAACCTGGGTTACCTTGTGGGGTGTGTGACCACCTTTTCACCCAGCACAGAGTCAGAATGGTGCCAAGATCGCACCACTGCAGTTTTTGAGACTCCATCTCAAAAAAAAGAAAAAGAAAAAAAGGACTAGGGAGGTGGGTGGGAGGGAGTAGGGTCAGCACGGAGAAGGGGGTGGACTTTCTTTTGCTAGTTCTGCAGGGTTCATGTGGGGTGACGAGGGCCCCCCAGGGCAGCAGCAGCAGGGAAGAAAGTCAAGTCAGGGCTTGGGAGATACCCCCTCCCCTCCCAACCCCCTTGTCCCCAGCATGCTACCCAGGCACTAGTCCTGTCCAGCAGAGAGCAGGTCTCGGCCCTCACCGCTGCGCTGTGGGTGGGGGGTCTGCCCCTGCGCTCTGGGTAGGGGGGGGTCCACCCGGGTGGGGGCTGCCCCTGCGGTGTGGGTGGGGGGGTCCACCCGGGTGGGGACTGCCCCTGAGCTGTGTGTAGGGGGGGTCCACCCGGGTGGGGGCTGCCCCTGAGCTGTTGGGGGGGTCCACCCGGGTGGGGGCTGCCCCTGCGCTCCTGTTGCCGCAGGACCTTTCTTCCCGGCCTTGAACCCGCATCTCTCCAGCAAGGCCCCAGCGATCTCAGGGAGCCCGAGCCTGGGCCTGGACGTGGGCTATGTGGTGTGGCCGTGGTCTGGGGCCTGTCTGGGGGGTGGGGCCGCTATTCCGACGACCCGGTAATGGCCCAGAGCGGCTCAGGCAGGCGTGGCTTCCTAATGAAATGGACATTAATGGCCCCGCAAGCATAACCGGACCGCGCCTAGGGCCTCTCCCTTCGGAATGCACCGCGTCTCTCTTTAGATTCCGAAACTGGAGCAGGAGGGACGAGCGCGACAGGAGAAGGTGACCAACTGAGACCCAGACGCGAGAGGGAGAGAGAAAGGGGGGGCTGCGTCGACTCGGGAGAAAGGAGGTGGAGGAAACCACCGCCTGGGACGAGGAGGCCCCGCCCACCCGCTTGGTCCCGCCTACCGCGGCTTTAGCCCCGCCCACTGCTGGGCGTGGTTCGGCGACTGCCTCCCGGAACCACGGCCACGCAGCGCCATCTGGCAGGAACCGCTGGCATTGCATCGTCCGAGGAGTTGCCCCAGGTCCCCCGCCCCTCTGACTTCCTTTTGATCTGGTCCCGTGGGGTGGGAACTGGAGTGAGACTGGCGCCCTAGGGCTGGGGCGCTGCAGAGGAATAAGGTGTGGAGTGGGGGAGACAGAGGAGCCCCTAGTCGGTTTTGCCTCCTCATCTTGGATCTGACAAGCACCAGGGAACGTCGCTGAAACCCCACAAAAACAGCGCTTTGAGCATCTTGGCCTGTGCAAGGAGAGGCGAGAGCTGAAGCAGCCTCAGGAAGGATATTTAACCCAGCCTGTGGTACTGGAGTCCTTCAGGGAGGGAGCTCCCATGCTGTCCTGGAGCCTGCAGTCTGGAGCAGGTGGTGGGGACGAGGAGCAGGTAGTGGGAGGGGTGGTGACAGTAGACAGGGCTCACCCTGCCAGAACACCAGTGTTGTCTCATAGGCAGTGAGGAGCCCTTGAGACATGGTGTGGGGGGTGGCAAGGTCAGGACATCCATGTTCTTAGAGGTCAGGTTTGGTGAGGAACAGGGGCAGGAGTGGGAAGGAATGAGCTCGCAGAGAGGAGAATGGGTTACCCCGTGGGGTGTGTGACCACCTTTTCACCCAGCACAGAGACTGAAGGAGGGCTAGATGGAACCAAGGGATACATAAGAATTGGCTGGTGCACCGGGTACTGTGGCTCACGCCTGTGTAATCGCAGCTACTCGGGAGGCTGAGGCAGGAGAATTGCCTGAACCCAGGAGGCGGAGGTTGCGGTGAGCCGAGATCGCGCCATTGCACTCAAGCCTGGGTAACAAAAGTGAAACTCCGTCTCAAAAAAAAAGAAGCACCCACATTTGAGAGAAGGACACACCTCAGAGATGGAAAGGCCCTACCAGTGAGTGGGCGGGGCTTCCAGAAGCAGGGGTGGGGAGCTAGTTCCATGGGGCATCCTGAAGCCAGGCCCAGGACCACCCCTTCCCCAGTCTTTGCTGGGAGAACCCTGCCAGGTGGCCACGGGAGGGCTCCAAGGATGGGTTGCATCAGGGTAAGTGACCTCGGTGGTTTGGAGTCCAGGACAGTCCTTGGAGTCCAGGACAGTCCTTGGAGTCCCAAGCCAGATTAGAGAGGGTTGAAAAGGGAGTGGGAGGGAGGAGGGGCCCGCATCCTTGGGAGGGGAGGTGGAGGGGGCAAGGGTGGAGGGAGGCCCTCGCTGTTCAAAATGGCAGGGCACATTTATGTGGGGGCTGGAGCCAGTGACCAGAAGTGCATGCAGAGGGTGACAAGATGTAGAGGCGTTCCTGAGGAAGCGAGGGGGCTCAGGTGGAGGGGCCACTCCTCCACAGCAGGGAAGCATGGCCCACAGGAAGGGAAGGGGGTTCTTAATCCTCTGCGGAAGACTTTGGCTGAGGGAGGGAGGGGGTGCCGGGAGATCCCGGTTTGAAATGAATGCTGAGTGCCTGGCGCTTCCCCTGGTCGGCGAGGGAGGGGCCGCTGACATTTGCCAGGGCGTGGGCGCGCCTGTCTGGTCCCTGAGCTAGACGGCAAAGTACACAGGCAGACGAAGGGGTCCTACGCGGGGGCGCAGGAGTCAGGCGGATTTTATTGACCGGACAGCAGGCCGGGGCTGTGAGCAGCGCCTGGAAGCCGCAGCAGCTCCTCCTGGGTCAGGCGCGGAGGCGCGAGGGGGCGTGGGGTCCCTGTCAAGAAGGTTCGGGGGCCAGGCAGGGCCAGCCAAGGCGGTTTGCTGCGGGGACCACGGCTGGGCGGGAGACGTCTCTCCGAAGTCTCTAGCGAGAACAGAGCAAGGCCGTGGGGAGGGGGCCGTGCGCCCTCCACCGCCGCCCCCGGATGCCAGGGTGGAGCCTGTCCCAGGAAAGCCTTTGTGAGAGCGGAGCGGGGGATGAAAGGGCCCGAGGGTGCCCCCTAAACGCGCAGCTCGGTGCTCTGGCTCAGACCTCCCGAGACCCCCTTGCCCGCGATGGTCCTGGCCTCCTCCCCTCTCACGTACCTGGCCGGCTCCGCCGAAGTCCAGGGACTCGGGTTCGAGTGCAGGCTCCGGGGCGCGCGGGCTCCCGGGCACACGGACGGGGATCCCTGCCTCGGAGCTCCTGCGTCGCGCCTCCCACAGCTCCTGAACCCACGAGGGCGGCAGGAGAGGAGCCTCGCGGGCCGCGGGCCCGGGGGAGAGCATGTCCCTGGCCACGGTCTCGGCGGCCGGGTGCAGCGCGCGGCGCCACAGGTAGGGTGAACGGCGCAGCCCCATGAGCAGGCCGGCGGCGCGGCCCACCGTGTGATAGCGGGGACTCGCCACGTGCTTGTACCAGGCACTGGCGGGCAGCGGCAGCAGGAGCAGGAGCAGCGGCAGTGCCAGCCGCAGCCGGCTGGCGGGAGCCTCCCGCACTCCCCGGCCCGGCGCCAGGGCGCTCGAGTCGACGGCCGCCCTGCGGGGCGGGCCACGAACCGACTCGGTTGGGTTTGGGCGCGCAGCGGAGTTGGGACGCCGGGTACCTGAGCCCAGGAGGCAGGAGGCTAGAGGCGAGCCGTGGGTCCCCTGCGGCTCCAGCTTTAACTGCTCGGTGGCCCCGCCTCGGTCCGCCCCTGCGGTACCCGCTGGGCTCCCCAGACGGGGGGAGGGACAGAGGGAGGAGAGGGAACCCCGGCAGCTGGTGGAGGACATGGGTTCCTGAACACCTCACTGAGTAGGCCGCTGATTGGAACTGGACTCGAGGCTCCCCTAGGGGGCCATGTCCCTTTTTCTGCCTGCTCAGCCTCCTCCCCCGAGGAGTGGAAGTGCCAGGGAGGGGGTCCTGGGACCATGGGCCTCAGAGGCCACTGATGAGGTAGTAGGGGTGAGGGAACGCCCCTTTAGCCAGAGCTCCTGCAGGCGGGTGCCAGCAGAGCAAATGCCCAGGGACCCGTAGAGCTACAGTGGCTATCACAGGAGGGTTATGGGGTGCCCTCAGCACCATTCAAGACCCCTCTGGGTGATTCCCTGCAAGAGTTGTCCCTTGTCCATGCCTAGCACAGCTCCCAAAGCTGTCCCCACATCCTGTCCTGTCTTCTGCCATCGCCTGTTTCTCTCCACCAATCCATCTCCCAGCATAGCTCCCAAAGCTGTCCCCACATCCTGTCCTGTTTTATGTCATCACCTGCTTCTCTCCACCAATCCATCTCCCAGCAGAGCTGAATGGAGGCTTAGAAGCCTCATGTTGGCCACACCAAGCCAACCCTGAGGTCTCTGCTTCCCCGAGGCCTCCAGGAGAAAGAGTCAACCTTTTCATGAACCTCTAACTCTGAAGGGGCAGGACAAGACCTTACAGACTTCCAGAGCCTCGTCCCTGGGCATGGTCCCCCAGAGAACTTTCTCCAGCCAGTCTCAATTTTTGTCTGAACCAACAGCCTGTGGCTTTGCCTGCCTCTATGCATCTGGGAGTATCGTTCTCTCCCTCTCAGCCTGGCTAACTCCTATTCATCTTCCAGGATTCCACTAAATGGCCCAGGTCCTTGGCCAGGGGCGGTGGCTCATGCCTGTAATTCCAGCACTTTGGGAGGCTGAGGCAGGTGGATCACCAGAGTTCAAGACCAGCCTGACCAACATGGTGAAACCCCATCTCTACTGAAAATTTAAAAAATTAGTTGGGTGTGGTGGTGAGCAGCTGTAATCCCAGCTGCTTGAGAGGCTGAGACAGGAGAATCGCTTTAATCCGGGAGGCAGAGGTTGCAGTGAGCCGAGATTCTACCACTGCACTCCAGCCTGGGCAAAAGAGCAAGACTCCTCTGTCTCAAAAAAAAAAAAAAAAAAAAAAAAGGCACAGGGCCAGACAGTTCCCCAGAATATCCCTCTATGCCCACCTGGGCTTAACAGCCCCCTCTCAGCCAGGCGACGTGGCTCATACCTGTATACCCAGCACTTTGGGAGGCTGAGGTGGGCAGATCCCCTGAGGTCAGGAGTTCGAGACCATCCTGGCCAACATGGTGAAACTCCATCTCAAAAAAAACTAGCTGGGTGTGGTGGCATGCCCCTGTAGTCCAGATATTCAGGAGGCTGAGGCAGGGAAATTGCTTAAACGTGGGAGGCGGAGGTCTGAGCTGAGATCATGCTCAGACCAAGAGTATCTTTTTGAGACAAGATACTCTGTCTCAAAAAAACAAACAAAAAAACAGCGCCCTCCCACAGGGCAGAGGACTCTGAATCCAGCCCCCTCTCAGTAACCACAACAGTCATGGGGCAGCCCCTGGGTCCCAGACACCAGTAACCTCATTTCGAGTCACCATTAACCATCTCAACTTGACCTCCAGACAGCGCCGTGAATGCAACTATTATTGACTCCACTCCCCAACGAGGAAACTGAGGCCCAGGGAGACGTTACCTGCCCCAGATCATGTTGGGTAAATGGTGGAGGTGAGATACATGCTAGCTCGTGAGCCCAGGAGCCTCAGCTTGGGAAGCAGGGTATCCCTGTCCAGAAGGGCACAGAAGGGCTGGGGGCAGGTTGGGCATGGTGGCTCATGCCTGTAATCTCAGCACTTTAGGAGGCCAAGGTGGGTGGCCAAGGTGGGTGGATCGCTTGAGGCCAGGAGCTCAAAACCAGCCTGGCCAATACAAAACTTAGCCGGGCGTGACGGTACACACCTGTAGTCCCAGCTACTCGGGAAGCTGAGGCAGGGAAATCATTTGAATTTGGGAGGCAGTGGTTGCAGTGAGCCAGGATGGAGCCACTGCACTCCAGCCTGGGCGACAGAGCAAGACTCCATCCCAAAAAACAAATAAACAAAAATGGAAGGGCTGGGGGCAGAGTCAGGCCAACTCCTGAGGCGTGAGGGGCCCAGGGGCTCTAGTGAGCCTGAGGAGGTTTAGAAGCAGCAGCCCTCCTCACAAAGGCCCTCCCTGTTCGGGGCATGGTGAGATGCCAGCCCAGCTTGACAGTCGCAGCTGAGGGCAAGAGGATAAAGCTCTCGGCCTCTCCTGCCTCAGTTTCCTCATCTGTAAACAGGGTAGAAACAGTGGTCACTTCATCATCTCGTTGACATTGATAATTCAGAGATGGGTCTGGGAACTGAGCTGTGCCTGGTACCCAGTGGGCACTCAATGAACGCTGTGGCTGGGATCTAGCCTTGCTGTGCCAGGGGATGACCACCCCCAGCCTGTCAGGAAACACTGTGATGGGGCAGAATGGGGGATGCAAATGGAGCTGTCTGCACCACCTGGAGGACCCCAGGGACCAGAGGCCCTGCAAGAAGCTGTCCTCGCCACGCTCCCCGAGGGCCCCTTGTCCTTGAGAGATGCCTGGAGTGTGTGGTGGGCGGGCAACACAGCACGATACAGGCCAGAGCCAGGTCCCATCAGGGTCCCTTGGTGCTGCCGCCCGCTCCCAGCTAAGGTGATGTGGGCGTCTCTGGAGCCCTGGGGGGCTGTAGCCCAGTCCAGAGAGGGTCCAGGATGCCCCCTGGAGGTGGCCTGAGTAGCTTCTGCAGGGGGAACTTCGGAAACTGATCAATGAAAGTCTAATGTGGGATGGAAGTCCCTGTGACAGAAAACAGGAGAGCTGTGACAGCATAGACACATCTCAAAAATGCAATGGTGTACAAAGGAAAAAACTCCCTGCAGCACGGTAGGTTCCGTGTGCTGCCATTTTCTGAGCTTAAACCCCAGCAGTGGGCTGGGCGAGGTGGCTCACACCTGTAATCCCAGCACTTTGGGAGGCCAAGGTGGGCGGATCACCTGAGGTCAGGAGTTCGAGACTAGTCTGGCCAACATGGTGAAACCCCATCGCTACTAAAAGTACAAAACTTAGCGGGGCACCTGTAGTGTCAGCTACTCAGGAGGCTGAGACAGGAGAATCCCTTGAACCCAGGAGGCAGAGGCCCCAGTGAGCTGAGATCACACCACTGCACTGAGCCACTGCTCAAGGCAGGCACCTGCCTGCCACAGGCACGAAGCCTGGCCCCAAACAGGAACTCCCTGGTAAGGAGGAAATGAATGATCAAATCTGTTTTGTCATCTTTAAAATTACTGGCCAGGTGTGGCATGGTGGCTCATGTTTGCAATCCCAACACTTTGGGAGGCGGAGGGGGAGTGACGGAGTAGCCTGGGCTTTTTTTTTTTTTTTTTTTTTTTTTTTGAGACGGAGTCTGTCTCTGTCACCCAGGCTGGAGTGTCGTTCTGGGATCTCGGCTCACTGCAACCTCCGCCTCCAGGTTCAAGAAATTCTCTTGCTTCAGCTTCTCAAGTAGTGGGATTACAGGCATGCACCACACCCAGCTAACTTTTGTATTTTTAGTAGAAATGGTGTTTCACCTTGTTGGCCAGGGTGGTCTCAACCTCTTGACCTCATGATCTGCCCACCTGGTCTTCTCAAAGTGCTGGGATTACAGGAGTGAGCCACCACGCCCAGCCCACTGCTGGGATTTAAGCTTAGAAAATGGTCTTTTCGCTCTTTTTTTTTTTTTTTTTTTGAGAAGGAATCTCTCTGTGTTACCCAGGCTGGAGTGCCGTGGTGAGATCTCAGCTCACTGCAACCTCTGCCTCGCAGGTTCAAGAGATTCTTCTGCCTCAGCCTCCTGATAGCTGGGACTACAGGCATGCGCCACCACGTCCAGCTAAGTTTCGTATT
Organism: Leontopithecus rosalia; assembly: GCA_028533165.1. Classification (NCBI taxonomy): domain Eukaryota; kingdom Metazoa; phylum Chordata; class Mammalia; order Primates; family Cebidae; genus Leontopithecus; species Leontopithecus rosalia. Next base: position 109,078,715 of record CM052660.1, on the reverse strand, counting down.
TTTAGTAGAGTTGGGGTTTCACCATATTGGCAAGGCTGGTCTTGAACTTCTGACCTCATGATTTGCACAATCTCAGCGACCCTGGCCTGGTTCAAGCAATTCTCCTACCTCAGCCTCCCAAGTAGCTGGAATTACAGTTATGCACCACCATGCCTAATTTTCTATTTTTTTTTTTTTTTAAGTAGAGATGAGGTTTCTCCATGTAGGTCAGGCTGGTCTTGAAGTCCTGACCTCAGGTGATCTGCCTGCCTTGGCCTCTCAAAGTACTGGGATTATAAGTGTGAGCCACCACATCTGGCCTACAATTTCTTTTTTCTTTTTTTTGACACAGAGTCTTGCTCAGTTGCCAGGCTGGAGTGGCACTATCTCAGCTCACTACAACCTCCAACGTTCAGGTTTAAGTGATTCTCCTTCCTCAGCCTCTGGAATAGCTGGAATTACAGGTGCAAGGCACCACACCTGGCTAATTTTTTTTATTTTTAGGAGAGATGGGGTTTCTCCTGTTATCCTGACCATGCTGGCCAGGATGGTCTCGATCTCTTGACCTGGTGATCTGCCCGACTCAGCCTCCCAAAGTGCTGGGATTACAGGTGTGAGCCACCACACCCAGCCTAAAAATTTTTTTTGTAGAGACAGGGCCTGATTATGTTGGCCAGTCTGGTCTGATTTTGTTGGCCAGCTAAACTCTGGCCAGCAACCAGGCCACCCCAGCCCCGCAAAGCGCTGGAATTACAGGCTTGAGCCACTGTGCCTGGCAGCTTTTTTCAGTTAAGTGGAGAAACTGGGGCTTCAAGCCCATTTCTGCCTGTTTCTAAAGTCCAAGCTCACTGGGCTTGGATCACTTGAGCCCAGGAGGTTGAGGCCTCAGTGAGCTGTGACTGTACCATTGTGTTCCAGAGAGCGCAAGACCCTGTCTCAAATAAATAAGTAAAGTTCAGGCCTCTTCTACGGTATACTGCCTTTTTTCTTTTTTTGAGACGGAGTTTTGCTCTCGTTACCCAGGCTGGAGTGCAATGGTGCGATCTCGCCTCACCGCAACCTCCGCCTCCTGGGTTCAGGCAATTCTCCCGCCTCAGTCTCCTGAGTAGCTGGGATTACAGGCACGTGCCACCACGCCCAGCTAATTTTTGCATTTTTAGTAGAGACGGGGGTTTCACCATGTTGGCCAGGATGGTCTTGATCTCCTGACCTTGTGATCCGCCCGCCTCGGCCTCCCAAAGTGCTGGGATTACAGGCGTGAGCCACTGCGCCCAGCCACTGCCTTTTTTCTAGAAGAGTTCAGATCTGGACCAGCCTTCTGGACGGCAGAGGGAGGAAGGTCCTGAGTGTGCCTGGCCTCCAAGGGTAGGGAGGAGGCCCTGAACAGCCGCATCCATACAAACCCACCCTGTGCTGCGCCCAGCGTAGAGGACACGTTCTGTTCCTGCCTTCTAGAGGCCCCTCCTCGGCAGGACTGGCACGACTGCCCTGGGCTGGGAGATGGACATCACCGCGCTGCCCTTCGTGTTGTCTTTCACGTAGGGGTTTGAACAGGGCATTAGGGAAATGGAGGCGGGACCAGGCTTCTGCGTGTTCCAAATACCAGAGCTTGGCCTCCTGAGTTGGCCAGAATTAGCAAACGCAAATACAGCACGTCCAGTTAAACGTGAATTTCAGGTACACGAAGAGCCGCGTTTTAGTATGAGTCTAGCCCATTAATATCTGGACTATAGTTACACTAAGACATGACTCCTTGTTCAGCTGAGATTCAAACCGGGTGTCCCGTGTTTCATCTGGCAACGCCAGTCCGTGGAGCCCAGCGAGGGTTGACATTACTACACGCGTGGCCCTGAGGAACCAGGGACAGCCCGGCCAAGCGGGCGGCGCGCACTTCCGAGTGGCCGGCTCGGGCTAGAGCGGCCACGGCCCGGGACCCCGCTCTAGCCGACGCCTCGGTTGGGGCGGAAGTCGCGACGCGCACTTCCGCCAGGCGGGCCCGTTGCTGGGCGGGGCGCTGACGTTAGACCGGAAGGGGCGGGCCCGCCGGGAGCCAGGCCGCGCGGCGCCGCGCCGGCCGGGAGGGGGCCGGAGTCTGGACCATGGCGGCGGCGGCTGGTACCGAGGGGCGGCGCGCGGCCCTGGAGGCGGCGGCGGCGGCACCCGAGCGGGGCGGAGGGAGCTGCGTGCTGTGCTGCGGAGACCTGGAAGCTACGGCGCTGGGCCGCTGCGACCACCCGGTGTGCTACCGCTGCTCCACCAAGATGCGGGTGCTCTGTGAGCAGCGCTACTGCGCCGTGTGCCGGGAGGAGCTGCGCCAGGTGCGGGGCGCCGGGGGCGCGGCTCGGGGGCGCGGCTCGGGGGCGGCGGGGCTCCTGGCGGCTGGAAGGGGACTTTGCCTCCCTACGGTCCGGCCACGGGCGCCGGCTTCCGAGACAGGCCTGAGGGCCACCCGGGGCGGAGTCCCGGCCGTACGGCTGACGGCGGGTCGTTGGGGCTGGGAGGCAGGAGGCGGCCGAGCGGGTTGGAGGGCGAGCATGCCCTGCGGGGACAGTCTGGGGACTTCCCCTGCGTCCCTGGGATTCCTGCCGGGCACAGGAAGGGGGCCTGATCAGATGGAGAACTCTGTGACCTGCTCGTCTTCGGGAGTTTCTCTCCCAGGGGCCTCCATTCATGTGGAGGAAACAAGGCCAGGGGGATCCTCCGGGTGCCGTCCGCCCTGGAAGCAGAGCGTCAAACCCTGGGAATTCCCAGCCCAGCTGTTTCTGGGCCCTCGTTGGGTGACCCTGAGCAAAATTCCAAGACTAACGTTTTCCTCGACACCAGGCTCGGAAGGAGACCCACTTACCGGAGGGGAAGGTCTCCTCCCGGTTCTTGGCGGGAAGGGAGAAAAGCGTTGGGAAGCTCTCCTCCTCGCCGCCTCCTTTGACTCTCATCTCTAAAGTGAATGGGAGACGTTTTTGACTGTCCAGACTTGGAAGCCCTGGAGGGGTCAGAGGGTACCATGCAGTGTTCCCCCACCCTCCCTGCACTGCCTGCTGCTGGCTGTAGGCACCTGGCTGGAGCCCCTTGGTTTGCTGAGCTTAGAGATTTGTTTGCTTCCAGCATTGTGAAATTCTCGCGGTTTGTTCGTAGGGCTGGTGACAGCTGCCAGGATTTTCTAACTTTCCTTTTCCTCGAAGTGATGCAGAGCAGTATTGGGGGATAAATTGGTTCTTTCCTTTTTTCCTCTTCTTTCATTTTTTGAAAGTAGACATTCCGTCAAAGGAGCTGGAGAGATGCTGCTATTTTCTGAGCAGTTTGTGGGCATCTACCCCGTGCCCTTTTTGGAAAAAGACATTTGGAGATGCTGTCAGTCGTGTGACAGAAAGAGGCAGACCCAGACCCGGGCGAGATCTAGGCTGCAGGAACAGTCACAGAGGACCTTAGCCGGTGGCTTACTCAGAGGGCGCTTCCTGGCTTTGCCAGAGCCTGGCTTGCCGGCCAGGCCTGCATAGCATGACGTCACTCCAACAGCCGGGTTTCCCAGCACACCTGTAGCTTCCCTCAGGAAAGGAGATGCTAAGGAGTTTTTGGCACATGAGGTGCCGGGCAGGCTGCAGGTCTGATGCAAGACCTGAGTGAACATCTACATATGCTTACTCTAGCAGCCTCTGCCCACTGTCATTCCTCGCAGGCCCCACACCCTCCAGGACTCCGTGGCCTGGGGCTGTTGACAGGAGCTGTCAGCCGGGGTGTGGTTTGGCACTGGGTGCCCTCAGCTGAGCCTCGGCTTCCTCTCAGGCCTGTCCCCACCTTGCTGGGCTGAAGGAGGGGTTCTGGGAGGTTTGCTGTTGGCTGCTCCCCTCTGCTTTGCATTCTTCCTGTTTTTGCTGCTTCAGTCTAGCCTCCTTTTTCCTCGGCGTCATCCCGAGTGTGTTCTGTGCCCCATGCGTGCTCAGGAATTCCCACTGCAGCCCTCAGCTCCTGAATCCTGGCGTTGCCTTGGCCTTCCTCAGGGGACTGAGGCTTTTCGCAAATTGGAAGGAAAGTGCCCAGGACGCCCTGTGGAATCGGCCGACTCCATGTGCTTAGTTCCACACACCTGGACCTGGGCCTTCCCAGCAGAGGCCACCACTGCTGCTCAGGCGAGCCAGATCGGCCCGACCCCTGGCAGGCACTGAGGGTGGAAGCTGAGGCTGGTTCCCCTCTGTGGGAGGTGGGGGCGCCAGTCTCATCCCTGGGGTGGTGGAGCCCCAGGTTCTGGGCCTCTTTTCTGGCCACATCTTTCTTGACGGCTGGTTCCTGCTGTTTGCATCTTGTTCTCCAGCTTACACTGGTCCCTGGTGTTACTACGGGAGACCTGATGGGGCTGCAGACCCCCCAGGGCAACCCACCCCCACCTCATAGGGAGGCTGTGGGAGGGGTGAGGAGGGCCAGCCCACAGCCACCCAAGGGCCCAGGTCAGGAGGGTGACCTGCTAGCTTGGGTCATGCTTCCCTACTCCTGCTGTCCCTCCCTATCCCCAGTGGCCCTGGCCCTCTCTGTAAGATGCTCCCTGCTGCTGTCCCCATCTGGGCTCCTTGGAGGTCTAGGCTCTCTAGATGGCCCTGGGAGCCATCCCCAGGGGACCCTTCCCCACGTGTGGGCGGGCTGTCACTGCCACCTCACTCTGCTAGCCCATACAGCTGTCCTTTTGTGTGCCTATGGCATGTTGGGGGGTGTGGGTCGGCAAGGCCCCAGGCAGACACCACACCTGTCCCTGTGGGGGGCCAGGGGTGCCTCCTGTTCCTGAGCAGGCCTCTCCCATCTGCTTCTCATTCTCCTTGAGGCCTGACCTGGCCATCTCCAGGGTTCACACGGGGTGCCCTTCCCCCATCGCTGGCTGCCTAGCCCATCCCCAAGCTTCTCCCCATGGTTTCTGTATTTCTGTTCTCAGATGTACAATCCTCTCCCTCTCTCTAGGGGTGACCTAGAGCTGTTGCCTCCCTGTGCAGTCCCAGCCCAGCCATCTCCCCCAGCCCCCAAGTCCCACCCTGGCCATCTCCCACCAGCCACTAAATCCCACTCCCAGCCATCTTCCCCAGCCTCCATGTCCCCTCCTCTCAGCCTGGCTGTGCTGACGTGCCACCAGGCTGGGAGGGTCTTGCTGGTTGGCTCCTCAGTGGACCGTGCCTAACTCCAGCCTGGCCACCATGCTGTAGGGCGCAGTCTTGTCCAGCCCCCTCCTCACCCTCTGCTAGGGGCGGGTCCTCTGCCTCCAGCTGCTCCCTGGCTTCAGAGAGGCTCCCTTGACCAAGTCCGCCAGCCCCACCATTGCCATCCCACACAGGTTTCTCAGGGCTTGCTATCGCATGGGGCGTGGGTGCCTCCAGGCAGCAAGGACAGAGGAGTCTACGTGCTCCTCAGCGGGGCCTGGCACTGTGCCCAAACAGGCGGCACTCTGAAGATGCACGAGTGGAGGTTGGCTGCATGTTAGGGGTGCCTGGGATGCCCCGTGCCCGCAGCCTGAGGGGTTGCCACCCAGGGTGGATGAAAGCGTGTGGCTGGAGGGGTGCCAATGTGGGGAGGCAGGGCCGGGGCGCCCCTGGCATGGGTTTCCTCTAGGGAAGGAAGTTGTGTCTCCTCGGAGTCTGACGGACTTGGCTGCTTTTTGGCAGTCTCGGGGGCTTCCCTCACAGCCAGACGCTGGCTTCCTCGCCCGCCCGTGCTACTTCAGGAGCTGTGGCGGGGGAGTGGCCCGTCTGGTTCCCGGGAGTCCCGGCACTCAGCTCCCCTAGGAGGCTCATGCTCTGGATTCTGGCAGCACCCTGAGTGGCTCTGCAGAGTGTACCCATGAGGCTCAGGCTGGAGAAGCTCCCTTGGGACTAGAAGGCAGGGCTGGGTGTCAGCTGCCCTGAGGGTAGCTGCTGTGAAAAGAGGCCGCACAGTGCCTGGGGCCTTTCCCGATGTTTGGGGTGCGCTGAGATGCTGCTCAGAAGGAGGAGAGCTGGGGGACAGATCAGGGTGGTGTGGCCCCATGGTGAGAGACTCTGTAATGGGGCTCTGGGGCGGGGCTGCAACTCCATCTGAAGGCGTGGGAGGCAGCTGTGATGAGGCGCCCATCTAAGCCCAGTGTGTGATGGGGACAAAGAGGTGGCCTAGTTCATCCTGCCCAGCCTTGCCTGATGTGACAAGGGCAGGAAAGGTCTGGGCTGCCGTTCCTGCAGCTCGAACTGTTCACCCCGCCCTTGCAGAGCTGACTTCTGTCTGCGGGGTGGGGGCATCCTCACAGCACAGCAGCCTGTCATGGCAGAAGTGGAGGCTGAGCTCTCCTGGTGCTCCTGACCCTCCCGGGGAGCCAGCTTTAACTACCCGCTCTGGGGGACAGAGATCACCCCAGGGCCCCCCCGAGCACGGGTGGGACTGGCTCTCCCTGCCAGGCCTCAGGTTTCCCAACTTCACAGCCGTTCTGGCCCGACGTCCTTGGCTGAGGCTAAATGTAACGTGACCTTAGTGTGATCCTTCCGAAGGTGAGGATGTCCCCTGCCCTGGTTGTGCCTGTGAGGCCTCAAGCTGCTCTCAGGGCCCTGAGCCGAGGCACGTGACCAGTGCCAGGCTTGGGACAGTGGCAGAGCCAGAAGGGGGCTTGACCAACCCAAGAGGTGGGGTGGCACCTATCTCCACAGGTGCCCCACAGGTGTGGGGGCACTGAGGGTCCTTGCCAGCAGGGCTTTGTGAAGACCAGGAGTGCTGAGCTGAGCGAAGGCACCTGGGCCATCTGGAGGCACAGGGCAGACAGGGGCAGGTCCTCCCACAGCCAGCTCTGCAGGTCCTGAGACCCCTGGGAAGGGGCTCATGCAGAGGCTTTGCAACGCCTGCTACGTGTGCATGGAGCTGAGGTGGCCGGCTTGAGCCTTTGGCCGTGGAGGCTCCATGGAAACGTGGGTGTGGGGGCGTCAGACGGGGTGGCTGGGCCTTGTCACCTGATGCATCCCCTGCTGGCTGCGATTGGTATTCTCAGCAGCTGCTTGGAACACATCTCTTTTCTGTCCGGGAAAGCAACGCAGTGACAGCTGCTCTGTTCCCAGAAGGGTAGAGCTGATGGGTGAGGGCCCTCGCCGGTGAGGCAAGGCCGCTTTGGGACTGGCCTGGCCACCCACTGGTGGAGAGGCTGGGCGTTGTGTCTCTGTGCTCTGCCCCTGGCCACTGTCTGCCGCTGTCTGCTGGGGCCTCCCAGGAGGGTTCCTGATGCCTCCCTTCTACTTAGAGGGGCTGTGAGGGCTCCCTTGCCTCTGAACCTCTGTGGCATCCCAGGTGGGGGTCCCATCCCAGCCCTGCTCACCACCCCTCTGGTCTTTGGCTTTAGGTGGTCTTTGGGAAGAAGCTTCCTGCCTTCGCCACCATTCCCATCCACCAGCTGCAGTATGAGAAGAAATACGATATCTACTTTGCAGATGGAAAGGTGTATGCATTGTACAGGTGAGCAAGGCCTCTCCCTGGCTCCCGGCCTCCCCATGTCTGGCGACGCTCACCAGGTCCTCCTGGGGGTAGAGCTGGAGGGCGTGCTGGGGAAGACATGCTCAGGTGGCACAGCACCTGCTTCGGGGGCTCCTTGAGGGGCTCACAAGCTTGTGTGAGCCAGGCCCGTGGCCTGAAAACCCAGTAAAGGGCATAGCTGTCCCAGGGCTGGTCTCCCAGGGGAGGGGCAGCTCATGGGCTCAGGGCTAGGGCCAGGCTTCTGACCCAGGCCGTGCGCAGGCTCAGCCATGGTCTCCTGGGTCACAGACTCCAGCCCACCCGTGGTCTTGTGTCTGGCCTGGGTCATGGGCCTGGGGCCTGGTAAGTGGCCCCACTTCCAGCGGTTACACTGAATGTCCTGGGACCGTGGGCGGCTCTCGGTGTCTCCCTAGGCAGCTGCTGCAGCATGAGTGCCCGCGGTGCCCCGAGCTGCCGCCCTTCAGCCTCTTCGGGGACCTGGAGCAGCACATGCGGAAGCAGCACGAGCTCTTCTGCTGCCGGCTGTGCCTCCAGCACCTCCAGGTGTGCCCCCCGGAGACCCCAGAGAGCGCCCAGGTGGTGGGTGGTGCAGGGGATGCAGCCACACATCTGGGAGGGGCTCGGCCACCTGCTGCCTCTGGCCCTGGGCGGCCCCCGCGAAGGTCAGGCTGCACATAGCAGGGGGCCTCTGGCAGGGCCCTCTTGGCCCCTGCTGCTCCACTGCTGGCCCGTGGGAAGAGGCGGGAGGCCTGGGTCCCCCAGCCTGTGCCCAGCCCCCTGTGCTCTGCAGATCTTCACATACGAGCGCAAGTGGTACTCCCGCAAGGACCTGGCCCGGCATCGCATGCAGGGGGACCCTGACGACACGTCGCACCGCGGGCACCCGCTCTGCAAGTTCTGCGACGAGCGCTACCTGGACAACGACGAGCTGCTCAAGCACCTGCGCCGCGACCACTACTTCTGCCACTTCTGCGATTCTGACGGCGCCCAGGACTACTACAGGTGGGCAGGCAGCGCACAGATGGATGACCCTCCCGCCCCCCGGCCGCGGCTGGGGGCTGGCCAGGCTGCAATACTCCTCCTGACACCCCATCTCCTGCCAGCGACTACGCCTACCTGCGCGAGCACTTCCGCGAGAAGCACTTCCTGTGTGAGGAGGGCCGCTGCAGCACAGAGCAGTTCACTCACGCCTTCCGCACGGAGATCGACCTCAAGGCCCACAGGACGGCCTGCCACAGCCGCAGCCGCGCTGAGGCGCGCCAGAACCGCCAGATCGACCTGCAGTTCAGCTACGCGCCTCGGCACTCGCGTCGGAACGAGGGTGAGCAGGCGCCTACCCTGGACAGCCCTGGGGTGGGGCTGTGACCACGCCCTGCTCTGGAGCCTCAGACCAAGCTGCAGATGTGGAAGGTGACCTCCTGCCCTCTGGCCAGGCTGGAGCCCCTGAGCACCCCGTGTGTGCCAGGAGCACTTCCTCCCTCAGAGTCTCAGATCTACTGCCCTGGGTGCCTGGGGCCTTTCCCTGAACCAGGAGGTTTGTACTGAGCACCTGCAGAGATCACCAGGGACTGGGGGCCCTACTCCTACTCCTCTCCCGTCCCCCGTTCCCGTAACTCAGCACCTAGGTCGTTGAGGCCTGTGGCCGGCGTGGACCCTGCAAGGCACCTGTGCCATCCCTCGGTCTCATGTGCACTGTGGGTGGGCAAGCCTCTGCTGCCCAGGCCTGAGCATTGGCCGGGTGTGGCCTTGACGGCAGGCCTGTCCCTCCTGCTGTTGTCCTGGGGTCCTGGGAAGTGACGGGCTGTCTGCTGGCCGCAGGGGTCGTCGGTGGCGAGGACTACGAGGAAGTGGACAGGTACAGCCGCCAGGGCCGAGCGGCCCGGGCCGGCACTCGTGGAGCCCAGCAGAGCCGCCGAGGAAGCTGGAGGTACAAAAGGTGGGGGGCCTTGTATGCCGCTGACATTCTTCTGTGGTGACCGTGGCCAGTGGCCAAGCCGGGAGCAGGGATGGGGTCAGGGATTGTGGCCAGAGATTCTGGGGTCCTGAGTGGCAACAGGGTCTCCTCAGTGTCCTGTGCACAGAAGTTTCTTCTTCTTCCTTCCAGTTCCAGCCGCAGCCAGATCCCAGGGTTGGTGTGGGTGAAAGGGGCCTTTGGCAATTGGGCAGTCACAGCAGCTGTCCAAGGAAGCACTGGCCTGGCAGGCTCTGAAGGGCATCAGACCCCAGATACTGTCCCACACACTGGGCCCAGGCACTGCCCATGCTCAGCCTGAAGGCTGGCCTTCTTGTCCCAGGGAAGAAGAGGACCGGGAAGTAGCAGCTGCAGTCCGGGCCTCCGTGGCCGCGCAGCAGCAGGAGGAGGCACGCAGGAGCGAGGATCGGGAGGAAGGTGGCTGGCCCAAGAAGGAGGAGGCAGCGGTTCGCGGTCCCGAGGAGCCCCGGGGCCCCCGGCACCCACCCCGGACTCAGGGCGAAGGCCCAGGTGAATCAGCCCTACCTGGGGGTAGCTCTGCCCACACCAGAAGGCCAGTGGCCAGCTCTTAACAAGCTTGGTACCTGGGACCTTTACCTGGGATGTCGAAGAGCACCCTGTGCTCCCAGTCCCCACACCCTGACCTAGGGGCCTTGTGTTTCTCATAGGTTCCAAGGAAACCTCGACAAATGGCCCTGTAAGCCAAGAGACCTTCCCGGTGACAGGCCCAGCCACCCCAGGGTGTGTGTGGGTGCCCATGGGTGAATGGTGCATGGGCAGGTGGGTGCGGGCAGCCACAGGTGGGTGCTAGGAGGGCAGGTGTGGAGCCACAGAGCCTAATAGCCACTGACCAGCTCCCTTCCCTGTGCCCAGCCCCCTCCCACCACCCAGCCCGAAGCTCAAGGACGAAGACTTCCCCAGCCTCTCTGCCTCCACTTCCTCCTCCTGCTCCACTGCAGCAACCCTGGCCTCTGTGGGGTTGGCGCTGCCATATGCCATCCCTGCCAGGAGCAGGAATGCCTTCCAGGAAGAGGACTTCCCCGCCCTGGTGTCCTCGGCGCCCAAGCCTGGCACCACCACCACCAGCCTTGTTTCTGCCTGGAACAGCAGCAGCAGCAGCAAGAAGGTAGCGCAGCCCCCACCCTCAGCACAGGCTGCCAGCAGCAGCCAACCCACCAGGAAGGCTGGGAAGGGGAATAGGGGCAGCAGGAAGGGCGGCCTGCCCCTCACAGAGGAGGAGGAAGGTGGCAGCCCAGCCGCACAGGAGCCTCGAAGCACACGCCCCATGGGCTCCGTGTCCTCCGCGCTGCGGCCAGCCTCCACTCAGCTCTCTAAGGTTGGCAAGAAGAAGAAAGTGGGTTCAGAGAAGCCCAGCACGGCCTCGCCACAGCCCCCGCCTCCTAGCTGTCCCCCAGGGCCTATACAGGCCCCAGAAGCTCCTGCCACCAGAGCCGAGGGGCCAGTTGCCATCGTCGTTAATGGACACACAGAGGGCCCAGCCCCGGCTCGGAGTGTCCCCAAGGAACCGCCAGGGCTCCCGAGGCCCCTGGGCTCCTTCCCCTGCCCACAGGAAGACTTCCCAGCGCTCGGCGGCCCCTGCCCACCCCGGATGCCGCCACCCCCAGGTATGTGTGCTGGCTCAGGCCTGCTCTCTGGGCATTGGGAGGGGCTGGGATCAGGATGGAGCAACAGGCACAGCCTGCAGCTGGGTGGTGGTGACCCCTATGCACTGCCATCGGCCACCCACGTGACCTGCAGCATGCCCTTACCTGCCTTGCATCCCTTGCCTCTGAGACCGGCCCTCCAGGCACTCGCTGGGACTGAGGGTGCATGAGCTCACGTGGGCTGGGCCTGCCACACCATGAGCATGGCTGTGGACAGAAGCTGGCCCCGGAGGCTGGGCAACCCGCACTCAGCAAGGGCTCTGGGTCTTGTCCTGCCGCCCCTCAGGCTTCAGTGCTGTGGTGCTCCTGAAGGGCACGCCTCCCCCACCCCCGCCGGGCCTGGTGCCCCCTGTCAGCAAGCCGCCACCCGGCTTCTCTGGCCTCCTGCCTAGCCCCCACCCGGCCTGTGTCCCCAGCCCCGCCACCACCACCACCACCATGAAAGCGTAAGTGTAGTGGGGGTTGCCTGGCATCCACTGGGGGCTGGAGGAGGGTACCCTCCCCTTGGGCCACCCTAAAGGCTGAAACCTCCACCTCCTCTTCACCTCCTGACCCCCAGACCCAGGCCGACGCCTGCTCCGCGGGCCTACCTAGTCCCCGAGAACTTCCAGGAGAGGAACCTGCAGCTCATCCAGTCCATCAGGGACTTCTTGCAGAGTGACGAGGCCCGATTCAGCGAGTTCAAGAGCCACTCAGGGAAGTTCAGACAGGTCAGGCGGGCCTGGGGAGTTGAGACGGGTCAGGTTGGCCGGGCGGAGTGGATAGCCCATCTTCATCAGGGCCTGGGCCGGAGGGGATGACTGAGTCCAGCTCTCTGGCAGCAGGGCCTGATCTCCGCAGCCCAGTATTACAAGAGTTGCCGGGACCTGCTGGGGGAGAATTTCCGGAAGGTCTTCAATGAGCTGCTAGTCCTGCTGCCCGACACGGCCAAGCAGCAGGAGCTCCTTTCTGCACACATGGACTTTTGCAGCCGCGAGAAGCCTCCCAGCACCAAGTCCAAGAAGAACAAGAAGAGCGCGTGGCAGACTACCACCCAGCAGACGGGCCTGGACTGCCATGTGTGCCCCACCTGCCAGCAGGTGCTTGCGCATGGGGACGTCAGCAGCCACCAGGAGCTGCATGCTGTCCGGGACGATGACTTCCCCTCCCTGCAAGCCATCGCCAGGATCATCACGTAGCTCCCTCTAGCGTGGCCGGAGCTATTGCACCATGAACGTCCTTCCTCCTTCCTTCCTCTGGGCTGCCAGGCAGCCAGGTAAGGCAGCGGTGAGGCTGCCTGCTCCGGCCTCTTGGTTGGCCAGGCCCACCAGGGAATTGCCAGGACGGTCCACCCACCCTGGCGGCAGACTCAGATGGAAGTCCACCCCTGCCTCACTGGTGGGCCAGTCTTGGTTTGCATTCTTGTGCTTTTGGGAGGCGCCAGGGGAGGGAAGGCCTGGGCTGTTGGGACCTGTTGCTGCTGTCAAAGCCAGAGGTCACGGTGGCCTGATCCAGGCCCTCCCGAAGCTGGGGGCTGCAGTAGCTGCAGGCCCAGAGCTGAAAGCTGCGGCTCCACTGGTGCCAGAGTCAGATGTCACAGGTGTGTGTTGTATAAACAGTTAGCTGTTTCGTGTTTCAAGAATGTTAGGGATTAAAAGCAGACACGAAATTGTGCTACTTGAAGTTGAATCTTTTTATGAGACAAGCTGAATCTGGCATCTCAAACTGCCTCTGACCTTTTCTAAGACAGTTTATCTTCAAATAAATGTATTTTGCAATACTGCACATGACCGGTGTTCTGAGCTTCCGTCTTCCAAGTACATCCTGAAGCCAGATTTAGAAACGGTGGAGGGACGCCTGGAATACTGCAGCAAAATGCTTTGAGCTTAATTACCTGGATCTAGGGCTTTGGAGGGAGACCAGACACATACGAAACCACCTTTCTGCTTCCAGCACATGTAGTAGGAAAAAGCGCTAAATGTAGCCGTATTAAGGCCAAGAATATGTCCTTAGATCAGGGAAAGTAGAAATATTTCTCCGAAGTAAGCAGAAAGGGATCTCGTGTTGACGAAGGGCCAAAGTCAGTGGCCTGCAGAGGGGCTGGGCCAGAGCATGTGGCGGCGTTAGCACTGCCCCGCCCCGAAGCTGGGGACTTGGACAGTGGAATTCAAGTGGTGTCCCCTGGGTGATGGCCATCCTGGGACCAACTAGGAGACAAGAGGCTGGGTAGATGCCACCTGCATTCCCCTCACACCAGACACGCCTCACAGCTGATGCCCACTTTGCAGTCACTGACAGGTTCCAGCCCCACAGAAGAGTAGAGCAGTCTGGGAAATGAGCTGTTTCCCTAAGGTTATTGAAAATAACTTTTTTTTTTGAGCAGGAATTTCACTCTTGTTGCCCAGACTGGAGTGCAATGGTACAATCCTGGCTCACCGCAACCTCTGCCTCCTGGGTTCAAGCAGTTCTCCTATCTCAGCCTCCCAAGTATCTGGGATTACAGGCATGAGCCATCACCGTCAGCTAATTTTGTGTTTTTAGTAGAGACAAGGGTTCTCCATGTTGGTCAGGCTGGTCTTGAACTCCTAACCTCAGGTGATCTGCCGCCTCAGCCTCCCAAGTGCCAGGATTACAGGTATGAACACACCACACCCAACTTGAATAGAACTTATTAGCTGGACACGGTGGCACGTGCCTGTAATCCCAGCTTCTCCTGAGACCAGGATTACAGGTATGAACACACCACACCCAACTTGTAAAGAACTTGTTATTAGCTGTATGTGGTGGCACGTGCCAGTAATCCCAGCTGCTCCTGAGACTGTGAAAGGGTAATTTCTTCAACCGGGACCCTGGAGGTGGAGGCTGCAGTGAGTTGAGGTCGCAGTACTATGCTCCTGCGTGGGTAACAGACAGACTCCATCTGGAGGGAAAACAAAGCTGGGATTGCAGGCATATGCCCCCATGCATGGCTACTTTTTGTATTTTTAGTAGAGATGGGGGGTTTCACTATGTTGGCCAGGCTGGTCTTGAAGGAACTCCTGACTTTGTGCCTGGCCCTTCCCACCCCACCCCCACCACTCTGTCACCAGGCTGGAGTGCAGTGGCACAATATTGGTTCACAGGAATCTCTGACTCCCAGGTTCAAGCCATTCTCCTGCCTCAGCCTCCCGAGAAGCTGGAATTACGGGCATTCGACACCATACCTGCTAATTTTTGTATTTTTTGTAGAGACAGGGTTTCACTATGTTGGCCAGGATGGTCTCAAACTCCTGACCTCAGGTGAGCCTTGGCCTCCCAAAGTGCTGGTATTACAGGCATGAGCCACCATGCCCGGCAAAATGACTTCTTAAAGAAGCGTAGGGCCACAGCCCTATAGGGACATGGGGTGTCCCCTATCACTGTGCTGAGGCATAGGATCCCAGAAGTAAAGAGACAGGACACCAAAGGACTGGAAAAGACAGCTGGGCTCGGTGGGCCATGCCACCTATGAGCGGAGACAGGTGAGGCCCCGAACGTGCAGGAGCATCTGTATTTATTGGGTGTAGGTTAGGCGGCAGGGTAGTGAGGGAGGTCATCTTAAGAACAGTTAGAGGGTCAAGACAATCACGTGTGTTAATAAGCAAAGGGTCCACCCCATTAGGTCACTGAGGCAAGGAGGTGGGCCGTGCACAGCGAAGAGGGTGCAGTGTGCAACATTTCTTATATAGGGGCAGGCTACCTGTAAGGAATTCTACAGGAGGATGCTTTTGAGTCAGCACAGTAGCTAAAGAGCTGGCAGGGTCTACAGCCACCTGCTGGCAGCTTCCAATGATTTCTATAGGAGGAGGATCTGAGCACTATGTAGCTAAATGTAGGGTTGAGGGCCCCACAAGGTCGTGGGGGGTCCCTTATGCTGTGCTGAGCAGGATCCAAGAAATAAAGAGACAGGACACAGAAGTACAAGGAAAACGCAGCTGGGCTCAGGGGGCCACACCACCTATAAGTGGAGTCAGGCGAGGCCCTGAATGTCCAGAAGCATCCGTATTTATTGTGTATAGGTTAGGAGGCAGGGCAGTGAGTGAAGTCATCTTTAAGGACAGTGATAGGGTCGTGAGCAATAAAACATGGGGTCCACCCCCATTAGGTCACCTAGGCCAGGAGGTGGACAGCGCGCAGCAAGGGGCCCGTTCCCACGAAGGCAAGGGCCGTGTGCAATAAGGGGTCCACCCCCATTAGGTCACCGAAGCTTGAAGGTGGGCCATGAGCAGTGAAGAGGGTGCAGTGTGCAATACTTCTATCTATGGGTAAACTACTTCTAACAGATTTATACTTCTATCTATGGGTAAACTACTTTTCTATCTATGGGTAAACAGATTTATAGGAGGATGCTTTTTTTTTTTTCCTCGAGACGGGGTTTCGCTCTTGTTACCCAGGCTGGAGTGCAATGGCGCGATCCTGGCTCACCACAACCTCTGCCTCCTGGGTTCAGGCAATTCTCCTGCCTCAGCCTCCTGAGTAGCTGGGACTACAGGCACGCGCCACCATGCCCAGCTAATTTTTTGTGTTTTTAGTAGAGGCGGGGTTTCACCATGTTGACCAGGATGGTCTCGATCTCTTGACCTCGTGATCCACCCACCTCGGCCTCCCAAAGTGCTAGGATTACAGGCTTAAGCCACCACGCCCAGCCAGGAGGATGCTTTAAATCACACGGCAGTGACAGAGCTGTCAGGGTTACCGCCACCTGCTGGCAGCTTCCAATGGGTTCTATGGGAAGATGCTTTTCAAGCAGCACAGCAGCAAGAGCTGTTAAAGTTCACAGCCACCAAGGTGGATTGCGGGTCTGAGGGCAGCCCTCGCCCTCCGCAAGAACTGGAGCAAGGTCCTATAGCTCCTTTATCAGGAGGAGTGGCTCTCGCCCCAAACCTGCCATACAGCGGGTGTCTTTACAGTACTGAATGCTGCCGCCTGGGCCACAGAGTCTTGGCCTGGTGTAACTGTTTTTCCCTTAAATCATGCTCTGCACTATGTCTGCTCTAGACATTCCTCTGACTGTAAGCAAGATATGCTTTTTTTTTTTTGAGACGGAGTTTCGCTCTTGTTACACAGACTGGAGTGCAATGGCGCGATCTCGGCTCACCGCAACCTCCGCCTCCTGGGTTCAAGCAATTCTCCTGCCTCAGCCTCCCGAGTAGCTGGGACTACAGGCACGCGCCACCATGCCCAGCTAGTTTTTGTATTTTTAGTAGAGACGGGGTTTCACCTTGTTGACCAGGAGGGTCTCGATCTCGACCTCATGATCCACCCGCCTCGGCCTCCCAAAGTGCTGGGATTACAGGCGTGAGCCACCGCGCCCGGCCAAGATATGCTCATATATGTATAGCTGTTTTCGTCTTAAACATGCTCTGTACCGTGTCTGCTCTAGGCATTCTTCTGACTATGAACTAAGATATAGTTATATATATATATGGAAATAACTGAGTGATAAGATATTCTTCAGGCACTAATTCTATTAACTAATAAATGATTATATATAAAGGATTATATAAAGGGAAATAACTGAGTAGTAACACTATAAACTCAGATATTCTTCAGGCACTAATTGTGCCGGGATCTGCTTAGCTCTCCTTCCTGGGTGCCCAGATGGGGGTTCACTCACAAGGAGCAGCAGGAATGAGGAATATGGGGCAACACTTAAGTGGCAGTTGTTGTGACAAGAACTGCTGCTAGCTGCATGTGACTAACCACAGTCATCCTCACCCTCCCTCGCCACAGGAACCATGAAGACCCTTTTATAGAAGGAGGACTGGAGGCACAGATGGGTTGAGAGACATACCCAGGATGACCAAGCTAGAAAGTGGGAAGCCCAGCATTTGGGCTCCAGAGATGGTTCTTAGCTGTGCTTCACTCAACCAGCAGGTTATGAAAAAAAAAAAACAATTAGAAATCTCGGTCGGGCGCGGTGGCTCAAGCCTGTAATCCCAGCACTTTGGGAGGCCAAGGCGGGTGGATCACCAGGTCAAGAGATCGAGACCATCCTGGTCAACATGGTGAAACCCCGTCTCTACTAAAAATACAAAAAAATTAGCTGGGTGTGGTGGCGCGTGCCTGTAATCCCAGCTACTCAGGAGGCTGAGGCAGGAGAATTGCCTGAATCCAGGAGGCGGAGGTTGTGGTGGGCCGAGATTGCGCCATTGCACTCCAGCCTGGGTAACAAGAGCGAAACTCCGTCTCAAAAAAAAAAAACCAAAAACCAAAAAACAAATCCTAGGAATAAAAAGTAATTGAGACAAAAATCCCAATACAGATAGGTTGAAAAGTAACCACCATCAAGCTGAGGAAATCTCCCCAGGAGGTAACTGCAAAAGGTACCGGTGAGACATGGGGAAGGGGTGTGGCCACGGAATAGGGACCCAGCTCTGGAGGCTGCACAGTAAATCTCACAGGAGTCCCAGGAACAGAAGGTGCCGAGAAGAGGACATGGAATAGTGACTGCTCCCCTCAACACCAAGAGGGAAAAACCAAACCATCAAGGGCCAAGCACGATCAATGACAAAAAATTCTTGTCTAGGTAAGGATTGACAGAAGAGAACCCTAAAGATGATTACCAAAAAGAAAAGATAGGGAACGATCCAAGGTGGCCGATCGCTAACATCTCGGGATTGCAGCTCGCAGTGAAAGCCCATAGAACTAGAGGACGCCACACTTTCAGACAAATTCTGGTCGCTCAGGAGCAGAAGATTCCCAGTGGAGGAGCCACGCGGGGCAGCTCTCGGAGCTGACTAGGCGGGGCTGGCTCCCCTTCTGACCGAGGTTTGGAGGAGCCGCGCGGGTTCCCAGCGCTGACTCCCGAGGCCGGCGCAGAAGCTGTGCCGGCACCTCGGAGCAGAGTGAACGCGACTGGTTCCCCTTCTGACCGAGGTTTGGAGCTCCGGGAAGGTAGACTCGCCTATTAGGGACACAAGAAGGAAGCCAGACAGGAGAAGCCTGGGCAGAAAAACACCATCAGTCTTAACGCCGCTGTTCCTGGCCCTGGGAACTAACATCTTGGACGTCCACTCAAGAGACCTACTGAAAGCTGGTAATTTCAAAGACGACAGGAGGATAAATTTACAACGATGGGAAGAAACCAGCGTAAAAAGGCTGAGAATACTC
>CM052660.1:109020228-109060035 GCA_028533165.1 Leontopithecus rosalia | reverse complement strand
ACGGCCCCGCCCACCAGAAGCTCCAGTGGCGCTCCCCACCTAGGCCCCACCCAGGCCCCGCCCCCTCCCCGCCCACCCGGGAGGCCCACGGACTCTCTCCGTCTCCGGCCCCTCCCACCTAGAAACGCCAGCGGCCCGTCCCGCCCAGGCCCCGCCCACCCGGAAGGCCCATTGCCGCTGGCCGCCTCAGGCCCCGCCCCAGCCTCCCGCTCCCGGTGCCCGCCTCGCCCACCTGAGAAGCCCAGGTCTAGCAGCACCGCGCGCCGGCGGTCGCGGACGCTGCTGATCTGCTGGAAGCGCACGTCGAGCAGCAGGAAGGCGGCGCAGGCGAGGAAGGCTCCGAGGCCCAGCGCGACGCCGAAGCGGCAGGCGCCCGCGTTCCCGTTGAACACGCAGCGCAGCTCCGGGCCGCTGTCGGTGTTCACGTAGCCCTCGTTGACGATGGGCCCGAAGACGGCGATGGAGAACACCTGCGGGCGGCGCGGTGCTCAGGGCCCTGCGGCGACCCGACCTCTGCGTAGCCCACCGGGAGCGCCCACGCCCCCGGGCCTGTCCCTGCGTTCCCAGGCCGGTATCTGGGTGGGGGGCGTGGTCACTTCTTCCCTTCCCAAACCCTCGCGTATTTAGTAATTGTTGACAACGCGGACCGTTTAGTGAGCATCTGCTGTGCCCAGGCATTGTCCTAAACCGCCACTTGACCTGCGTTCCCTCACCGAATCATCAGAAGGTCCCCATGGGGTCTCCATCGTTCTCACCCTCTTTATAAATGGGGACATGGGGGCTCCAAAGGGGAAGTGTTCGGGAATTCAAGGGTGACAAAAGTCGGGGCACCGCATGGGCCCGTGATGTCCCCTCAGAGCCCACCCAAGAGTGTGGGAACAGGAGCCTTCACCTGGGCCCATGATTCCCAGGCTGGCGCTGGCAGGGCAAACTGGAGGTAGGAGTGGAGCGGGCAGAGCGGGGCGGGAGGGGGGCATGGGGGCAGCGGGGCTGTTGCTCCCTGCACGGTTGGGAGCTGTCTGGCCTGTTTCTAGCACGCAAATAGGGTGACGGGCAAAACTCCTGGAGTTCTGGGACAGAGACGTCCACCCAGCTTTCTGCACGTGGTGGGCACCTGAGGCATGACGGTCCCCACGTGACTGATTCTTATCGCCCCTAAGTGTTTGGGCTGAAAGGATGACACCGTTGACCTCTGGGATTCAGTCAAACCTCAGTGCCTCCTGCCCACCAGTCCCGGGAGGCAGGCAGCGGAGGGGTGCGGAAGGCAGTCATTTTAACCAGCGCTGTAGGGGGCAGCCCTGTGTTTCCAAGAAAAGACTTCCAGCCTCAACCTCATCCCTTCGATCTTTTCCCGCTCCAGCTCCGAGAGACCAAGGCGAAGAGGAAGCCAGGACATGCACTTGTCCCCCAGGAGTGGGCCACAAGTCGGGACATGAGCTCATACTGGAACGCAGCGGCCTGCCTCCCGGTCTGGTCAGAGCCACTCCGAAGGGAAGACCAAAGCCCCCTGCCTCACCTTGGGCACCGCCCTCCTCCAAGATAGGCGCCGAGGTCACCACCTGGACAAAACCCAGAGCTCCGCCACCTACTTGCCACCTCCCCTGCCAGAGGGCAGGAAGGGACAGCAGGGCCCTCCCAGAGACACCCCAGTGGGCTAGGCTGCCCCAAACCTGCCTCCCACACCACCGCCGACAGGAAGCCCTCCCAGCCCAAACCTCTCCTCCCTCAACTCACAGCTGGACCTGGGGGCCAAGGGACAGGCTCCCTGCTAAGGAGCCCGGAGGGTGTGTGTGCAGGGTAAAGGGGAGGCGCTGCCCGATCTCTCTCGGTTCCCGTAGCCCCCTCCTGCCCCTCGGTGAATCCCGTCCCCACCCGGAGCCTGCTTCCAGGTCACGAGAACAGGAAAAACGGAGTAAGGGCTGCGGAAAGGGACTGGAATTAGACCCGGGGAGGAGGCAGGGGTAGGGACCACCGGCGGTGACCTCTCAAGGTCCCTCTCCGTCGCCGCCAGCCCCTCCCCCGCCCGCAGGTGGGCGCGCCCTGCCCGGTGACGTCACCCCAACCTGAGACCGGCGGGGGAGGGGCCGGCAAGGATGAGAGAGGTTGGGGGCGAGAAGCAGGGGTCAGGGGGCGGGTAGGGGCATGAGGGTCGCGAGGCAGGGGCGGGAGCGGGGGCCCGCGCAGGGGCCACTCACCCAGGACGCGACCCGGAGCAGGGTCTGGGGCCGCCGCGCAAAGCTCACGGGGTCCAGGGCGGCCCCCGCGCGGCCCGCGCCGAAGGAGGCGCCCTCCATGGCCGGCCCGGGCGGGATGCGCGCCCCGACGCCCTCTGTCCGCTTGTCTGTCCGTCCAGCCCCGCCCGAGGCCGCTGCCGCTGATGCTGATGCTGATGCTGATGCTACAGACGCTGCAGCCGTCGCCGCCTCCCGGGAGCGCGCGCCGGCCGCTGCGGGGGCGCGCGGGACGAGGCGGGGCCGAGCCCGCGCCCCTCACTGGGTCCACGCGCGCGGGGCCGGGGCCCTCCTCTCCCTCCGCCGCGCCCACCTCCCATCCCCCACCCGCACCTGCCTGCCCCGATCTTGAGATCGAGACCATCCTCAGGAACCCGCCATCCAGGTCCCCGGAGTAAGGGGGCAAGGGCGCTGGGTGCAGACTTTGCCATAGCCGCGAGGACAGACAGGAAAAGGAACCCGCTCCTCTGCGAAGGGCCCTTGGGTGAGGAAATGAAGGAGTAGGAGGTCCACGGGCTCCAGCATCTTCCCCCAACCCTCGGGAGAGGGGACTGGCTCCCTGGCCCTGGTCCCAGGAAGACCAGATGGGCAACTGGGGTCTTTCCCATGGCCCCCCACAGTGCTCTAGCTGGTCCTTCAGCAGGTTCTAGCCTCGGGCTGGGAGAGTCTGGTGGGAAGAAAGGCCTCCACCCCAGGAGCACCTGTTGAGGGACGAGGAGGACCACCGTGGCCAACACCGATGAGAGTGTTGGTTTTGATGTCTCTACTCCTTGCCCGTGGCCAGGTGCAGGTGCTGGCGCTCCTAATGCCCTCCCTACTCCTGGGTCTCCCTAGGGCACTTGCAGCACCTAGTCTGGAGTCGAAGCCAGGGAGAGGTGTCAGAGACCAGCAGTTGGGTGGGGCCAGTGCCTGGCTGCCCTGTGCCCTGCTGGGTCCCCTCCAGACCCCAGCCCTGGGTGCAACAGGGTCCCTCCCCTCATGTTCCTGCCAGGCTGGAAGTTCAGATGACTCCTAGGTTTCTGTCTAGAGCATTGAGACGTCTGCACTGACTGAGCATTTACACCACCAGGTGCATCACCTGTGGAGGCAGTCTGTTACCACCCTGTTCTTCAGACAGGTAAATAAACAGCCCCCCTGCCTGCTACGACAAGCTGGTGTAGATGGTGCCACCTTGCCCGGCCCCACTGGAGCCCATTGGTTCTGGTGGGGAGCTCTTTTTCCATTCAGACTGGGCACCGTCAGAGCAGCTGTTGCCAGAGGCGCCACTCACTGGATTTCAAATCCACCTACTGTGCGTCTGATCTGTCTCACCCGCTGGCCCCAGGCCTCCCCTCTGTCATTCATTTTCCTTTTCACATCAGCACCCAGACATGCTACACTTTCTCCTAAAAAGCCAAACACTATTGACCCCCCTCCCCTCCAGCTGCCCGCAGTTACTGCTCCCTTGAGCAGCAAGCTTGTTTTCTATCCTCTGCCTGCACCACCCCTCCTCTCTCTCCCTCTGAGACCCGGCAGAATCAGCTCCCACCAGCACCTAAACTCAAGGTTGCCACTGACCTCTCCGTGCCAATCCCAAGGGCAAGTCTGATGCTGCTGTCAGCTCAATTTTTTTGGGGGGACAGAGTTGCACCGTCACCCAGGCTGGAGTGCAATGGGTCAATCTTGGCTCACTGCACAACCTTTGCCTCAAAGAGGCTCAAGTGATGCTTCTGCCTCAGCCTCTGGAGTAGCTGGGATTACAGGCATGCCACCATGCCTGGCTAATTTTAAAAATATTTTTAATTTTGGTTTTGCCAGGCTGTACTCTAACTCCTGACCTTAAGTGACCTGCCCGCCTTGGCTTTCCAAAGTGCTGGGATTACAGATGTGGGCCACTGCACCCCACCTGGAGATCCTCCTCCCTCCTGGTGCTCCTCCTACCTCATGGGCCTCTCCTCTGTAACCTGTGAGCCTTAGGAGCCCAGGGCTTGATCCTGGTGGTGGTGGGGGGGGGGGTCTCTCCTCCCTCTGTGCTGGCTCTTCTGGTCTGTGTGTCAACAGCTCTGGAACACTAGCTTGAGCTAGAACCTTTCCTTGAACTTCAGTTCCACTGGCCTGGATGCCCTCAACAGCCTCTGAGTCAAAGTGAAGAGTTTTATTTGGGAGTGAAACTTCAAGGAAGACAGGGAAAAAGGGAAGTAAGGCAGCTAGGAAGGACAGCAGATACAGGCAGTGCGTTCCTGAGCTGACCACAGCCTCACCAGAGGACCCGGCTTGTTCCTGAGGCACTCATAGGCCTCGAAAAAGGCCAGAGAGAAGCACTGAGTCTGGGCGAGGAAAAGGCACTTTCTCTCCTGGCCAAGCCCCATCTCCCCTCTCATTTGTGCCACCTGGCCCCCCGGCAGCCTCTACAGAAGCCAGCAACCCCGCAGGACCAATCTGGTGGGGGATATGGCAGCTCCCTCCACACAGGCCTCAGGATAGAGGTCCCTAGAGCTTTAAGCCACAGGAGACACAGTTGCTGGGCTGCTCTGGCTGGGGAGGCCCAAAGGCTGGTCCCCGTCACCCCCTACTCACTGCACTCATAGCCTTTTCTGTCTCCAGCACACACAGCCGCGCCCAGCAGTCACCGAAGACTCCCTCCTCACCTCAGCATTCTCAGACTCTCCCCTCGGTGGACCCCATGTCAGCCCCAACACGAGGGTGAGTCTCCTCTCTGGGGTCACTCAGTGATTGCTCCAGCTTCCTCGCCAGCCTCCCCGCTCCGCCCTTATCTGCCTCATCCCAGCTCAGCAGCCAGAGGACCTTTCAAAGCCACATCACTTCCTGCCATACCCTGGCTCCAAATCTGCCAAGAACCTACTGTCACAAGAGCTGGGGGTAAAAGCCATGGCCTTTCTGGGGCCTGGGAGGCCTCATGCTGTCTGGCCTCCCTGTACTCCTCGAACCCCTGTATCACTGACTCTGGTCCCCCCTTCCCCACCAATCAGCGTCCTTGCTGTTCCCGGCCCTATCTCACCTTGGGGTTCCTCCCTCTCCTCCTGAGGAACCGGGACCCCAGCAGGAAATGCAGCTGAGCACAGAAGGACAGAGCAGGCCCCGTGCACTGCTATAGGCCCTAGCACAAAGCACACAAAGCCAAGGTCCTCAGTCACTTCAGTGTTTTATTTGGACCTCAAACTCTGAAGAAGCAGGCAGCACAAATCCCCTGTGGACAGGCATGGCACAATGCTGGCAGGCATGAGCCAGGTAGGGAGTGAGCAGGATGGTGGACCCTCAGACAAACCCCGCCTGAGCTTTCCTGTAGGGACTGAGCAGAGTGGAGGGTTCAGCCCATGAAGTGAGCAGCACAGAGCCATGGGGGGCAGGGGCCCTACGGGCATCCCCAGCTGCACAGTGGGAAGGCAATGGCCTGGGCTCCAGGGACAGGCACAGGGTCGCCCAGCCAGGCCCAGTCTTCCTGTGTGAGGAGTGAGGCACCAGGGCATGGGGTGAGCAGGAAGCCACATCTTGAATGGCAAGGGGCAGCCCAGGCTCCACCGGCCTCCCTCACCTGCAGTTCAGCTGCTGCTCCTTGGGGGCTCCACTGAGGAGGAGGCCAGCAGGTGCCTGCTGTGGGTGCCTCTCTGTTCCAAACCTGAGAGGGGCAGGGCCCCCGGGGCAGCGTCCTGGAACCACTCAACTGAGACATAACAGGCTCTGGGCCTGATGCACTTTAATGGGTGCCCTGCCCCTATCCAGCCAGGCTATTGCAAGGGCCCTGGCTGGCTGTCCCATGGGCTCTGGCTGACCAGTCTCTAGTCACAGGAGCCATCCTTCCAGCCGTCACGCCAGCGCTCATCCACTTTTGAGCAGTCAAAGTCAGGTTTGCCCAGCTTGCGGTTCACCTCATTGTGCAGGTGGCACAGCCACTGCGTGAAGCATGCCCGGGTACGGGTGTCTGGCTGGTTCCTGCACAGCCTGCGTAGGAAGAGCATGTGAAGAATGGGAGGACGCAGCGGCTCTACTACCCCTGCCAGCTCTGTCTGCTCCCAAGGACGGAGAGCTGGGCCACTGCTCTGGGCTTCACCTCGGAGTGCCCTCATGCTCCAAGGGATGGGAATTCCCACAACAGGCCTGACCCTGCAGCTCCTTGGGTGTGGCGAACTCCCAGGGCTGCTGAAACACCGACAGGGCCTCAAAGAAAAATATTACAGCACAGACCTGGCAATTTTACAAGCTCCTAACACCTAGGAGGCGGCATCTAGTTTCCCGGGCCCCAGGCAGAGTGTGGACTGGGTGGAGCTGGGCTCAGCCTTGTAACTGAAAACTGGACTTGATTTTTAGCACCTGAGGCTCTGATGCCTCAGTCAGCAAGAGACCTCATTCTGACTGCCCAGGCTGAAAGCTACAATGGCAGCTCTGCCCCACACATCTGGCCTAGAAACACCTGCAAGGGCCAGTTCTGGCTCTTGGATGCCTCAGTGAGGAAGAGTGGCTCTTGGGAGCAAAAGTAGTGGGTTTCCAAGATTTTAAAACCCGCAGTCTAGAAGTCAGGCAAAGTGGAGTCCTCCCTAACCTGCGGGGAGCTGCCTTTGGTGCTAAACAAGGCAGGGAAGCCCTTCCTGGGAGACCTGTGGCTGTGGGAGAGCAGTTCCCAGCAGCAAATCCTGGCAGCTTAGCCTCTGAGACAGGAGGAGGAGGCTCAGATAGCCCCAGTCCTCACCTGTTGGTGGTCCCTGCTCCTCAGCAAGCTTCTGCCACCTCTGCAGGTTTCTCTAGGTTCCCCGGTATAGGTCAGTCAGGAGCCCCAGGCCCAGGCTCCAGGGTAAAGCTCTGATGACTGCCAACACATCTTACCTCTTCCTTAGGTCTTCAGCACACTCCTCACAGGGATAAAACTTGGAAAATAAATGTATGAACTGGGCCATGTCTTGCTGCTGTTCTGGGGTGGGTAGGTCGGGGTAATAGGCGGCCAGGCTGTGGAGGACAGCCCAGCTGTGGCGGCCCAGTTCCTCGCGATCCGGCGGGCAGTCCTCCCTAAATTTGCTGTCCTGCTGCGGAAGGCCGACCGAGAGTGAGTTCATTCTCCGAACAGAACGCCCAAAGCTCCCCCCTTGCACGGCCCAGCCGGTGGCCCAGTGGACTCCGGCCAGAGTCCTGCAGACGATCCAGCCCAAACGCGGATGAAGGCTGTAAGGCCGGACCTATCTGGGGGACAAGGTTCAGGGAAAGGCAACCCCGGGGAGCTCTGCCGGGGCACCTGGGCGGGGGCTGCGCGGGGTTGGGGGAGGTCGGGCAGGGATCTGCACCTTCTGCTGCGTCCGCATCCACGTCTTGAAGTCCACGCAGGCCCGGCACGGCCGCCTCCGGGAGACGTCCTCGGCGACCTGAGAATCGGAGGTCGG
The DNA here is from genome assembly GCA_028533165.1 of Leontopithecus rosalia. Lineage (NCBI taxonomy): Eukaryota > Metazoa > Chordata > Mammalia > Primates > Cebidae > Leontopithecus > Leontopithecus rosalia. The sequence goes on along the minus strand of CM052660.1, from coordinate 109,052,438 downwards.
CGCCTGGGCTGGAGTCGGGGCTGACCTCTCAGCCGCGTCTCTCCGCCCCGCTCCCCGGCCCCGTGCGTCGGTCGCCAGGTCGTCTATCACTTCGGAGCGCGCGCCACCGGGCAAGAAGAAGTAGTTGCCGCTATAGAAGCGGCCCCGCTCGCTGGGCGCCGCCATGTTGCCCGCGCAAGGTCTGCCGGGCTAGCTCGGCCTCCAGATGAGCCTCCAGGTCGGCCTCCAGGCCAGCGTGCGAAAATACCGGCTGGAGGCCCGCGCCGTGCTCGCCGGGGCCGGGCCCGAGCGAGGGCTGGGGGCGGAGACGGGGGCGGGGCCCGGGCCCGAGCGAGGGCTGGGGGCGGAGTCGGGGGCGGGGGCCGGGCCCGAGCGAGGGCTGGGGGCGGGGCCGGGGTCGGGGTCCGGCCAGCGGACCCGGGTGGAGGCGGAGCCACAGGCCACGGCGCTGGCCTGGGAGGGGACGGAGCTGGAGCGTCCGGCCGCTCCGCGACCCGCGCCGGGTTTGCGCAGTCCGTGGCGGCGCTCTCGCCTCCTCCGGTAGAACAGCAGAGTGTGGCGGAAGGTGCGCCGCGGCCATGCTGTGGACTTCGGCTGAGGCCCAGGCGAAGTACGTGTCGCGATCCGCGACGCCCCCATCGCTCCGTTCTGAGCGTCCTGCGTGCCCGCGGCCACGCTCTGTGCCCTCCGCTGAGGGGCGCGTCCACCCGCCGGGTGCTGGGAGCCCTAGCAATGCGGGACCGGCGTGACCGCACCGAGTACTGGGCTCGCGGCCTCGCCCCGGAGCCATGGCAACGCGCGCGTGGCAACGCGGGGCGGGGCGGGGCTGCCGAGGGTTTGAGAGAGCCTCTGGCTCTCCGCGCGACCCCCGCTGCCACTGGTCCTACGGCCTGAATGAGGGGTCGGGCTCCCAGTTGGAGCGATCTCTGGGATTCCTCCGCCTCCTTCCGTTCATTCATCCTTTCCGCTATTATTTGTGCAGTGGCCGCTCTGCTTCAGGCGCTGTTCCAGGTGCTGGGCAGAGCAGGGAACAAAAGCTCTGCTGCCTGACATCCTCTGTTCATAATTCAATGGTCAAGATGGGGGGGAAAAAAAAACGAGTCACGCTCGTGAATGTTCCCTTACAAACTGGTGGGGCCGTGCAAGGGTGGGGTAAATCTGGAAGGCCTCCTTGAGGAGGTGACCCTTGGGCAGAGGCTTGAAGGATGAGGAATGAGCTGAGGAGCGCCCTTAAGACCAAGCTCATTAACTGGGCATGGTGGCGCGCGCCTGTAGTCCCAGCCACTCGGGAGGCTGAGGCAGGAGAATTGCTTGAACCCAGGAGGCGGAGGTTGCGGTGAGCTGAGATCGCGCCATTGCACTCCAGCCTGGGTAACGAGCAAAACTCCGTCTCAAAAAAAAAAGACCAAGCTCAAGGTGGCAGGGTCTTGGCGTTTTGCAGGAACAAAAAGGCCAGTGGGCCCATCAAGGACCTGATCAGCAGCTGCGGGGATTGGGAATTTATTCTTAAGGGTAGGGGGAAGATGCCGGTCAGCTTTGGGCAAGGCTACCCAATCCGATCCCATTTCAGTTTGCTGCAGAATTCCTCTGGCTATTATATGAGGAGTGGATTTCTTTTGATTTCTTTCTTTCTTATGGGGAGTGGATTTTTCTCTTTTCTTTTCCTTCCTTCTCTTCTTTCTTTCCTTCCCCCCCTCCCGTCCCCTTCTTTCCCCCTCCTTCCTTCTTTCTCTTCTTTCTTCTGGTAGGGTCCTGCCCTGTTCCCCAGGCTGGAGTGCAATGGCACAATCATGGTTCACTACAGCCTCGACTGCTTAGGCTCAAGCGATCTTCCCACCTCAACCTCCCAAATAGCTGGGACTACTAGCATGTGCCACCACACCCGGCTAATTTTTGTATATATTTTTTGGTACAGATGGAGGTCTCACCATGTTGCCCAGACTGGTCTCCCGAGCTCAAGCAATTCCCCGGCCTTGGACTCCCAAAGTGCTTGGATTACAGGTGAGAGGCACCGAACCCGACCTTGGAGTGGATTTTGTAGGGACAAGTGAGGAGGATATGGATGGAGGGTGGGGTGGTTGTCCCATTCAGGTAAGAAAAGTGGGTAGGAGAGGAAAAAGCAGGGAGGATCCCGGGCTGATGCGGTGTGGGGCAGGCTGTCAGCTGGGGTGTGGAGGGGCCTCAGAATTCCTCTAGGCCTCTGCTTGTGAATAAATCCTCTGTAGCTTCTCTACTGTCTTCCAGGATAGCAAAGTCTCCCCTGGGTTGATTCACCACCAGGTCATTGGGGCCCTCAGCTGAGATAGGGAGGAGGTGAGAGCTGGTTGGGGGTGCCCTGCAAATCATCCCTATGTGAGCAGGTGTTCTTAGTCCATGCCAAGATCAGGGACAGCTTGAGGGCCTCAGAGTGCTGGTGAGACACACACAAAGGCCCTTTGTTGCAGCCAAGGCAGATTCTTGGAGGGATGCCCCAGAGGCTGACCGCTCCCTGAAGGGGCTGGAGTAGGGGCATCCCAACACAGAACTGGTGACTCCAGCACCAGGAAGAACCACTGTTTGCCAAGGTTGAATGTGGCTTCCGGAGCTTGAACTATAAGGAAGCAGCCGGAGAGGTGTGGCACCTGGGCGAGCCTCTGACTAGGCAGTGTTTGCAATAGGTCATGGTAAATCATGAATTGAGAGGTGGCTCTCAAAAGAGTTGTGGTGACCACTTCCCTGACCACCCCTCACCCCTCAGGTGCCAGTGACTACACAGATGGGCCCTCTTTCTCTTACCCCAAGTCTCCTCACTGCAGGGGAACCCCTGGGGTGAGCCTGTGAGGTCTGCCCCTCCCCCAGCATATACAGAAAAACTCACAATAATTATACATTTAGCACACATTTCCTCCTCTGTGAGCTGGGGACATGAAGAGGCCTTTCCTCCAGCATTAGGATTAAGTCAGACAAAGCACTTAAAGCCTTGAGCACTGAGTCCTCTTATCTGCACAGAAACCCCCAGGCCAGTTCTAAGACAGAGTCGTTGGGCACACCCTGGCAGAAGGTTACATCAGGCCAAGAACCTCGCAGGGTGGGGGAATCCAGAGAGGTGGGCAGGACTGGTGGCATTTTGATAGGCCCTGCCTTCTCCTCCCTCCTCCCTTGGCCAGAGTCAGGCAGGAGGGCCCCAGGCAGCAGTTCCTCCCATCTTCTGCCCGTAGTCTTGCAGGCCTCTAGGGCCAGGACGCTCATTCTTCCTCCTAGCAGCTCTACCTGGAAGTCCCCCAATCCCTGTGCTACCATTCCCAGATCTTGGGCTTGGGGGACAGCAAGACAGCTGGAAAGAACTCAGCTGGGGCAGCCCCACAAGGACCCTACAGGCTTCTATCCCAGCCAGCTAGGTTCCTAGGTGCCCCAGAGCCCTCTGGAGCACAGGGAGGCAGAGGAGTCCTTACCCGGTATTTCAGGACTCTGCCGCCTGAAGGCCACAGCCATGGCAGGCCCCCGATACCCGGATTCAGTGCGAGGGGCAGCTCTGGTGCAGATCAAGAGGCTCCAAGTAAGACCTGGCTGCGTCTCTAGTGGCCCTAAGGCATAGGAAGGGGGTGCCTCGATCAGCATCTCCAAGGCACCCATGACTTTACGTCCCCTAGACATTTGCCTTTTCCGTGCGATGGTCAGACGGCAGCGACACCTTTGTGTGCAGGAGCTGGGAGGAATTCAGGCAGCTCAAGGTGAGTGACCCTGGGCCACCCTAATGCCATGCTTGAGGCTTCCCCACCTGGGTGCCTACCAGTGCAAGACCTGTCAGTGACTAACTGGAGGCCCTTCATCCTGCCTGAGGCTCCCAGCCCTTGCCATCAGGGTGAGGGACCCCACCCTCCTAAGGGTGCAGTGGGCTCTGGGAGACTGATGCCCTGGTTCCTGCCCTCAGAAGACCCTCAAGGAGACCTTCCCGGTGGAGGCGGGCCTGCTGCGGAAATCCGACCGCATTCTCCCAAAGCTTCTCGGTCAGGCCAGCCTGGGGCTGGGGGCAGGGAAGGTGGTGGCTTGCTGGGGGTGGGGGGTGTGGCTCGAGGGACCAGTGAAGCCTGAAGCGGGGTCTCAGTGTACGTTTTTGTGGTGTCCTTAGATGCACCGCTATTGACACGCAGGGGGCGCACGAGCCGCGGCCTGGCACGCCTGCAGCTGCTGGAAACCTATTCTCAGAGGCTGCTGGCAACTGCAGAGCACGTGGCTCGGAGCGCCGTGATCACAGGCTTCTTCGCACCCCAACCCCTGGACCTGGAGCCTGCGCTGCCGCCCGGCAGGTACCTGACTCGCCCCCAACTCCCAGCCTGCAGCAGTGTTTGGAGCTGGGGGGAGGTCCAAGGTGGGGGTTTACAGCCAGTGAAGAGGAGCAGAAACTGTGAGGCTGGCGGTCTTGCTGCGGTTGCGTGGCACGCCTAGTTTCACCCTGGAATCTGCCTACCTCTCACCTGTGCGGGCTGCCCTTCCCAGCCGGGTGATCCTGCCCACCCCGGAGGAGCCACCTCTCTCCCGTCCTGCTGGCCGCCTCTCCATCCACAGTCTGGAGGCTCAAAGCCTGCGCTGCCTGCAGTCCTTTTGCACTCAGGACACACGGGACCGGCCTTTCCAGGTGCAGGCCCAGGAGAGCCTGGATGTGCTGCTGAGGCACCCTTCCGGTAGGGCCCACCAAGAACCCAGGGACTTGCCTCTCTGCTCCTGGACACCAGGGAGCCTCAAGATCTGACTCTCCACCCACCTCTTGTGCACAGGCTGGTGGCTGGTGGAGAACCAGGACCAGCAGACAGCTTGGTTTCCAGCGCCCTACTTGGAGGAGGTGGCTGCGGGCCAGGGCTGGGAAGGAGGCCCATCCCTAGGGAGCAGTGGTATGCGCCTAACCCCCACCCCTCATGCCATCAGTACAGCTGGACCACATGGCAAAACTGGGCCAGAAGCACTGTGGGAAGGGCAGCTTGATGGGGCCCAGGAGCCCATGCTTGGTCACTGAACCTGCTGGCCACCTCTCCATCCAGTCTGGAGGCTGCCTGCAGTCCTTTTGCACTCAGGACACACAGGACGAGCCTTTCCAGGTGCAGGCCCAGGAGAGCCTGGATGTGCTGATGAGGCACCCCTCCAGTAGTCCTGTTTTAGGGCAGTCCCGGTGTCAGCAGAGACTCAGGCCAGGAGAATCCTGTCCTTTACAGCCCCATGGTGACCCCAAACATCCACCCCCAGGTCCCCAGTTCTGTGCTTCCCGTGCCTACGAGGGCAGCCGTGCAGATGAGCTGTCCGTGCCCGCAGGGGCACGCGTGCACGTGCTGAAAACGTCAGATCGTGGCTGGTGGCTGTGCAGGTAAGCAGGAGTGGGCATGGGCGGGGCAGCCCAGCCGAGGAGGGCAGGGCCCTGACCACACCCCCACCCCCCGCACCGCCCGGCAGGTACAGTGACCAGGCGGGCCTCCTCCCTGCGGTGGTGCTGCAGCCTGAAGGGCTGGGCGCGCTCCTGAGCAGGACAGGGTTTCGCCAAGGAGACAACTCAGTGGATGAGGCCCAGGGCTCCCCCAAACCCTCCCAGGCCATCACCCCTGCCCCCACCGTCCCTGCCCGACCTTCACCGGGCACCATCCAGAGCCGCTGCTGCACCATTACCCGCAGAGCCCTGGAGCGGCACCCAGGGCACCAGGGCCCCTATGGAGAGTGTGTGGACCCTGTGCCGCACGCTATGACAGAGCGGTGAGGGTGGATCTCCCTGGCCAGCAGGGGTGGGAGGGGGCGCTTTACTATTCCTCTGAATAAAGCTTGTTCTGAAATGACCCCTGCTGTCTCTGCCTGCTCAGCCCGGTCTCTGCCAGGCCAGGGTATGGGGATAGGCTAGCAGGGCCGAGACCATTGGCTCCAGTGTCCCTTTGGGTGGGGTGTTGGCCAGGATGGGGTCTGGACTGGAGCCCAAAGAGACCAAGCCGGCTAGGTGAGCGCGCCTTTATGGGTTCCCCAGGGGGTTGGGATGGACTGGAGAGAGAAGCAGTCGGCTAGGAGAGGGTGCCTTTATGGGTTGTGGGGGTGGCGGCCAGCACAGGCAGCTTCATGTTGTGCCACAGGAAGTCCAAGAAGGTGGCGGCCTGAAGTGTCCGGCTGAGCCGCTGAAAGTGCCGCTCTGGGGAGGACAGAGGGAGGTCGGGGGGTATCCACACACCCCCCAGGATGTCCACAACCCCGCGCTGTGCCTGCGTACCAGTGTAGGGCAGCAGGGCCTCAAGTGCTGCACGCACACCTTCGTAGGCCAGCAGCTCCTCAGGGGCCTCGTGCCGCAGGAGCACACCCAGCACGGCCTGGGCCTCGTGGCAGTTGCGTGAGTTGGTGTTCCACGTGACGCAGAAGCGCAGCAGGGCCTCTGGGGGTGACAGGACCGTCATCCTCTCACCTGGTCAGTCCGCCATGACTGGCCCCTGCCCACCGGGCCACCCACCCTGACCAGCTCCCAACCTTTCTGGTCCCGCCTCAGTCGGAGCACGGTGGCTTCCAGCTTCTCACAGGCCGCAGGGTCCCTCCGAATGGCTGTAGGAGGAGGGAAGGTTGAGCTGGGGAAAGCAGAGCCCAGTGGTCCAGAGACCCGGCTCCTCACCCCCAGGGGTGGGCCCTGACCCTGGATGACAGTCAGCACGGTGTGGGGCCGATCCAGGGAGACGGCCAGGCCCAGCGCCCGCAGGTACCGCTTCTCATGCAGCAGGTTGTCGAGCTCTTGTTGCCTGCCAGGAGGGGAGGAGAGGCCACTGAGGGTCACTGGCTGGGGTTGCAGGCAGAGCTGTCGGAGTCAGTAGGCGGTAAGCCTGGTGCTCAGCCTCAGTTTCCCTACAGCACAGACTGTGCTGGGTGATGGAGTCTGCGTATCACAGGGGTGATGCTGGGGGGGGGCTACTGCCCTGGCCTTACCTGACCGCCTGCTCCTCCTGCCTGGCCTGCTCCTCTGCCTGCTCCACTTCGGTCACATCCTGGGGTGAGACTGGGGTCAGATGGGGCCCCCATGCCACCCCGCCTCCTCCTCACTCTCAGGCCCACAACCTTCCAGAGGATGACTCGGGAGTCGCTGGCGCCAGTGAGGGCGCGGTCATCCAGCCGGCTGCAGTGCAGCCCCCAGACCTTGTCATCGTGGGCATCCAGCGTCCGCACACACTCGTTGTTCTTGATGGTCCAGAGCTTCACAAGGCCATCTGAGCCGCTGGGTTTGGGGTGGCGAGAGGCTCAGCATCAGGCAGCTCCCCCACTTGGCCCCATCGCTGTCCCACCCCAGCCCACTCACCTGGACAGCAGCTGTGTGCCCCGGCTCACAAAGGCCACCTTCAGCACAGAAGCATCGTGCCCCTCAAATGTCTGCAAGGTTGAGGTAGGGCATGAGATGTCACCAAGGCGGGAGGCGTGGAGGGCCTGGAGTGTTGCTTACCTTGAGACAGCTAAAGTCCTGGAGTGCCCAGAGCTTGATGGTGCCGTCAGCTGAGGCTGTGGCCAGCACCTGGTCCATGGGAGAGAACTGGACACACCAGAGGCCACGCCGGTGGCCTGAGAAGACGCCCAGCAGCTGGCACTGCGGCAGGGCCCAGAGCTTGGCCGTGCGGTCCTGCGAGCCTGTGGCCAGCAGCTTGTCATTGGGGGCAACAGCCACGCTGTTGATGTCCTGGCAATGGGAGCAGGTTGTGGCTCAGCATCCCCATCCCCCTGCCAGCAAGGTTTGGGCCACACCCCCATCCCAGTGGCTACGGATTCACCTTATCGTGGCAGCGCTGAGTAGTCTGGGCCTGCAGGAGGACAGGGCCGCTGTCTGGGGCTGTGTTCTTAGACAGCAGGGCTTTGGGAAGAGGCCACAGCTTCACAGTACAGTCCTGGCTGCCCGTCACCAGGAAGGACTCCTTCAGCCTGTGGCCCAACAGGGGAGGGAGGAGGAGACACAGCTGAGCCCTGGCCAACCTTGATGGCCAGCTTGGGAGTCCCCGGCTCAGACCATAGGGCCTGTCCCAGGATGCAGATTGGCCTGGGTCACCTCTAGGCACCTGAAGGACCAAGCCCTGCCTACGCTGTCCACCTGCAGCACCTGGTGACTCAGCTCCAGCCACAGGACCCCAGCCCTACATGCAGGGGTCCCCTCTCCACCTGGGCCTGATGCAGAGTCCCTCTCTCTGCCCAGTGCCCTTCCCCCTTTAACCACTTTGCCAGGGATACTTCTGAGGACTGCCCCCAAGGCACTCCCCCATCTGATTCTGTTCCACGTCTGGGCTGGAGCCTCAAAGCTGCTGTCTCCTCAGATCCCTGAGTGGCAGCCCCTGCTGGCAGGCCTGGGTATCCCCCTCCCTGACACTCCGGGCCCAGCCCCAGCCCCGACTCACTCACTACCTAGAGCAGCAGATGGTGCCGACACTGTGCGTATGGCCGGAACCCTGAGCCACGCAGACCACCTGGCCAGCCTTGTTCATCCTCCAGATTCGGACACTGTGGTCCTGGGGACGGGGAGTGGAGGAGAGGCTGGTCTGTGGACCTACCATGTGGCCTCCCCGCCTAGGACCCCCGCCCCTACCTCTCAGGGCACCTCACCTTGGCACAGCTGGCAAAGAGCCACCCCTTCCGGAACACATCCAGAGCCAGAACGATATCTGAAAACATGGTGGGGGAGGTAGAGGTCACAGGGCAAGACGGGGGAAGGGAAGCAAGCAAGGGACCCAGGTGGGTCCCAAGGTGTCAGGTGGGCTGGCCCCACTCACCCGTGTGGCCATGGAGGATCTGACAGGCTGATGTCTGCAGCTCAAACACTTTCAGGCAGGGGCTATTGGAGGCCACGATGATGTGGGAGTCCTCAGGCCCGAGGAACCGGACATCCAGGACCTCCTCACTATAGCCAGCGAACTACACGAGGGCAGGAGGCAGGAGATGTGAGCCAGGACCCAGCGAGCAGAGGGCTGGCACCCACAGCCCCACCGCAGGCTAAGCGGGGGCAGATGAGCACCTGTTTCTGCAGCTGCAGGGAGCGAGCCTCGTAGAGCAGCAGGTTGTGGTCTGCAGTGGCACTGAGGAGCAGGCCGGCGGTGCGGGCCAGGGTGCAGTGGGTCAGCTCCCGCCCAGGGCCCGGTGGCCGGGCCTGCGTGTACACACACTGCCCAGAAGCTGCCTCCCACACGCGCAGAGTGCCTAAGTGGGTGGGGACAGGCTGTGAGACTCCTAAGGTTCACAGGCCTTCCCCAGCCCCTACCACCTGCCCACGGCCCAGCCCCACGCACCTTGGTCGCCAGCTGTCAGGAAGTGTAGGCCTGGGTTCTTCACACCCAGCTCAGACGCTGGCTCCTCTGGCAACAGCACAACAGTCTCCACGCTCTGGAGGTGAACTGGGTCACAGGCTGCTGACACCCCCCCCCCGAACCCAACTCACCAGGCCTGGCCTCCAGGTGTCCCTACCTCAAACACCGGCACAGTCCTCATGGCCTGGTGGCTCTGAAGGTCCCAGATGATACAGATCTTGTCACGGCCAGAGCTGGGGGAGCAACAGCTACCTGAGGTCCAGTCTGAGCCTCGGCCCCTGCTTTCCCAGTCTCCCTGCCTACCAGGGCATGCTGCTGACCTGAGCATAGTGTGGCCGTCAGCACTGAAGGCCAGTGAGGTGACAGCGCTGTAGTGGGCAGTCAGCACAGCCAGGCACGACCGATCCTGCAGTGACCACACGCGGATGGCAGCATCTGCGGCCGAGGAGAAGAGCAGCAGGCGTGTGGAGTCTGGGTGGAAGGCCACCAGGCTGCAGGTGGGACAGGATGGGTGAGCTGAGCAGCCTGGGGGTGCCTCTGCACTCTCCTTCACCTCCCCATTCCCCTCACACTCACTGCACAACACCGGGCGAGCCTCGGAAGTGGTGTGTCCCGTAGTGCCGCACAATGTCCCAGACGCGCACAGCCCCATCACAGCCGCCTGCGGGGAAGCAAGGTGAGGGGCTGGAACGCCCAAAGACCCTCCATCTGTGCCTGCCACCCACCTGCCCAGCAGGGCCCTACCCGTGGCTAGCAGCGTGGAGGTGGGGTCGAAGGTCATGGTGGCCACGGGGGCTGTGTGTATCGCCTTCCAAAGGCGCGTAACACCGCCCTCTCGCCAGGCCCACTGAGCCAGCAGCAACGCCCGGCTGGCTGTCACCAGCACCTAGGGGAGGATACAGGTCAGCAGAGGGGTGCCAACACCCTCCTTGCACCTTCCTGGACTCAGTCCCCACTGGGCCTCACCCTGCATACCTCATCGTCAGGGCTGAGATCAAAGGCAGTGATATCCTCCTGGTCCTCCTAGGGGAAACAGCAGTGTGCAGAGGGCTGTGTGAAGGGGCTGGCCCCGCCGCTTGCCCCTCACCCACTCAGGTTGTCCTCACCTGCTCCAGACTCTGCAGCACGGCCCCTGAGGCCACCTCCAGAATGTTGACTCTGGTGCCACAGACGCAGAAGAGGTGCTGGCCAGTCTGGTCCAGCTGGGGACAAAGAGGTCTCAGCCTCTTTTGGTACCTCATTTGGTACCCCCTGCAGCCTCTGGCTGCCCACCCCCAACCCTTCCCCAGACCTATACCTGTGCTTTTCCGCCCTTGTAGAAAGGTTCGATTTTGCGCTCCACAACATAGCTAGAAGAAGAGTAGGGGGGAGTGAGCGTCACCCATCCCCTCGATCCCCAGGGTCCAGCCCTGTGCTGGGTGTTCCTCTTGAGGTGACCACAATGGCCCCTGCCCTTGAGTTTCAGGGCAACAGCAGGGAGGGGGCAGGGGATGGGATCAGCAGCACTGCAGGGGATGGTTGCCACTCCCAAGTCACTGAGAAGCAGAGACTCAGAGCTGGCTGGTGATCCCTGAGGCAGTAGGGGGTGGGCCTGCGTCAGGCGGAGGCAGCCGAACACCCCAGGGCTCCCAGGGATTCCTCAGCCAGAGCCAGGTGAGTCCCCGGGGCCACCCCTGCTGGCGGTGGGCAGCCAAGCCTGGGTAGCAGCCCAGAGCACAACCTCCCAGCGTCTTCATCCCTGAGACCTGGCATACCTCTCCCCCTCCCTGGCTCCTCCCTCTGTCCCCAGGCCTACCCAGAGCCCAGGTCCCATGAGCAGAGGTCATTTCTGTGACGTCACCCTGCCCCTCCTCCTTCCCTCTCCACTGCCTCCACCTGGTCCGGACCATCACAATCTCTGGCCACTTCATTGGGTCCCCACCTACGTCTTAGCCGTGCTGCTAGGTCCTTTGGGAACATAACTGAAGATGTCACTGCCCCACACCAGGCCCTCACTCTGTCCACACACCTCCCAGACCTTCTCCAGAAGGGCTTCTGACAACCTTGCCTCTGCTCTACCCCCTCATGGCCCACCATGGTTCCTTTCCCAGCCCCTGGGACAGGTTTCCTATCTTCCCCGTGTCCCCTGTGTGTGGCCTGGGCTTCCCTCCCCAGATGTCAGGGCCTGGCTCAGTGCGCTTCTGGAAGCTTGACTGCCAAGACGAAAGCAACCCCTCAGGCCCTGAACCCAGTCGACCCTCCCAGGGCAGTGCTGCCAGCCAGAGGCTTTCCTTTACCAGTGCTTGGCACAACCAAAGCCCCACAGCCGCCGATGGAAATGATAATCCCATGCGACTGCGCTGCCAGGGCGGGGGCACCAGCAGTGCTGTTCAGCAAAGGCTTGGGGGTGACAGGGCACGGGACTGAGGGCCTCCTGGGCTTCTGCAGACCTGCCCTCTCCTGCCGTCTCCCTGCTCCCTGGAGAAAAGGGTTCGCGCGTGGTAAGTCCCCAGGCCGACTCCAACTCCGTTTGCCGGGACCAGCCCCGACCTACGCTCAGCCCTCCCCTCCCCTCATCCGGACTTCTGGTCCCCACTTCACCCCACAGCCGGCTTCTCGTTGAGCCCAGGCTGCTGCGCCCGGGCTTAGGTCCCTGTCCTCCCCGAGAGCAGTCGGAGCCGGCTCTGCCACGTGGTATCATCGCAGTCTCCGCGACCCCGCGGGCCGGCGCACACATGGCCTCTCCCCTCCCAGACCCAGTGGGCGCCCACTCCGCGCGCGTCTCCGCTACGCCTGCTGCGAACCCGGCTCCCTCCCCGCGTGGCCCCAGCGCTCCGAGCTCACTTGGCCTTGAAGCGGCCCACTCCGGCCGCGGTCTCTGCCATGTTGCGGCCGCCGCTCCCGCCGAAACCGGTTAGAACCCCGGCAGCCTCCACCGCGTGAGGAGGGAGGTTAGCACGGAGCGCCGCACTCCCGGCGCGCAGCGATGGCGCCACCACGCGCGACCCCTGTGACGTCACCGGCGCCGCGCGCTTGTCGCCATCTTTGCTACAGGCTGTGGTGGCTGCATCCGGAAGTGGAAGCGGGCGGAGGCGTATCCGGCCTGGAGGGTGGGCTGTGAGCCGTGACCGTGCTGCGCGGGCCGGTGGGGTAAACTAGTGTGGGTGGCATCGCCGTAGCCTGGCCTGTTTTACTTTTTGAAGACGGGTTTCACCATGTTGGCCGGGATGGTCTTGAACTCCCAACCTCAGGTGATCCGCCCGCCTTGTCCTCCCGAAGTGCTGGGATTACTGGCGAGAGCCACCGCGCCTGGCCAGCCTGGCCTTTTGATAGCACTATAAAAAGGCATTCGTAGCCAGCGTTTACTCCTGCGCTTTGGCGTTCCGGAAATTGGGGCAGCAGCAGTCGGGTGAGGTCCAAGCCTAGAGCGGTGAACCTGACCCGGCCTCGGGGCTCGCAGTGTGGCTCATGATGAACAACACAGGAGAATGAATACACCGTGTCATCTCGAAGGCATTCATATATTGAGCACCTTCTGTGTGCAAAGCGCTGTTCTTGGCGCTTGGGGAACACCAGAGAAGAAACTAAACGGGAGAAGAGGCCGGGCGCGGTGGCTCACGCCTGTAATCCCAGCACTTTGGGAGGCCGAGGCGGTTGGATCACGAGGTCAAGAGATCGAGACCATCCTGGTCAACAAGATGAAACCCCGTCTCTACTAAAAATACAAAAAATTAGCTGGGCATGGTGGCGCTTGCCTGTAATCCCAGCTACTCAGGAGGCTGAGGCAGGAGAATTGCCTGAACCCAGGAGGCGGAGGTTGCGGTGAGCCGAGATCGCGCCATTGCACTCCAGCCTGGGTAACAAGAGCGAAACTCCGTCTCAAAAAACAAAACAAAACAAAACAAAAAACGGGAGAAGAGTGATAGTTGCTGAGTGCTGTGGAAAAAAACAGAAGGGATGGAGTGGAGGGGAACCCGGAGGAGGCTGTATTGAGAAGGTGATGCCTGAGCAGACACAAGTTTGCGAAGCAGGGAGCCCTGTGGTGACCTGGGGAACGAATAGGGCTGAGGAATGGTCAGGGCACAGGCCCTGGGCTGGAGGTGCCAGGCGTTGAGTAGCAACAAGCTGGGTGGCTGCAGGGAGTGGGTGCAGAGGGCAGAAGCCATGCCGTTGCCTGTGAGCTGTGCGAAGGAGTTGGCTTTTACTCTGAATTCAAGGTTTTGAGCCATTCGTGCTGCTGGCTGTGAAGCTGGTAGAAAGTAGCTGGGCCAGGCCGGGCGCAGTGGTTCACTCCTGTAATCCCAGCACTTTGGGAGGCTGAGGCAGGCAGATCACGAGGTCAGGTGTTTGAGACCAGTCTGGCCAACACAGTGAAACCCTGTCTCTACTAAAAGTACAAAAATTAGCGGGGTGTGGTAGCGGGAGTATGTAATCCCACCTACTTGGGAGGCTGAGACAGGAGAATTGTTTGGTCCTAGGAGGTGGAGGTTGCAGTGAGCTGAGATCACAACGCTGCTGCACTCCAGCCTGGAGGTCAGAGCAAGAGTCTGTCTCAGGAAAAAAAAAAAAAAGAAAGTAACTGGGCCCGCCTGGGCATCATGACAAGACCCTGTCTCTACAGACATATACACACACACACTTCACTCTAGCCTGGGCACACAATTTAGGTGGGGCAGTGCTGCACCTGTTGTTCCAGCTACTCCAGAGGCTGAGGTGAGAGGGTTACTTGAGCCCAAGAGGCTGATCGGGCCTCTGCACTCCAGCCTGGGCGACAGAGACCCTATCTCAAAAAAAAAAGAAAAAAGAAAAAGAAAAACCAAAAGGAACTTGGAAGGAGAACTGAGAGGATGATCAAGGAAAAGCTCTGAGAGGAGAAACACTTGAGTGAAGTAGAGCAGGCCAGCGTGGCGGCTCACAGCCCTAATCCCAGCACTGCGGGGAGCAGAGGCAGGAGGGTTACTTGAGCCCAGGAGTTTGAGATCAGCCTGGATGACACAGTGAGATCTCATCTCTACAACAAACACAAAAATTATTCGGCAGTGGTGGTGTGCGCCTGTAGTCCCAGCTACTCAGGGGGCTGATGTGGGAGGATTACTTGAGCCCAGGGAGGTTGAGGCCGTAGTGAGCCATGATCACGGCACTGCACTCCAGCCTAGGCGCTAGAGCAAGACCCGGACCCAAAAAAGAAGCAAGATTTTTGTTTTTTTGAGATGAAGTCTTCACTCCCAGGCTGGAGTGAAGTGGCTCAATCTTGGCTCACTGCAACCTCTGTCTCCCGGGTTCAAGTGGTTCTCCTGCCTCAGCCTCCTGAGTAGCTGGGACTACAGGCGTGTGCCACCATGCTCAGCTAAGTTTTGCATTTTCAGTAGAGAAGGGGTTTCACCATGTTGGTCAGGTTGGTTGCCTCTGCCTCCCAAACTGCTGGATTACAGGGGTGAGCCACTGTGCCCGGCCCCCTTATTTTAAAATCCCAGCCTGTAATCCTAGCACTTTGGGAGGCCGAGCCGGGTTGAACACGAGGTCAAGAGATTGAGACCATCCTGGTCAACATGGCGAAACCCCGTCTCTACTAAAAATAGAAAAATTAGCTGGACACGGTGGTGCGTGCCTGTTGTCCCAGCTACTCAGGTGGCTGAGGCAGGAGAATTGTTTAAACCCAGGAGGCGGAGGTTGCGGTGAGCTGAGACTGTGTCATTGCACTTCAGCCTGGCGACAGAGACTCCAAATAAAAAAAAAACTACATTCCAGGAGAACTTCCCCAACCTAACAAGGCAGGCAAAAAACAAACAGATGAAAGCAGGCAAATGGAGGCGAAGGGAAGAGCTCTCCAGGCAGGGGGAGGAAGGGAGTCAGGCCTGGAAAGGGCAACAGGGACGCACAGGTGACAGCTGTGAGGGGCTCTGCGTTTATTTATTTACAAGGTACTTTGGCCCTGAGCACCCCCTACCTCAGTCCAGAAGCTGCCTCCTGGGGCAGCCTAGGCCTCGGCCTCCTCCTGTGGTGTGCCCTCCAGCAGAGTGGTGTCTTCCTCCAGGAAGTTCCCCAGCTCCGCCAGCTCTCGGCGGACAATGCTGGTGGCCCGGTGCAGCTGGCGCACGCGCTTCAGCAGGCCCAGCAGCAGGGTCTGACTGCGCGCCTGGCGGGAGCTCCAGGTGTTCCAGGTGTTGTGCAACTCGAGGCAGCAGTTGTGGTGAGCACGCTTGGTTGGGTCTAGGGTGGCCCCACAGCCCAGGGGGCAGCGCTGCTGGCTCCTCTGCTGGCAATGCTTCTGGTGCTCAGCCAGGGCCCCCCGCGGGACCTGCGAGGTGCAGCCTTCGTTGGGGCAGGCCATTGGCTCGAAGGGGCAGGAATCCTGGTGCCCTTTGCGACGGGCCAGGGGGCATGTCACCATGCAGCCAGCATCGGCGTTCTTGCACTGAGGGTGAAGGAGCACCCGTGTGAAACAACCTAGGCGGGACACTCACGGAATCCCCGTCCCTGGAACCAGGGACCCGGGAGCCTCCCACACTTTTCTAACTCCAGTGAGGTGGTGGAGAGAGAACATGGGCCCAATGTTCTCCCCAGACATTCCAGGGGAGACCTTCCAGGTCCCCAATTGGGTTGGTCTGGCAAGTGGTATGGATGCCAGGCTTCCCCCCCACCCCTGACAGAGATGGAGTCTCATTTTGTTGCCCAGGCTGGAGTGCAATGGCATGACCTCGGCTCACTGCAACCTCTCAGGTTCAATCGATTCTCCTGCCTCAGACTTTGAAGTAGCTGGGATTACAGGCGTGTGCCACCATGCCTGACTCATTTTTGTATTGTGTGAGTAGAAACAGGGTTTCACCATGTTGTCGAGGCTAGTCTTGAACTCGTGATCCACCTGCCTCGGCCTCCCAAAATGCTAGGATTACAGGCATGAGCCACCCATGCCCATCTCAGGTTTTCCTTTTTAACCTCAGTTTATCCATCCGTAAAACTAGTGGGCTAGAGAGTAGTGGCCGGCACACCAGGCATTTCATCTTCTAAAAATCCTTTATAATCTGCATTTTACAGCTGAGACCCCAGGGGATTGGAAAGGTTAAGTGACTTGCTTAAAGTCACACAGAACTAAGCGGTAGAGCCACAGTCAAACTCAGCCATGTCTGATCACCCAAGACAGCACTCATTTCTCTCCGAAGATGGGAATTCTCCCATCTGTCCTGGCCCTGCCCCACCCCTACAAGGGTGAGGAGGGTTGAGGGTGGCAGGAGTGGGTCCTTTGAGCTACCTTGACTTCCAGGCGGCTAATGGTTTTCCGGAGCTTATTCTCATAGATGATCTTTCTCCTTTTCACCTGTTTCCTGCAGCACGGACAGGTCTTTTGTCTGGAAGGAAGCATGAGTGGGGGTGAGTGTTGGGAATGGGAAGGGAACCCTGGTCAGCCCTTCACTCGGCATATTACAGGGAGCATTCAGCTATGAGGCTGGGGCAGGGGTCTGCAGACACCACCGAGGGGCATAGGTTTTAGTTTAGGGAGATTTGGTGGCTGAGTCTTCTGGCTAACTTTCCCTTCTGTTGTGGGCCACAGCAGTGCCCCATCTCACTGCTGCCCTCCCAGCCCTGTGGGTACCCGGTGGCACCTGGTTAGCCACTGGAGGATGCACTTTTTGCAGAAGATGTGGCTGCATGGCAACCTCGCTGGCCTCTTGAGAACCCCACGGCAGACGGAGCACAGGAAGTTGGAGTCAGGAGGGCTGGCGAAGAGGTTGAGATCATACCCGCCACTCTGCAAAGGTAAAGCTGGTGTCAAGACCTGGCTGGGAAAGTGATCCAGTCCCTGGTCCACATACCCAGCAACAGAGCTCAGAAAGCTCTGGGTGGGGAGGTGGGCCACAGGAGAACTTCAAGTAGAGGGGCTGGCTCAGCACCCACTCTGAGGGGGCAGCTGTGGGGGTTAGGGCCCCCATCTCAGGACTACTAATCCCTGGCTGGAGATGGTGGCTTTAGCCTGGAGTTAGGCCTAGCCGGAGCCTTCCAGAAGGTTTCCTTGTAGTATGTGGGGCCTGCAACTCATTGCCCACCCTTTCCGAGTGGAGTGGGATCGATCCCTGGACAACTGGGCATGTTTCTGGAGTCTCAGGGCTGAAGGCAAGAGGGCCCCAGGCTCACCATGATCTGTGACTAGACAGCAGCGCCACAGGCCCCCAGGGCTCAGGAGCCTGAATTTAACAGTGGGTGTGGGCTGACATCACAATGGCATTGTCCAGGTCAAGCCAATCACAACATGGGTTCTGGGCCCAGAAAACCTGCACAGCCCAGCAACGATCACAGATGGCTGGGCACAGTGGCTAACACTTGTAATCCCATCACTTTGGGAGGCCCAAGGTAGGAGGATCACTTGAGCCCAGGAGACCAGCCTGCGAAACACAGTGAGACCCCACCTCTTTTAAAAAAAAGCCACAGGGCTGGGCGCAGTGGCTCACCCCTGTAATCTTAACACTTTGGGAGGCTGAGGTGGGCGGATCACTTCAGGTCAGGAGTTCGAAACAAGCTTGGCCAACACAAAATACAAAAAAATTAGCCGGGCAAGGTAGCAGATGCTTGTAATCCTAGCTACTTGGGAGGCTGAGGCAGAATTGGTTGAACCCAGGAGGCAGAGGTAGCAGTGAGCTGAGATGGTGCCACTGCACTCCAGCCTGGATGACAGGGAGAGACTCAGTCTCAAAAATAGAAAAAAAGTCACAGGAAAGGAGTAGGGCAGCTCGGCAGCTCCTGACCTTGGATAGGTCAATGGAGCCCCCAGGCTTGAAGGCAGCTGACAGCTGATCCTCAGAAGCACTGGGTCGGACCCAAACCTTCATGGAGCAATTTCCCCAAGGCCAAGGCTTCAGTGGGATCACAGGGATTGCTGCCTTCTCTCCAACAGTGCCCCTCAGGTGGCTGGAGCTCCTGGGGCTTAGGGCACGGACCCACGGGGGATCTTCACTTAGGATCCGATACTCAGGTGGTAGCTCCAGAGCAACAAGAACTCAACTCTCATGTGACCAGGCGCGGTGGTTCAAGCCTGTAATCCCAGCACTTTGGGAGGCCGAAGCGGGTGGATCACGAGGTCAAGAGACGAGACCATCCTGGTCAACATGGTGAAACCCCGTCTCTACTAAAAATACAAAAAATTAGCTGGGCATGGTGGCGCGTGCCTGTAATCCCAGATACTCGGGAGGCTGACGCAGGAGAATTGCTTGAACCCAGGAGGCGGAGGTTGCGGTGAGCCGAGATCGTGCCATTGCACTCCAGCCTGGGCAACAAGAGTGAAACTCCGTCTCAAAAAAAAAAAGAACTAAACTCTCAGGTGACCTGCTGCTCCAGAGCAAGGGGCCCAGCCTCCCAAACCAGGTGTCTGACCCACTCCAGCTAGCACCCTTAGACCGTTGCGTTTATCTAGCCCTAGTTGGTCAATCCTTTAGAATCTCACCTGGTCTCACAAAGCAGCCACTCAAGTTTCTGAGCTTCCCATCCTTGCTAGCGCTGCTGCCCCCCCCCCCCGGCACCCCTTTCTTACGCCAGGGCACTTTACCTGAGAGTGTAGCGGCTACCTGAGGCGTGCATGGCCAGATGACTGTTCCCAATCTGGCTCTGCCACTTAAGTGTCCGACCTTAAGTGTCACCTGCCAACCTCCTACATCCTATCCTTGTGTCCAGGCAGAGCTGGGATGGCCAGGGGAAAGGAAGAGGCATCTCGCTAGGGTTCTCCCCAACGCAGCGCGAACAGATGCACTTGCCAGGCTCATAGGCGGGACGGGTTCCCAAGAACACCCACACGCAGTTAGACAAACAACTTTATTTAGAAGACGTTTCCAGCGGAGTCTCCCCGACCCCGCAGTCCTGGCGACGTCGGTCTCAGGCGTGGGAGAACCAGCGTCCTGCGGAAAGAAGACAGGGCTAAGGGGCGGTGGCCAGGGCCAGACCTCACAAGCCACGGCATCCGGGGGGAGACCGCGGCGCCTGTCGGGGCCTGGGTTTCGCCGCCGCACACAGGGCAGCGCGTGGCGAGCTGAGGCCCCGGGAGGATCTAGGCGCCGAATCTCACCCGCGGCCACGGCCAGAGCCGGGGGTGATTTTCAACCAACGCCGGACTCCGCAACTACCAGGGGCGTGCGGACGGCACACACAGCAGGACTCACCTGAGCTGCGACACTGGCGCACCCGACACGCGAGCGTTTATCGCCGCTTCTCCGGTGACGTAGTTCCCCGGGACGCGGCTGGCGCCAGACGTGCATGCGCACGCAGAGCGCGGCGAGGGCGGGGCACCACGGAGCCAATCACAGGCTGTCTTATGGGAGTTCGCCGCGCTCCCGTCTGGGGCGGGGCAGCGGAGATCGCGCGGGGCTGGGCTTGGTATAAAAGCCGCCTCCCAGCAGGCCGCGCTCTTCTTCTCCAATAAAACACGTGAGTATGCTCGGTGGCTGCCGCAAGCCTCGGCGTGGGCGGCGGGAATCCGCGGACATCGGGTCGGGTCTAGTATCCCGCGAATGCGCTCCTGGGCGGGAGTCCCCGCCTGGGTCTCGCGGGTGTCTGCTAGACGATTATTTCACTAACTGGGTCTCGTCGCTTTCTCTAGCAAATGGCGGATGACGCCGGTGCAGCGGGGGGGCCCGGAGGCCCCGGGGGCCCTGGGATGGGGAACCGCGGTGGCTTCCGCGGAGGTTTCGGCAGTGGCATCCGGGGTCGGGGTCGCGGCCGTGGACGGGGCCGGGGCCGAGGCCGCGGAGCTCGCGGAGGCAAAGCCGAGGATAAGGAGGTAGGTACTAGTTACGCGCAGGGTCGGGCCCTTGGGCGACGCTGGGAGCCGCCGTGGTCACCCGCGCCTTTTCTGTTTCCAGTGGATGCCTGTCACCAAGTTGGGCCGCCTGGTCAAAGACATGAAGATTAAATCTCTGGAAGAGATCTATCTCTTCTCTCTGCCCATCAAGGTACTCGGTCGTTGGGCCGCTGAGGGCAGGCGACCCCGGAGTCGGCTGGGGTTGGAGGGTTGACGTCTGCCATTGACCCGCATCAAAGGGCCCAGCGTCTCGTTTGAGAGGTTGTGGTTGCGATGTGAGCTGGCTGAGGATTCCGGTTGGAGAGAAAAGGCTGGGTGGATATGTGAGCGAAGCGAGAGCAACCAAAGGCGTTTCAGCACATTTTCTCACATTGGCTGCGAGGTTGTTTCCCCCTTTCTTGAAGAGCTGAGACAGAACAGAGTGTTCGGTTCATGCCATCCGAGAGGGTGACGTTCAGGTTGTGGGAGGACGTTAAGGGTTAGCAGATGGGCGTAGTTCGTGTGTGCGGACAGCTGTCATCCATGTGGTGCAGGGAAGGTGAATGGCACAGTACGGTGGTCGTGCCTTGGACAAAGTACAAGGAAACAGGAGTGAAAAGCCACATCTCACCAAACAAGTGGGAAAAGGTCAAATAGAAGTGATCGAGGAAATGTAGGACTACAGTAACCTTACACTAACATACGTAAGCTTCCATTCAAACTGCCAAAGCCAAGGGGAGGAGAAACGGGGGAAGGAACCCAGGTTGAGGGTTCGTGACGTGGGTCCCTTTTGTTTCTGAGGCAGAGTCATGCCTTGTCTAGGCTGGAGTGCAGTGGTGTGATCTCGGGTCACCCCAACCTCAGCCTGTTGAGTGGCTGGGATTACAGGCGTGAGCCACTGCACCTGGCTGTGACTTTGGTTCTTGACTGGGATAATGCTGTTGGATTTTTTTTTTTTGAGGCGCACTCCACGATTCTCGTTTATTGCAGGAATCTGAGATCATTGACTTTTTCCTGGGGGCCTCTCTCAAGGATGAGGTTTTGAAGATAATGCCAGTGCAGAAGCAGACCCGTGCTGGCCAGCGCACCAGGTTCAAGGTACTCGGCTGTCCTGGAGAGGGCTGGGCTGGACTTGGCTTGCCGGGCCTCTCCCAGCTCTGCGTAGTTGCACTTGGCTTCACCCGTGTGACTTTCGTAATGGGGAGAGAGAGAAAAGATCTCCTCAGGACCTCAGATGGGCCTTACTGTGGCCTCTCTTTACTTGAGGGGCGCAACAGGCCCTGGGGTGGGCAGTGATGGGTGTAGGGCCACCAGCCGCCTCATACATCTCTCTTCACAGGCGTTTGTTGCTATTGGGGACTACAATGGTCATGTCGGTCTGGGTGTTAAGTGTTCTAAGGAGGTGGCCACTGCCATCCGTGGGGCCATCATCCTGGCCAAGCTCTCCATTGTCCCCGTGCGCAGAGGCTACTGGGGGAACAAGATTGGCAAGCCCCACACCGTCCCTTGCAAGGTAGGCTGGTGGGAGGTGGTGGGCCTGCCATGGGGCAGGCTCCCTCGGGCCCTTGTCTCCTGACTCCTGCCCTCACCAGGTGACAGGCCGCTGTGGTTCTGTGCTGGTGCGCCTCATCCCCGCGCCCAGGGGTACTGGCATCGTCTCAGCACCTGTGCCCAAGAAGCTGCTTATGATGGCTGGTATCGATGACTGCTACACCTCAGCTAGGGGCTGCACTGCCACCTTGGGCAACTTTGGTAGGTGACCCATGCATGGGCACAGCCACAGCCTCTCAGCTCCGCTTAATCACACGGGTCAGTGTGTGCTTGGCGTGTTTTCAGGGAGGCAGAGAAAGGCTCTCCTAATGCACGACAGACCCGCCCAGAGTGGCCTCTCTGTTCCTAGGAGCGTGACAGTTTTTGGGTTGGGGGTCTTGCCTCAAGCACACCACTGACCTTTCTGGGGTTCTTTTGTTGTCCAGCCAAGGCCACCTTTGATGCCATCTCTAAGACTTACAGCTACCTGACCCCCGATCTCTGGAAGGAGACTGTGTTCACCAAGTCTCCCTATCAGGTACTGGGCCTGCCTGGTGTGGTGGGGCGGGGCTGGCCACTGCCTAGACGAGCACAGGCCCCATCAAGGTCACGTCTTGTGTTTTAGGAATTCACTGACCACCTTGTCAAGACCCACACCAGAGTCTCCGTGCAGAGGACCCAAGCTCCAGCTGTGGCTACAACATAGGGTTTTTATACAAGAAAAATAAAGTGAATTAACATTGCACTTTTCCTGTGTCCTGCATGTTTAGTGGTGGTTTGAATCCAGGAGGTGGGGCCAAGAGATCACACTAGAAACACAGGTTGAAGGGCTTTATTTCAGCAATAGCACAATCATACAGAGCCGCATGGTGGGGCACCCACTGCCTCAGGAGGTGGTGGCGGCGGCTGCGGCTGCTTTTGCAGCTTTTCTCTCTTCCAGCATCCTCTGCTTCTGTTTGGCCAGACATTTCCTGGCAGAATAGTGGCCCCCCAGGTCCTGATCTGGGAAAGCAATGGAAACAAGCTGGGAACCCAGGCCTGTGCTATGTGCAAATGGAGCAAATTCAAGTGGGCAGAAGGAGAGGGCTGGGTTTGCGGTGGTTCTGGCCCTTAGACCTCAAAGGCCTTTGGGCAAGTGACACTAACCACAGAAGGTTGGGGGGTCACTCACAGCGATCCTGGTAGGCCTTGGCCACCTGGGTGAACAGCTCCACTTCCTTGGTACAGTTCTGCTTGTAGTTTTCTCCCTCCCTCTGCTGACAGGCCTTGAGCCGTTCCTGGATAATGTTGACAATTTCTTGATCAACTTTGCTGGGGAACAAAGGGAGCAGGAGAGGCTATTCACAATCCTTCCTCTGTACCCAGGAAGAAAAGTTGAAAGCAAGATCTTGGGTCTGACTCCTCCCACGTCACCCCTGAGATATGGACATACTCTGGGTGGCTGAGGCCAACCCGTGGCATCCCAGGGACCCCTGGCCCGGCAGCACACATGGTGCAGGTCACACTCCCAGCACGGCTCACGTACTAGTCCCTCCTCCACTGCATCTCGGCTTCAAATATGCACAGGACATCATTCTCCTTGCACTCCGTGATGTCTGGCACACGGCGGTACTGCCGGTGGTAGTAGTAATACCTGTTCTTGGCGTGCTGCCGCTCTATAAATTCTGCAAAGAAAAATCCAGACTCAGCCCTGTTGGGTTGGACAGCCTTTTGGCTGTTATTTCTCATAAGCATTTAGAGGTATGGCCAGCCAGGCAATCCTGTGAAGGCCTAGGCTACAGCTGATGGAGAGCATTCCCTGACTCTCCCCCACACAGCCCCGCCAGCAGCTCATTCTCACAGACAGGACTTACTGGCATGCAGCTCTGCCAGTGTAACTCCCCCAGCTGCACAGGGAGCCTCCAAGAAGCAGAACTTGACCTCCTTACCGCCTCAGCTTCCCCACTGGGAAATGAACAAGCTAGACAGCGCAAACATCCAGACACATAAGACAGAAGTGTTAGAGGACTGCTACACAAGGGAGCTGAGTCCACTGCTGCACGGTTTCCAGATCCTTGGGCGCTTGGCAGACTTCATCCTCTTACGAAAGAACCACCGGAGGATGCTACACACCCCAATGTTCAAAGAGAACTGAACCAGGCTGAGTGTGGTGGCTCACGCCTGGAATCCCAGCACTTCTGGAGGCTGAGGTGGGAGGATCACCTGAGGTCAGGAGTTTGAGACCAGCCTGGCCAACACAGTGAAACCTCGTGTCTACTAAAAATAAAAAATTTAGCTTAGCATGATGGTGGGCGCCTGTAATCCTAGCTACTGGGGAGGCTGAGGCAGGAGAATCTCTTGAACCTGGGAGGCAGAGGTTGCAGTGAGCAGAGATCGAGCCACTGCACTTCCTCCTGGGTGAAAGAGCAAGACACTGTTTCAAAAAAAAAAAAAAAAAAAGACAAACTGTACTCATATTAGAAATAAACTTTAGGCTGGGCATGGTGGCTCACACCTGTAATCCCAGCACTTAAGGAGGCGGAGGCAGGAGGATCACCTGAGGTCAGGAGTTTGAGACCAGCCTGGCCAACACGGTGAAACCTCGTGTGTACTAAAAATACAAAAATTAGCCGGTGTGGTTGTGGGCGCCTGTAATCCCAGCTACCGGAGAGACTGAGGCAGGAAAATCGCTTTAACGGGGGCGGTTCGGGGGTAGTGGGGGGAAGCAGAGGTTGCAGTGAGCGCAGATGGCGCCAATGCACTCCAGCCTGGGCAAGAGAGCAAGACTCCATCTCAAAAAAACAAAAACGAAAAAACTGAACTGGACATTCTCCTGGTTGGTTACAGAGATAGCGAATTTGGGCATCTCGGCCATCACCCAGACACCTGGTCATCTGGCAGTGAGACGGGTCTAACAACCCCCAGGATTTAGATGCTTCCCGGTGCAGACCCCTCTTAACACCTGAGAGAGGCCTGAGGCCAACGGTGTAGTGGAGAGGTTCCCCGGGCGGCGGGGGCCGGGGAGCAGTGCGGGGTCCTGCAGGGAAGAGTCCTGAGAAGACGCGCGGCGTCCCGGGGTGCAGGGGAGATGAAGGGGTCCCGGGAGGTGAGGCCCAGGGTGCAGTGGGAGGCCGAAGGAGGCGACGGAACTCGGGGGTCTGCGGGGGGGGGTGTTCCCAGAGCGACGGGACCCCGGGGCACTGGGGGATCCAGGCGGGGTGCAGGTCCAGGGATCTCCGGAGGCGGACGAGGGAGCCCCGGGCTGGGTCCTCGTACCTCTCACGAGGGTCACGGGACGGTCCACGATGAGGTCGAAGGCCTTAGTCAGGTAGACGACGGGGTTGGGTAGCCAAGTCTGCGACGACACCACCGGGGTGCGGGTCGGGGGCTCGGGGTACACATCCTTGTCCCAGGTGTCAGGCATGGCGGTGGCAGGCGCGGACTCCGCTCCCGGACACGCCGCCCAGGCCTCCTGCTCGGTCCGGGTACCGCGGCCTAGGTCGCCCGCTACAGAGGACGTCGACGGCGGCTGCGCCTGGGCGCTGTCGGCCCCGAAGCACCATGGGACTTGTAGTTCCCCGGCTCCGCCCGTCGCGGGTGGGACCCGCGTCGCCGCAGGGCGCCCCCTTGTGGGGCCTCCGTTCTCTATCTGTGCCCAGCGCCTGCGCGGTGCTGGGGGCTGATTTGGGTGCCTGCGGACCGCCGCGAACCCGACAGATCCTTGCTTACCGTGAAAGAAACAGAACAGGCAACAGACATGAGGACTAGGAGGGAATCATTAGGTTCCCATTGCGTGCCACGTATTGTGCTGAGTGCAGCAGCGAAGAAGATAAACAGCCCGGCTCTGATGGAGAAAGAGGCCGTTAGAGCACACACGACAAAGTGAACAAATAACGTGCAATTCCAAATGCCCTACTCCTCCAGGAGCCTTCCGGGATTGCCTAGCCCTTACAGACTTCTCTGGGTCCCCCTCTCTACCAGGGCGCCTTATGGACTGGCTGGTGCCAGTGAACTTGGGAGCCTGCCTGCGGCAGGGCAGGAGGCAGGGCTTGCCCCTAGGCAGCTCATAGAGAGAAGGGATTCCTACTTTGGGCATAGGGCCCTCTGGCTGTCTTTGATGGTTCCATCCTGGCCCTGGGCACTTCGGTGCTTCTAGGCAGCTCTGCTGAGCAGACCCCTGCTGGCGCCATCTGTAATTACACCCTGGCTGGTATTGAGGACACTGGTCACGTCTTGCCCTGAGGCTGAGGCCAGCGACACAGAGTCAGCAATCCTACAGACAAACGGGATCTAAAGTCATAGAAACATGAGATCTTCACATTGTGAACTTTTTGGTTTTTTTTGAGACGGAGTTTCGCTCTTGTTACCCAGGCTGGAGTGCAACGGCGCGATCTCGGCTCACCGCAACCTCCACCTCCTGGGTTCAGGCAATTCTCCTGCCTCAGCCTCCCGAGTACCTGGGACTACAGGCACGCGCCACCATGCCCAGCTAATTTTTGTATTTTTAGTAGAGACGGGGTTTCACCATGTTGACCAGGATGGTCTCGATCTCATGACCTCGTGATCCACCCGCCTCCGCCTCCCAAAGTGCTGGGATTACAGGCTTGAGCCACTGCGCCCGGCTTTTTTTTTTTTTAAGACAGGGCCAGCCGCGGCATGGTGGCTCACGCCTATAATCCAAGCATTTTGGAGGCCAAGGCGGGTGGTTCACCTGAGGTCAGGAGTTCAAGACCCGCCTGATCAACGTGGTGAAACCCCATCTATAAAAAAAAAGAAAAGACAGGGCCTCATTCAGTCACCCAGGCTGGAGTGCAGTGCTACAGTCACGGGTCACTACAGCCTTGACCTCCTGGTTTCAAGTGATCCTCCTGCTTTAGGCTCCCAAAGTGCTGGGATTAGAGGCGTGAGCCACTTCGCCCAGCCAGGGATCTCAGTCTTGAAGTGCAGCACTGGTGATCCTCAAGGTGCAGCCAGCCCTCTCCCTCCTCCCTCCCATCATTAGCCCTGCTCCCTGCTGTTTACCCAGCTGTCTCCCAGCCCTCAGGAAGGGAATCCCCTCCGCCTCCGTGTCAGCAAACTGCCCCGGGCCCCTCCTCTTGGCTGCTGCCTGGGAGAAGGTCCCCACCAGGCTACTGTGGCCTCCACCTTGCCCAGCCAGTCCTTTCCTGGGAGAGGCATGACCCAGTCTCAGGGCCACTAAGGAAAGGAGTGTCAGCTCTGGCTCTGGGTGACCCCTCAGGCTGCCCATCTGATGCCCCCAACACTGCCTCGCCCCAGCCTGCTCCTGGCACCAGAGACCCTGCTGACGGTGCCAGGGGCTAATCTGGGAGCTGGCAACTGTGAGTCCTGGCTCTGCCACTCGACCTCCAGCGGCGAGCGGGGAGGCCCCTTCCTGACCTTCAGGGATCTGCCACCATGGTTGGTGGGACCCGGGTGACATGGCGGGTGGGCTGGGGTTGGAGCTGGAACTCTGGGGAGAGGGGACAGCTGGGCTTCTGGACGCTCCCTCAAAGGGACAGCCTTCTGGCCTGTGAGGGGATGGGAGGCTGGAGGGGGCAGCAAGGGGGCGAGGGCTGGGCTGCTGGCCCTGGAAATGAACAGATAGCAGCGGCCACCTGCCCCAGGAGCTCTTGGCTGCAATGTGGGCAGCACCCTCCTGGACCCCAGGCTGAGCCCACAGAGGCAGGAAGCCTGTGGCTATGGAGGCCCCATCCATAAGACGCTGCCCCTTGGCAAATCTTCCTCTTTCCACCTATAGACAGACGGGGGAGGCACTGAGCACCAGCCTCAGTCTGGGGCCTCTAGTCCATTTTTCCAGGTATGGGTTCTGGGATCATCCAGCTCCACCGCCAGGGACACCCCGGCTCTGACCTCCTTTCTGCCCCCTAGTCCCACCGGAAGTTTTCCGCCCCTCGGCACGGACACCTGGGCTTCCTGCCTCACAAGAGGAGCCGCCGGCACCGGGGCAAGGTGAAGTCGTGGCCACGGGATGACCCCAGCCAGCCCGTGCACCTCACGGCCTTCCTGGGCTACAAGGCGGGCATGACCCACACCCTGCGTGAGGTGCACCGGCCGGGGCTCAGTGAGTCACCGTTGGGCCCCTCGGGGATGGGGAGGGATGAACTTCCAGAAGCTCGGAACCAGAACTCATCTGCTTGATCCGGGCGGGCGGGGCCCCAGTCCCAGCAAGAGGCCCTGCCCCCAGAACGGTGGTGAACACTGAGCACAGGCAGGGCTTCCGGGCGCGTTCTGTCATGGCCCCAGCCCGCATATGCGGACATCGAGGCACAAGGCAGTGAGGAAACCGGCCCAGGCACACCTGCAGTAAGCGCAGGTGCTGGGATTCAAATGCCAGCTCAGTGTCCCAAGCCCTTGGTTCAAACCACCTGCTAGGACGGCTGCATTTTTGGCCATTGTTGGTCTATTTCATGTACCATTATTTCAGATGCACACCTATGTATATAGTTCGGTTTTCGTTTTATTATTTATTTTTGAGACGGAGTTTCGCTCATGTTGCCCAGGCTGGAGTGCAATGACAAGATCTCGGCTCACCACAACCTCCGCCTCCTGGGTTCAAGCAATTCTCCTGCCTCAGCTACCTCAGTAGCTGGAATTACACGCATGTGCCACCATGCCCAGCTGATTTTGTATTTTTAGCAGAGATGGGGTTTCTCCATGTTGGCCAGGCTGGTCTCGAACTCCCGACCTCAGGTGATCTACCTGCCTTAGCCTCCCAAAGTGCTGTGATTACAGGCGTGAGCCACCGTGCCTGGCGGGTTTTAGTTGTTTTAATTATAGATTTGCAAGTACTTGTAAGAAATAATGCAGGCCAGGCGTGGTGGCTCACACCTGTAATCCCAGCACTTTAGGAGGCCAAGGCGGGCAGATCACTTGAGGTCGGGAGTTCCAGACCAACCTGGGCAGCATGGCAAAACCCTGTCTCTACAAAACATACAAAAATTAGCTGGGCATGGTGGTGAGTGCCTGTAGTCCCAGCTACTTGGGAGGCTGAGGGGTGGGAAGATGGCTTGAGCTTGGGAAGTCCAGGCTGCAGTGAGCTATGATTGCACCCACTGCACTCCAGCCTGGACGACAGAGTGAGACCCTGTCTCAAAAAAGAAAAAAAAAATCCACTGTAAATATTAAACTAACAAATGCTCATTTGGGCTCAGCCCCACCCTCTGGGGGAATGCTGCCCTGGCTGGCCCCTGTGAGCCCAGCTTTTCACTCCCTCCCCCATGGGCTTCAGGAGGTCCCCTTTCATGCCCCATCCCTGCGTCTCATCCAGAAATTTCCAAACGGGAGGAGGTGGAGGCGGTGACAATTGTGGAGACGCCACCCCTGGTGGTGGTGGGCGTGGTGGGCTATGTGGCCACCCCTCGAGGTCTCCGGAGCTTCAAGACCATCTTTGCAGAACACCTTAGTGATGAGTGCCGGCGCAGATTCTACAAGGACTGGTGAGCACCGCCTTGGGTGGGCCGCCCAAGGGCTGCTGGGACCACAGAGGTTGGTGCCTGAGGCTCTAGCTCTTGCTGGAATGATAGGTGTGGAAGAGTAGGAAGAGAAGACTCAAAGTGTGCGCCTGTAATCCCAGCACTTTGGGAGGCCGAGGCAGGAGGATCATTTGGGGTCAGGAGTTCGAAACCAGCCTGGCCAACATGGTGAAAGCTCATCTCTACTAAAACAAAACAAAAAAAAATTGCCGGGCGCAGTGGCTCACGCCTGTAATCCCAGCACTTTGGGAGGCCGAGGCGGGTGGATCACAAGGTCAAGAGATCGAGACCATCCTGGTCAACAAGATGAAACCCCATCTCTACTAAAAATACAAAAAAAATTAGCTGGGCATGGTGGTGCACGCCTGTAGTCCCAGCTACTTGGGAGGCTGAGGCAGGAGAATTGCTTGAACCCAGGAGGCGGAGGCTGCAGTGAGCTGAGATTGCGCCATTGCACTTCAGCCTGGGTAACAACAGCGAAACTCCGTCTCAAAAAAAAAAAAATTAGCTGGGTGGTGGTGGCACACACCTGTAATCCCAGCTACTTGGGAGGCCAAGGCAGGAGACTCACTTGAGCCTGGGAGGCAGAGGTTGCAGTGAGCCGAGATTGCGCAGCTACACAGTCAGGGCAACAGAGTGAGACAGGGCAGAATGGCTCACGCCTATAATCCCAGCACTTTGGGAGGCCGAGGTGGGTGGATCACCTGCAGTCAGGAGTTTGAGACCAGCCTGGGCAATATGGTAAAACCCTATCTCTACTAAAAGTACAAATATTATTGTGCCTGGGCGTAGTGGCTCACGCCTGTAATCCCAGCACTTTGGGAGGCCGAGGTGGGCAGATCATGTGAGGTCAGGAGTTTGAGACCCGCCTGGCCAACATGGCGAAACCCCATCTCCACGTGGTGCATGCTCGTAGTCCCAGCTACTCAGAAGGCTGAGGCAGAAGGATCGCTTGAACTCAGGAGAGGGAGGTTGCTGTGATCCAAGATTGCGCAGCTGCAGTCCAGCCTGGGTGGCAGAGTGAGACTCCATCTCAAAACCAAAACCAAAAACAACATAAAAAGAGGCTAATTTTGATGGAATGTTAGCATTGGCTCTGAGTTTCCTAGCAGCCACGGTGAAAAGTGAAATAGTCAGCTGAGAAGTTCTTATACATAGGAAGAGAGGTATTCTCGGGCTTCAAATCGTCCATGGCAGTAAGTCCTGAAAGAAACCTTGGTTTCGGCCAGGTACAGTGGCTCACACCTGTAATCCCAGCACTTTGGGAGGCTGAGGCAGGCAGACCGCTTGAGCTTAGAGCTTCAAGACCAGCCTGGGCAACATGACAAAACCCATCTCTACCATAAATACAAAAAATACAAAACATTAGTTGAGCATGGTGGCACACACCAGTGGACCCAGCTAAACGGGGGGCTGAGGTGGGCGGATTGCTTGAGCCTGGGAGGTCCACGCTGCAGTGGGCCGTGTTTGTGCCACTGCACTCCAGTCTGGGAGACAAAGTGAGACCCTGTCTCCAAAAACAAAAATGAAAGGATGGCTTCCAAGCCCGAGGCATGGTGCCTAGCCACAGCACCCAGCAACCCTTGAGAAGTGGGACCAGCCGTCCGAGCCACGTGGCAGGTGGGGTGGCCCCTAGGTGCGTGGACTGCAGGGCTGGCCAGCCCCTTCTCTGAGCTTCTGCACCTCTCCACTCGCTCTCGGGCCCCGGGAGACAGTGAGGGTGCCCACATTAGAGGAGGAAACCGGGTCCTAGACAGGGAGGGGCCGTCTACGTTCAAAGACGGTGGCTGGAACCAGCTCCGAGGCCTCCGGGGTGGGGGCAGACCCAGCGGTAGGACCCCTGCGTGGTGGGCTGGGGATGGAAATGCGATGGGGGCAGTATGGGCCTGGGGAGCTGCCCCGGTTGGGGGGCCTCTGAGCACCCTCCTGTGTGTGGCTCAGGCACAAGAGCAAGAAGAAAGCCTTCACCAAGGCTTGCAGGAGGTGGCGGGACACAGACGGCAAAAAGCAGCTGCAGAAAGACTTCGCCGCCATGAAGAAGTACTGCAAGGTCATTCGGGTCATCGTCCACACGCAGGTCAGCCCCGCCCCCTGCCGTGGGCCGGTCCTCGGTCCACGCCCCTCCCCTCACGCAGGTCAGCCCCACCCCCCGCCGTCGGCCGGGCCCTCGGCCCGCGCCCCGCCCCTCACGCAGGTCAGCCCCGCCCCCCGCCGTCGGCCGGTCCCTCGGCCCGCGCCCCTCTCCTCACGCAGGTCAGCCCCGCCCCCTGCCGTCGGCCGGTCCCTCGGCCCGCGCCCCTCCCCTCAGCTGCCACAGCGCTGGCAAATGACAGCCTGAAAATACCGGAGCTCTGGCACAGGCCCAGAGGAGTGGCTGACTGGCCTTGCTGGCCACACGCGACCCCAGGGACGGGTGCTGAAAGGCATCAGTGCCTTTTGGGGTACCAGGGGTGTCACCCACACCAGCTAGTCGTCTAAGGCCCTGGCACGTGCTGAAGGGCTGGGTCCCCAGCCAGGTGTGGAGGGCTGGTCACCTCCCTTCGGGTTCCGGCATAAGTGTGCGTGGGAATCGGGGTTCGTACCTGGGACTGGCTTTGTAGGCTGACAGGCAGGCGGCATCCTCCAGCTTATTCTGAAATACTCTTTAGCATCCTTGTCCTCAGGAAAAGCCTCCCCAGGCCCTAGAACAGTGTCCCCAACCTGATCCTCCCGCAGCACCCGGAACCCACACTCCCCCTCGCAACTCACACTTTCACAGGCCATGCCTGGGCCAGTCACCACGGCATGTTCATCTCCCTGGACAGACTCCAGAGGGACAGATGCCCTAGGTGGGGCCACAGCTGCCACCAAGAGCCTGATATGCAGGAGGTGCTCTACAAACACGGGCTCCATACATACGCTCCATACATACCTGCCCCGTACAACCCAGCCCCATACACACCAGCCCCCTACACACCTGCCCCCTACACTCCTGCCCCGTACACACCTGCCCCCTACACTCCTGCCCCGTACACACCAGCCCCGTACACACCTGCCCCGTACACACCTGTCCGGTACACACCTGCCCGGTACACCCCTGCCCCGTACACGCCTGCCCCGTACACACCTGTCCGGTACACACCTGCCCGGTACACCCCTGCCCCGTACACACCAGCCCCGTACACACCTGCCCCGTACACCCCTACCCCGTACACGCCTGCCCCGTACACG
>CM052660.1:109000791-109019728 GCA_028533165.1 Leontopithecus rosalia | reverse complement strand
CCCCGACTGTACATACCTGCCCCGTACACTCCTGCCCCGTACACAACTGCCCCGTACACACCTGCCCCGTACACACCTGCCCCGTACACCCCTGCCCCATACACACCTGCTCCATGCATACCTATGGGTCACTATGTGGTGTGTGCTGGCGTCTGTCTCCACCTCTACATTGCACAGCCTGTGCTTCACACACACACACACACACACACAAAATCAGGGCCATGCACAGTGGCTCACACCTGTAATCCCAACACTTTGGGAGGCCAAGGTGGGCGGATCACAAAGTCAGGAGTTCAAGACCAGCCTGACCAACATGGGGAAACCCCGTCTCTACTAAAATACAAAAATTAGCCTGATGTGGTCCACCTGTAATCCCAGCTACTCAGGAGGCTGAGGCAGGAGAATTGCTTAAACGTGGGAGGCAGAGGTTGTAGTGAGCCAAGAACGAACCATTGCCCTCTAGCCTGGGCAACAGAGCAAGACTCCATCTCAAAAAAAAAAAAGAAAAAATCAGGTCAGGTGTGGTAGCTCATGCCTGTACCACCGGACTTGGAGAGGCCAAGGCAGGTGGATCATCTGCGGTCAGGAGCTTGAGACCAGCCTGGCCAATATGGCAGAAACCCAAAAATACAACAAAACTAGCCAGACGTGGTGTGCGCCTGTAATTCCAGCTACTTGGGAGGCTGAGGCAGGAGAATTGCTTGAATCTGAGAGGTGGAGGTTGCAGTGAGCCAAGATTGCCCCACCGTACTCCAGCCTGGGTGACAGAGTGAGACTCCAAGTCAAAAAAGAAGAAAAAAATCAGATTACATCACAGTCTGCACTTGGAAGAAAGTCTGAGCTCCCCGATCCCAGTCCCGCCTGACTGCTGCCCATGCTCCTTGCTCCCCACCGTCTGGCCACAGTGGTCTCTCTGTCCCACCAACTTTCCAAGACCTCCCCTGCCAGCAGGCCTTTGCACATGCAGGGCCTGCTGCCCAAAGCCACTCCAATCTTTGTCCGGTGGCTCCTTCTTGTTAGCAGCGTCACCTCCTCAGAGAGGCCCTCCCTGCTCCGGCCACCTGTATCTGAAACATCAGCCCCCATAGCCCATCAGAGCACTCTGTCCTCACCAAGAGTTACCTGGCTTCGGCCGGGCGTGGTGGTTCACGTCTGTAATCCCAGCACTTTGGGAGCTCGAGGCAGATGGATCATGAGGTCAGGAATTCAAGACCAGCCTGGCCAAGATGGCAAAACTCCGTCTCTACTAAAAATACAAAACAAAGAATTAGCTGGGCGTAGTGGCGGGCGCCTGTAATCCCAGCTACCTGGGAGGCTAAGGCAGGAGAATCACTTGAACCTGGGAGGTGGAGGTTGCAGTGAGCTGAGATCGTGCGACAGCACTCCAGTCTGGGTGAGAGTGAGACTTCATCTCAAAAAAAAGAAAAAGTTACTTGGCTTCCTCCTGTCCTCCAGCGAGATGGTGGCTCCTGAGGTGTGGGACTCTGTCTGCCTCATTCCACCCCGCATCTGCAGTGCCCAGCACAACACACGGCTTGCGGCCTCATCCCGGGAACACCGGTGAACGCATGGATGTGTGAAAGACAGCAGGGGCCACGGCCGGCCATGCCATGTTTGGTGGGGGCGTGATCCTGTGGGCCATGGCGTGACCTCCAGTCATGTCCTGCAGATGAAACTGCTGCCCTTCCGGCAGAAGAAGGCCCACATCATGGAGATCCAGCTGAACGGCGGCACGGTGGCCGAGAAGGTGGCCTGGGCCCAGGCCCGGCTGGAGAAGCAGGTGCCAGTGCACAGTGTGTTCAGCCAGAGTGAGGTCATTGATGTCATTGCTGTTACCAAGGGCCGAGGCGTCAAAGGTAGGGCTCAGTGGGGATGGCAGCTCCAGGGCAGGCTGCCTGGAGGCAGTGGGGACGAGCCTGGCCTCTCAGCCACCAGCCCCGCCCACTTGCAGGTGTCACAAGCCGCTGGCATACCAAGAAGCTACCGAGGAAGACACATAAGGGCCTGCGCAAGGTGGCCTGCATTGGTGCCTGGCACCCGGCCCGCGTGGGCTGCTCCATCGCCCGGGCCGGGCAGAAGGGCTACCACCACCGCACGGAGCTCAACAAGAAGGTGCGTCCACAGCCAGGGGAGGGGACACTGTATGGTTGGACGCCTGCCCAGTATGGAGTACTGGCCTCGGCAGGTGGAGTGCATGACCCAGACACTGCCAGAGTCATGAGATGCCCTCACCAGCACTGAGTCTGAGCACGTGTGCTGATGGGCCTGTGTGGGCTGCTGGCCCCAGAGGCCACCTCCTGCCCCTGGCATGTGCCCCCTTCTTATGGCAGATCTACCGCATTGGCCGGGGTCTACACATGGAAGATGGGAAGCTGGTGAAGAACAATGCGTCCACTAGCTACGATGTGACTGCGAAGTCCATCACACCGCTGGTGAGGCTGGGAGGGCGCGTCTGCCAGGCCCATCACACCGCTGGTGAGGCTGGGAGGGCGTGTCTGCCAGGCCCATCACACCACTGGTGAGGCTGGGAGGGCGTGTCTGCCAGGCCCATCACACCACTGGTGAGGCTGGGAGGGCGCGTCTGCCAAGTCCATCACACCGCTGGTGAGGCTGGGAGGGTGCGTCTGCCAGGCCCATCACACCGCTGGTGAGGCTGGGAGGGCGCGTCTGCCAGGCCCATCACACCGCTGGTGAGGCTGGGAGGGCACGTCTGCCAGGCCCATTGCACCTCTGGTGAGGGCTGGAGTGGGGTCAGGCTGGCCCAGGGGGCCTCGGGTATACCCCAGCTGGGTGCGTTCACCACAGGGGCTCAAGATTTGTGCCCCACAGCTGGACGCTGCCCCCCAGACATGCTGGGACACAAGGCTTTGACATCTGGGCAGTCATATGGGACCCTTGCCTCTGCTGTCCAAAACATATGATGTAGTCACAAGCAAGAAATCCCTGCTGCATCCCACATCCTCCAAGGCTCCTCTGGAGGCAGCTTCCACTCCAGCTGCTGTCACGTGGGTGTGGATTGTGGCAGCTCCTACTGTGGCCTGGGAGTCAGGCCACATGGGCTCAAATCACATCTCCAGGATTTAGCAGCTGTGGAGCTTGGAGCAAGTGACTCTACTTCTCTGATCCTCAGTCTCCCCCAACAAAAACGCAGATTGTTGAGTAAGATAACACATGAAAAGTTCTCAGCAACCAGGCGCGGTGGCTCAGCCTGTAATCCCAGTTCTTTAGCAGGCTGAGGTGGGCAGATCACAAGGTCAGGAGTTTGAGACAAGCCTGGCCAACATGGTGAAACCCCATCTGTACTGAAAATACAAAAATTAGCTGGACATGGTGGTGCGTGCCTGTAATCCCAGCTACTCAGGAAGCTGAGGCAGGAGAATTATTTGAACCCGGGAGGCAGAGGTTGCGGTGAGCTGAGATCGTGCCACTGCACTTCAGCCTGAGTGACAGGGTGAGACTCTGTCTCAAAAAAAAAAAGAAAAGGACTTAGCTTGTGACTCAGATGCTTTCCTCAGTAGGGGTGGCATGATAGACACCCCTAAACCTGGGGGCTGGGGATGGGGCTCCTTCCAATCACAGCCTGCTGTGGGGATTCTCCTAGGGCTCCCAGCCACCTGCTAAATCAGAAGTCCTGTCTGGGCCTGGCCCTGACCTGTCTCCTTTGCAGGGTGGCTTCCCCCACTATGGAGAAGTGAACAATGACTTCGTCATGCTGAAGGGTTGCATTGCTGGTACCAAGAAGCGGGTTATTACGCTGAGAAAGGTTAGCAGGGCCGGGTGGGCTGGGGAGTGGGTACCGAGGGATGCCAGCCTGTCCTGCCCTGCAGCCTGCTACAAGGAGAACACAGTGGGGGGAACAGAAAGAGAGGGGTCTGGCAGGAACTAGGTGTGCAAGACCTTCCTGGTGTGGCCTGGAGGTCACAGCAGGGTAATCAAGATCCCCACCCTTGATGTCTACTTGACCACGGATTCCCCAGTCCCTCCTGGTGCACCACAGCCGTCAGGCCCTGGAGAATATTGAGCTCAAGTTCATCGATACCACCTCCAAGTTCGGCCATGGCCGCTTCCAGACAGCCCAAGAGAAGAGGGCCTTCATGGTGAGCTCAGTGTCCCCCATCCTTGTTCTTCTTTTGTGCTCCCATTCCATATCCAGCCTGCCCAAGTAGGGAAGCTGGAGCTGGCAGGGACCCCCCTTCGCTCATCTGCAGGAGAAACTCCTTTTTTCTTTTTTTTTGAGACGGTGTGCACTGGCGTGATCTTGGCTTACTGCAACCTCCACCTCCTGGGTTCAAGCGATTCTCCTGCCTCAGCCTCCTGAGCAGCTGGGACTACAGGCGAGAGCCACCACACCCAGCTAATTTTTTGTATTTTTAGTAGAGACAGAGTTTCACTATGTTAGCCAGGATGGTCTCGATCTGCTGACCTTGTGATCTGCCCGTCCTGGCCTCGAAAAGTGCTGGGATTACAGGCATGAGCCATCGTGCCCAGCCTGCGGGAGAGGCTGCTAAGGGTCTACCCCTGGACACTGATTCTCTAGAAGAGAAGGGGTAGGAACCAGCCTTGGAATGGGTGACCTGGAGCCTGGCTGAGGGGGGTATTTCTGGCCAGACTCCTGTGACTAAGCCTCCTCTTGCACCACCCCGCAACCAGGGCCCCCAAAAGAAGCATCTGGAGAAGGAAAAGCCAGAGACCCCGGGAGACTTATAGGCTGCATGGGGTGGATGAGCCCTGAAGTGCAGCGCACCCACTGTCTGCCCTGATGTGGAATAAAGGCCGGAGGCGACTCTTCCTGCAGTGTCTCGGAGCGATTTGTAACCACCCAAAGGGGTTCACCTTGCCCATCACCTAGACAAAGCTGATTCATTAAGACGGGAATTGCTGGCCGGGTTGGCTCACGCCTCTAATCCCAAGGCCAAGGCAGGCGGATCACCTGAGCTTGGGAATTCGAGACCAAACTGACCAATATGGAGAAACCCCATCTCTACTAAAATACAAAATTAGCAGGGTGTTGTGGCGCATGCCTGTAATCCCAGCTGCTCAGGTGGCTGAAGCAGGAGAATCGCTTGAACCCGAGAGGTGGGGGTTTCAGTGAGCTGAGATTGTGCCACTGCACTCCAGGCTGGGCAATAAGAGCGAAACTCTGAAACTCTGTGTGAAAGAAACAAATTCAAAAGGGACTTGCAATAGATAAAGAGTAATTCACGCAGAGCCGCGCGGGAGACAGGAGTTTTACTGTTACTTAAATCGATCTCCTTGAGCATTCAGATGGCAGAGGTTTTTTTTTTTTCTTTTGAGATCGAATCTTGCTCTTGTTGCCCAGGTGGGAGTGTAATGGCACAATCTTGGCTCCCTGCAACCTCTGCCTCCTGGGTTTGAGTGATTCTCTTGCCTCAGCCTGCTGAATAGCTGGGATTACAGGCGCCTGCCACCATGCCAGGCTAAATTTTGTATTTTGAGTAGAGACGGGGTTTTGCCATGTTGGCCAGACTGGTCTCAAACTCCTGACCTCGTGATCTGGCCGACTCAGCCTCCCAAAGTGCTGGGATTACAGGCATGAGCCACTGGCCTGAACAGAGAGCAGAGTTTTAAGGATAACTGACCTGTCTTCTCTGCAGGGTGTGGGGAAGCCAGGGAGCCAGGAGTGCTGACTGGTCAGGGATAAAATCATGGGGAGTCGAAGCTGTCTTCTTTCCCTCAGTCAGTTCCTGGGTGGGGGTGGCAAGATCGGATGAGCCAGTTTATCATTCTGGGTGGGGCCGGCTGATCCATCAAGTGCAGGGTCAGCAAAATATCTGAAGCACTGATCTTAGGAGCAGTTTAGGGCAGAATCTTGTAGCCTCCAGCTGCATGACTCCTAAAGCATAATTTCTTTCTTTCTTTTTTTTTTTTTTGAGACGGAGTTTCGCTCTTGTTACCCAGGCTGGAGTGCAATGGTGCGATCTCGGCTCACCGAAACCTCCGCCTCCTGGGTTCAGGCAATTCTCCTGCCTCAGCCTCCCGAGTAGCTGGGATTACAGGCACGTGCCACCGTGCCCAGCTAATTTTTTGTATTTTTAGTAGAGACGGGGTTTCACCATGTTGACCAGGAAGGTCTTGATCTCTTGACCTCGTGATCCACCCGCCTCGGCCTCCCAAAGTGCTGGGATTACAGGCGTGAGCCACCGCGCCCGGCCCCTAAACCATAATTTCTAATCTCGTGGCTGTTAGCCCTAACAAGACAACCTAGTAACTCAGGCAAGGAGGTGTGCTTTAGGAAAGGGCTGTTACCGTCTCTGCTATAAACTATAATCTGAGTTTCTCCCAGTTATTTCAGTCTACCACCAGGGATGAACAAGGACAGCTTGGAGGTTAGAAGCAAGATCGAATCGCTCAGGTTACAGCCCTTTCACCGACTCAGTCATATTTTTGCAAAAGCAGTTTCAGCTGGGCGAGGAAAGGCTGCCTGACCTGCGGTGGCTCGGGGTTTAGCACCGGGGACTGAACGGGGAAAACACGGCCCTACGTTGCGCGCCACCACTTACCTGGCCAGTCCCCAAGTGGGCCCCCAGCCACCAGAGCACTCGGGGCGACAGGGGCGGGGCCTTGGGAAAGCAGCCCAGAAGGGGTCCACGGGAGTTACTACGGGCGGGGCCTGCTGGGGAGATGGGATGGAACCGACCCCCGGGAGGGGCGGGGCCTCGAGGAGAAGGCCCAGGAGTGGTCTCTGGGAGTTATTGATGGGTGGGGACTACTGGGAAAATGGGATTGGACCTGCAATTAGGACGGGGCGGGGCCTCAAGGAAACAGGCCAAAAAAAGTCCTCCGGAGTTACTGGTGGGCGGGGCTTGCTGGGAAGATCGGATTGGACCAGTCGTCAGGAGGGGCGGGGCCTCCCAGAGGCGGAAGCCGGGATTCGCATCCCGGGGAGCGATTGGTCCTCGGGAGGGGCGGGGAGGCGGACAGGGGTCCCGGCGGTCATTGGGTCGACAGCCTTGGGTCTATTGGCGGCAGCAAGTGTGTTGCGGTTACGGTGGCGCCATGTCGTTCTGCAGCTTCTTCGGGGGCGAGGTTTTCCAGAATCACTTTGAGCCGGGTTGGTGGTGCGGCCTCTCGCAGGGAGGGCAGAGCTGGGGGAGGGTGGCGGGGACGCGCATTAGAGGGGGCGCCGCCGTCCTCTGGGGGTGATGTCTCATCTAAGCCGGGAATGGGGGTGAGTGTGGCCGCCAGGGCGAAGCGAACATAAGTCAAGAGGACTGCGGAGGAAGGGAGATCCTGGGGGCGCCAAGAGTGGGGTACCCGACGAGAGGGAGCTTTGGGGGTCACCGTCCTTGAGGAGGGCAGGCCTCGAGTGTGAACGTGCCCTTTCGGGTGGGGCCAGTCGAAGGGACCGGGGTACGTGGGAGTGGTACGCCTTCCCTGCCCATTCACTCCAAGGTGATGGCGGTGGGGGAATTCCGGTTAGGGTCGGGACTCAGGAGAGGCGCAACAGAAGTTTTTCTCCAGGGCCAGCTCCTGTGGCCGGGCCGCCCCTCTGCAGGTCATCCCACAGGTGTTACCCTGGCCTTTCCCATTCCACCAGGTCAGGGATCTGTGGGAGGAGTCCAGCAAGCATAGAATGTCCCCTTCAGATTTTAATGTGCCAGCCCACCTGCCCAGTGTCCTCACCTGCCCAGGGACTCCAGATTGGGGAATCAGGAGTGCCACCAGGCCCCTGCCAACGGCCAGTGGAGTTTGACCAGGCAGACAGGGTGGGGTGGTTTGGGGCATGGCCAGCGCTCCCCACCAGCCCCAGGCTGTGAGAGGCCCTGGGGGCTGGGCTGGCCTGGTAGGGGACTAATTTGGTAAAAACACATCCACAGGCACATTTTAGATGTTGGGGCGGATCTGCTGGGTGTCAACCCTGTAGGGGACTGTGCTGTGGCACAGGATCACCCGGCAAAGCCTCCCTCAACAAGACTTTCCGGATGTAGACCCCAGTTGTCCTCAGGCTGCTCTGCCAAGCCAGAAACTCCTCTCCCAGGGCAGCTGCTGGCTCCTCTTTGCTTTTTCTCCAGTTCCTGGAAAAGGCTGGGTAGTTTAGTCTCCATGGGAGGCTATC
The DNA here is from genome assembly GCA_028533165.1 of Leontopithecus rosalia. NCBI lineage: Eukaryota > Metazoa > Chordata > Mammalia > Primates > Cebidae > Leontopithecus > Leontopithecus rosalia. The sequence continues at coordinate 109,011,651 of CM052660.1, read as the reverse complement.
CCCAGGTGGTGGGTGAGAGGTGACTCACCACCTCTGGAGGTTCCTGTTTTTAGTCCTTCAGACGGTTCTGCAAGTTAGTTTGGCAATCTTTTTTTTTTTTTGAGACAGAGTTTTGCTGTTGTTACCCAGGCTGGAGTGCAGTGGCGTGATCTCGGCTTACCACAACCTCCGCCTCCTGGGTTCAAGCAATTCTCTTGCCTCAGCCTCCCGAGTAGCTGGGACTACAGGCACGCACCACGATGCCCAGCTAATTTTTGTATTTTTAGTAGAGATGGGGTTTCACCTTGTTTACCAGGATGGTCTCGATCTCTTGACCTCGTGATCCACCCACCTAGGCCTCCCAAAGTGCTGGGATTATAGACGTGAGCCACCGCACCTGGCCAAAGTGCTGGGATTATAGGTGTGAGCCACCGTGCCCGGCCAAGTTTGGCAACTTTCCTACTTGTTTCACTCCAAAGTGATCCTTTGGGGGTAGGCTGAAATCTGTCTTCCCCATTGCTCTTTCTTCCTGGGCTCCTGTGTGGCCTAGAAGTGTTCTCTTCCTGCCTGGAGAGCAGGGCAGTGCCTGGGTGTCCAGCTTAGGGGCTTGTTGGGCAGCAGGGAGGGCCACTTGAGAAGGGAGAGGGACCAGGTGTTTGGGCCATATCAAGGCTCCTGCTGTGTATGTCCCCTGGAGGGTGGGGGGGGGGCGAGGGCGAGCTCCGTATCCTCATCAGACTACCCAGGTTCCTTCACACTGCACGCGCTGTAGCTGGGTGTTTTTGCATCACCAAGCAAAGATGGAAATAGTAGGAGAGGCCCCATCATGGGACTACGTGAAGAATCAAGGAGATAATTGTGAAAGAGACTCCCCAGTCTCTGGCACATCTACTAAACATGAGCTCAATGCAGGTTGCCCATGTCGGGTACATGGGGACGGAGTGTGGGGCCCACCCTGGGAACAGGGACAGTGCTGCCTTTGCCTGGGCCCATGGATTTGGGAGCGTGACCCCAGAAAGGCCAGAGCTGACAACTCCACACTTGCCTCTCCTTTTACCACAGGCATTTACGTGTGTGCCAAGTGTGGCTATGAGCTGTTCTCCAGCTGCTCGAAGTACGCACACTCGTCCCCGTGGCCGGCGTTCACTGAGACCCTTCATGCTGACAGCGTGGCCAAGCGTCCGGAGCACAATCGACCTGAAGCCTTGAAGGTGAGAGGCCACAGGGATCGGGGGGATGGGGGGAGGCAAGGGGGAGGCCAGGGAGAGCAAAGAGCCCGCCTCACCTTCCTCCCTCTGCTTGCCCCATGGCTCCAGGGGCTTAGAGGCTGTCCATTCCAGGCCGGTGGCCTTCACCAGGGAGCTGCCACCCCAGGCTATCAGGAGAGCCTGGCCTTCTGGTGCAAATGTGGGAAACAGGACAGAGTTCCTGTCCAGGCTCCAGGACAAAGATCAACCTCTTACATTGGGGATCTGCTTGGGAAATGGATGTGTGTGAAGAAACACCATCTGCCGGCCCCAGTGAGGGCCTTTACTGCGGCTGTTTCATGGCCGGAAGCTCATGAAGCTGCCTTGTGATCTTTCCAGGTGTCCTGTGGCAAGTGTGGCAACGGGTTGGGCCACGAGTTCCTGAACGATGGCCCCAAGGTGGGGCAGTCCCGATTCTGAATATTCAGCAGCTCGCTGAAGTTTGTCCCTAAAGGTGAGCTTGCCTTGCACAGCTGGGGTCTAGGCCTGTTGGCCTTTGAGCCCAGGGTTGGGGGTTCCATTGTTTTGTGCCCATCCACTTACCATGACAAGGCATGGGGCCACCAAGTCATGCTGCCTGGGAACTGCTCAGGGTCCTCCTGAAAGGTGGCTGCAGGGCAGGGACAAGGGGGCCCGTGTTCTGCTTCCTCGCTTGGTTGATCCTGAGTATATCAACAAGGGGCACTGGAGTGAGAATGTGGCAAATGTTTTTCTCAGGAGGCGTGGCCCTTCCCTGAGGCTACTGTCAGGAGTGGGGCAGACAAAGGCTGAGACTCTGGTCTGTGCAGCCGTGTCTCCCACTGGCTGGGACTGTGGCCTTGCTTCGCAGCGCTCTGAGTCTGCCTCCTCCTCTGTGGATTGGACATGGTGGCAGGGCTGGGGAGGACAGCTGCTTGTCATGTGCACCTGCTCCTGTCATACCATAATAGGTTGATGATTCCTCATTCTTTTTTTTTTTTTTTTTTTGAGATAGGGTCTTGCTCTGTTGGGCAAGCTGGAAGCCATCTCGGTTCACTGCAACCACCACCTCCCAGGTTCAAACAATTCTTCTGTCTCAGCCTCCCGAATAGCTGGGATAACAGGCGCGCGGCACCACACCCAGCTAATTTTTGTATTTTCAGTAGAGACAGGGTTTCACCATGTTGGCCAGTCTGGTCTTGAACTCCTGGCCTCAAGTGATTTGCCCACCCCAGCCTCCAAAGTGCTGGGATTACAGGTGTGAGCCTCCGCGCCCGGCTGATGAATCCTCATTCTTGTTGGCAGCGTTCGTTCTTAGCGGTGGGAGCTTGTGTCTGGTGCTGTTTGTCATCTCTGTGTGTTTCATCTGAGCACAGATCCTCAGGCATCATTGCATGTCTGTCTGCAGGCCCAGCCTCCCAGAGACTCTTCCCGGAGCTCTGCGTTGGAATCCCAGCTCTTCCCTCAACATCCATAGGACCGTGGCCAGTTCCTTATTCTCAGCTTCATTCTCTTTAAAATGTTTTTTTTTGGCCGGGTGCGGTGGCTCAAGCCTGTAATCCCAGCACCTTGGGAGGCCGAGGCAGGTGGATCACGAGTTCAAGAGATCGAGACCATCCTGGTCAACAAGGTGAAACCCCGTCTCTACTAAAAATACAAAAATTAGCTGGGCACGGTGGCGCGTGCCTGTAGTCCCAGCTACTTGGGAGGCTGAGGCAGGAGAATTGCTTGAACCCAGGAGGCGGAGGTTGCGGTGAGCCGAGATCTGGCCATTGCACTCCAGTCTGGGTAACAACAGCGAAACTCTGTCTCAAAAAATAACAATTTTTTTTATTTTTTCATTTTTAAAAATTTGTATTTGCTGATATTTTTTTTTTTTGTAGAGATGAAGTCTCACTGTGTTCCCCAGGCTGGTCTCGAACGCCTGGGCTCAAGAGATCCATCCACTTTGGCCTCCCAAAGTGCTGGGATTAGAGGTGTGAGCCACTGTGCCCAGCTTTTTCTTAAATTAAATATAATTTTTTGAGATGGGGTCTCACTCTGCCACCCAGGCTGGAGTGCAGTGAATGGAACAAGGCTCACTGCAGGCTCATACTCCTGGGCTCAAGCAGTGCTCCTGTGCCAGCCTCCCTGGTAGCTGGGTCTAAAGTCCATGTCAGCACACCTGATTAATTTTTTTTTTTGAGACAGAGTTTCGCTCTTGTTACCCAGGCTGGAGTGCAATGGCGCGATCTCGGCTCACCGCAACCTCCGCCTCCTGGGTTCAGGCAATTCTCCTGCCTCAGCCTCCTGAGTAGCTGGGATTACAGGCACACGCCACCATGCCCAGCTAATTTTTTGCATTTTTAGTAGAGACGGGATTTCACCAGGTTGACCAGGATGATCTCGATCTCTTGACCTCATGATCCACCTGCCTCGGCCTCCCAAAGTGCTGGGATTACAGGCGTGAGCCACTGCGCCTGGCCTGAAATTTATTTTTTTTGAGACAGTCTTGTTCTGTCACCCAGGCTGGAGTGCAATAGCTGATCTCAGCTCACTGCAGCCTCTGCCTCCTGGGTTCAAGCAATTTTCTTGCCTCAGCCTCCCGAGTAGCTGGGATTACAGATGCGTGCCACTATACCCGGCTAATTTTTGTACTTTTAGTAGAGACAGGGTTTCACCATGTTGGTCAGGCTGATCTGGAACTCCTGACCTCGTGTGATCCACCTGCCTCAGCCTCCCACAGTGCTGAGATTACAGACATGAGCCCCTGCACCTGGTCAATTTTTAAAATTTTTTGTAGAGATGGGGGCCTCACTATGTTGCCCAAGCTGGTCTTTTTTTTTTTTTGAGACAATGTTTCGCTCTTGTTACCCAGGCTGGAGTGCAATGGCGCGATCTCGGCTCACCGCAACCTCCGCCTCCTGGGTTCAGGCAATTCTCCTGCCTCAGCCTCCCGAGTAGCTGGGATTACAGGCACGCGCCACCATGCCCAGCTAATTTTTTCTATTTTGAGTAGAGACGGGGTTTCACCATGTTCACCAGTCTGGTCTCGATCTCTTGACCTCGTGATCCACCCGCCTCGGCCTCCCAAAGTGCTGGGATCACAGGCTTGAGCCACGGCGCCCGGCCTCCAAGCTGGTCTTAAACTCCTCTGGGCCTTGGCTTCCCAAAGTGCTGGGACTGCAGGTGTGAGCCCCCATGCCTGGCCTGAAATGGGGTTGTTAACAGCACATGCTCATGGCCATCGCAGTGCTGTGGGGTGAAGCGAGCAGCCTGGTAAATATCCATGGTAAACCTGCAATGATATTTTTGTTCTTTCGTCATTATTTGTCCTCCGTGTGAGTGGAGGGAGGAGAGACTCTGGGTTCCCCTGTGGATCTCAGAACAAAATGGGGTGCACGGACTCCCATGAGTCAGGCATCTGGTCCATTCCGCTCCTGTGGCCTGTAGGCCAGGGCAGAGGTGAAGGGCTCAGGGAATGGAGACTTGTTTTTCTCTCCCTTCTCTCCTTTCTTTTAGGCAAAGAAACTTCTGCGTCCCAGGGGCACTAGGCAGGCAGCCCATACCCACGCCGGATGGCCGCCGCACTGAGGCCACACCCCGGCCATTCTACCTTGGAGTTGGGACCCTGGGCATCAAGACAGGAAGTTGGCAGGGCCTCTGCTTGAAACGTCGGGAAGCTCCCGAGGCCCCGGCTCGGGACCAGACCTTGTTTCTTGGAAAAGATACTCATTTGCTGATGGCTCATGCCTCCTGCCAGGACAGACCTGGGCTGTACAGCCACTCTGTCGACTGACTTAGCTCCCCCCGCCCACTCGAGGTGCCTCCAGGAGGTGGGCTCTGGGCGCAGCTGGTCTCTGAATGAGGTTACACCCCCACTTTCTTTTCCCGGCCCTGTCTCTGCTCATTGAGACCATGGGTCCCAATTCCAAGACAAACTCTCATCCTCACCGAAGCTTAGGCTCACATCTCCCAGGCTGTATAGGAGACAGAATGGAAATGGAGGCTGCCCTGCCACCCACCCCAGCCCTGGTCACTGCATGATCCGCTCTGGTCAAACCCTTCCAGGCCAGCCAGGGTGGGGATGGTCTGTGACCTGCTGGGAAGGCGGGCTGATTGGCAGACCCTGGGCATTTCGTCCAGAAGGGGAGGAACCTAAACCCTGTTTCACAATCTGTGCGGAAGTAGCTTGCCTCACTGGGCTTGGGAAATCACTGTTGCTCCATTCTTCTAACCAGTACAGGGCAGGGGCCCTGAGTTCACACCTGCAGGGAGGCCCTTCAAAGGTGTGTGACTGTGCCTTACTGGACATGCTCAGGGGCCTTTCCATATGGGAGGGTGGGTGATGCTGAAGTCACCCTCCATCTTAAGTAATTTCTTTTTGGAGTAATCAGATGGAAATCAATAAACAAATGAAACACCCAGACATACTGTCTTTTTTCTTTTTTGAGACACGGTGGGGTCTGGCTGACATCCAGGCTAGAGTGCAGGGGCGCAGCACGGCTCACTGCAGCCTTGACCTTGTGGGTTCAAGCTACTCTCCCACCTCAGCCTCCCAAGTAGCTGGGACCACCGGTGTGCACCACCACGCTGCATCATTTTTACATTTTTTTGTAGAGATGGGGTCTCACTATGTTGCCCAGGCTGGTCTTGAACTCCTGGACTCTAGTGATCCTCCCACCTTGGATTTCCAAAATGCTGGGATTACACCTGTGAGCCACCGTGCCCCATCCCTGCTGTTTTTATTAACATTAGAGATTCCAGGACATGAGTGTCAGGCCTTTATAGAATTAAAAAAAGTTTTTGAGGCTGGACACCATGGCTCATGCTCTGTCTCAAAAAACAAACCTTTTTTTCCAAATATTTACTGAGTATCCTTTCAGTAAATATGTGCAAAAAGGGGCTGGGTGTGGTGGCCACACCTGTAATCCCAGCACTTTGGGAGGCCAAGAGATTAAGATCATCCTGGCCAACGTGGTCAAACCCTGTCTCTACTAAAAAGACAAATACTAGCTGGGCATGGTGGTGCGTGCCTGTTTTCCCAGCTACTCAGGAGGCTCAGGTAGGAGAATAGCTTGATCCCAGGAGATGGAGGTTACAGTGAGCGGATAATGGCGTCACTGTACTTCAGCCCAGGCAAGAGAGCAAGACTCAGTCTAAAAATAAATAAATTGATTAAGCCAGGCATGGTGGCTCAGGCATATAATCCCAGCACTTTGGGAGGCCGAGGTGGGTAGATCACCTGAGGTCAGGAGTTCGAGACCAGGTTGGCTAACATGGTGAAACCTCGTATCTACTAAAAATACAAAATTGGCCGGGTGTGGTGGCACATGCTTGTAATCCCAGCTACTGGGGAGGCTGAGGCAGGAGAATTGCTTGAACCCAGGAGGCGGAGGTTGTGGTGAGCCGAGATGGCACCATTGTACTCCAGACTGGGCAACGAGCAAAACTCTTGTCTCAAAAAAAAAAATTGCCAAAAAGAAAAACATGGCTGGGGATGCAGCTGTGTGATGCTAGCATGTGCAGAGGAAACTCCAGGGGTGGGGTCAGGGAGGGGGACTCTGAGGAGGTCTTAGCTCAGCAGTGACAGGCACAGCATGTGCACAGGCTCAGCACACACGGGCCTGCCTCATGCCCTGGAGGGTGTGACCCAGGGGAAGGTGCACCGTGCTCCCGAAGAAAAGCAATGTCTTCCCAATTTATATCCACAGAAATCAGGGGAGCATGTGGGAATGGATATTAAGGGTGGATGTTTTGTCCTCCAGAACCCATAGCTGGCAGCGCCCCAAGATGGGGCCAGTTGGGATCTGAAGTAAGGAACACTGAGTGTCCAGAGATTTTATTTACTTTTGTTTATTTATTTATTTAAGACGGGGTTTCACCATGTTGGTCAGGCTTGTCTTGAACTCCTGACCTCAGGTGATCCGCCCGCCTTGGCCTCCAAAGTGCTTGGATTACAGGCGTAAGCCACCGCGCCCGGCCTATTTACTTTTGTTTTTTATTTTTTTTTTTGCACTCTGTTAGGCTGGAGTGCAATGGTCTCAGTTCACTGCAACCTCCGCCTCCCGGGTTCAAGTGATTCTCCTGCCTCAGCCTCCTGAGTAGCTGGGATTACAGGTGCCCTCCACTAAGCCTGGCTAATTTTTGTATTTTTAGTAGAGACGGGGTTTCACCATGTTGGCCAGGCTGGTCTTGAACTCCTGACCTCGTGATCCACCCGCCTTGGCCTCCCAAAGTGCTGGGATTACAGGGATGAGCCACTGTGCCCGGACCCTAGTGCATTTATTAGGGGAACTTACGGAAGGCTGCAGCGTATCCTTGCAACACACAGCGAGAGAAGAGAGGTGCCCTGCCTCATGATCTCTGCAGCAAGGGGGCAGGGTGTGGGATGGATATGGGGGTTTAAGGGATTTGGTTCAGGGCTGGGCCAGTTTCTTTCCGTGTTTTAGCCAACAACCTAGATTTTTTTTTCTTTTTTGAGATGGAGTCCTGCTCTGTCACCCAGGCTGAAAGTGCAGTGGCACCATCTTGGCTCACTGCAACCTCTGCCTCCTGGGTTCAAGCAATTCTCCTGCCTCAGCCTCCCAAGTAGCTGCGATTACAGGCACGTACCACCATGCCCAGCTAATTTTTGAATTTTCAGTAGAGACAGGGTTTCTCCATGTTGAATAGGCTGGTCTCAAACACTGCACTCAGCCTCAATTTAAAAAAACTTTTTTTTTGTTTTTGAGATGGAGTCTCGCTCTGTAGCCCAGGCTGGAGTGCAGTGGCATGATCTCCGCCTCTAGGGTTCTGGTTCAAGCAGTTCTCCTGCCGCAGCCTCCTTAATAGCTGGGATTACAGGCACGCACCACCATGTCCAGCTAATTTTTGTAGTTTTAGTAGAGACAAGGTTTCACCATGTTGGCCAGGATGGTCGTATGCTCCTGACCTTGTGATCTGCCCACCTCAGCCTCCTAAAGTGTTGGGATTACAGGTGTGAGTCACTGCACCTGACCTTTTTATTTAATTTAAAACAAAATAGAGATAAAGCCTTACCACGTTTCCCAGGCTGGTCTTTAGTTCCTAGGTTCAAGCGATCCTCCTGCTTTGGCCTCTGTGGGAAGTAGAAAAGTTCCTTTTCTAAGTTTCCTTTCTTGTTAAAAATGTAAGCGTGCTAATAACTTTAAGCCCTATCCTATGTAGCCGTTAGACACGCCATGCTTTTTTTTTTTTTTTTGAGATGGAGTTTCACTGTTGTTACCCAGGCTGGAGTGCAATGGCGCGATCTCAGCTCACCGCAACCTCCGCCTTCTGGGTTCAAGCAATTCTCCTGCCTCAGCCTCCCGAGTAGCTGGGACTACAGGCACACGCCACCATGCCCAGCTAACTTTTGTATTTTTAGTAAAGACGGGGTTTCACCTTGTTGACCAGGATGGTCTCGATCTCTTGACCTTGTGATCCACCCGCCTCGGCCTCCCAAAGTGCTGGGATTACAGGCGTGAGCCACCACGCCCAGCCTCTAGACACGCCATGCTTACAGGCACGTAGTACATTCTGTGTCCTTGTACTTTTAACCAGGGTATCTGTGCTGGACGTGCTCACAGGCATGTCCCAGCTCTCCATTGCTTTTACCTGTTTATAAAAGTTTTAGTTGTTAGCCAATCAGGTTTTAGTTTAGAATGTGAGGTCTGGCTCCAGCCAATGAAGATCAGACACAGCAGTAAGGATGACCCCAAATGCGTGAGGGATAAATGTGTGTGTTTTCCTTTGTTCACTGTGCTCTCATGGCAGGATGGCTAGCGAGGGTCCCCTTCCTGCAGTCCAGGAAGTACAAATTGTGTTGCTGAAACTTCTCTTGTCTCAGTGCTGATTTTTCTTTGTGGCACTGAGCATCTGTTTCCAACAGCCCCGAAGTGCTGGGATTACAGGTGTGAGCCACCAACGTCGGACTGTACTTTGTGATATTTGGTCATGACACAGAAAGCAGGCGAGGCTGGGCGTGGTGGCTCATGCCTGTAATGCCAGTACTTCGGGAGGCCAAGCAGGTAGATAACTTGAGGTCAGGAGTTCGAGACCAGCCTGGCCAACATGGTGAAACCCTGTCTCAACTAAAAATACCAAAATTAGCCAGGAGTGGTGGTGGGCACCTGTAATCCCAGCTACTTGGGAGGCTGAGGGATGAGAACCACTTGAACCCAGGAGGTGGAGGTTGCAGTGAGTCGAGATGGCACCGGTGTACTCCAGCCTGGGCCAACAGAGCGAGACTCTATCTCAAAAAACAAACAAACAAAAAGCAAGCAAGCAAGCAGGGGAAGCCAGGAGACCTTACAGCAGAAATAATGGGGGAAGGAACAGAAGATTGGGTCAGGTAGCATTGATTGACATGGGTTCACTAAGCAGAGGTTCTGGACTTCATGCTGCCACTGCTGGGGTTGGAAAGGGCACTGACTGGGGCCAGGTGTAGTGGCTCATACCTGTAATCCCAGCACTTTGGGAGGGTGAAGTGGGCAGACCATGAGGTCAGGAGTTTGAGACCAGCCTGGCCAACATGGTGAAACCCTGTTTCTACTAAAAACACAATTATCCAGGCATGGTGGCAGGCACCTGTAATCCCAGCTACTCAGGAGGCTGAGGCAGGAGAGTCGCCTGAACCCAGAAGGCAGAGGTTGCAGTGAGCCGAGACCACACCATTGCACTCCAGCCTGGGTGACAGAGCAAGACACTGTCTCAAAAAAAAAAAATGCTCTGACTGATTGGTTGGTTGGTGACCTACAACATAGACCAAAAAGTGACCTACACAGAGTGAGGCTGAAATGCCTGGCCTGCCTCTGTGCACGGTAGAGAATGGGACTCAAAAGCTAGGGAGGGTGGAGCGTCAGAGTGGATTTATCATTTGAAAGCTACTCACCCACCCTGGGAGAGAACAAAGGACACGCCTCTTACTACCCCCATGAGAAATAAATTTGTGAGGGGAGGACGCCTCCTTCAAGAGCTCTGTGATCGCTTTTCTCCCGCAGGTCTGGAATTACACTGGCCACTGCAGTCCCTGGCTTGGGAAACCTACGTGGAGGGGAGTAGCTGGATCCTGGGTAGCAGGGGCAGGTGGCAGGGCTCAAAGGCTCAAAACAAGGTGCGCGTGGCTGCCGCAGTGAACAGCATTCAATCAGCGATCACAGTAATGTGGGTAACCCCCCATCTAGGCACCGAGGAAGGAGAGCTAAGTAGAACCCTGGCACGATTAAGGCCTGAAGAATATCTCAGTTTATAGTCTTACCACTCAGTTATTTCCCTTTATACAATCCTCTATATATAATCATGTCAGTTCATAGAATGAGCGCCTAAAGAAAATCTTACCACTCAGTCATTTCCCTATACATATGTGTAAGTATATCTCAGTTCATAATCAGAGGAAGGCCTAGAGTGGACACGGTACGGAGCATGAATTAAGGAATAAGCTGTTTACAGTTGGAGGAATGTCTGGAGCAGACACAGTGCAGAGCATGATTTAAGGGAAAAACAGTTACACCAGGACAAGAACCCATGGCCCAGGCGGCAGCGTTCAGTATCGGAAAGATACCCGCTGTATGGCGGGCTTGGGGCGAGAGCCACTCCTCCTGATAAAGGAGCTGTAGGACCTTGCTCCAGTTCTTGTGGAGGGCGAGGGCTGCCCTCAGACCGGCAGTCCACCTTGGTGACTGTGAACTTTATCAGC
>CM052660.1:108980388-109000291 GCA_028533165.1 Leontopithecus rosalia | reverse complement strand
TCCTCCCTTCCTCCCCCCCAAAAAAAAAAAAAAAAAAAAGATCTCACTCTACATCACCTGGGTTCTGGGCAGCTGGGGGAGCTGTCTACACCGGGGCTCAGTGTGCACACCACCACCCGCATGAAGGACTCCATCTCCAGCAGCCCATGCACGGCCGCTTCAGAAAAGGAGGTCTCCAACGCCAGCCAAAGACGCCAGCCAAGTCAGAGCCGATATGCACGCCCATGTCCGCCCCGTTGTCCCCGGCCCAAAAACTTTTAATTAGTCAGGCATGGTGGTGCACACTTGTGGTCTAAGTTACTCAGGAGGCTGAGGTGGGAGGATCTCTTTAGCACAGGAGGTCAAGGCTGCAGTGAACTACGCACCACTGCCCTCCAGCCTGGGCCACAGAGCAAGACCCAATCTCAGGAAAAAAGAAAGCCACCTCTGTCCCCTCCTAGTAGGTGACCTTAACAGGAGTCCAGGCCCTGTGATCCTGTGAGCCTCACTTCCCTACTGTATTAAACTTGGCACTCGTCCCACTCCCTGAGCACTGAGCTCCTGAGTGCTTGGTGAATGTTCTTTATGATAAGGACCCAGAGAACATGTGGTGATGGTCACAGAAGAATGGGTGCCCGGAGGGTGCTCCCACCCTGGGGAACCTGAGTACCTCATAATTCCATCTTTTCCGCAGAAAAGGCTGGAGTGGAAAGGCATCACTGGCCTCACGGTGGCTTGCTGAACCCAGGAACACTGACAGAGAAGGGTTGTGGGGCTGCCCAGGATTTGTTAGGGCAGACCAGATTCCCCAGTCTTCAGTCCCACGCCTGCTGGGAGCCTGCCTGGGGCTACAGGGTTTGCCAGAGGAGCCAGACCTCTCTCCTGTGGAGGGGTGGCCCCAGCCTGCTTCCAGTCACCCTCACTCCTTTCCCTTGGGTCTTCCTGGAGGAATCAGCACAGACAGAAGGCGATTTGTTACTAGTTCCTGTCCACCTCCCCCAATGGATAACTGGGCCCTGCAAACTGAATCTTGCCCACTAGCCTGGCCCAGCTCAATTTGTAGCAATGTTGGCTAGGCATGGTGGCTCACGCCTGTAATCCTAGCACTTTAGGAGGCTGAGGCAGGAGGATCACGAGATCAAGAGATCGAGACTATCCCGGCCAACATGGTGAAACCCATCTCTACTAAAAATACAAAAATTAGCCAGGCGTGGTGCCGCATGCCTGTAGTCCCAGCTACTAGGGAGGCTGAGCCAGGAGAATCACTTGAACCTGGGAGGAGTAGGTTGCAGTGAACAAAGATCGTGCCACTGCACTCCAGCCTGGCGACAGAGCGAGACTCCGTTTCAAAACAAACACACAAACACATAACTGACGGAGCTGAGGAGCTCACACCTGTAATCCCAGCACTCTGGGAAGCTGGGGCGGGGGATTCCTTGGCTCAGGAATTCAAGGCCAGCCTGGGCTCAGGCCTGTAATCCCAGCACTTTGGGAGGCCAAGGCAGGTGGGTCATTTAAACCCAGGAGTTCCAGACCATCCTGGACAACATGGCAAAAACCCGTCTCTACTAAAACTACAAAACTCAGCTGGGTGTAGTAACCTGTAGTCCTTAGCTGTCCCGGAGGCTGAGCTGGGAGGATCGCTTGAGTCCAGGAATTCAAGGCTGCAGCGAGCCATGGTCGTGCCACTGCACTCCAGCCCAGGTATCAGAGACCCCCTTCTCAAGAAGAAACAAGCAAACTGGGCCGGGCGCGGTGGCTCACGCCTGTAATCCCAGTACTTTGGGAGGCCGAGGCGGGTGGATCACGAGGTCAAGAGATCGAGACCATCCTGGTCAACATGGTGAAACCCCATCTCTATTAAAAATACAAAAAATTAGCTGGACACGGTGGCGCGTGCCTGTAATCCCAGCTACTCAGGAGGCTGAGGCGGGAGAATTGCTTGAACCCAGGAGGCGGAGGTTGCGGTGAGCCGAGATCGCGCCGTTGCACTCCAGCCTGGGTAACAAGAGCGAAACTCCGTCTCAAAAAAAAAAAAAAAAAAAGAAACAAGCAAACTGTAATTATGACAAACGAAATCAAACTGGAGAGGTGGGGTCTTGCCAGTCAAGTGCCGGGAATTACAAGCACAGAGTTTAAAAAAAAAAAAAAAAAAGAGGTGGGGTCAGCCCAGGTGAGCGCAGGCAAGGGCTGTGGAAACCTTCGAGGGAGCGACCTGGTCTGGCCATCACTTTGCAGAGAGGGCTCTGGCTGGGGGAAGGCGGCTGGGAGCCGTCTGGGCGGTCGGGAAGCGAGGTGGGCGAGGAAAGAGGCCTGGGAGGTGGAAACGCAGGATCTGGTTTCCCAGGTCCGGGCAGCCTCGGTCCCACCCAGCCGCTTGGAGAAGGGGATGGGGGCGTCCTGCTTCCACCCACGCCCCACTCCCGCCTACCTTTCCCACCGGCCGCGCCGCCCCCGCCGCCCCCGCCCCCAGCTCTGTCCGGCTCTGACCCTGGAAAGGGCACACGCGGCTGCGACGGCGCAGCCTGTAGCGGTCACTTCGTGAAGGCCAGCAGTGCCCTGCAGCCGCCCCCGCACCCTCGGACGCCCAGAGGCCTTGGCCTGGGTCCGGGAGGGCGGGCGTGGCGGGGGGCGCGTCTCCGCGAGGACCGCTCTCCGCCTCCGGCGCGCCACCCCGCGGCTACCCGGGGAACTGCAGCGTCGGCCCATTCCCGCGCCTGCGCACTCAGACCCGCCCGGCCCGGCAGCGCGGAGCGAGCTCGCCCCCTGCCGGTCAGGTCTGCGCATGGTCCCGCGCCCGGGTCCGGGGTGCCGCCTCGTGGGCCGGGGCTGCACCGGGCCGCGGTGCCTTCCCAGACCCTTCCTGATGCCCCACCGGCCGGCCGGTCCGCGGGTAGGCGGCTCCCGGAAGCGGCCCACGGGCCTCACCCCCACCAGGGGCCGCAGCCCTACCAGGGCTGGGTTGTGCGCGCACCCGACACTCAGGGGAGCGGACAGCGGTGGGTGGGCACGGTCCGTCCCCATTCGTGCCGCAGACGACTCCTGGTGGCTGCTCTGAGCCAGGCCTGGGCCCTGGCCAGGGATCACAGTGTCCTGGACACAGAGTTCCTCTTGCTCCCCCGTCCCTCGCCCGAGGTGGCCACCCATTAGTGCCCAGGCCTGCCCGCTGCTCCTGAACCCAACTCTTGAGAGGCAAGGCTGTGCCCTGGGGAGGAAGGGGTGGCACCCTCAGAGTCTTCTGTTTCTCAAGGAAATGGGGGGGGGCAGCCCAAGGGTGGGGTGTAACCCAGAAGGAGCCGGAAGGTGGAGTGGCTGATTCCACACAGACGCTCCATTGCTGGAAACACCACCCCGTTCTCTAGTGACGCCGGCACACAGCCCCTGCCCACAGCCATCCCTTCTGGGCCCTCAATTTGGAGTCGGCTTGCTGCCCACCCCCAGAACCCAGTCGCCCCCTCCCACCCTCACCTCCCTACCACACCCCTCCTGACATGGATGTGTGGATGAGCCTGAGGCCCTGGGGTGCAGGCAGCAGTCACTGCTCCCCAGCCCCCAGCAGGCTCAGCACCCCTGCGCTGCTGTGGTGACATCCCCCAGCACCAGCAGGCCTCCTGCCTCTCAGCTACAGGCCAGGACACAGCAACGCAGTGGAGCCTGGGGCACAGCCCTGGGGACGCAGCCCTGCACACAGGGGCCCAGTTTGCAGGTGAAGGCCAGTCTACTCTGAGGCCCGAGTCCAGTCTTGGGGACATGCTGGCTCCAGATGCAGAGGTAGGAGTGCTGGGAGAAGGCAGCACAGTCCAGACCCTGCCTGGCCCCACTCCTTTGAAGTCCGCTGTCCGCTAAACAACTCCCTCTCTGCCGCAGCAGAACTGCCTTCCATAGGTCCTGCCCGCAGAGCCCTTCCCATAGCCACTGTTCCTCCTGCAGGGAGAAGCAGAAAGGGGCAGGTGTGGGCAGAGAGGACCTGAGCTGGCTGCCTGGAGCAGTACTGCAAGCCCGGTGCACCCCTGCCAGGCTGACCATCACGGCTGACCCAGCATGGCAGTACAAGGACCCTGATCAGAGGCACTGGTGGTCGGCCACGTGTGGCACGGAGTGGCAGGGCCCCAGCCCAGGGAGGGAGTTCTCCAACCTCCTCACTGTGTGAAGTCTGCCCCAGCTGTCCCCATGGAGGGCGGGACCGCTAATCATTTTCCAGAGTGGGGCCATGGCTCACAGGCCCTGCCTTTGCCCGTGAGGCCCCAGGCTGGGGGTGCTCACCCTGGGGAGGGGACAGACTAGGAAAGAGGTGGAGAGGGGTGTCGGGGAGGGACACACACACACTCACACACACACAGTCACTTAGTCATTCAACAAACATCAGCTCTCACTCTGGTCAGGGGTAGAGCCATGAAACGAATCAAGACTGACCCCATTTCTGCTCTTGTAGAGTTCATGGGTAGGTGGAGACAGGGATCAAAATCACCCACAAAGAAATAGTCACAGTCTGTGAAGGGGGCAGAGACACAGCCAGGACACTGGTCATGGATCGGAGGCCAGGCAGGGCCTTCCTCCTAGCATGGCCTGGCTCCCCAGGACTCCCCACTTCTTCCCCTCTTTGTCTTCTCCTGCTTTGGCCCTCCTTGTCACCTCCCCGAGGGACGAGGTTTACTGGGCCCACCAGCGGGAGCAGCACAGCCCATCTCCCCTCCCAGATTCTCCCCTCCCAGCCACGACATCAGGCTGACCCTCTGCATGTCTCACAGCCGGAGGATGGACAGACAGACCATCTGCCTGGTCGTCTGGCTTAGACAGGGGTCAAGATGAGCTCGGGCAGTGTGGACCCTAAAACCCCCGGGGGCCTTGGGAGAATCTGGCTGGGAAGAAGGAACTTGTTGATATCTGTTTCTTGGCAGAGGACATTCAGACAGAGAGCAGGATGCAAGGGACCCTCCCAGGATGCAGGAATGCTCCCCACCCTCTTTCCCTACAGCCTGGTCTGTCCATTACCTTGTAGCTCAGAGAAGGGGATCCACAGTCTACGGGTCATACAGGAAGGAGCTGGCAGAGCATCGAACCTGGGCCCCCCATCTGCAAGGCCAGGGAGGAGCTGCTCAGGTGTCCTGGGGCGGAGGGAGGAAAGCCACTGTGTGGGTGACAAACATGGATAAGAAGTTCCTGAAATGATCAGATTTCACCTTCACAAGTCACTCAGTGCAGTTACTATATGATTGAGCAATTCCATCCCTAGGTATGTTCCCTACAGACAGGAATCCTGTGTCCACACAAAACCATCTACCTGGATGTTCACGGTAGCGTTATTCATAAGAACCCCTCAGCCATGAAGAGGAGTGAGGCACTGACACACGCCACAGTGTGTGACCCTCGAGAACATTATGCTGAGTGAGAGATGCCAGGCACAAAAGGAAATTGCAGAATTCTCTTTTTTTTTCTTTTTAGAGATGGGGTCTCACTCTGTCTCCCAGGCTGGAGCGCGGTGGTGCAATTTCAGCTCACTGCAACCTCTGCCTCCCAGGTTCGAGGGATTCTCGTGCTTCAGCCTCCCATGTAGCTGGGAATACAGGTGTGCACTAGCATACCTACCTAATTTATTATTATTATTATTTGAGATGGAGTTTCGCTCTTGTTGCCCAAACTGGGATCTCGGCTCACTGCAACCTCTGCCTCCCCCGTTCAAGTGATTCTCCTGCATCAGCCTCTCAAGTCGCTGGGATTACAGGCCTGTGCCATCACGCCTGGGTAATTTTTTGTATTTTTAATAGAGATGGGGTTTCTCCATGTTGGTCAGGCTGGTCTTGAACTCCCAACCTCAGGTGATCCACTCGCCTCAGTCTCCCAAAGCGCTTAGATTACAGGGGTGAGCCACTGTGTCCAGCCCACACCTGGCTAATTTATGGCAGAGATGGAGTTTTACCATGTTGGCCAGGCTGGCCTCAAACTCCTGACCTCAAGTGATCCGGCCGCCTTGGCCTCCCAAAGTTCTGGAATTACAGGTGTGAGCCACTGTGCCTGGCCATATTTATTTATTTCTTTTTTAAGAGATGGGCTCTCACTCTGTCGCCCCGACTGGAATGCAGTGGTATAATCATGGCTCACTGCAGCATCAAACTCCTGGGCCCAAGTGATCCTCCCACCTCAGCCTCCTGAGTAAGCTAGCACTATAGGTGCATACCGTCGTGCTTGGCTAATTTTGAAATATTTTGTAGAGACTGGGACTCTGTATGTTTCCCAGGCTGGTTTTGAGTGAACCTCCTGCGTCAGCCTTCCAAAGTGCTGGGACTGCTGGTGGGTGTCACTGCGCCTGGCTAGTTTGTAAATTTTCTGTAGAGACGGTGTTCTGCTTTGTTGCTCAGGTTGATCTTGAACTCTTGGCTTCAAGCAATGATTCTCTAGAAAAGGCAAATCCGTAGAGACAGAAAGTAGATTCCTGGTTGCCAGGGGCTGGGGGAAGGGGAGAGAATAGGGCATGATTGCTAATGGACACAGAATTTCTTTTTGGGGGTGATAGAAATTTTCTAAAATTGGTTGTGGTAATGATTGCACAACAGCAAATATACTGAAAACCAACGTGGCTGGAGTGTATGGTGTCTGAATCACATCGAAATAACGCTGTCACTGAAGAGGCTCTTCAGAGTCACGACTGGGGTCTTCATTTTACAAAGAATGTCTGGGCCGGGCACAGCGGCTACGCCTGTAATTCCAGCACTTTGGGAGGCTGAGGCGGGCGGATCATGAGATCAGGAATTCGAGACCAGCCTGACCAACAAGGTGAAACCCCATCTCTACTAAAAATACAAAAATTAGCCGGGCTTCGCGGAGGGCGCCTGTAATCCCAGCTACTCAGGAGGCTGAGGCAGGAGAATTGCCTGAACCCAGGAGGCGGAGGTTGTGGTGAGCGGAGATAGTGCCAGTGCACT
The DNA here is from genome assembly GCA_028533165.1 of Leontopithecus rosalia. Lineage (NCBI taxonomy): Eukaryota > Metazoa > Chordata > Mammalia > Primates > Cebidae > Leontopithecus > Leontopithecus rosalia. The sequence goes on along the minus strand of CM052660.1, from coordinate 108,993,392 downwards.
CCAGCCTGGGTGACAGTGAGACAGTCTCAAAACAAAACAAAACAAAACAAAACAAAACAAAAAACTAAACAAACTGGTGGCTCAGAGTTGGTGGGAGCCTGAGGAGGAGGCGGGGCTGGACCAGCCTTAGACCAGCATCTAAGCCCCGTCCCAGTTCCTGCCCGGCCTTAAGCTCCACCCCATCCTCTACTGCCAGGGGCTCTCAGCTGCTGAGGCTTCACCCACGTGGTTCCTTGGCCTGAAATGCTGTTCTCCTCCTCTTCACCGGGCTGTCACCTCCAGAAAGCCTTCCTGACCTCTCCTCCCACGCATACCCTTCCACTGAGCGACATTAATGGAGTGCCAACTGCGTCCAGGCTATTAGGTGCTGGGGATCCACTGGTGAACAAACAGCCCCGGTGCTGCCATCCTGGGCATCCCTGGGAGTGCAGCCACCCGTCAGCCGATTGCCAGATGGAGGGAGAGGTCAGCTTCCAGCAGAACCCTCGGAGCTGACTCCTGGTCACTGGTATCTCTCCCCCTGCCCCCAGTGCATTCCATGTCCTGCCGTTCCGGTCAATTCCTCCTGGAAAGTCCTTTGGCCCTCAGCAGGGACTAAGGAAAAAGCATCCAGCAGGGGGATGGACGGCAGAGGAAAGGCCGGGAGATGGACATGACCCTGTCGGGGCTGGCCAGGGAACCAGTGCTGGAATTTCAAGTCCTGGTGGGGACTGCTGAGATTGCGGGGTGGGTGTTGTAGGGTGGGAACCTGCTCCTGCCCCTAGCCAGTCCACGTGGAACAATCCCGTGTCAAGCTAGACCAGAAGAAGAACTTTCTGTGCCCTGCATGTGCCAGCGTGCTCTCCTCACAAAGCCGTGCCCAATGCCTGCCCATGGGGCTCCTGTGGAGGCTTTACAGACGAGCTGGTGCCACCCGCGTGTCTGGGACCCAGGCTGGGGGTCTGCTCAGCGGTCTTCACCCCGCTAGCCCCATGTGGCCCCCTCTGACCAGGGCTGCCACCGGGTGGGAGCTGCGGAATGTCTGTGGGTCGTGGAGGCCCTCTGCCCCTTGAGGCAGCCCAGCTGCTGGGACTTGTCCAGATACCATTAGGGCTGGAACGGCTCATTAATGAGCAGAGCTCAGGACGGGGCGGGAAAGATGCTGGGTCTTTTCGGGGAGCTTGTGCCTGCTTGGCACCAGCCCTTCAGCAGGAAGGCTGGGGCAGAGGCAGAGAGAGCACCTAGGTCTAATGCCATCTTTCCCCTGGGATGGGGCAAGTTATTCACCCTCTCTGAGCCCGGCTGGCCTCCCCTGCAGGCTGTTGCTGGGCATTCAGTGAACCTGGCAGGATATGAGGCTCCTGCAGTGTCCAGCGTCCCACAGGTCCCAGCCAAGGGGCCCCTGAATCTCACGCCCCTCAGAGGCAGCCCCTAGGGCAGGTCCTGGGCTCCTCTTCCCCAACACAGAGCTCCCTGTTGGGGGAAGAGACCACAGGGAAGAGACCTCCCTGTGGAGGCTCTTCGCACCTCCAGTGGGGGCCACTTTGCCAACTTCCGAAATGCATCACTGACGTCTCAGGGGAGTGCCAGGTGGACCAGGTTGGGCAAATGGGGTGACCTAGTAGACAGAGCAGGTCTCAGGCCTGAATTCAGCGCACCACTGGGGCCCTGGGAGGGAGGCCTGTCTTCTCTGAGCCTGTCCCCTCCATTCTAAAACTGTTAACTAGAGGCGACTTGGCCTGTCAGCCGCCAGGCTATGACCCTGATGTGTGGCAAGGTCTCTGACCCCTGACTGTCAGCTGGGAGTGTAGGACGCATCCCATTCCCGGCCGCAGACTTCCCCCACACGTTTTGGGACCCCCTATGTGCACACTAGGGTGCTGGCCGGTCCTCGTTCTCCCTTGGCAGGGCGAATGCCCGGATCGACGGGCTTCCTCGGTTCCCTTGGTCTGGCGATGAGGCTCCCATTCCTGCAGGCCAAGGCTCGGCCCGTGCACCTGCTGCGCACGTCCCGGAGTAGGTCGCGGCTTGGGGGTGGCGGGGGAGGGCATCCGCTTTCAAACAGAAGGTCCGAGGCCCGCGCGCCGCCCTGTCCCTGCCTGCGTCCGGAACCGCCGCCGCCGTATCGTCCCCGCGCGGGGGTGAAGACGCCCTAGGCAAGCGAGCCAGAGCCTGGGGTCTCGGAGCGGGAGCGTCCTGGTAGTCCTGGCAGTTCGAGTCGCGCCCGGGTGCTGGCGGCTGCCGGCGGGTCCCAGCCCCTGCAGTGGCCTCGGAGGGGGAGGAGGAGGGGGAGGGCGTCCCGGCCCCGCCTCTGGACCCGCCCCGCGCCCGATCCCAGGCTGCGGGGCCGCGGGGCGCAGAGCAGAAACCGGGCGCCCACCGGCTGAGTGGCGCGCGGGCCGGGATGCGCGCCCTCTTGCCTCCCCGGCTCCCGGGACAGGGCGCGGCGCGACCCCATGGCAGGTAGCGGTGGCCTGGGCGGCGGGGCCGTGGGCGGCCAGGGCGCGGGGGCCGGGCAAGGGACAGCTCTGCCGGCGTCCCGCGCGCCGCTGATGCTCGTGGTCCTGGTGCTCGGCGCCTACTGCCTCCGCGCCCTCCCCGGCCGCTGCCCGACGGCCGCCCGCGCCCCAGGGCCGGCCCCGGCGCCAGCCGAGCCTTCCAGCTCCGTCCGCCGCCCGGGAGCCACGGACCTGCCGGTAGCCATTGGCCCTGGCCGCCGGCGCTTCCCGCAGGCGCTCATCGTGGGCGTGAAGAAGGGTGGCACGCGCGCCCTGCTGGAGTTCCTGCGGCTGCACCCCGACGTCCGCGCGCTCGGCTCCGAGCCCCACTTCTTCGACAGGTGCTACGAGCGTGGGCTCGGCTGGTATCGGTGAGCACCCTGGCCCGTCCGCCCGGTTCGCTCCGCTTCCGTGCGCGCCCCGGCCGGCGCCTTCCTGGGGAGGGTATCGTGCGTCCCAGGGAGCAGCGGGGCGAGGTGTCCGGGCACTGGGGCTGGGACCACCCTGTTGGGAAGCCCAGGCTTGACCCGGGGACGCGGCTCGGGAAGGAGGAATGGTATCCGGCTAGGATTCCCTAAAACTTTGAAGACACTAGGGGAAAGCCCCGGTTCCCTTCGCTCTGCTGAGGGACCTACCGGGACTGGGGGAGGCGGTTCAGTCCCAGCCTGGAGGTCCTTCCTAGCCCATGGGATTACCTGGGAGCGTTAGAAATGCCTCTCCCACCCTGTCACTGGGCGCGCAGGTGTGACTCTCTGACCCCTGGCCAGGTACCTTAGAAAGGGCCCTCCAGATTTCAGGCTGGGCAGATGGGGTGACTTAGCAGACAGAGTAGGTCTCAGTCCTGAAAGCGTCCTTCCTCCCCAAGACCCCCAACTCTGAGCACAGGAACCCTCTCGGTGGTCATGGGAGTCCGGAGAAAGTCTGGGCTTTGGAAAGAAGGAGGGTGCCTTAGGTGAGTGCCCAGGATGACTCCAGCCCCGCGCATGGGGCTCTGTGGCTGTTCTGCCTCTACTCAGGATGGACGTGGGCTGTGGCAGTGGAATGTGGGGAGCATGCAGCCCCAGCTGAAGCACCCCGCTCTGGTGGCTGTTCACCCCCAAGCTTGGGCCGAGCCCCTGCCAAGAGGGCCCTGCCCAAGGCCACCTGGCAAATCAGTGGGAGCGGCAGGACCCAGACGCTTCACCTCCGGATGCTCCAGTTTCTCTGTTCTGGGATCCGGTGATCCTCTTCCTCCCCCAACTCCTTCCCCTATTTGTTAACTTTGCCTTTTGCCTTTTGTACTAAAACTACTCTTGGGTTTGGAGGGCAGGGAGGGGCTCCGTGAGAGCAGGGGGGCTGGCTTTTGAGATCTGGAGGGCTGGTGCCAGCAGTGGGTGCTAGGGAAGTCAGGTGGTGGCTGGGGGAGGTAGAGTCCATGCTGGGGCTCACCTGGCTGAATCAGGGATCCTCAGCTCAGGCTCCGGGACAGACCTCACTCCCCTGATGGCGGGCAGGGTTCAGAATGCATCCCTAGTCCCTGCTGCTGGGAGAAGGTAGGAGGGTAGGAAGAGCTACTTGGAAGGCTGAGGCAGGAGAATCGCTTGAACCCGGGAGGCAGAGGTTGTAGTGAGCCGAGATAGCACCACTGCACTCCAGCCTGGGCAACAGAAAGAGACTCTGTCTCAACAACAACAACAACAACAAAACAAATAACCAAAAGAAAAGCAGGAAGAGGCAAGGAGTGGGGTGAGTAGGGGAACCCCTTAGTTCCCGGGGTGCAAGAGCAGTGGGTGCAGGGAGGGACCCCGGCTTCTGTGGGACTCCACTTCCCATCAGTCCTGGAGAGAAGCTCCTGTGGTGGGGATGCAATCCCCCCAGCACTTTCTGGCTTTGGCATCTGCTGAGTCCCAGGCCCGAGGTGTGGGGCAGGAGGAGGGAGGCTGAGACAGAGGAGGGAGGGTCACCCAGGGCTGGATGGAAGCCGCAGGGAAATGCACACCAGATGAGGTGGGCTCCGCAGGGAGGGAGGGTCGGGAGGGTCCTCAGAGCAACTTGTCAGATGTTTGTCACACGGAGGTCGAGTCCTCTCCCTTGCCTCCTCCCCCATCTCTCCCACCCTCATCCATACCCTGGCTAGACAGGCTTCTGATGCCTGGGGAGGGAAAGTAATTGATCCCAAAGATCTCAGATCTCTGAGCTGGTTTGTGCAAGGGGGGCCTCGAAAGCCCTTGCCGCCTCTCCGTGTTCCCACCCCCTTCCACGGCAGGGGGTCTGGGAACTCCATCCCCCTTCGGAGTTCTCTGACTCTTTGGAGAGAAAGCCTGGGGAGGCGAACATTCCTGCATCGGTGCTGGTCTCTCCAGCAGCGTGAAGAGGAGGATATTCAGTCACTTGTGTGGCGTTTGGGAAAGGAAAGGGGTGGGCTCCCGGTCTCCCCCGGTGCCTGGGGTTAGGGTGTGTCCATGATGGGAGGGAAGGGCCTGGGGTGTCCTTCCTGGCAGAAGGGTATGAAGGGAGGCAGTGACTTCTGATGAGGCCTGGCAGGGTCTGCCCTCCCTGGCTTCTCTCTGTGGGTCCCGTGGTGGGGGGCGGGGTGCCTGCCCTTCGCGTGACCTCCTCTCAGGGACAGGAGTGCCCCTGAGCTGCTGGGCCTCAGACCACCTGAGGTCTCTGTGTTTGTTCCTGGGACGCTGGGTGCGGTTCCCACGTGGATTCCCGCTGGAGGAGGTGGGATGGGGAGTGCAGCGGTTTGGTTCAGGGACTGACCCCATCCTTCCAGGGGGGCTGGAAGGAGGCAGCCCCCAAGGGTGGGAAGAGGGAGGGCTGAGCCCCACGCTCACCCCTGGCACCCCTCCCCCTCCCAGTTTCAGTGTGGCTGCCTCCAAAGTGGCAGCAGGTGAGTGGAGGGAGTCCCTGCTCCCTCTGCCACCAAGATGGAGGAGGACTGGTCCGGTGACGTCTGTAGGCCAGCTCTGCCCAGGACCTGGCTCTGAGGGGCCAGTAGGCTCCCGTGCCACCCACCCCCACTCTGCCCTGCTTATGGGTGGTGTTGTAGGGAAGCCTGGATTCTCTCCCGCTGCCGTCCACACACATCCTGCATTCTCTGCTGAGCACCCCAGCTGAGTTCTCCTGGGGGTCTGAGCAGGAAAAGGGGACTCAGGTCCTGAGTCTGGGGGTCACTTCTGGCATGTCAGCCTCCCGGCAGGGGGCACTCCTGGGGCAGTCAGCAGGGGTGTGGGAAGCCCCCTCAGAGGGCAGGAGGCAGGGCAGGGCAAGGCCGGGCAGGGCACCCCTCCCTAACACAGGTCCCACAGCCTCTGCCTCTATTGACCTAGTTCCCAGCCTTCCCCAGCTCTCCCTCGGAGCTATTTGCTCAGCTGACCTGCCCCGCCCTACCTCACCCCGCACTACCTGGCTGGCAGGTGCTGCCCAGGACATTGCTGGGGGTGCCTGGGCCTGCCTGGGCTGGGCACCAGGATGGGCTCTCTGCCCAGGTAGGTCAGTCCTGGGGTAAGGTCGGCTGATTCCCCTGGGACCTTGGGACTGGGTCAGTGCCCTCCTCCCCTGTGTCAGAATGACAAGGAGCTCAGAAAGGCCCCCTCCCCGGCCTGGCACCAAGGTAACTGGCAAGATCTGGGGGGCCACAGGGGCCCAGGGTCTTGGGAAGGATCCTCAGACCGGCACAGCCACTTTTCTGACTTTCCTCACATGTGCGGGGCTCTGCTGGTAGCTTTTTGGCCTCCTGAGTCCAGGTCCAGGTTGATGAGAATTCACAGACCTACAGGTAAAGACGGGGAGAGGCCGGGCGCGGTGGCTCGCGCCTGTAATCCCAGTACTTCGGGAGGCCGAGGAGGGTGGATCACTTGAGGTCAGGAGTTTGAGACCAGCCTGGCCAACATGGAGAAACCCCTTCTCTACTAAAAATACAAAATTAGCCGGGTGTGGTGGTGCATGCCTGTAATCCCAGCTAATGGGGATGCTGAGGCAGGAGAATTGCCTGAACCTGGGAGGTGGAGGTTTCTGTGAGCCAAGTTTATGCCATTGCACTCCAGCCTGGGCAACAGAGTGAAATTCCATCTCAAAAAACAACAACAACAACAACAAAAAATGGATGGGGAGAGAGGCTGGGCGGGGTGGCTCACCCCTGTAATCCCAGCACTTTGGGAGGCCAAGGCGGGTGGATCACAAGGTCAGGAGTTCAAGACCAGCCTGGCCAATATGGCGAAATCCCATCTCTACTAAAAATACAAAAATTAGCTGGGTGTGGAGGCGAGTGCCTGTAATTCCAGCTACCTGGGAGGCTGAGGCAGGAGAATCACTTGAACCCGGAAGGCAGAGGTTGCAGTGAGCCGAGATCAAGCCACTGAACTCCAGCCTGGGTGACAGAGCCAGACGCTGTCTCAAAAAATAAATAAATTAAGATGGGGGGAGAGAAGTAGTTACATCAGGCGGGGCGGGGAGGGCTACTTTATGTTGAGGGCATTGTCAGTAATTGGTGATTTGGGGGATGCTCTCAGCCACCGAGTGAAAGGGGAACCTGGAGGGATGATGGCTGAGAGGCCTGCGGGCTGGCAAGTCTAGGTGGGCCAGCCTCAGGGTCCTTGGTCTGGGGTCAGAAAGGAGTTCGGGGCAGCCTAGTTTGGGGAGAGGGTGGGTGAAGTGGGAGGGAGCTGGCGCTGGAGGTGAGGATGGCAGAGATTGCATAGGGAAGATACATGGGTGGTGAGGGGCATGTTGGGGCGACCATCACCCTCTTATACTCAGAGCAGCAGGAGGCAGGGCAGGCGGCGCTGGGCTGGGCACCCTCAGTGCAAGTTCCAGGCTGCCCAGCCATGCACCTTAGGAGGGGTGGGCCAGGCGGGGAGGAAGCCTTGCCTACCTTGGAGGCCTGGGCGTCTCCTGGGGCTGGTCTGGGGCTAGGGAGGCTGAGGCCCCTCTGCTCACACCTGTCCCATAGGAGTCTGATGCCCCGAACCTTGGACGGGCAGATCACCATGGAGAAGACCCCCAGCTACTTCGTGACGCGAGAGGCGCCCCGCCGAATCCACGCCATGTCCCCGGACACAAAGCTGATTGTGGTGGTGCGGAACCCCGTGACCCGGGCCATCTCCGACTATGCCCAGACGCTCTCCAAGACCCCGGGCCTGCCCAGCTTCCGCGCCCTGGCCTTCCGCCACGGCCTGGGCCCCGTGGACACGGCCTGGAGCGCCGTCCGCATCGGCCTGTATGCCCAGCACCTGGACAACTGGCTGCGCTACTTCCCCCTGTCCCAGTTCCTGTTCGTCAGCGGGGAGCGCCTGGTCAGCGACCCGGCCGGAGAGGTCGGCCGCGTGCAGGACTTCCTGGGCCTTAAACGGGTCATCACGGACAAGCACTTCTACTTCAACGTCACCAAGGGCTTCCCCTGCCTCCAGAAGGCCCAGGGCAGCCGCCGGCCCCGCTGCCTGGGCAAGTCCAAGGGCCGGCCCCACCCGCGCGTGTCCCAGGCTGTGGTCCGGCGCCTGCAGGACTTCTACCGGCCCTTCAACCGCAGGTTCTACCAGATGACGGGACAGGACTTCGGCTGGGACTGAGTGGCGCCCTGGGGATGCCCAGCACCTTGACTGACATCCACTCACCCGGCCAGAGCGCTGCACAGAGAGGGTTAGTCCAGAAATAAAGCTTGGGACCAGTGCGGTGGCTCGTGCCTGTAATCCCAGCACTTTGGGAGGCCGAGGCAGCTGGATCACAAGGTCAGGAGTTCGAGACCAGCCTGGCCAACATAGTAAAACCCAGTCTCTGCTAAAAATACAAAAATTAGCCAGGTGTGGTGGTGCGTCTGTAGTCCCAGCTACTCGGGAGGCTAAGGCAGGAGAATTACTTGAATCTGGGAGGCAGTTTGCAGTGAGCTGAGATCATGTCATTGCACTGTAGCCTGGGTGACAGGGTGAGACCCTGCCTCAAAAAAAAAAAAAAACTTGGACCCAGATGTTTCCGCAAGACCTGGAGGTTGGAGGATGGAGGTGCCCCCAGGGATGTGATAACCATACCAGTGACCCCCACTGGGCACTGACTGTGTGCCTCTTGTCACCCAAAACTCTTTTTTTTTTTGAGATGGAGTCAACCTCTGTGGCCCAGGCTGGAGTGCAGTGTCATGATCTCAGCTCACTGCAGCCTCCACTTCCCGTATTCTAGTGATTCTCTTGCCTCAGCCTCCCAGGTAGCTGGGGCTACAGGCGTCTGCCGCCACGCCCGGCTAATTTTTGTATTTTCTGTAGAGATCTGGTTTTGCCACGTTGGCCAGGCTGGTCTCAACACCTGACCTCAAATGATCTGCCTGCCTCGGCCTCCCAGTGCTAGGATTACAGGTGTGAGCCACCGAACCCAGCCCAAAACTCATTCTTTGTACACCCTCAGAGGTGGGCGGTGTGCCTTGTCAGGTCTAGCATGTGAGCTTGGAGAGGCTTAGGGCCTGCCCAGTGACATGCGGCTTAGCCCTAGTGACACTCGGGGCCACACACTTCTCAGACCTGGGAGGCTGGGCGAGGCTGTCCTCAGGTTCAGGATGAGAACTGAGGCCGCAGGCTGCTCTGTGGACTGGTGGGGCAGGATTAAATTCGGGACTGCACCTACCACCTTGGTTCATCCCACATCCAGGTGCGCAGTGGCCTCTTCCTTCTGGGGCTTTCTGTGGAACTGCCCTAGTGTTCGTGAGAGCAGCGAGTGTTGGGCGTGTGGGTGGGGCGATGATTAAATAGCCTCCTAGACTTCCTTGTAGGGCCCCACCCACCCACAGGCCCCGCCCATTCAGGACCCACCCACTCGCAGGCCCCACCCACTCCCCCCAGGCTCCTGCTGCCCCAGTTCCTCTGTGTTCTGAGCCCTCCGCTGGGGACAGGCCTGGAACCAGTGGCCATCTGCGGCTTGGCTGCCCGCTCAGAACTGAGGCCAGACTCAGGCAGGCTGGGGTGCCCCGCCCACCCCATGTCCCGGGCACGGGAGGGTCCCCTCAGTCATGACTCTCACCTGCTCCTGGCCACGTGCGGTGTTCCGGGTGCCCACAGCTGTCCTGACGATGACCCCGGGTCTGCTTGGGCTCAGCTCCAGGCCTGTCTTGGGGCCTGGCTGTGGTCTCCACAGCCTGGCTGAGCCTTGGGTCCCACAGCCCTGATGTGGTCTTTCTGCCTCTCTTGGAGGCCCAGAGATACAGGCAGTGAGGAAGGGTTTGCAGGAGGACCACCTGTCAGCCTCCCCTGCCCTCTGGCTTTGAGCCAGTGGCTCCATCCATGACCACAGCCACTGTCTCTGCCACATGACGGCTGGGTGAGGAGGGGAGGCAGGGGCTGCATTTGGACACCCACCCCCGTTCCTGTTAGTTTCTGGGCCAAGTGGCCTCTCCCATCTGTCTGCAGCTGCCCTAAGGGGCAGGCGCTTCCTCCAGGCCCCTCTGTCCCAGGCCACGACAGAGGCAGGTTCCGGGCTCCCCTCCAAGCACACACCCAGAGACTGCAGTGGCAACGTGGCGGGCAGATGTGGCCCCAGATGTGGACAAGTCATGGGCCTCGAAGTTCTGATGTGGGTGGAGGGGAAAGAGCCCTCCTGACTAACAGCAGCCATGGGAGGAGGGAACAGACTCCACCTTGGATCCATGCCCGGAGGGGATCACTGGGCTTGGCTGCTCTGTCCCCAAGCCCTGCACAGGGGTGCCGCCTGTGAAGACGACCCGGCTGCCTGCCCTGGGCGGTGGGGCTGGGAGGGAGACAGGACAGCCCCTGGCCCCTGGTGACCCGGTTCCCGCTGGGTGCATGTGGATTTCTTCTTGCCAGACACACCCTTCTCATGCTGGGATAGTTGCACGGGCTGCTCTCCATCGTTCCAGCATCTCTTTTGTTCTGCAGTGAGCTCTCTGGATGGCAGCCGGAGGCAGTCAGGGAGTAAACCAGATCCTAGTATTTTACAGTGCTCTGACCCCTGCCGTTACCCCTTATTGGTTTTAGGGTGAAAACCGGACTCCTGAGCACAGCTGTTAGAGCCCTGTAAGCCTTGCCTGCCCCTCAGCCCTACGTGCGCCCCTCATTCCAACACGCCCGCCACACTGGCACCTGCCAGCTCCTTCTGCCGCCATGCTCTGTTCGAACTCATGGGCTTTGCTGTTCCCTCTACCTGGAATGTCTTTCCCTGCAGAAGGTGCCCACAGGATGGAGACAGCCTTTGAGGGACAGCTATGCTTTCACTGAGGCTCTGCTACTTTCTTCCCTCTGTTTAGAGTTCTTTTTCTGAGCCCACCAAATCACCCCACTCTTCCCTTCCCGACACAGAGCTGTGAGGGGTGGGGCACTGCTTTGCCTGGCTTTGGGGCCTGAGCCCAGGGCCTGGGGGGCAGGCCCTGGAAGCAGCGAGGGGAGAGGGTGGGCTGGCATGTTCTGCACCTTGCAAGTGGGAACTCCACTTAACCGCTAGCACCCCCTGAGTGTGAGGTGCCCAGCTGTGACTCTGAACACACGGAGGGCAGATGTGGGGGGAGCTACGGGCTGCATGCGGGGAGGGGCTCCCTGAGAGAGTCATTGGCCTTTAATTAAAGTCCCTAAATTGCTTCCCTAGCTGCTTTCGTGGGTCTTCCATGTTGGAATGTTCCAGATGGGTCTAGAAGTGCGGATTCAATTACCCTCTTCCTGTTCCGCCCTGTGGAGGGGAAGGGCCTGGAGCATTTGCAGCCCTCCTGCCCCAGCCGGACTTGGATGGAGTGGGTCATGGGCTGGGGCAGGGGTCCTCACAGCCCTGGTGGTCCAGGGCTGGGCTCGGAGAAGCCTGGGGAGGAGGCTGCTTCCACCTCGAGGGTCCTCACAAAGCCCTGGCCCTCCTGTCCCTTCTGGCGGATTGGGACGTGTGGGTGGGACCGGGCGTCCGTGCTCTCTGCCCTGAGCCTTGCACACATGGGCATGGAGGCCTTGAGCAGGCCCTGGCCCCAGCAACTCAGCCCCAATGGGGAGACAGGGAGGGGTCAGCCCCTGGGCCCACCCTCTCCATGGGCCTGAAAATATGTATGAAGCCCCATAGCTGTGGTAGAGGAAGAGAGGGGACAAGAAAGGGCCAGCAGCTTGCTGCCTCTCACTGTTCCAGCACTTCTTGTGAGGCCCAACCCTGGGACCTCTGAGATCCCCGGTTTGCAGGGAGTGGTGGGAGAACCCTCCTCCCTCCCCTGGGGCAGGGGTCCTCACTGGGCTGATTGCCTGACCTGGGGGGATGGGCCTGCGGCCACTGGTTCTGGGTGGCCCCTCTGCCTGGGGCCGGGCCGGTTACCCTGTGGTCAGAGCATGGGGCTGGAGGGTCAGGGCAAGGTGGCTGTGCAGGCCAGAGCCAGGGAAGGGGTGGGGAAGCTGGCCCCCTACCTGGGGTGAAGCCTGGATTGTGGGGTTCCATGGTGGTGAGCGCCTGTGGGTCCTCTTTGTGCAGGAGGAGAGGTGCTTTGGGGAAAGGTCAGTTTCCCCTGGGCTATGTGGCCAGATTTAAGGCCCCTCACAAGCCTGAGATGGAAACATCCTGGGCTCCAGGAGGGGGCCAGGCCACAGGTGAGTGACTTAAAATGAACTGAGTCCCCTTGGAGCTTCTGTCCCTACCCCTTTCCTGGCTCCCCAGGCCTGGGCCCCTTCTCCTGTCTGCCAGCCTGCCCCAGGTGCCTTGTGCCCCTGAGGAGCTGGGTTTCCAGGCGCATTGTGGTTTCCAGGTGGGTTCCTCTGCAGCCGCTGGGCCATGGCCCAGGACATGTCAGGGACCCCATGAAGGCCTGGGATGCTTGCCCTGTCCCTGCACAGGGGCTGCAACTTCGCTGACCTCAGGAATGTGGTGGTTCATTTCTACGGGATGCTGCCTTTCTAGAAGGTTCCTCTCAAACTGGCAAAGGCTGCCTTCTGCAGTCTCTCTGTCATTGGGACCAATGCTTATGCCAGAGGGTGGGGTGGGAGGCGGGGGGTCAGGGGCAGCCTCGGGTTCATGATGAATCCGTTTTATCCATTTTAGCCCTTGGGAGGCTCTGGGCAGCTGGGAGCCGTCCGTGCCCCTGGGCAGGGCCATCACCTGCAGGAAGCTCCCACTCCTGAGGCCCAGACTCCTTTCGTGCCCTCACGAGCTCTCGGGTCCTAAGTTTGCTCTTCCTGTGTGCTGCATGCCAGCCTTATTCCCCTGGCGGCACATGAGCCCCTTCTCCGTCTCTGCTCCTGGATCCTGGGAGGCTCTAGGAGTAGGGGTGGGACCCCGCTGAGGGTCTGGAGAAAGGGCACAGTGGCTGAGAGAGCCCATGGTGCATCTCCTTCCGCCCACAGGCTCCCACCCAGGGCCAGAGCGTGTGCTTCTGAGAACTCCACGGCCCAGGGCAAGGGTGGGGGGTACACAGAGGCCCAGCAGTGCAAACCATACGGCTGCCAAGAAAGCAAAGCATGGGCCGGGCGCAGTGGCTGAAGCCTATAATCCCAGCACTTTGGGAGGCCGAGGCGAGAGGATCACGAGGTCAGGAGTTGGAGACCAGCCTGGCCAATATGGTGAAACCCTGTCTCTACTAAAAATACAAAAATT
>CM052660.1:108964853-108979888 GCA_028533165.1 Leontopithecus rosalia | reverse complement strand
GCACTTTGGGAGGCCGAGGCGGGTGGATCACGAGGTCAAGAGATCGAGACCATCCTGGTCAACATGGTGAAACCCCGTCTCTACTAAAAATACAAAAAATTAGCTGGGCATGGTGGCGCGTGCCTGTAATCCCAGCTACTCGGGAGGCTGAGGCAGGAGAATTGCCTGAACCCAGGAGGCGGAGGTTGCGGTGAGCTGAGATCGCGTCATTGCACTCCAGCCTGGGTAACAAGAGCGGAACTCCGTCTCAAAAAAAAAAAAAAAAAGAAAGTATATACAATAATTTCAGTTGCTCGTTTCATATCTTCTTTACGTTTCCCTGCAGGGTGAGGAAAAGTATAACAGGGAGCGTGTCACTTAAACTAAGCCCTGAAGAGACCTGTCAGCTCTGAACCGGGATGGATGGGGCAGCGTGTGCCAAGGCTGTTAGCTAGAAAAGGGCTTAGTACCAAGAGAGGACCAGTGTGGCTGGAGGAGAGTGAGCTGGGCAGAGTGATCATCGGGAGGCAGAGCGGTCAGCAGGGGCTGAGGAAGCCAAGCCCCGAGGGAGGAGGCCAGAGTTAGAGGATCTCCTGAGCGCAGGGCCCTGCTAGACACCGTTAAACTATGAAGTGCCGCGATCTAATTCATGTTGTGCCAGGCCGCTCTGACTGCTGAGAGAAGAGACCTGAAGGCCCCAGGGGACCTGCCCACCTGTTGCACTGTCTGGAGAGATGAACGGGGTCCTGTGCCCACGGAGGGAAGTGCCTAGGTCCAACAACTCCTCCAGGCCTGACTTGCTGACGCATGGATATGGGCGGGGAGGAAAAGATCACACAGAATGCAGTCCGGGCTGGCGGCTGGAGAGCTGGGGAGTGGGAATGCCATTTTCTGAGCAGGGAAGCCCGAGGGAGGGTTGGATTGGATCGACTCTATATTCCCTGTTGCACGTCCAAGTCCCCAGCGCCCAGATCATGGCTTGAAGGGACAGCTGTGGGAGTGGAAGTGGGGGCTCCACCAGCACAGAGGGGTGAGCCCATCTCAACTGCTGGTGACTTTCCCCACGCACAGGTGCCTCTCTGCCCCAGAGCTGTCTGACCTCCTGGTGGAGAAACTCCACACTCTGATGTATCATCGAAGCCACTCATTAGCAGTGATTAGTAGAGTCACTCATTTCCCTGGAAGGATGAGGCGGGAGGAGGACCGGGGTTGCAGGTGGCTCCGCACCCTGCGGGGGTGGCCAGAGCTGGTTTCTCTGCCTCCTCTCCCGGCAGGCATGATGTGGCTGCTCAGGTCACACTGGGGACTACATCACAGCTAGGCAGGTGGCCCTGAAGGCAGAGACCTGCAGGTCCCAGCTCTGCACAGCTCACTCTGGAACTGAACTTGAGTTCCTCATCTCGAAGCACCCTCAGATGTGGCTAATCCATGTATGGCCAGCCACCTCCTCTCCTGATCTGCAGACTCTCTGAAGCCCACAGACAGCCCCACCGTGACCTCTGATCTCAGGACTCTGAGGTTCTGCCCTTCCTCTGCGTCACTGATGAGTCACAGACAGCGTAGGAGCTGCCCAGCCTTGAGACGGGCACCCAGGGAGTCAGCTGGCCCCGCTTGCCCAGTTCCCCACTTCGACTCTTCCCATGGGCTGTATTCCAGCTGCCCAGGCTCTGTCCCGTCCTTCCCTCCCTCCCTGCTTCTGGGCAATGGAGAAGGAGCAATTCTTCCCGACCGAGCTCTCAGCATTGGGGCTTTGAGATGCAGCAAGAGTCAGTTCTGGCTGGTCCCAGGTAGAGGAGACAGAGGATGCTGGGCTGCTTGAGTCTCGCTTTAGATGAGCTGGACACATGATGGGTAATTTCAGGCCATCCTCTGGATCTCCCTGAGGCTTCAGGAAGCTGCTGAGCTGCGGGAAATCCAGCCTGGGTTTCTGGTGGAAAGGGAGGAGGGGCAGAACCTGGGGACCGGGACTGAGACGGACAGAGCTGAGGCCTCAAGGAGCCCATGGTGGAAGCAGAGAAAGATGTGAGGTCAGGGGGCATGGGAACGGTAGGGAGGACTCTGGGGCCTAGGACTGGGCTGGAACCCAGTTTGACCCGAGTCTCCATGAGGCAGGGAAACCCCAAGTGCGGCAGGTTAGGAAGGAAACAGGTTTCCGGGGCAGCTCAGAAGCCTGATCAGATGGAGGGACATCCCCGTGGGAAGGTGGCGAAATGCCATCTGGTGAGCAGTGTCACCTCACCAGAGCAGGTCCTGCAGCATCCCAGGGGCCAAACAGGCCAGATCTCTCAAAACCATTAGCACCCCAGGAAAACCCTGCCCACAGCCAGCCCTCACCCTCCTCCCCATCGGCCTCCTGAGTCCCCTCCATGCCTCTAGCAGTCGGATCCCAGCTTGACTCTGCTGCAAGTGGACAGTACCTTCCCCTGCCCTTAAGCAGAGGCTTCTCTATGGGGCCCAGGAGGACCTCAGCCCAAGCACCCAGCCCCTGTGCTGGAGTCACATGGCCAGTTCCTGCAGGGGATCCCTCGGCCTGGGGCACTCTCTACGGGTCCCCTGGCCGCCTGCGTCTCTGCTTTGTGGCAGTCCCAGTCCTGTCGTGTTTGCAGGTGAGTGAGTAAGGCGTGTGGGACTCTGGCTGTCCACGATGGCAAATGTCACCCGCTCGTTGGTCACCTCAACATCCTCTGGACTTTAAATCTCCCCTAGGCTCCAGATCCCACGTTTCCCTCCAGCCGGACCTCTGCCCTGAGCTCACCTGCCCCGGGCCTCGTCTCCAGCTAAACAGATCCAGAGTCACTCCTGATTCTGCCCCCAACCCTTGCCCCAGGCAGCCACTGCCCCCACTGCATCAGCCCTTGGTCCTTCGTCCTGTCTGCTTGGCCTCAGAGAACGATCTAGAATCCATCCCTCTCTCCACATCATCTCTGTCTCCTGGGTGTGACGGGTAACCCTGCTTCACCGCGGCCTCCTCATCACCAGGGTCACACTCTGCCGCCCAGGCTGGAACAGGGCAGTGACATGATCAGCCAGGTTAATGTGGCCGCTGCTGGGATCCTGCCGAAATGCAGCCAGAACTGGAGGGGCTCCAGGTCCCTGATGAAGCCAGCGGCCTTGCGTGCTTCACCTCCTCTGCCACTCTCTCCCTGCACCCCGGGGCCTCCCACCTGGGCCCACACATCCCGGCCTTGGCCTTTACTGTCCTGGGGCTGGAATAGTCCCCCAAGTGCTCCACACAGCTCTCTCCTAAGTCTCTGCTCAAATGTTACCCTTACTGGGAAGAACTGCTGGGGCTGCTTACTTAAGACTGTGCCCCTCCATCCTCACCCACCCCACCCCACCCCCTCCCCACGCCTCTTGTCTGCTTTGGTTTCCCCCACTGACTTCATCAGCTATTAGACTAAATGATTAAAACATTAAAAGGCCGGGCGCGGTGGCTCAAGCCTGTAATCCCAGCACTTTGGGAGGCCGAGGCGGGTGGATTACGAGGTCAACAGATCGAGACCATCCTGGTCAGCATGGTGAAACCCCGTCTCTACTGAAAATTACAAAAAATAGCTGGGCACGGTGGCGCGTTCCTGTAATCCCAGCTACTCGGGAGGCTGAGGCAGGAGAATTGCCTGAACCCAGGAGGCGGAGGTTGCGGTGAGCCCAGATCGCGCCATTGCACTCCAGCCTGGGTAACAAGAGCGAAACTCCGTCGCAAAAAAAAAAAATAAAATAAAATAAAAAAATAAAACATTAAAAAAAATTTATAGAGAGGGGATCTCACTACGTTGTCCAGGCTGGTGCTGAACTCCTGGGCTCAGGCGATCGTCCTGCCTTAGCCTCCCAAAGTGTTGGGATTACAGGCATGAGCCACTGTGCCAAACCTAAATGATTTGTAAATTTTAAAAATATATTTGGAAGATATTAGACCAGGCACAATGGCTCACACCAGCACTTTGGGAGGCCAAGGCAAGTGGATCACCTGAGGTCAAGAGCTCCAGATCAGCCCAGCCAACATGCCAAGACCCTGTCTCTACTAAAAATACAGACATTAGCCAGGTGCTGTGGTGTGCACGCCTGTGGTCCCAGCTACTCGGGAGGCTAAAGCCCAAGAATTGCTGGAGCCCAGGAAGTCGAGGTTGCAGTGAACCGAGATCATGCCACTGCACTCCAGCCTAGGTGGCAGAGGGAGACTCCATCTCAGAAAACAAAATTTAGAGGGTGCAAGCACATTTTTGTTACATGGATAAACTGTGTAGTGTAAAGTCTGGGCAGTTAGTGTCTATCACCCAAATCATGAACAGTGGATCCAATAGGTAAGTTCTCCTCCCTCGCCCCCTCCCACCGTTCCAAGCCTCCGATGTCTGCTGTTGCACTCTGTGGCCATGGGTGCTCATTGCTTTGGTCCCACTAAGAAATGAGAACACGCAGTATTTGTCTTTCTGTGTTTGACTTGCTCCAGTTAAGAAAATGGCCTCCAGCTCCACCCACATTGCTGCGAAGACCTGATTTTGTGTCCTTTTTCATGGCTCCGTAGTGCTCCTTGTGTGTCTCTTCACTGCATGTTCTTTCCCCGTCATGTTGATGGACACTTAGGTGGATTTCGTGGCTTTGCTGCTGTGACAGTTGCTGCAATGGACACGCGAGTGCGGGTGTCTCTTTGGTATAATGACTTCTTTTCTTTTGTGTGGATGCCCAGTAGTGGGGTTGCTGGTCAAATGGCTGCTGTCGTTTCAGTTCTTTGAGAAATCTCCGTGCTGTTTTCCATAGAGCGAAATGATTTAGTGGCTTTTTAAAATTCTCTGTTTCATCCGATGTCCATGTGGCTTTTGGTCTGCTCACTGCCGTATCTTCAGCACTTAGGACAGTGCTGGCACACAGGAGGTGCTCAGCAAATGCTTGTTGACTGAGTTAAGGAGGGCAAGGAGACTGTCTTATTTTCCTTGATAACTCCAGCACGTGGTGGGTGGGCTCCACAGCCTTTGGTGGGACAATGAATGGATAGCCCTGTTCAAAGCAGCTTCACAGGGCCGGGGGTGGTGGCTCACGGCTGTAATCCCAGCACTTTGGGAGGCTGAGGCGGGCAGATCACGAGGTCAGGAGTTTGAGACCAGCCTACATGGTGAAACCCCGTCTCTACTAAAATTACAAACATCAGCCAAGTGTGGTAATGGGTGCCTGTAATCCCAGCTACTTGGGAGGTTGAGGCAGGAGAATTGCTTGAACTCAGGAGGCAGAGGTTGCAGTGAGCCCTGATGGTGCCATTGCATTCCAGCCTGGGCAACAAGGCGACAAGAGCAAGACTTTGTCTCAGAAAAAAAAAAAAAAAAAAGAGTAGCTCCCCGGACTCCTGGGCCCACGTCTGAGATGCCACCATCAGTGAGTCACTTCTTTCACCAGTGGCAGCTGCTGTTAGCCCAGAAATGCCCCAGTGGCCCTGCCAGTCATCACTGCCCCAGTGCACATGGATCAGAGGCCCCGAGGCCAGGCTGGCAGGGAGTGGGGAGTGGGTGGCAGGGGCATGCGGCTCATCTGACTCTTGCACAGGCAGGGATGCTGGCCAGTGTGTGGGTCTAGCATTGGCAGGCACTCAATAAATATTTTGTTGAGTGAATGTTGAATCATGCCAAGGTCTCTGCCCTGTGGCGTTTCAGAGACTCTACCCTCTACACCCTGGTTATGAGGGAACTGGTCTCTGGGGCCTTTCTCCAGGACTTGTGCCAGGAAATCTTCACCCAGGTCCTCAGGGCTTCCCCCTGCTCCTCCTGGGCCCTTCTCCTCAGGGAGGTCTTCCTGGCCACCCCATCTCAGGGACAGTGGCATCTCGGGCAGGACCCATGGCTACCCTTGGGTCTCCAGGGCAGTGAGTCAGGTCTTCAGAAAGGTAGAAAAGCTGGAATGGAGAGGAAACCTGAGTGGGAGGCAGAGAGGGAGGCCAGAGCCTTCAATCCCCAGCCACTTGCAGACTCGCCTCTTCTACACTCATTTTTTTTTTTTGAGACGGAGTTTTGCTCTTGTTACCCAGGCTGGAGTGCAATGGCGCGATCTCGGCTCACCGCAACCTCCACCTCCTGGGTTCAAGCAATTTTCCTGCCTCAGCTTCCCGAGTAGCTGGGACTATAGGCACGCGCCACCATGCCCAGCTAATTTTTTTGTATTTTTAGTAGAGATGGGGTTTCACCATGTTGACCAGGATGGTCTCGATCTCTTGACCTCGTGATCCACCCGCCTTAACCTCCAGCGCTGGGATTACAGGCTTGAGCCACCGCGCCAGGCCCACATTCATACACTCGCTGAGCCCCAGGATGCAGCAGGCACTGACCACGATCCTGGGGGTCCACAGGGAGCCCCCCACCACCCACACTGTTCCCCCAGCACCCAGCTTCACGGTGGCCCTCCAGGGTCCAAGCTACCGCCGCCCACCTCCTGGACAACTCACTGTCATCTGTCACCTGCCTCCCACTCCCAGGAGGACATGTGCTTCCCAAGCACAGGACCCGTGTCTTACTCATCATGTGTGTCCTGGTGCCCAGAGGGGCCTGGCATACAACAGTGCTCAGTACATATTTGCTGAGTGAACTGGGGAGGCCACCCACCTTACTTCAGAAGGCAGTGGGGTGGGGAGCGGGAGGGCCCTGGCCACCCTGAGTGCAGAGCTGAGCTGCAGACAGTGAGTAGGGGGGGCCCCAGCTGACATTTCTGCTCAGGGGCTGCTGCTGCTCAGAGACACAGCCCCTTGCCTCGGCCACTCCGCGTTGTCTTTTCCTGCAGTTCCCCAAACCGCCTCTGAGTTGTGGGACAGAGAATAACACATCCTCTGGGGCTCCCGAAGGCCCTGCTTTTTGACTTGTCTGTGGGTGGGGCAGGGCATGGCCTCTCTGCCACGAGAATGCAGTAATTGTCCCGCTGCCACCCTCACCCTTAACAGACCGAGAAGATGGGCAGCAAAGAGTCCTCCCTCAGGTCAAATCACATCCTGCTTAGAGCGTGGAGCCCCTGAAGCAGCTGTGCTGGTCTGCTAGGCCCCGACCTCTGACTCGGCTGGGAGCAAGGTTGGGCACACCCCGGGCAGGATGAGGTACCTCCTCCTCCAGGCTCCTGAAGCCCCCCCGCCGGGTGCAGTCCCAGCAGCCATCCCCAGAGTCGGGGTGCAGGTCTGGCTCCACCACTCACCCAGCAGTGGGGCATCCCAGGTGAGTCACTTAGCCACCGTAGGCTGCCTCAGTTTCCTCATCTGCAAAGTGGGAATAATAAGGAAATTTGAGGATCAGGCGAGGCGATGCATGGCCCTCCTGAATGTTTGCTCTGTTACATACATCCCCTGTCTGTATCTGTATAAACATGTGTATTACATTCACTCCACCCACCCCCACCGTAGCAAGGGCCGCTGGAGGCTTGTTGATGGAATGAGTGAAGGGGTGCAGGCTCCTGCCTCTGTGTGGAGGAGGAGGCCTGTTCTGCTGTGTGGGAGTGACCCAAGTGTGGGGCACTGTGGGGCACTGAGTCAGGGAAGGTCTCACAGGATCCAGCCCCAGGTTGCCATTGCCGCTGCTGGGTGGAAGCACCAAGAGACCACTCCCAGGACCCGAACCGGCACAGCCCAATTCAGCCCAGCTGCTCTTTGGCTCCTGAGAGTCCCAGCCCTTCTCTCCCAACCCCCACCCCCACTGACCCAGCCCTGGTCCCCATGGGCTCCTCCCCTTCCTGGGAGTTCAGGTGAGAGGTGAGTCCTCAGGTGTCTGAATGGCAGGGACAAGCCCCACCCACAGGAAGGACGGGAGGGCAGCCACCAGGAGGCCACCTAGGTCGCCACTCACCTGATTCACAGCTTTTGGGAAGTGGGTTAACGGGATTCCCCAGCCCTGGGTTGGGCCAGGTCTCGGGGCTGAGTCACAGGGGCCCGGCCCCCTGCTGGTGGGAGCCGCCGGCATCCCCTTGATCCCCAAGGCCCTAGGAGCCCCCAACACCCAGTGCCCCAGACTTCAGCCACTCCAGACCCAAGCCATCCCCAGCCCGGAACCCCTTCCCTTCAGTGCCCTGGGACCTTTCTCTGCCCCTGGACAGTCAATGTTAGGACCGCTGGGTCCAGGCTCCCTCCCCTGCCCTCCAGAGGCCACAGCTGGAGCCTGGGGTCTCAGCCAGAGCCCCCCACGCCCTGTAGCGGCTGGCTTCCTCCCCAAAGCCCCGCCCCCTGCCCATGACCCACAGAGGGAGCCACCTGGGGACTGGTCTGACGGCATTCCGCCTCCTGGGATAAAACCTGGGGCGACCTGCAGGGAACCTACACACCCTGACCCGCATTGCCCTGGGTCCCTTGAGCCTGCTGCCTGCGCCCCTGCCCCACCAGCCATGGTGGTTTCTGGAGCCCCCCCAGCCCTGGGTGGGGGCTGTCTCAGCATCTTCATCTCCCTGCTGCTGCTGGCGGGTATGTCGGAGGCTGTGCCTCCCTCCTCCCTCCCGCCTTCTCCCTCCTCCCTCCCGCCTTCTCCCTCCTCCTCCCTCCCTCCCCGCCTGGCTTCTCTCATCTCTCTGCTTCTGTTCTCCGCTGATCTCTGGCTCCTTAACTGCTCGGTGCCTCGGTTTCTTCTACGGCTGTGAGGATTAAACAGAAAACGCGCCCGCCCACGGCGCACCTCGGCCTCCAGTTACTGTCGTCCTGGTCGCCTTCACCTCCTCCCTCTCGCCTCGGTGTTCTCCCATCTCCTCCTCCTCCCTTGCCTCTGGGGCAGGAGGTTATGGGGAGGGCACCAGCGGCGTCCAGGCCGGAGGGGTTCAGGTCTGTGCCTCCCTCGGAGGATCTGGTCCTGGTCGCTGGCAGACAGGCTGGACGGGAAGCTGCGGGAGGGCAGGGCCACAGCTGGGCCGCCAGGGCCTGGCCAGGCCCCAGGAAATGCCCTGCCGGGAGGTGCCCTGTGGGTGAGAGAATTGAGGAGCTCCCTGGGCACTGCAGGGATGGGGGTTCCTCACCACCAGGTACTCGGGGAACCCCTCTTCACTGGGCACTGGGGGACTCTCCTTACTGGCTGCTGGGGGAAACTTCACTGGACGCTGGCATCACTACTCACTGGGCGCTGGCATCACTACTCACTGGGCGCTGGCATCACTACTCACTGGGCGCTGGGATCACTACTCACTGGGCGCTGGGACCCTCCTCACTGGGAGCTGGGATCACTACTCACTGGGAGCTGGGACCCTTCCTCACTGGGCATTGGGGGCACCTCACCAGTGGGTCCTGGCGCCCCTCACTGGCCTGACCGATTCCTTCTCTCGTCCTCAGCCACCCTCAATGCGGCCAGGATACCCGGTGAGTGGAGGGGGCAGCTCTGACGGGAGGGGGCAGGGAGGAGGCCCAACCGCAGGCGGGGTGTGTGTGTCCACCGCCTGGGAACCGGTCAGAAAGGGGCTGGGGTGACGGGGGAAGGAGCCGGAAGGAAAGGGAGGCAGGAAGGAGACACTGATAGGAGGAGAAAGACTTGAGAGGTGCTAGGGCTGGAGGAGAGAGAGACCCAGGAAGGTGAACGGAGCGGAGTGGGCCGGGTAAGGAAAGAGGGGGAGGGAGAGACCAGGTGCAGCCGACAGGGAGGGCGTGGGAGGGCCAGGGCCAGGGCCAGGGCCAAGGGAGGACCAGCGCAGAGCGAGGCTGGAGGAAGGGAAGGCATCGGGGGAAGTGGGCGGAGCTTGGGTGTGGGTGGGGTTTGGAGTGCAGGTGGAGCTTAGGGTGTGGGTGGAGCTTGGGGGCCTGAACGGAGCTTGGGCTGTGGGCAGAGCTTGGGGTGCAGGCCTAGGGACTGGGATTCTGAGGGTGGGTTGTAAGAAGTTGGAGATGACAAAACTTGACCCTCCCCTCCAGTTCCCCCAGCCTGTGGGAAGCCCCAGCAGCTGAACCGGGTTGTGGGCGGCCAGGACAGCGACGACAGCGAGTGGCCCTGGGTCGTGAGCATCCAGAAGAATGGGACCCACCACTGCGCCGGCTCCCTGCTCACCAGCCGCTGGGTGATCACCGCTGCCCACTGTTTCAAAGAGTATGTGCAGCTCCCCTGGGGCACTTGATCCTCCAGGGCTTGGGCTCCCTTCACAGGCTCTGCTTCTAGGCCTCTGTTCAATCTTGGTGCCCCTCAGAAACCTCGATTCTACCCGGAAGCCTCTCCTGCCTTCAGGGGCCTTCATCCCCCCTCAGGCACCTCCTCCCAGACCCTCCTGGCTGATCCTCCCCTTCCCTTTCCTTCCAGCAACCTGAACAAGCCGCACCTGTTCTCTGTGCTGCTGGGGGCCTGGCAGCTGGGGAACCCTGGCTCTCGGTCCCAGAAGGTGGGTGTTGCCTGGGTGCAGCCCCACCCTGTGTACTCCTGGAAGGAGGGTGCCCGTGCGGACATCGCGCTGGTGCGTCTCGAGCACTCCATACAGTTCTCAGAACGGGTCCTGCCCATCTGCCTGCCTGATGCCTCTGTCCACCTCCCTCCAAACACCCACTGCTGGATCTCAGGTTGGGGGAGCATCCAAGATGGAGGTGAGGCTTCCTCTCCAACGTGGTTGGGGGTGGATGGGGACAGAGGATCAGAGGATGGCAGACACCCAGGGACACAGACACCATAAGCAGCAAAAGGGTGGAGGCCAGAGGCAGAGCATGACAGAGATGGAAGAAGATATGGGCTGTGATCCAGAAGAAACCTCAGTGGGTGATTTCAGGCCATTTCTTTTTTCTTTTCTTTTTTTTTCTGAGGCAGGGTCTCACTCCGTCACCCAGCCTGGAGTGCAGTGGTATGATCATAACTCACTGCAGCCTCTGCCTCCCAGGCTCAACAATCTTCCCAGCTCAGTCTCCCCGGTAGTTTGGCCTACAGGTGTGTGCCACCACATCTGGCTAATTTTTGTAGAGACGGGATTTTTGCCATGTTGGCCAGCCTGGTCTCAAACTCCTGGGCTCAAGCAATCTACCAGCCTCAGCCTCCCAAAGTGCCGGGATGATAGGTGTGAGCCCCTGTGCCCGGCCTCATTTCTACTTCAGAAGTGTCTTTGGCTATATTTCGAAGCAACAGCCAGCTCTGTGAAGCTCTTCACTGATACAGGAATGGCTGAAAGGAGGTATCTATGGGACTAGGCTGAATGCAGGGTGACTAAAAAGAGGCCCGATTCCAGAGTGGGAACAGGCACCCCCTGGTGGCAGCATGCCACAATTGCGGGCAAAATTCTCAGGCGCAAATGCAGCCTCCTGAATTGTAAAATACAATTTTCAAACCACCTCTGGAGGCCTGGAAGACATCATCTTGAAACTCAAACTAGATTAAATAAAGCAAGAAGCAGGGAAGCAGCAAGAGAAAGCTAGATGACGACTGGCAGGCACAAGGATGATAGAGACTGGGCCAAGGAAAAGAAACATGCAGGCAGAAACGAGGATAGATACAATGAAGACCTAGAGAGAGAGAGAGAGAGAGACAGAGACTAAGAACACAGTGTAAGAAGATGACAACTTAACCAGATTCCAGAATCATTAAGAGAAATGACACCAGTTCAGGTGTGTGGGGATCCCACTGACTCTAAGGTTGCAGCCTCCCCATAATCTCTGTAGGGGCTTCTTTAAGAGTGAGAATTGCAGACTTTCAGCCCACAATCCACAGACCACAGGCTGTAGGAAAGGTGTGGGGATCCCTCAGGTCCTGGTAATTTTCGACATCGACTGGACATTTATTGAACACTTTTTCTGTAACAGCCCTGGTGATGGATGAAGTCATGCAGTGTCTGAGACAGGGAAGGCTCTAACCCTCTGGGGATATCAGAAACTTTATTAAAGAGGCAGAGTCCTAGGTTTCACACACTTGTTCTGATTCAGCAAGGCCAGAGGTGGAGATCTGGAATTTTGATTTTCTGAAAGCATCCTGGGAGAGCTAGAGAGCTAATCTGTTAGCCTTTGAGAAACGCCGCTGAGGGGAATAGAGGGTCGGGGGTGAATAGT
This sequence comes from Leontopithecus rosalia, assembly GCA_028533165.1. NCBI lineage: Eukaryota > Metazoa > Chordata > Mammalia > Primates > Cebidae > Leontopithecus > Leontopithecus rosalia. Next base: position 108,967,974 of record CM052660.1, on the reverse strand, counting down.
CCCTTGAGGAGGCAGCAAGTAGGGGAGGCCTCCAAGCCTGACTCTGTTCTCTTTCCTCCCAGTGCCCTTGCCCCACCCCCAGACCCTGCAGAAGCTGAAGGTTCCCATCATTGACTCGGAAGTCTGCAGCCGCCTGTACTGGCGGGGAGCAGGGCAGGGAGCCATCACTGAGGACATGTTGTGTGCTGGCTACTTGGAGGGGGAGCGGGATGCTTGTCTGGTAAGCACCCCCCAGCCAGGAGGGCCTCAAGAAGGAGCCAGCGTCAGCCATATCTCCACTGGGCCCCACCACCTACCTCTCCCTAGCCTCCTCCCCAGAACTGGCTGTGCCTGACAGTCTCCAGTCCCCATAGAACCAGCCTCGGCCTGGCTCAGCCACTCATTTGTTCAGACATTAAAATGGGCATCCCAGCTGCACCGCCTCGCCCTCTGGGAGCTTGCATTCCCTTCAGGGGGCTTCCCACGCCTCAGTGCCCAGAGCCAGCTCCAGCTCAGGGACTGTCTGGAAGATGGTCAGATAGTGCAGCGGCAGCACCCGGGCCTGGAGGTCCTGAGGCCTGGCTGCAGCTCCTACTCTGCCGCCAGGGAATTCTCCCCTGGGTGGAGGTTGGGTCTTGCCCCCTCCAGGAAGGAGAAATAGGCTCCCAGGAAGGGGCTCATCTGCCCCCTGACAGGGCACGGGCCCTGGGTTCTGCCACCCCGTGCCATGGTGTTCCTAACCTCGCATCCTCTCCGCAGGGCGACTCCGGGGGCCCCCTCATGTGCCAGGTGGACGGCGCCTGGCTGCTGGCCGGCATCATCAGCTGGGGTGAGGGCTGTGCCGAGCGCAACAGGCCCGGCGTCTACATCAGCCTCTTAGCGTACCGCTCCTGGGTGGAGAGGATTGTGCAAGGGGTGCAGCTCCGCGGGCGCGCGCAGGGGAGTGGGGCCCTCAGGGCACTGAGCCCAGACTCCGGGTCCGCCGCGCGCTCCTAGGGCGCAGGGGGACTCGGGGCTCGGATCTGGAACTGGATCTGCCTGGATCTGCGGCGGCCTCGGGCAGTTTCCCCTGCTGTGAATAGACCCAACTACCTCTGGGGGCTTCTGCATTCCTGGACAACTGCTGCTGCCGAAAGAAGGCCCCGCCCCACCCCGCTCCACGTTCCGCCCTGTGGCCCAGGCCTCGCCCCCACGACTCCAGGCCCCGCCCCCTGGCCCCAGCGCCCTTGTGTATATAAATGTTAATGATTTTTATAGCTATTTGTAACCTTTCCCACATACCTTATTTATTCATCCAATTTCAATAAATTATTTATTCTGCAGTGTCTGTTTTTTTCCCATGCCTGGGTCACTGGAAAGCAAGGATCCAGAGGGGGTTAAGGTGGGGGCTTTTGTATTTTTATTAGAGGTGGGGTTTCATCATATTGGTTAGGCTGGTCTTGAACTCCTGACCTCAGGTGATCCACCTGCCTCGACCTCCCAAAGTGCTGAGATTACAGGCATGAGCCGCCATGCCAGGCCTTTGTTTTGTTTTTTGAGATGGAGTTTTGCTCTTGTTGCCCAGGTTGGAGTGCAATGGCGAGATCTCGGCCACCTGCAACCTCTGCAATTGTCCTGCCTCAGTTTCCTGAGTAGCTGGGATTACAGGCATGTGCCACCAAGCCCAACAAAGAAAATTTTTTGTTGTATTTTTAGTAGAGATGGGGTTTCACCATCTTGGCCAGGCTGGTTTAGAACTTCTGACCTCAGGTGATCCACCCACCTCGGCCTCCCAAAGGGCTGGGATTACAGGTGTGAGCCACCGCGCCACACCGAGGCTTGTTTGCTTTAAGCCGTGGTTGCTTGGATTTTCTTTTACTTGCAGCCGAATACATTCCTAACTGATACATCCGCTCCAAACCTTCTATTTTTGTAATGGTTTTAGACTTGCAGAAAACTCCTTTTGTTTTAAATTTTTACAGAAAACTTTGTTTTCATGATACAGGATGTTAGATTTTATCAGCACAATTGAATCCCAGATAAATTACCCAAGTTATGAAGACCTTGAGCTCCCAGCTATCCGGAAGAATTTCAGACCCTCAAAGAGCCCCCCAGTTAGTTTCGGGTTTCCCCAACATTTTATTGTTGTTGTTAGAGACAGGGTCTTGCTCTGTGGCCCTGGCTGGAGTGCAGTGGTGTGATCACGGCTCACTGCAGCCTGGCAACATAGCAGCTGTTAGTAAATGTTTCATGAGTTGGCGGTAATAAGTATCATTTATTTCATCAGTTTGGTGGACAATGTGGATATCTTTTTTCCTTTTTTTAAAAATTGAAACAGAGTCTTACTCTGTTGCCCAGGCTGGAGTGCAGTGATGTGATCTTGGCTCACTGCATCCTCTGCCTCCCAGGTTCAAGCAATTCTCCTGCCTCAGCCTCCCAAGTAGGTGGGATTACAGGTGCCCCCCATCATGCCTGGCTAATGTTTGTATTTTTTTTTTTTTTGAGATGGGGTCTAGTTCTGTCACCCAGGCTGGACTGCAGTGGCTCGCCCTCTGCTCACTGCAACCTCTGCCTCCCGGGTTCATGTGATTCCCATGCTTCAGCCTCCTGAGTAGCTGGGACTACAGGTGCCCACCACCACAACTGGCTTTTTTTTTTTTTTTTTTTTGGTGTTTTAGTAGAGATGGGGTTTCACCATGTTGTCCTAGATGGTCTCAATCTCCTGATTTCATGATCTGCTTACCTTGGCCTCCCAAAGTGCTGGCATTACAGGCCTTCTTTTGTCTAATTACTCAAGCACCGCATTCTCTTATTAACAGAGATCCTTTCTCTCTTGAGACCATCCCACTACCTCCATGGAATATCCAAGAATTTCAGAGGTTTATGTGGGTCAAAGAGTCCAGTCCTATGGGAACTGGAAAATTCCATCATTCTTCCAGTTCTGTTGCTTTGGTCAACATCAAGTGGTGCGCCAATGGACACTGGTCTCCACAGTCCTACAGAGGCCCCCTCGTTCCATGGACACTGGTCTCCACTGTCCTACAGAGGCCCCCTCGTTCCACGGACACTGGTCTCCACAGTCCTACAGAGGCCCCTCGTTCCACGGACACTGGTCTCCACTGTCCTACAGAGGCCCCCTCGTTCCACGGACACTGGTCTCCAC
>CM052660.1:108954632-108964753 GCA_028533165.1 Leontopithecus rosalia | reverse complement strand
TCCTACAGAGGCCCCTCGTTCCACGGACACTGGTCTCCATAGTCCTACAGAGGCCCCCCTCATTCCATCGGAAAGCCTTTGCTCAACTGGCCCCCTGCCCTGATGACTTACATGTGGGATCTGAGGTCGAAGGTCTTCAAAGTCACACTCATAGGCCCAGCCATCATTTCACAGAGCACAGTGCCTATGTGACCATGTCTAAAGGGCTTCTGACCTCAGCCACAAGCTGCACAGGAACAGATGCTTGGGCTGAGCCTGTGTGTGTGAGTCCAAAGCTGGTACCATTTGCTGCATGATAGCCAAAAAGCCTGCTGGGGTAAGGAAGGCAAGTTTATTTCAGAAACTCAGTAAGCCAGGCCGGACGCAGAGGCACACACGTGTAACCCTGGCCCTCTGGGAGGTCAAGAGATCAAGACCATCCTGGTCAATAAGGTGAAACCCCGTCTCCACTAAAAATACAAAAATCAGCTAGGCATGGTGGCGCGTGCCTGTAGTCCTAGTTACTTGGGAGGCTGAGTCAGGAGAATCACTTGAACCTGGGAAGCAGAGGTTGCAATGAGCCGAGATTGCGCCGCTGCACTCCAGCCTGGGCAACAGAGTAAGACTCCATCTCACAAAAACAAAAACAGAAAGTCAGCAAACCAAGAAGACGGTAAGAACCTTACGTTAATAGAATTTCAGGCTCCTTTTATGTTAGGGGAAGGAGGAGGGTTGAAATCAAGAGGTGACCCATAATCACAGATGTCTGGGCAGCAGTAAAAGGAGGGCACTGTGGAACTTGCTTGTCCTTGGTCAGGTCACAAGACTCCTATAAATCATTTTTTTTTTTTGAGACGGAGTTTCACTGTTGTTGCCCAGGCTGGAGTGCAGTGGCGTGATCTCAGCTCACTGCAACCTTTGCCTCCTGGGTTCAAGCGATTCTCCTGCCTCAGCCTCCCACCTAGATGGGATTACAGGCACGCACCACCGCACCTGGCCAATTTTTTGTATTTTTAGTAGAGAAGGGGTGTCACCATGTTGGGCAGGCTGGTCTCGAACTCCCTGCCTTGGCCTCCCAAAGTGCTGGGATTTCAGGCATGTGCCAGCACACCAGGCCACTCCTATAAATCTTTAGCATAACATTGCTACCTGTGTGGACACTCCTTATTTCCTCAGGAGTAAGTTTTGAGAAAGGATTATTATCATGCTTGCTTTAAACTTAAACTGCAAACTAAATTTTCCTCCCATAGTTAGTTCAGCTTACACACAGAGATAAGCAAAAGCAGTTCACCTAAAAAGGTGTCACCAGGTGGGAGGGCAGTTAGGAGCCTGAACCCAGAAGTATGAGACAGGTCTCAATCAATTTAGAAAGTTTACTGTGCCAAGGTTAAGGGTTCACCTGTGACACAGCCTCAGGAGATCCTGATGCCACGTGCCCTAGGTGGTTGGGGTACAGCTTGCTTTATACACTTTAGGGAGACATAATACATCAATCAATACATGTAAGACTGGCATTGGTTCAATCTGGAAGGGTAGGACCGCTTGACGTGGGGGGCTTCCAGGTCATAAGTAGATTTAGACATTTTCAGATTGGCAGTTGGTTGAAAGAGTTATTATCAATAGAAAGAAGTATCTGGGGCTGGGCGAGGTGGCTCATGCCTGTAATCCCAGCACTTTGGGAGGCCAAGGCGGGTGAATCACCTGAGATCAGGAGGTCAAGACCAGCTTGGGCAACATGGTGAAACCCTGTTTCTACTAAAAATATGAAAGTTAGCTGGGCATGGTGGCACGCACCTGTGGTCCCAGCTACTTGGGAGGCTGAGGCAGGAGAATAGCTTGAACCTGGGAGGCGGAGGTTGCAGTGAGCTGAGATTGTGCCTCTGCACTCCAGCCTGGGTGACAGAGCGAAACTCCGTCTAGGAAAAACAAAACAAAACAACAGAGGAATGCCTGGGTTACGATAAGGGGTGTGGAGACCAAGGTTTTATCGTGTGGATGAAGCCTCCAGGTGGCAGGTTTCAGAGAGAATAGGCTGTGAATGTCTCTTATCAGACTTAGTTTTGTATTGATCTTAATGCTGGTTGGCTTTTCTGAATTCCAAAAGGAAGGAGAGTATCATGAGGCATGTCCGGCGTCTTTCCATCACGGCCTGAACGAGTGTTTCAGGTTAACTTTAGAATGCCCTTGGCCCAAACCATTCAGATGGTTGGAGGGTCTCAGAATTTTATTTTTGGTTTACAGGAGCAAAATGGACCTAGTCACACTAGGCCTCCTTTTCACCGCTGCTGGACGACTCAAGGGAGAACTGCCTTTGCAGTCTTTGGGGTTACTTTTTGCTAATGGACCCAGTCGGGACTATTAAACTCACTAAACTCTGCTTTTGTGACTGGTTTCCTAACTGCAGCTCATTCAGCTACTTAATGTTTTATTTACTATTTGGTTTTACTCCCATTTCCTGTTTTTTCTCCTGTTGGTGAATTTTGCATTCAATCCTTTCAGTTGCTTTAAATTTCCCACATGAGTTACATCCTTCAAATTCCTGTTCCGCAATGACGTGGGCTACGGGAAATGCTGCAGAGGTGCATCTGCGCTGGTGTTGTTTGTTGCCGAGCTTGTGTATCATGGCATGTAGCCAAAAGATACTTGGTTTAATCTGCGTACCAGGAAGTTGTGGCTATTTCACTGAGGACCCCATAAAGGCTTCATGACAGTTCCTTTTAGACATGCTCCCTAGCCCTATGCAAACGTACTCAAGCCATTTCTCAGATTTGCTACCAAGTGGTCTTGAGAAGGTCATCTCAGGTTTAAATCGCCTACCAACAAAAGATTCCATCACATCTCCCCACAGCAATGGTGCTCACCAGCCTAATGTTAGCAGAAGTAAAAGAGACTGCTCACAAGATTCCAATTAAGAAACATTCCTGTCCAGTGACACACACCCTGCTTGCAAACGTAGAGGAAGCTGGCATTACCATGAAGTCGTCCTTACTTCACTTCCAGTACAAAATGAACACCTGCCAGTTTCATGTGCATTAATTTACATTTCACCAGAACTGGGTGACACAGAGAATGGCTATTTTCACTCTGGATTTTTGAGACCCATTAAATTTTTTTTCTGTAAATCTCTAAAAGACAGGGGCATGAAAAAGACCTATAATATCGTTATCACACTAAACAAAAGTTACAATTCATTGACAACATCAAATATAATTAATGTTCATATTTCCTCTTCTCAGGTCATTTTATGTTTTCCAGTGTGTGTGTTTGAATCAGAATATAAAGTGCTAAAAGGATAAGAATCAAGACTCACACAAATATAAAATTAATACATGCCAATTTTTCACTTTTAGAGAGACAGGGTCTGCTATGCTGACCCAGGTGGCCTTGAACTCATGGCCTCAGGCTATCCTCCCACCTCCTCAGCCTCCGAAAGTGCTGGGATTACAGACATAAGCCACGGTACCCAGCCTTGTGTTTTTATTTAACTCAATTAATGACAAAACCAGTGAAATGTTACGATTCAAAGGAGAATTCAGAGTTCAAAGGAAAAATTACGGTTCAAAGGAGAATTCAGAGTAGAAACATATTTCACACACCAGGAATACTTAAGCAAATTAATTTCAACCAGGAATGTTGAAATTAATTTGCTTAAATAGATGTAAAACCAGCTTCCTCCACTACAGGGGAGGGAAATTCATACAGGCAAAAATCATCTGCACTTTTCTAGACAATAACAATTTGCATTCCTATCAGTTACCTACAATTTACAGAGTCTTAAACAGCTCAAAGGGAGGGATCCCCACAGAATCAGAAACCTGGAAGAGTACAAGAGAGAACCCCAGTGAATTTACCCAGTAATTTTTGTTGGTCCACTTGAGAGTCTTTCACAATTTTCCCTTACAAAATAAAGCTTATTCATTGCAGCTGATTGCTATATGTCTTAAATTTATTTTATGCAAGAGGTTTCCCCTCCATCTCTTTTTTCTTTATCATTTTTTGTCCAGTACCTGGTCATCTGTCCTTTGATCTCACCATCTGGATTTGCTGGTTATGCCCCCACGATGGCTCTAATATAGTCCTCTGTTTCTGTTTCCTTCTGGACTCTGAGTCCAGATTTGTGCACTCTTCAGGCTCACCTGTTCTGGGCTCTGTTCCTATGTCCCACACCCCAGATCTGGGGTCTTGGGCAAATTCACATGCTCCTTGCCTGTCCCCTGGGTGGCTGACTGCAGAAAGACTGCAGACTGCAGCAGTCTCCGCCCCCCTCCCAAGTCTGTAAACCCCAGGCTCTACTGCATTAAAGTTGGAGGGCTGACACTCCTGCCTTGGTGGTTGTGAGGAAGCTCCTGGTCCACCCCTCATACCATGGGACCACTACCGGCGGGGACATTGCCCTGACACAGCTGGACTCCCTTGCAGGTCTCTGATTTTTCCAGAAAATTCTATCGGGGGTACCCACTGGTTGACTGCCTCCCGGTGATGGAAGCAGCTGTTGAGGATTATTGCCTAGCCCAATTAGTCCATTAGATTGCAACATGGTGATATTCCTGTTCCATTTATTAGCAGAAATTCCTCCCAAAAGAGAAACTTTTCATCATGTATTTATTTTTGTTGCCCCTTTGATCCTATTTTTATGTTTTTGGTATCTATTTAATTATCCTCAAAATAATGAACTATTTCCTCAGCATACTCCAAAAATGATTAAGGAGGTATTTTTGTAATATTATGAACTCATGAATTTTTATTTATCTTTTTAAATTTTATTTTGAGACGGAGTCTCCTTCTATTGCTCAGGCTGGAGTGCAGTGGTGTAATCTTGGCTCACTGCAGTCTCTGCCTCTGCGTTCAAGAGATTCTCCTGCCTCAGTCTCCCGAGTAGCTGGGATTACAGGCGCCACCTCCAGGCCCGGCTAATTTTTGTGTTTTTAGTAGAGACGGGGTTTCGCCATGTTGGCCAGGCTGGTCTCCTATGCTTGACGTCAGGTGATTCGCCCACCTCGGCCTCCCACAGTGCTGGGGTCACAGGCGTGAGCTGCTGTGCCCAGTCTTATTTCACGTATTTAAATCACTCCAAGTTGGCCGGGCGCGGTGGCTCAAGCCTGTAATCCCAGCGCTTTGGGGGGCCGAGGCGGGTGGATCACGAGGTCAAGAGATCGAGACCATCCTGGTCAACATGGTGAAACCCCGTCTCTACTAAAAATACAAAAAATTAGCTGGGCATGGTGGCGCGTGCCTGTAATCCCAGCTCCTCGGGAGGCTGAGGCAGGAGAATTGCCTGAACCCAGGAGGCGGAGGTTGCGGTGAACCGAGATCGCGCCATTGCACTCCAGCCTGGGCAACAAGAGCGAAACTCCGTCTCAAAAAAAAAAAAAACAAAAAACCTCCAAGTTATTGCCCATACTGATGCTCCAAGTGTCCCATCTTGGACCAGTGGGAGTGTCTTCTAGTTGGTTCCTGGGAGGGACCACTCATTTTCATACCTTCCAGAGCCTGAGGCCAGGCTGGGATGATGCTACAGGACCGCACACTGAATGGAACCCCGCCCGACGGCACTGGAAGTCCGTCGGAAACCCTCTGGGAGTCCACCGGAAGTTCCGCGAACCACCCTCAACTTCCGGAAGAGCGCAGGAAGTTTGCTGGAAAACCGCCGGAAACGGACAGGAAGGAGTCCCTGCGACCGCGAAGCCTCCTGCAGCGCCCCCTGTTGGCAGAGGCTCGGCGAGGCCGAGATGAGGTTCACGACGTGGCCGCGTGAGCATCCCGGCTGCGTGTGGATGGTTGGGCGTGGAGCTGACAGGAGACGACACTGGGGAGCTTCCCCGGCGATCGTGGGCTTCTCGGGTCAGGCTGACTTCAGGCCGGACTGGAGTCCCTGCACAACACCGAGCGCATGGCGGGGACCGGTTCCACCTCTGCGTCTGGCCCTGGGATGGGGGCCAAAGGTTTTGGGCAGAGGCAGCAGCAGGAGGCAGTAGCACCCGGAAAACACTGTGTCTCCTGAGTTGACCCTTCCTGTCTGGGGGCTGTGCCCTGGATGTGTTTGTTTCCATAGCAACGAACAGGGCTCCCCTGGGCTCCAGTCCCCTAGATAGGGTGTGCCCAGGGAGGGCTCTGCAGGAGCTGCAGGTCCCTCTGGTGGGAAGGGAGGCGAGAAGTGGCCTCAGGCAGCTCACCTCCCGTTGGCCTGTGTTGGGACACACATTTCCTATGACTCGACCTGTGGGGGACAGGGTGAAGAGGGTTGGTCCCCCCTGTGCCTTGAGCAGAGCCTACACTGGGTGAAACAGTGGGGGTCTCCTGCCTGTCTGCGGGATGGGTGGGGCTTCCACATCGCAGCCCAGCAGGGTGGACGGACCAGACCCCTGACCTCTGGCTCCTTGGTGGGACTGGACTGAGGTGGACGCTGGCATTCTGGCCTCCTCTAAACCACCTCCCTGGGACATGTGGGACAGGAGCCCGAGGCATCTGAGGAGGGCGGGTTCTGCCAGGCACAGAGGGCTCGCTGCAGCGTGATTCTCACTGGTTAATGACCCACCATCCCCACCTCCCTTTGCCCCTCTGGTGCCATCCAAGGACTCTGACCCCATTGCAGTGTCTGTAGGGAAGAGGAGCCATGGGGCTTTGGGCAGGCCCCATCCTGCTTCTGCTGCCGTGCCTGCTGCCAGGTGAGGGATGCGCCTCTGTCTTCTTCCTCCCAACCCCTGCCAGCCTGTGTGCTCCCCTTTGCTCTCTTGCTTTCCAGAGGCCCATGGGGATGTGCTGCCTTTGGGTAAGGACCAGCTGTGGACATCCCATCCCTGCACTCACCCAGCCCCTACTCCTGGCCAGGGAGGACTGGCCCCAGGGAACATGCAGAGGCCCTTGGCCCTGGGAGCCTCATCCCTGGACATCAAGGGCAGAGGGATGTCAGGAGGTGTTAGGGTGAAGAGTGAGGCTGGGAGTGAGGGGCTTTCTGAGAGGGAAGAAAGCTGAGGTCCCCCAGCCGCCCATCCGTCTGCAGAATGCGGCCACCCCAAGGAGGCCGGGAGGATTGTGGGAGGCCAAGACACCAAGGAAGGACGCTGGCCATGGCAGGTTGGCCTGTGGTTGACCTCAGTGGGGCACGTATGTGGGGGCTCCCTCATCCATCCACGCTGGGTGCTCACAGCCGCCCACTGCTTCCTGAGGTGAGTGGGGCTGGGTAGGGGCAGCCGGGCACTCATCACACCTCCCCTGGGTGGCTGCCTGCAGTGGTCTGTGTCTCTGTTCTCCTCCCAGGTCTGTGGATCCCAAGCTCTACCGTGTTAAAGTCGGAGGGCTGTCACTCTCCCTTTCGGAGCCCCACTCGACCTTGGTGGCTGTGAAGAGGCTCCTGATCCACCCCTCGTACCATGGGACTGCCACCAGTGGGGACATTGCCCTGATGGAGCTGGACTCCCCCGTGCAGGCCTCCCTGTTCAGCCCCATCTGCCTCCCAGGACCCCAGACTCCCCTCGCCACTGGGACCCTGTGCTGGGTAACGGGCTGGGGGTCCATGCTGGAGAAAGGTAAGGGGGAGATGCACTCACCAGCCCCCACTCCTGGCCTGGGAGGACCAGCCCAGGGACCACGTGGAGCCAGCCTGAGCATGGCTCCACAGCCTTTGGTCCCGTGTTTGTCTTCTCTCCCCTCCCACCCCACCCTGAAGCTGGGAGCACTGGGAGACTGTGGGACTCCCCTTGGCTAAGGCGACCACCATACTGGATTTTGGGGATCTTGAGACAGTGTCGAGGATTGTGCCTGTGCTGGGATGAATAAGCTGTGGCTAAGAGGTCATGAGATTAGCCAGAGTCACGGGAGAGGATCTGGGCTTGAGCCCCACTTCCTGACCCCACTGCCTCCTGGTTTGGGAGTTGGGAAGGGTAGGGTGGGTGGGCAGAGAAGAGGTGGGAGGTGCAGGCTGCCACCATCACAGGTGAGAGGGAGGAGGCTCACCTGATGGGGACGAGTCTCGAGGTGGGCTCAGGCTGGCCCCCCTCATCATGTCTAGCCCTGTCAAGTGTCCTTCAGGAGGTGGCTGTACCCCTCCTGGACTCGAACATGTGCGAGCTGTTGTACCACCTAGGAGAACCCAGCCTGGCTGGCCAGCGCCTCATCCAGGACGACATGCTCTGTGCTGGCTCTGTCCAGGGCAAGAAAGACTCCTGCCAGGTGACAGCAGCTCCTGGCCACCCCATCCAGATGTGTGGGCTCTTTAGGCTCACCCTGTCCTCGGCTCTGTCCCCATGTCCCACACCCCAGGGTCTCCAGAGGGACTGGAGTCCTTGCCTAGCCCCTTGGCCTCAGCAGCAGATTCTTGATGGCACTTGGGGCCCAGATGTCTCCCTCAATGTGAACTTCATGGGGCCCTCCCTCTCTCTCCTCCAGGGTGATTCTGGGGGGCCGCTGGTCTGTGCCATCAATGATACGTGGATCCAGGCCGGCATTGTGAGCTGGGGATTTGGCTGTGCCCGGCCGTTTCGGCCTGGGGTCTACACCCAGGTGCTAAGCTATACAAGTTGGATTCAGAGAACCCTGGCTGAATCTCATTCAGGCATGTCTGGGGCCCACCCAGGTGTCTCCGGCTCCCCCTCAGGTGCCTCTGGGTCCCATCCAATGCTACTGCTGGAGCTGTTAAGCATACACTTGCTTGGGGCCCTGTGAACCAGGAGCCATGGATTCTGGGATCCCCCTTCTGGTAGGATTGATGAAATCTAATAATAAACACTGTAGGTGTGTATTTTATTTTGTCTTTGCTTTTCTAGTAATTCATTTTTATTGTTCTTTACAAAAGCATCTGGCTGTGGTAGATTGGGGGAGGATGGTCGCTGCCCCAGTGTCTGTGGCGTTAGGTTCGCGGTGTCCAGGCTTGCTCAGGATGGTCTTGGGCGATGCCTGTCCTGTGTAGTTAAATAGGATCCCTGTCCCTCTCAAAAGTGGGAGGAAAAGTTACATAGTCGCCGTGACTCAGCCAGGGCAAGAGCCCGAGATCCTTGAAGCCCACGGGATTTTTGGTCTCAGGCATCCTTGTGCAGTTGCCATGGACACCAACTGGCCAATAATAGACCTTGTTCTCCCAGCTCCACCTACGGAGCGTCCATACCCCTGCCCCCCACCGTGCCCACCGCTGAATGCAGCCAGTGGGGGCCCTGGGGGCTGTCCCGGGCATGAACGGGCTTTGAGGCCATCGCCAATGTGGTGGACAGCGCCCTCTGCCTGTGTCTGAGAGCATAGGCAGACGCCAATGTGGTGGACAGCGCCCTCTGCCGGTGTCTGAGAGCATAGGCAGAGCAGTGCCTGGCCGAGCCAGTTCCACACTTGCAGGGAGGGATCCATTTGGACATTCGCATCCCGCGTCAGTTTAAGGAACTCACTGCCTTTGTGAGACAAGGTGGTTGGGCTTTCACTCCAGTTTGTCGCCACCATGTCTGGGAGGAGGACCATCTGCTTGGGTGAGGCACAGTCGGGCGAACCTTTGTCCCGTCGCCACTCCCCTGCCCTGGAGGTGGCTGTCAGGAGGACCCCAGGGAGGAGAGGGGCTTCGAGGTGGCAGGTGGGTGGGCAGTGGAGCCGTCACCCTGACGCCTCAGCCCCCCCAGGGAGCACCCTCAGCTGGGTGGCCTCTTAGGAAGTTTAGGTTTTTCTGCTGCCCTAGAGGACCAATGGTCTAGAATCATCTCTCTTTTCGCTGTGGGCCTGCCTTCACAGGGTCCCCCGGGACGGCCTCGCCTCCTTCCAACCCTCGCCTTCATCCCAGGAAGGGTGGCATCCTGCAGGGGTCAATGGATCCGCCAGGAGATGAGCGTCCTGGGTGGAGGTCTCTGGCCTCTCAGCTTCTGTCTTGTCTCAACTTTCTTTTGCCGATCACTTTCTTTTCTTTTTTTTTTTTTTTTTGAGACGGAGTTTCGCTCTTGTTCCCCAGGCTGGAGTGCAATGGCGCGATCTCGGCTCACCGCAACCTCCGCCTCCTGGGTTCAGGCAATTCTCCTGCCTCAGCCTCCCAAGTAGCTGGGATTACAGGCACGCGCCACCGTGCCCAGCTAATTTTTTGTATCTTTAGTAGAGACGGGGTTTCACCATGTTGACCAGGATGGTCTCGATCTCTTGACCTCGTGATCCACCCGCCTCGGCCTCCCAAAGTGCTG
>CM052660.1:108918669-108954132 GCA_028533165.1 Leontopithecus rosalia | reverse complement strand
TTTGGGAGGCGGAGGCGGGTGGATCACGAGGTCAAGAGATCGAGACCATCCTGGTCAACATGGTGAAACCCCGTCTCTACTAAAGATACAAAAAATTAGCTGGGCCCGGTGGCGCGTGCCTGTAATCCCAGCTACTCAGGAGGCTGAGGCAGGAGAATTGCCTGAACCCAGGAGGCGGAGGTTGCGGTGAGCCGAGATCACGCCATTGCACTCCAGCCTGGGTAACAAGAGCGAAACTCCGTCTCAAAAAAAAAAAAAGTTGCAAATAACCTTACTGCTTGAGTTCAGGAAAATCCATTTATTCATAAAGCCACACAACTCTTCAATGGGTGGCATCAAAGAAAGCTCCAAGAGTCTTTGAAGCCCTCACTTCATTGTGACCACCAATACCAAACCACTGTGACCAAGAATCCTGAACTATTGTAACGTGATCCTTACCCAGCCGTGATTAAGCCCGACATCAAACGACCTGCCTTAAACCAACCCCAAAACCTCACTACTTCCATTTTGCCCTCCCCACATCCACTCTACAATGGCTCTTTCAAGATAATGTTTTCCCTTGCATGATAGGCAACAACTCAGTTTTGTCTGATCAGCTGCTTGTTTTCATGCTGTTCCCGGGAGCCACCATTTGACAAGCGGACCAGGACCAACACAGTAGGCTGTGTCCAGTCTGCTTGGATGAAGCACTGGAGTAATTCCCTGGAGAAGGGGGCACCGTCTGCCAACAAGAAAGGGGAATGCCCAGGAATTCAAGGCTGTAGTGAGCTGAGATCGCCCCACTGCACTGCAGCCTGGATGACAGAGACGCCCCAAAAAATTAAAAAATAAACATTAAAAAGGCGGGACGGGGCAGGAGTCAGTGTTTACTAAAGAAACCAAGGTCAGCAGACAGTTAAATGTTTTGCCCAAAGTCAGGCAAAAAGTTGGCAGGAGGTCTAGAGAAGAATTCACGCTTCTTCATCTAAACTCCAGGCTTGGCCGGGCGCGGTGGCTCACGCCTGTAATCCCAGCGCTTTGGGAGGCCGAGGCGGGTGGATCACGAGGTCAATAGATCGAGACCATCCTGGTCAACAAGGTGAAACCCCATCTCTACCAAAAATACAAAAAAATAGCTGGGAATGGTGGCGCGTGCCTGTAATCCCAGACACTCAAGAGAATTGCCTGAACCCAGGAGGCGGAGGCTGCGGGGAGCCGAGATCGCGCCATTGCACTCCAGCCTGGGTAACAAGAGCGAAACGCCGTCTCAATCAATCAATCAATCAATAGAATAAATAAATAAATAAATATTAATTTAAAAAATAATAAATCCAGGCTTTTCCGCCCAAGGAAGGAAGCCTGGTCTTCCCTGCGCCTCCCCAAGGGCTGCTGTCTCAAGGTGACTCAGGAGGAAGCTGCCGTCTCTAGTTCCTCCTCACCGATCCACCTGTCTTCGGATTCGGGAAGATTATGCGCTAATTGTCCGGTGATTAACTCCAGCCAACGAGGCTGATGACCTGGACCTCGGCGGATACTCAGCCTGCGGAAACGCGGGAGCTGCCGAGCGAGGCCCGAGGACCCGCCGAGCCGACTTCCTGCCGCAGAGGCTGCCGGGCAGGGGTTATGGCCGCCTCCAGAGTCAGCCTGCACGGGGTCCGGAGCCACTTGGGACACTGCGGATGGAGAGCGCTGGTTCTCAACACCAGGTACCTAAGTCCGGGTGGGGAGCGGCCCCTCGGCGCCCCAGACCCCCGCCACCGCCCCTGTGCCGGGCCACCCCAGAATATCGGGAAAAGCGTCTCCGTCCTCCTCGCGGGAGGAGAAGAGGCCCAGCCGGCGAGCGGGCCTCGGGTCCCCAGCTGCGCACTGGCCTGTGTCTGTCGCCCCCCGGTGGCCGCGTTAGGGACTGCAACCGGGCTTTGCTGCTCCGGTTGGCCCCGTTCCTCTTGTGGCTTTGCGTGTCCTGACCACTAAAAGCCCCAAACGTGACAAAGTAAAATGGGCACCGCCAAGAACCGCTTCGGAAGGCAGTGCTGGATTCGCTAGAGCGCGTGGTTAAATTTTCGGAAATTTTGCAAGGTGGATGTTAGATACATTTTTGACGTCATTATTTACAAATAAATTTTATAAGTCTACAATTAAATACATTATATTAAAAACAAAGGTAGAGGCCGGCGCGGTGGCTCACACCTGTAACCCCAGCACTTTGGGAGGCCGAGGTGGGTGGATCATGGGGTCAAGAGATGGAGACCATCCTGGCCAACATGGTGAAACCAATCTCACAGAAATGAGCTGGGCGTAGTGACAGGCGCCTGTAGTCCCAGCTACTCCAGAGGCTAAAGCAGGAGAATCGCTTGAACCCGGGAGGTGGGAGGTTGCAGTGAGCCGAGACTGCACCACTGCACTCCAGCCTGGCGACAGAGCAAGACTCTGTCTCAAAAAAAAAAAAAAATTAGCCAGGCGTCATGGTGCATGTCTTTAATCCCAGGTAGGTGGGAGGCTGGGGCAGGAGAATCACTTAAACCGGGAAGTGAAGGTTGCAGTGAACTGAGATTGTACCACTGCATTCCAGCCTAGGAGACAGAGCAAGACGAGACTCTGTGTCAAAAAAAAATAAGTAAGTAAATAAAACACTCAAAATTTATCACTGGCAAATTATTTTGCTGTTTTACTACTCTCTGTTCTTGGAGTGATTCACATCTATCATATTTGTATGATGGGAATACTATGTAATGTTATGCTGGTGCACATTTTTTTCCACCTCTATGTTCCATGACATCATATTGGAGACTTTTTTTTTTTTTTTGAGACGGAGTTTCGCTCTTGTTACCCAGGCTGGAGTGCAATGGCGCGATCTCGGCTCACCGTAATCTCCGCCTCCTGGGTTCAGGAAATTCTCCTGCCTCAGCCTCCTGAGCAGCTGGAATTACAGGCACGAGACGGGGTTTCACCATGTTGACCAGGATGGTCTCGATCTCTTGACCTCGTGATCCACCCGCCTTGGCCTCCCAAAGTGCTGGGATTACAGGCTTGAGCCACCGCGCCCGGCCCACATTGGAGACTTGAAATCAGCTATGGTGGGAATATATACACCATAGCAATTGGCAAACTGTAGAAATCGAGGCTTTTTAAAAATTTTCCTCCCAGAAAGTCAGTTGTTAAACATTCAGCAGCATACCACTGGAGTGAGACAATAGCCAACATGGGCCGGGCGCAGCGGCTCACACCTGTAATCCCAGCACTTTGGGAGGCCGAGGCGGGTGGATCACGAGGTCAAGAGATCAAGACCAGCCTGGTCAACATGGTGAAACCCCGTCTCTACTCAAAATACAAATAATTAGCTGGGCATGGTGGCGCGTGCCTGTAATCCCAGCTACTCCGGAGGCTGAGGCAGGAGAACTGCCTGAACCCAGGAGGCGGAGGTTGCAGTGAGCCGAGATCGCGCCATTGCACTCCAGCCTGGGTAACAAGCGAAACTCTGTCTCAAAAAAAAAAAAAAATAGCCAACGTGGAGAGACAGAACGAGGTCTGTGTCTTTTTGGGGTCTTTTAAGACTCAGCACAGAAACTGACACATGGTGCTTGAGGAGTGTTTGAGGAAGTGCGGAAGAGAGGAAATTGTGTGCTTCACTGGGCTCTCAATTTACTTAAGATCAGTTTGCCTAACTTCGACCCTGACTTAGACTCTCACCTCAACCTTTTCTCTCCAGTTATTCTGACAGTCCTTGGTGCACCACGTTCAAGGCCCGAATGCTAACAACTGAGTTTCAAAATCGAAAGTCAGCCAGGAAACAATTTTGAGTTGGGGGTGGCATAATCAACTTTGCTTGAGGATGTGATCAGGCATCTGTGTGTGGAACAGGTTGAGGCAAGGAACAGCCGTCATCAGGGAGACCAAGACTTAGTTCCACATTGACTGTATGTTGGGCCTGTGTAGAGAGGGATGGGGCTGCAGGGATGAGCAGGAGCCACAGTCCATGGCCCCAGGAGCTCAGTCTTCTGAGGCAGGAGATAGTACATAGACAGTCACTATGACTGTGATGTGCACACTGGGGGAGAAGGCAGGTGGACGTGCCAGAGAGCAACTCACTCTGCCTGGAGGAGGCAAGGGAGCAGTGAGCCAGCCCAGGACTCGTGGGGCTGCAGTCAGAAGGACGCTGTCAGAACAGGAAGACAGGGGATGACAGCCTGTGAGAACTGCCTAAGCAGAGCCCCGGGTGGTTTTTTTAATAGTTATGAGATTTTATTCTAATAGCTGTAACTACAGTGCTTGCTTGTCAAAATGAAAACTGAAAACACGTACACAAAACAGTTGATTGCTAATCGTGTATTGAAAGCAGGAAGAGGTTCCGCGACATCAAATAGACCGGTTCTGAGGATTCCGCAAGATAAATTCAACAGCTGCAGCCTCAAAACAGTAGAGGTTGTCTTTTTCTATGGCAAATCTTAGAAGGCCTGGAAAGGAAAAACCGCCATAGACTGATGGGAGATAAAGCTGGAAAGAGCGTTTCTGACTGCAGACTGAGCGGGAATGGTCAGCAACAGGGCAGAGTGAGTCCTTGATGAATGCAGTTGGGGGAGGTTCTTTATTGTGCTCCAAGCTGGTGACTCCAGCGACATCTAGCTCTTCAGCTGTCTCCTGACCTGTAGCTACTGTCTAGCCAAGAAGGAATCCTGATTCCCCATAGTGGCCGAAGGTTGCTGGCTCCATACTGGCCCACGAAGCCCTTTATCCCTAACGCTCCATTCAAGCACCAATACTCTATCTTTTTCTCTTTTCTCTCCTTCCATTTTGTAAAATTTGCCCCAACTTTAGCATATAGCTGGATGCCTTGACTCACAGTGAATCTCTGACGGTTTTTTTGAGTCAGGATATCATTATGTTACTCAGGCTGAAGTACAGTAGCTATTCACAGGCGTGACCATAGTGTACCACAGCCTTGAACTCCAGGGCTGCAGCCATCCTCTTGCCTCAGCCTCCCGAGCTGGGAACACAGGCTTATACCACTGAGCCCAGCTACCTAGAATTTTTTTTTTTTTTTTTTTTTTTGGAGTGTGGCTCTGTCACCCAGGCTGGAGTACAATGGAGCGATCTTGGCTCACTGCAGCCTCCGCCTCCTGGGTTCAAGTGATTCTCCTGCCTCAGCCTCCCAAGTAGCTGGGATTATAGGCACCCGCCACCACGCCAGCTAATTTTTGTATTTTTAGTAGAGACGGAGTTTCACCAGGTTGACCAGGCTGGTCTCGAATTCCTTATCTTGTGATCTGCCCGCCTTGGCCTCCAAAAGTGCTGGGATTACAGGCATGAGCCTCCGCACCTGGCCTTAGGATTTTGTTCTTGTTGTTTTGTTTTTGTTTTGTTTTGTTTTTGAGACAGAGTCTCTCTGTCACCAGGTGCCAGGCTGGAGTGCAGTGGCACGATAGCTCACTGCAACCTCTGCCTCCCGGGTTCAAGCAATTCTCCTGCCTCAGCCTCCCAAGAAGCTGGGATTACAGGCGCGCACCACCACGCCCAGCTAATTTTTTGTATTTTAGTAGAGACGGGGTTTCACCATGTTGGCCAGGATGGTCTTGATCCCTTGATCTTGTGATTTGCCCGCCTTGGCCTCCCAAAGTGCTGGGATGACAGGCTTGAGTCACTGCACCCGGCCAGAATTTTTATTTTAACAATCTGTAGGTCAAACCTGAAAAACAGCCTCTAAATAACTTATAGTTTTGATTTATTTGATGATTTGATATATTTACGTTTTGATCCTTACACTGCTTGCATTTTCTTTCCGTATTCCAGGGTTATAACCGTATTCTACTCTTCTCAGTATGCTTATAGTTTGAGGTTTTTAAAACATTTTTATGCACAACATTAAGATACATATTTTCCAAATACGTCAACTAGTTTTTTTCAGTTTCATTCAGTGTTTATGGAATGAATCATCTCTCCATTCCCCACTGATTTAAAACAACACCAACATTAGATACATCTGTATATATCTGTTAGGGTAAAATTCATTTGTGTGATTGAGGAAGCAGGACCCTCATGGAGTGACATTAAATAGAGAATCACCACCGGCCGCAGTGGCTCACACCTGTAATCACAGCAGTTTGGGAGGCTGAGGTGGGCGGATCCCTTGAGATCAGGAGTTCAAGACCAGCCTGGCCATCATGGTGAAACCCTCGCCTCTCCTAAAAATACAGAAATTATGGCCGGGCACAGTGGCTCATGCTTGTAATCCCAGCACTTTAGGAGGCCAAGGTATGCAGATCACTAAGTCAAGAGATAGAGATCATCCTGGCCAACATGGTGAAATCCTGTCTCTACTAAAAATACAAATATTAGCCAGGTATGGTGGCGGGCGCCTGTAGTCCCAGCTCCTCAGGAGGCTGAGGCAGGAGAATCACTTGAACTCAGGATGTGGAGATTGCAGTGAGCCGAGATCTCGCCACTGCACTCCAGCCTGGAGACAGAGCAAGACTCCGTCTCAAAAAATATATATATAGAAATTAGCCAGCATGGTAGCACACACCTTTCATCCCAGCTACTCAGGTGACTGAGCAGCTTGAACCTGGGAAGTGGGGGTTACAGTGAGCTGAGATTGTGCCACTGCACTCCAGCCTGGGCAACAGAGAGCAAGACTCTGCTTCAGAAAACAAAAGCAAAAAAGAATTAGGCCAGGTGCAGTGGCTCATGCCTGTAATCCCAGCAGGAGGATCACTTGAGCCCAGGAGTTTAGCACCAGCCTGGGCAGCTTGACAAAACCTTGTCTCTACATAAAACTATCTTGGCACGGTGGCTCACACCTGTGTTCCCAGCTACTTGGGAGGCTGAGGCAGGAGGATCACTTGAGCCTGGGAGATGGAAGCTGCAGTGAGCCGTGACTGTACCACTGCCCTGCAGCCTGGATAATAGAGTGAGGCCCTGTCTCCAAAATAAACACAATTAAATTTTTAAATTAAATCAAAATAAATAAAGTAAGTATAGGGATTGGATTTTCCGTGATTATGGGAGCAAGCCCAGGGAGCTGCCTCCCACTGACTGGTATACCTACACTGGCTGAAGCTGGTTTTAGCGAGAAGCGCTGGTAGAAAAAAAAAATCTGTGTGAAGTGGGGAGAGTGAGAAGCTGGAACAACATCTGTCTCTCACTGCCTCCAGCCTCGATGCCAAACAATAAGCTGCTACCCGCCACCTCCACGATGCACACACGCCCGGCTCAGGACTCTTGAGCAGCCAGTGGAGGAGATGTGGTGGGAGCTGAAGGAGCTGAGGGCCTGGCTGCTGCCCAAAGTGGACAGCACAGAGAGCTGCGATGAGAACTCACCTCCATTCTCCACGCTGACTCCAGAGCTGCGCAGCTGCTGCTTCACTTAAAACTTAGGATCTTGCACAAACGTCTCTTAAGGCGGGTTATCATAACATGAAGGGAATTCTGAAAAGATACTTGTTGGAAATAGACGCTCTGTGCCACAAAGAAAAATCAGCACTGAGACAAAGTATCTTTCAGCAACACAGTTTGTACTTCCTGGACTGCAGGAAGGGGACCCTCGCTAGCCATCCTGCCAGGAGAGCACAGTGATCAAAGGAAAACAGACGCATTTATCCCTCACGCATTTGGGGTCGTCCTTACTGCCGTGTCTGAGCTCTGTGGGCTGGAGCCAGCAGACCTTATAATTTAAACTAAAACCTGATTGACTAATATCTTAAAACTTTTTAAAACACGTAGAAACAAATAGAGAGCTGGGACAGGCCTGTGAGCACGTCCAGCACAGATATCTTGGTTAAAGTACAAGGACATACAGTGTACTATGTGCCTGTAAGCATGGCGTGCCTAAAGCTACATAGGATAGGGCTTAACAAAGAATTATTGGCACATTTATTCCTTAACAAGAAAGGAAACTTTAAAAAGGAACTTTGCTACTTCCCACAGTACAGTTTTTCTTTTCCTCGTTTGTTTAAGGCACCTGCATTTCACCATGTCAAATATAATGGGAAGAGTTGGGTTTTTTATTTCTCCCTATTCCTTTTCCGTCTCTTTTTTTCTTTTTTTTTTTTTTTTTGAGATGAAGTCTCACTCTATCACCTAGGCTGGAGTGCAGTGGCAGATCTTAGCTGAAACCTCCGTCTCCCAAGTTCAAGCAATTTTCCTGCCTCAGCCTCCCAAGTAGCTGGGATTGCAGGTGCGTGCTGCCATGTTCAGCTAATTTTTGTATTTTTTAGTAGAGATGGCGTTTCATCATGTTGGCCTGGCCTAGCTGGTCTCCAGCTCCTAACCTCAGGTGATCCACCCGCCTCAGCTTCCCAAAGTGCTGGGATTACAGGTGTGAGCCACCTCGCCTGGCCACCCAGTCTCTGTCTTTAAAAGAACATATTTTTGGCCAGGCACGGTGGCTCACGCCTGTAATCCCAGCACTTTGCGAAGCTGAGGCAGGCGGATCACCTGAGGTTAGGAGTTCAAGACCAGCCAGGCCAACAGGGGGAAACCCCATCTCTACTAAAAATACAAAATTAGCCGGCATGGTTTCTGGCATCTGTAGTCCCAGCTACTCAGGAGGCTGAAGCAGGATAATCACTTGAAACTGGGAGGTGGAGCCGAGATTGAGCCACTGTACTCCAGGCTGGGTGACAGAGCAAGATTCCATCTGAAAATAAATAAATAAAAGAACATATTTTTCTTTTTCCAAAAGAATAAACTAGCATTTTAAGTCCATTTTAAAGGAGAGAAAAAAATATAAAAATAGCTTTCATGCATTTTTCATTTGAGCCTCAGCGAAGCAATATTTTAAATTTTTAAAAATTTTTTCACATTTTGGTAAATTAATTTTTTGCAGAAATCTACATAAGATTAAGCAAACAGTGTCAGCTTCACCAGGATACAACAGGCTGCTCATAAGACATGACGCTTCAAAACGCCAGCCTGCAAGAGTGGAATTTTGCGTTCATGAGATTAGGACTCCCTTGTTGTGTAAAGAATTTGTTTCTTCCATTTTTTTTAGCAGTTCTGTGAAATTGCTTGTTCTTAACAATAGAATTGACTTGTCAGTATATTCTGGATGTACATGAACAGAAATAAGGGTTAGAAATGCTTGCTCGCCCTTGCCGCTTGATGTAGAAGTCAAGGGTGAGTGAACAAGGGTCAGAGCTGAAACAGCTCATACGTCTGGCGAAAGAAATGGTAGTTGGCTACACGGTCAGCTCCCCAGAGCATGCCAGCTGTCACAACATCCAGGAGCTGTCACAAAGGAGTGACAGGCAAAATATATAGTCATAAACTTTACGTGTTCTAATCAATAGGAAAAAATGACAGTTATTTTAATTAATTACAATACAAGCTTTTATTTAACAAAATTATAATTACAAAAATGGTTTTTCCAGCATTGATCCTGTGACTACAGTACTCCTCCCAGGAGCTGAAATACTAAGAGATTAATTACTGGCATAATTAGTCTCACGCCCCTCTCCTCACTCCATCAAAGGACTAATCATCTTTTTTTTTTCCCCTGAAACAGAGTCTCACTCTGTCGCCCAGGCTGGAGTGCAGTGGCACGATCACAGCTCACTGCAGCCTCAACCTCCCTGGACTCAGGTGATCCTCCCACCTCAGCTTCCCATGACCATAGGTGCACACCACCATGCCCAGCTGAGTTTTATACTTTGCAGAGATGTGGGTCTCACTGTATTGTCGAGGCTGGTCTTGAACTGCTGCACTCAAGCAATCTTCCTGCCTCAGCTTACCAAAGCACTGGGATTACAGGCATGAGCCACTGTGTATCACAGGGGCGCAAATTCTTCTGTAAATTGCTATATGTAAAGGGCTTTGTGGGCCAGACAGTATCTGTTGCAGTCACCCAGCCTTAAGAATCGTTTTAAGCTCAGGAGTTTGAGGCCAATCTGGACAACATGGTAAATCCCATCTCTGCTGAAAATACAAAGATTAGCCAGGTCCCAGCCACTCTGGAGGCTGAGGCAGGAGAATCACTTGAACCCTGGGAGGCAGAGGTTGCAGTGAGCTAAGATGGCACCACTGTACTCCAGCCATCTGCACCATTGCCATGTATCTGGCAGGCTTGCACCTGGGAGGCGCAGGTCGCAATGAGCTGAGATCACGCCATTGCACTCCAGCCTGAGCAACAAGAGCAAAACTTCGTCTCAAAATAAATAAATAAATAAAAATAAAATAATAATAACAATAATTTGCTGTAAGATCTTAGAACCTTAAAACAGATACTGTTGCAATATGTTAAAACGTCTGCTTTTTGTTTTTGAGACGGGGTCTTGCTCTATCACCCAGGCTGGAGTCCAGTGGTGTGATCATGTGGCCATGGCCGTGACAGCCCTCCCAAGACATGGGCCCTTCCTTCTGTTGTCACCTGAGTACATTTCCAGTGGGACATGCTTCCAAGATCAGTCACGGCTCACTGCAGCCTGAACCTCCCAGGCTCAAGTGATCCTCCCATGTCAGCCTCCCAAGTAGCTGGGATTACCGGCATGCCCCACCACATCCAGCTAATTTTTTTGTATTTTTTTCGTAGAGATAGGATCTCCGTAGGTTCCCCAGGCTGGTCTTGAAATCCTGGGCTCAAGCGATTCTCCCACCTCTGCCTGCCAAAGTGCTGGGGTTATAAGATGAACCACCGTGCTTGGTCCCAATGTTTTCCTTCTTCACTGTTCTCCATGTCATTCTCCATGGGGTTGACACCCATCACTTCATTGTGACGTCTGGAGAAGTTTTTTTTTTTTGAGACGAGTTTCGCTCGTTACCCAGGCTGGAGTGCAATGGTGTGATCTCGGCTCACCACAACCTCCGCCTCCTGGGTTCAGGCAATTCTCCTGCCTCAGCCTCCTGAGTAGCTGGGATTACAGGCATGCGCCACCATGCCCAGCTAATTTTTGTATTTTTAGTAGAGACGGGGTTTCACCATGTCGGCCAGGATGGTCTCGATCTCTTGACCTCGTGATCCACCCGCCTCGGCCTCCCAAAGTGTTGGGATTACAGGCTTGAGCCACCGCACCCAGCATCTAGAGAACATTTTTAAGAGCCACCTGAAGTGAAGCCACTATACCATTTGAATGATAACTGTTGCCCACTTGGATTATCTCAGAGTCCCTGATTGCTCCAAGGTAAAGGACAGGGTTCGGTGTCTGGGAACAGCAGCCGTCTCCACGGGCCGCACTGCTCCTCCCCCACTCTGGGTCCGGAGCTCGGGCTTTGTTCTTCCGAAGCTTATTTACATGGTTAAGGGTTTGCTCAGAGCTTGAGAACCTATTTATATTGCTCTCATACTTCGCAAGTGTTTAAGGAAGCAAGCGGAGACCGCAAGACAAAAGAGCAATTTCCATTTTTAAATGATCGCTCTGAGAAAAGGATGATAGATATTTCTCAACAGGTTCATTTCAGTGCATTAATCAGAGCGCTTTTATCTCAGCAGTTTCGTCGTGCAGTTGTCTGAAGTGAGAAAATAAATGGGGTTTAGGAGGCGTTAACGTGCACTGCAGAAACTAAGTCGGTCTGTCTGGTCAAAATTTCAGCCTGGCCGCTAATTAGCTGTGTCACTCAAGCTTCTGAACCTCATTTTTCTTATCTGTCAAATAAAAAGTTTGGACAGACCCAGTGGGACGCAGATGCATACCAAGCGCCTTTCCTGTGGGAAATATGATGTATTCATTTGCTTACACTGCCCACTCTCCTCCCAGACTGGAGCTCCACCGCTAATGCAGCAGCTCGTACATAGCTGGTGCTTACTGAGTGAGTCATTCAGTACTCTCAAATAATACCTGCCTCTGATACCTGACGCAGCTGCAAAAAAAAAAAGGGAAAAGGGGCCGGGCGCCGTGGCTCACGCCTATAATCCCAGCACTTTGAGAGGCCGAGACAGGTGGATCACGAGGTCAAGAGATCGAGACCATCCTGGTCAACATGGTGAAACCCCATCTCTACTAAAAATACAAAAATTAGCTGGGCATGGTGGCGCGTGCCTGTAATCCCAGCTACTCAGGAGGCTGAGGCAGGAGAATTGTCTGAACCCAGGAGGCGGAGGTTGCAGTGAGCTGAGATCGCACCATTGCACTCCAGCCTGGGTGACAAGAGCAAAACTCCGTCTCAAAAAAAAAAAAGGGAAAAGGGCATTACATTCACTTAATAGGGTGTATCTAGGTAACTTCGTGCTGAGACCAGCAGATTTATACCATAGCGCTTGCTGCCAGTTTAGCCCTTAATTTAATCTGCTGTATGCTCAGGTCTACAATCCCAGTACTTTGGGAGACCAAGGCTTGAGCCCTGGAGTTCGAGACCAGCCTGGGCAACCTAGTGAGACCCCATCTCTACCAAAAAAAAAAAAATTAGGCAGGCATGGGGGTGGTGCACACCTGTAGTCCCAGCTACTCTGGAGGCCAAGGTGGGAAATTCACCTGAGCTGGAGAGGTTGAGGCTGCAGTGAGCTGTGATCGTGCCACTGAACTCCAGCCTGGGTGACAGAGCAAGACCCTGTCTGAAAAACTTACAGTAATAATAATTTGGCCAGGCATGGTGGCTCGCACCTGTAATCCCAGCACTTTGGGAGGCCAAGGCAAGCTCATCACCTGAGGTCAGGAGTTTGAGACCAGCCTGACCAACATGGTGAAACCCCATCTCTACTAAAAATACAAAATTAGCCAGGCGTGGTGGCGGGTGCCTGTAGTCCCGGCTACTTGGGAGGCTGAGACAGGAGAATCTTTTGAACCTGGGAGGCACAGGTTGCGGTGAGCTGAGATCACGCCATTGCACTCCAGCCTGAGCAACAATAGCAAAACTCCATCTCAAAATAAATAAATAAATAAATAAAAATAATAACAATTTGCAGGCCAAGCACGGTGGCTCACGCCTGTAATCCCAGCACTTTAGGAGGCCGAGGCGGGTGGATCACCAGGTCAAGAGATCGAGACCATCCTGGTCAACGTGGTGAAACCCCATCTCTACTAAAAATACAAAAAATTAGCTGGTCACGGTGTCGCGTGCCTGTAATCCCAGCTACTCAGGAGACTGAGGCAGGAGAATTGCCTGAACCCAGGAGGCGGAGGTTGCAGTGAGCGGAGATCGTGCCATTGCACTCCAGCCTGGGTAACAGGAGCGAAACTCCGTCTCAAAAAAAAAAAAGAAAGAAAAATGTGAAGCGCTGCATTCTGTGGGTAACTGTTACTAACGTGGCTGCTGCTGCTGAAGCAACTTTACCATTCATTTTCCTCTTTCGGTTCACATTTTCTCTGAATAAAGCAGGGAAAAAACAAGCAGCAGCGAACAGTCACTATTAACAGACAGGCTTCCTCCGTGTGCCAATTTCCCCCACCACCTTCCTTCTTAGGGCTCACATGCAAATAGCCCCAGTGGGCCCATGGCCACAGCAGCATTCTATGGGTGTCCTAGTTCTACTCGGGGGACACCCACAGACCACAAAGTGGGAAATTCTTTCCTTTGTATTGGTTTCTAACACTTTCTTTTTTGAGACGGATTCCCTGTCTGTCGCCCAGGCTGGAGTGCAGTGGCGCGATCTCGGCTCACTGCAACATCTACTTCCTGGGTGCAAGCGATTCTCCTTCCTCAGCCTCCTGAGTAGCTGGGATTACAGGCACGTACCACCATGCCCAGCTAATTTTTGTATTTTTAGTGGAGACAGGGATTCACCATGTTGGCCAGGCTGGTCTCAAACTCCTGACCTCATGATCCGCCCACCTCAGCCTCCCAAAGTGTTGGGATTACAGGCATGAGCCACTGTGCCCAGCCCTCCCTTGTATTGGTTTCTAACACTTTTTAACTTCACTTTTGCACCAGGCACATTGGCTCATGCCTGTAATCCCAGCACTGTGGGAGGCCAAGGCGGGAAGATCACCTGAGCCCAGGAATTAGAGACCAGCCTTGTCAACATGGCAAAACACTATCTCCACAAAATGAGAAAATCAGCCAGATGTGGTATGTGTGCCTGTAATCCCAGCACTTTGGGAGGCCGCGGTGGGATGATCCCTTGAGCCCAGCAGTTCAAGGCCGCAGTGAACCGTGGTCGCACCCCTGCACCCCAGCCTGGGCAACACAGGCTGACCCTGTCTCAAAAAAAAAAATCACATTTCTGTTTCGCCACCTTTTTCTTCTTATTTTTTTCAGGAGGCATCTCAGCTGTTTCTTACAAACCAGAAAATTTTTGGCCAGGTGCAGTGGCTCACGCCTGTAATCCCAGCATTTTGGCAGGCCAAGACGGGCAGATTACTTGAGGTCGGGAGTTCAAGACCAGCCTCGCCAACATGGTGAGACCTGTCTCCATTTAAAAATACAGAAAGTAGCCTGGCATGGGCACATGCCTGTAATCCCAGCTACTCAGGAGACCGAGGCAAGCTAATTGCTTGAACCCAGAAGGTGGAGGTTGCAATGAGCTGAGATTGAGCCACCACCCTCCAGCCTGGGTGACAGAATGGGATCTGTCTCAAAAAAAAAAAAATTATTAGGAAAGGCAGACGCCATACACAAACAGCAGAAGGGATGAATGTTTCCAGCATCCCACATTTAGCTTGTGTTTGTGAATCGCAAAGGAAAACACTGAATTCGATAGTAGTTTTTTGTTTTTTGTTTTGTGTGTGTGTGTGTGTGTGTGTTTGTGTGTGTGTGTGTTGTGCGCATGTGTATGTGTTGTTTTTCTTTTGCTTTTTGAGACAAGGTTTTGTTCTGTTGCCCAGGCTGGAGTGCAGTGGTGTGATTGTAGCTCACTGCAGCCTCCAACTCCCGGGTTCAAGTGATCCTCCCATCTCAGCCTCCTGATTATATAGATTTTATTATCTAACCAAGCAAGCATACAAACTTGAATATAACCTGAAGGGACAGCCCTACGTATTTTTCCCCCAGAATAAACAGAGGAATCATCACATAGTTCCTTGTACAGAGACACTCAGGAACACAATAAATAGCACCTCCAAAAACGTTTTTACAAAGTGCATTAGACTTCCCCAAGCCTGTGACCCATCTAGTCATGAGAAAAACATCAGAGGAATCGTAATAGAGGGGTCTTCTGTGAAATCCAACACCAGCATTCCTCCAAACCGTCCAGATTGCCGGAAACACTGTCACAGTCCAGTGGAGCCCAGGGAGACGTGGTGCCCAAAGGCCATGTGGGAACTTGGAGCTGAAGAGAAGATGAGGGGAATGTGAGGAAACCTGAGTCAACTATAGCCTTTGGCTGATACTAATTTAGCAATACGGGTTTATTCGTTGTAATAAATGTACCATACCGACTTTTATTTATTTATTTTTTGAGATGGAGTCTCACTCTTGTTGCCCAGGCCAGAGTGCAATGGCGCAATCTCAGCTCACAGGTCCCAGGTTCAAGTGATTCTCTCGCCTCACCCTCCTGAGTAGCTGCGATTACAGGTATGCGCCACCATGCCCAGCTAATTTTTCGTATTTTTGGTAGAGATGGGCTTTCTCCATGTTGGTCGGACTGGTCTCAAACTCCTGACCTCAAGGGATCCACCCACCTCCACCTCCCAAAGTGCTGGGATTACAAGCATGAGCCACCACACCGGGCCCTGCATTATTTTATTTTATTATTATTATTTTTTGAGACGGAGTCTTGCTCTGTCGCCAGGCTGGAGTGCAGTGGCGCAATCAGCTCACCACAACCTCCACCTCCCGGGTTCAAGTGGTTCTTCTGCCTCAGCCTCAGCTTCCCAAGTAGCTGGGACCACAGGCGCATGCCACCACGCCCGGCTAATTTTTGTATTTTTAGTAGAGACCGGATTTCACCATGTTGGCCAGGATGGTCTCAATCTCTTGACCTCATGATCCTCCCGCCTCGGCCTCCCAAGTGCTGGGATTACAGGCGTGAGCCACCACGTTCGACCCTTACTTATTTTTAAGACAGAGTCTCACTGTCACTCAGGCTGGAGTGCAGTGGCTTGATCTCAACTCACTGCCACCTCCGTCTCCCAGGTTCAAGTGATTCTCCTGACTCAGCCTCTCAAGTAGCTGAGGTTCCAGGCATGTGCCATCATGCCTGGCTAATTTTTGTTTTGTTAGTGGAGACGGAGTTTCACCATGTTGGCCAGGCTGGTCTTGAACTCCTGGCCTCAAGTGATCCGTCCACCTCGGTCTTCCAAAGTGCTAGGATTAGAGGCCTGGGCCACTGAACCCTGCCTGTTTTCTGTCTTCTTAATGTGATGGGTTCTCATAAGGGCGAACAGGTGGGCATGAGCAACCTGGACGAAAACAGGTGAAGCCACAGCAAACTGCAGACAATCCCTGACTTTTGTGGGTTTGGGAAGCTTATTTAGGATGCTTGAAACAGTTGAGTGTAAAATAATGTACTTTTTTTTTACAATTTAGAGGATTTGAGAAGTGTCGAAAGCCCTAGAGATGAGAACGGTGGTATCTACTAAAATGCAGTGTGAGACTGTCTATGATTCATTTATATGAGGTTTAAAAATAAGCAGAACAGGGCCGTGGGCAGTGGCTCACGCCTGTAATTCCAGCACTTTGGCAGGCCGAGGCAGGTGGACTACAAGGGCAGGAGTTTGAGACCAGCCTGGCCAATATGGTGAAACCCCATGTCTACTAAAAATACAAGAATTAGCTGGGCGTGGTGGCGCGTGCCTGTAGTCCCAGCTACTCAGGAGGCTGAGGCAGGAGAATCGCTTGAACCTGGGAGGCAGAGGTTGCAGTGGGCTGAGATTGCGCCACTGCACTCCAGCCTGGGCGACTCCATCTAAAAAAAGAAAAAGCAGAACAAAAACCTGACTTTACAAGTTCCAGTCGTGGTTACCCTTGCTGAGGACAGGGTAGGAAGAGGAAGGGGAGTGAGGAGGTTCTGGGGTGCTGGCTGCCTTCTGTCCCTTGGTCTGAGCAGTGGTCAGTGGTCCCCTTTGTGAACATTTATAGAGTTGTGCACTGATGGTCGAGGCACGTCTTTCTATGTATGTGATATTCAGTGCATTTTTTGAAAATGTAAAAACAGACCAGACACAGTGGCTCATGCCTGTAATCCCAGCACTTTGGGAGGTGGAGGCGGGGGGACTGCTTGAGCTCAGGAGTTTGAGACTAGCCTGGGCAACATGGTGAAATCCGTCTCTACAAAAAATAGCCAGGCATGGCAGCTCACCTGTAGTCCCAGCTACTTGAGAGGCTGAGGTGGGAGAGTCACTCGAGCCCAGGGAAGCTGAGGCTGCAATGAGCCGAGATCACACTGCTGGGCGACAGAGCAAGACCTTGTCTCGAAAAAAAAAAGTAAAAATGCAGTATAGAAGAATCTTTGCCAGTCCTTTACAGAAAGTTTATATGAGAATTCCTTATCTAATAGAAATTAAAAATAAGATGTTAATGTTTTAGAAGAGTTCTAGATTTATAGAAAAATTTAGAAGCTAGTTCAGGGAGTTTCTATATGGCCTATGCCCAGTTTCCCCTATTATTAACATATTGTGGGCTAGGCAGGGTGGCTCACACCTGTAATCCCAGCACTTCGGGAGGCGAAGGCAGGTGGATCACCTGAGGTCAGGAGTTCAAGACCAGCCTGATCAAAATGCAAAACCCTGTCTCTAGTAAAAACACAAAAATTAGTTGGGTGTGGTTACAAATGCCTGTAATCCCAGATACAAGGAAGGCTGAGGCAGGAGAATTGCTTGAATCCAGAAGTGGAGGTTGCAGTGAGTTGAGATCACACCATTGCCCTCCAGCCTGGGTGACAGAGCATCCATTACATCTCAAACAAACAAAAAAAATCCTTAGAATTTGTGTGACTTTTAGTGTTTTGCCCCTAAATCAGATGTTATTTTGGGCTGGGCATGGTGGCTCATGCCTATGATCCCAGCAGCACTATTGGGAGGCCGAGGTGGGTCACCTGAGGTCAGGAGTTCAAGACCAGCCCGACCAACATGGAGAAACCAGTCTCTACTAAAAATACAAAAATTAGCCGGGCATGGTGGTTCATGCCTGTAATCCCAGCACTTGGGAGGCTGAGGCAGAGGAATCGCTTGAACCAAGAGGTAGAGGTTGCAATGAGCCAAGACAAGTAGAATGTCTTACCATTGTACTTCAGCCTGTGCGACAAGAGCGAAACTCCGTCTCAAAAAAAAAAAATGTGTTTTTGATACTTACAGGAAAGAATTATATGCAACATGGCCTCATGCAGAACCCTGAAGAAAATCATCAATATTTGTCTTCCTGAGTTAGTGTGCGTGTGTCAGCATTAGCTTCCAAAGGCTACACTGCAGAATTTCAAGACCTTTCCGTTTTTTTTCAGTACCATAAAAATATAAGTTCCTCTCATTTTATTATGTAATCGTAGCTATTTTAGAAAATACTTGTATCGATTTGCCACAGAGCCACCCTGGGTTGAAACATAAACAGTAAGAAGCGGCTCATTCTCTCTGTTGGCATTAGAGCTAAGAATAAAATTAGTAGGTACAGTCACTTCTGCTGGATGACAAATGCTCCCTCTCGATCAGTCACTTTATGACCCAAGGTCGCAGCTCTTGCAGAATTTCCTTGTAGCTTGACAAAGTCTCCATGTCAGCTCCATATTACAGGATCTTTTGCTTCTTCAATCAATCAGCTGGAAATGGATATCATCTATGCTCAGATTTGTGATGTCAATCAAGCTCATTATCATCATACCCTGCCGCTGAAAATGGCACGCCAGGGCACCGTCTTATGCAATACCAGCCGCCCGTCCGGTTGCTTCACAGGCTTTCAGCCACGGACTCATAGAAGAGACGTTGCGTGCATCGTTTCATTCGTGTTTTGCCAGGCTCCCAAACAGGCAAGATTGACTTATTCTAGTCGTCTCCTATCTGTAGGTCAGTGGAACAATCTCAAAATATTTTTCTTCTGATAATTTTTTGAAAGAAAAAAAAGAAATGGTGTTCCTTGTACAATAACTATAGAGAAGGCCGGGTGCGGTGGCTCACGCCTATAATCCCAGAACTTGGGAGGCCAAGGCGGGTGGGTCACCTCAGGTCTGGTGTTCAAGGCCAGCCTGGCCGACATGATGAAACAGAAACCCCGTGTCTACTAAAAATACAAAAAAAAAAAAAAAGAGAAAATATGTTAAAATATCACGATTCCATATCAATTAACTTTTTTTTTTTTTTGAAACGGTCTCACTCTGTTGCCCAGGCTGAGGTGCAGTGGTGCAATTTCAGCTCACTGCAGCCTTGGCCTCCTGGGCTCCAGCAATCCTCCCACCTCAGCCTCCTGAGTAGCTACAGATGAGCTCCACCACATGAGGCCAAAGTTTTCTTTATTTCTTCTTTCTTTGCTTTTTTCGATGCAGTCTCGCTCTGTAGCCCCTCCTGGAGTGCTGTAGTGCCATCTCAGCCCCCTAGGTTCAAGCAATTCTCCTGCCTCAGCCTTCCGAGTAGCTGGGATTACAAGTGCCCGCCGCCACACCTAGCTAATTTTGTATTTTTAATAGAGATGGGGTTTCACCATGTTGGCCAGACTGGTCTCAAACTCCTGACCTCAGGTGATCCGCCCGCCTCAGCCTCCCAAAGTGCTGCGATTACAGGCGTGAGCCACCGCACCCAGCCCTATGTTGAGTTTTTTCTTACAGGTGGATGAAACTGAATTCCTGAAGAAAAGCTCAACCCACCTAAGGATGGATCTTGTTCCTCCTTATCAGGGGATTCCCCAAGGAGAACCCTGGGCGTCCTCCCTCAGTCCAGCCTGGGTTGCAGCTTCAATGCTCCCTCAACGCAGGGCGGGAAGGAGCAGGCGGCCCGTCTGTGCCCGGGGATTTGGGGGACGCCTGATGAAGTATTTGCCTGTAATCATCATCTTGATGTGGATGGTTTTAGGAGCAATGATTGAGACTGGGAGGGACTATAAATAAACACTCAAATGGCAGGAAGTCTTCAGCTGTCTTCCACCATCCCCCCTCCAAAACGTTTGTGTCTCATCTAGATAACAAAACAATTTCAGTGCATCCTGAGAGCGCCTGGCTCATGTCTCCATTCAATGCTGTGCACATGGAACCCGGCTCTTGTGAGTATTAGACTCTTGTATTAGATTTTCCCATCGTCCTCCTTCCGCTCCTCACAGAACTTGGGTTTCAGAGAAAAGGCTCCCGGATTTCAACGCAATCTATTCTGTGGACACAGCCCACGAGGCAAGCAATCTATGGAAGGCTTTTTTCTCTTTTTTCTTCTTTTTTCCTTGCCTTAGGGAAAAAAGAAATCTTTTGTTGGAGTTTGTTTCACTAGCAGGAAAACTGACACCCATGTGGACAGATTGTCTGCACTCACTCACACATTCATTCACGTGCCATATGCTTTTCGGAGCCCACATTGCTCTCATCTTTGAGGAGCTCGCATTTGGAAGGGAGGGGAGTATCCAGGCGGTGGAGGTGCCCACTGACTTAGTTACATTCGGTTCAGGGTTAGGAAGTGAAGCAAAAACAGGCCTTGGTCTAGCACTGCTCCCAAGTTGCTGACATTTATTTTTACAAATCATCCCTTAAAAAAAGAATTGGTCCGGCGTGGTGTCTCATACCTGTAATCCCAGCACTTTGGGAAGCCGAGGCGGGAAGATCACCTGAGGTCAGGAGTTCAAGACCAGCCTGACCAACATGGAGAACCCTCGTCTGTACTAAAAATGCAAAATTAGCCGGGCATGGTGGCTCATACCTATAATCCCAGCTACTCAGGAGGCTGTCATCCCGACTACTCCAGAGGCTGAGGCAGGAGAATCACTTGAACCTGGGAGGCAGAGGTTGCAGTGAGCCGAGATGGCGCCATTACACTCCAACCTGGGCAACAAGAGCAAAACTCCGTCTGGGGTGGGGGTGGGGAATAAAAGAATCTAGTGGCCAGGTGTGGTGGCTCACACCTTTGCCCTTTGGGAGGCTGAGGCACAAGAGTCACCTGAACCTGGGAGGCAGAGGTTGCAGTGAGCTGAGATTGAGCCACTGCACTCCAGCCTGGGTGACAGTAATAACTGCAGGCTCCGAAGAGCTTTTGTGTGTGTGAATGACATCCAAGGCTGGCTACATAATTTTTAGGGCGTGGTGCACAATAAAAACTCAGACAAAAAGTGCTGCAAAAGGTACAAAAAGAGAAAGCTTTGTGCTTTTCCCACAGTCTCTTTTTCCTTCACTCCTTCCTCTCTCAGCTTGTCACAGTGGTTCTGTTTGCTACTTACTGTCTTTCTAAGTAAAGAAAAATAAACATTGCGCATATGAACATACATCTTACTGTTCATCTGTTTGTTTTTTGAGACAAAACCTCACTCGGTCGCCCAGGCTGGAGGGCAGGGGCACGATCTTGTCTCACTACAGCATCTGCCTCCCGGGCTCAAGTGATCCTCTCACCTCAGCCTCCTGAGTCGCCAGGATCACAGGCACATGCCACTAAACCCGGCTACTTTTTTTTTTTTGAGTTTGAGTCTCGCTCCTTCACCCCAGGCTGGAGTGCAGTGGCTCAGCCTCGGCTCACTGCAGCCTCCACCTCCTGGGTTCAAGCAATTCTCCCAACTCAGTCTCCTGAGTAGCTGGGATTACAAGCACCCATCATCATGCCCAGCTAACTTTTGTATTTTTTTAGAGACGGGGTTTCACCGTATTGTTGGTCAGGTTGGTCTTAAACTCCTGACCTCAGATGATCCATCTGTCTCGGCCTCCCAGAGTGCTAGGATTACAGGCGTCAGCCACTGCACCTTGCCTGGCTACTTTTTTTTTCTTTTGAGACGGAGTCCCACACTGTCACCCAGGTTGTAGTGCAGTGGCGCTATATTGGCTCACTGCAATCTCCGCCTCCTGGGTTCAAGTAATTCTCCTGCCTCATCCTCCCGAGTAGCTGGGACTACAGGTGTGTGCCACCACGCCCAGCTAATTTTTTTGTATTTTTAGTAGAGACAGGGTTTCACCATGTTGGCCCGGATGGCCTTGATTTCCTGACCTCATGATCTGCCCGCCTTGGCCTCCCAAAGTGCTGGGATTACAGGCGTGAGCCACCGCGCCCGGCCTAATTTTTGC
Organism: Leontopithecus rosalia; assembly: GCA_028533165.1. Classification (NCBI taxonomy): domain Eukaryota; kingdom Metazoa; phylum Chordata; class Mammalia; order Primates; family Cebidae; genus Leontopithecus; species Leontopithecus rosalia. Next base: position 108,932,186 of record CM052660.1, on the reverse strand, counting down.
ATTTTTAGTAGAGACGAGGTTTCACCATGTTGGCCAGGCTGATCTCAAACTCCTAACCTCATGATACACCTGCCTCGGCCTCCCAGAGTTCTGGGATTACAGGCTTGAGCTACTGTGCCCAGCCACCCGGCTACTTTTTAATTTTAATTTTAATTTTTGTAGAGATGGGATCTCACTATGTTTCCTAGGCTGGTCTGGAACCCCTTAGCTTAAGTGATCCTCCTGCCTCAGCCTCCCAAAGGCCTGGGGTTATAGGCGTGAGGCCCTGTGCCTGGACATCGGGTCTTAATTAACCCCAGGCTGCATGCCACAAGGCCACGAGTGACCTTGGCCTGTCTGTGGCTGGTTTGTGGGGTGGAGGGGGGCTAGCTGCTGGGTCTGTGTGTGAACACAGACACTCCCTGCAGAAGCTCAGGGTGTGGGGCTCCATGAGGCTTATCCTTCTCCCCAGCCACCTGCATGCTCCATTCGACTTCCTTTTCTGCAGTGTTCACCTGTGCAAATATTTGCCGTGTCCCTTAGCGCCGCCTGGGGTTGCCGCTGGCACTGCGTTCTGGAGAAGAGTGTGTCTCTCAACTTCCGAGACTAAATTCTCCTCTCCCCAGGGACAGGCACCATCTATGTCCCCTGCACAGCACACACGCGCAGGTTCTATTTGAAAAGTGATCAAGAGCAATATTGTGCAGTGATGGACACATCACAGCTGTTAGGTGCAGTTCCCAGCCAGTTGTGAGAGTGCGTGCACTCACAAGCCGGGAGCTCTCCGTGCACAGGCGGGTGCAGGCTCCTCCAGTGCTTCCAGCCAGCAGCGTGACCACCTGCTGCCCTGCCCGCTATCCTGTAACGGTGCTCGCTGGCTTCCAGGACTCAGGCCCCAGAAAAATGGCAAAACAACCCTCCTGTGATTCCCTGAGATCCTCTTTGGACCAAAGGTGCTTTACTTTTTCTTTCCTTTTTATTTTTGAGACGGAGTCTCACTCTGTTGCCCAGGCTGGAGTGCAGCCATGCAATCTTGGCTCACTTCAGCCTCCACCTCCTGGGTTCAAGCAATCCTCCCACCTCAGCCTCCTGGGTAGCTGGGACCACAGGCTTGCATCACCATGCCTGGCTAATTTTTAAATTTTTGGTAGAGATAGGGTCTTACTGTGTAGTCCAGGCTAGTCTCAAACTACTGGGCTTAAGGAATTCATCTGCCTCAGCCTCCCAAAGTGCTGGGATTATAGGAATGAGCCACTGCACCTGGCCTTTTTCTTGATTTTTTTTTTTTTTTTTTTTTGAGACAGAGTCTTGCTCTCTTGCCCAGGCTTGAGTGTGATCTTGGCTCACTGCAACCTCCCCCTCCCGGTTTCAAGCAATTCTCTCACCTCAGCCTTCCGAGTAGCAGGGATTACAGGTGCACGTCATCACGCCTGGCTAATGTTTGTATTTTTAGTAGAGACAGGGTTTCACCATATTGGCCAGGCTGGTCTTGGACTCCTGACCTCAGGTGATCCACCCACCTCGGCCTCCTAGAGTGTTGGGATTACAGGCGTGAGCCACTGTGCCTGGCCTTGCCCGGCCTCTTTCTTGGAAGTTAAACTGCACCAGAACGTGATTCAGTGCGGAGAGAACATGTCATCCACCCTTGTTGCTGTGAAGGGTTCTGGGCTCCAGGGCTGGACCCTCCAGCTCTGGTCCTGGCCACCGGCAACTGGTCAGTTTGTGCCTTGGACTGATGGGCAGAAAATCAATGGTTTTGCTCTGCTGACGGAAGTGCACCTGACAGCTCCCGTGCAGGAGGCCATCAAAGCACCACGGAGACAAGTATTCACTATAAAGATGTAGCTGTCGGTTGCGCCGTGATGAGGATGAAGTGCAGGAAGAGACTGATGTCAGGTGGCCTGCTTGCTCCAGAAGGTGACGGGAAAGCCTAACTTTTTTTTCTTTCTCCTTTGTAAACATTTTAAAACCTTTTTCTGCCCAGGCGAGGTGGCTCACACCTGTAATCCCAGCACTTTGGGAGGCCGAGGCAGGCGGATCATGAGTCAGGAGTTCAAGACTAGCCTGGCCAACACAGTAAAACCTCATCTCTATTAAAAATACAAAAATTAGCCGGGCATGGTGGCTCAAGCCTGTAATCCCAGCACTTTGGGAGGCTGAGGCGGGTGGATCATGAGGTCAAGAGATCGAGACCATCCTGGTCAACATGGTGAAACCCCGTCTCTACTAAAAATACAAAAAATTAGCTGGGCACGGTGGTGCATGCCTGTAATCCCAGCTACTCGGGAGGCTGAGGCGGGAGAATTGCCTGAACCCAGGAGGCGGAGCCGAGATCGCGGTGAGCCGAGATCACGCCATTGCACTCCAGCCTGGGTAACAAGAGCGAAACTCCGTCTCAAAAAAAATAATTAGCCGGACGTGGTGGTCGGTGCCTGTAATCCCAACTACTCAGGAGGCTGAAGCAGGAGAACCCAGGAGGCAAGGGTTGCAGTGAGCTGAGATCACGCCACTGCACTCCAGCTGGGTGACAGAGCAAGACTCCATCTCAAAAAAACAAAACAGGCCAGGCACCATGGCTCACAGCTATAATTCCAGCACTTTGGGAAGCCGAGGTGGGCAGATCACGAGGTCAAGAGATTGAGACCATCCTGGCCAACATGGTGAACCCCCGTCTCTACTAAAAATACAACAATTAGCTGGGCAAGGTGGCAGGTGCCTATAGTCCCAGCTACTCCAGAGGCTAACACAGGAGAATCACTTGAACCCGGGAGGCGGAGGTTGTAGTGAGCTGCAGTGGGCCGAGATCACGTCACTGCAGTACAGCCTGGGTAACGGGGTGAGACTCTGTCTCAAAAATCAAAAGAAAAAAAGCTCTTTTTCTTATGAAGTGCAGCTGACCCTTGACCAACACAGGTTTGAGCTGCATGGGTCCACTTAGACACAGTATTTTTTTCTTTTTTTCTTTTCTTTTTTTTTTTTGAGATGGAGTTTTGCTCTTGTTGCCCAGGCTGGAGTGCAATGGCATGATCTTGGCTCACCACAACCTCAGGTTTAAACGATTCTCCTGCCTTGCCTCCTGAGTAGCTGGGATTACAGGCGTGCTCCATCATGCCCGGCTAATACTTTTAGCAGAGACAGGGTTTCTCCCTGTTGGTCAGGCTGGTCTCGAATTCCCGACCTCAGGTGATCCACCCAGTTCGGCCTCCCAAAATGCTGGGATTACAGGCGTGACCACCATGCCCAGTCACATTTTTTATTATTTTTTCTTCTTCTTTCTTTCTTTCTTTTTTTTTTTTGAGACAAGGTCTCCTTGTTGCCCAGGCTGGAGTGAGTGGGTGGTGTGATCTCAGCTCACTGCAGCCTCGACTTCGCTGAGCTCAAGCAATCCTCCCACCTCAGCCTCCCAAGTAACTGGGACCACAGGCACCTGCCAGTACACCCAGCTAACTTTTCTATTTTTCGTAGTGACAGGGTCATGCTACATCGTCCAGCCTAGTTCTGAACTCCTGGCTTCAAGCAGTCCTCCCGCCTCCGCCTCCGCCTCCTAAAGTGTTGGGATATGGGCATAAGCCACTGTGCGCAGCCTCAAAGAAGATCCATTTTTGTTTTGTTCTGTTTGGACATGCAATCTCACTCTGTTGCTCAGGCTGGAGTGCAGTGGCTCAGTCTCAGCTCACTACAACCTCTGCCTCCCGGGTTCAAGTGATTCTCCTGCCAAGTACCTGAAACTGTGGGCATGCGCTACCATGCCAGGCTAATTTTTGTGTTTTTGGTAGAGATGGAGTTTAGCCTTATTGGCCAGGCTGGTCTTGAACGCCTGACCTCCAGTGATCTGCCCGCCTCAGCCTCCCAAAGTGCTGGGATTACAGGCATGAGCCACCGTGCCCGGCCAGATCACTGTTTGCGTTTTGATGCTTTCGTATCATGTATAAATCCTGTCCTGCTCGAACTCGAGCCCACGATCTTAGCAATCATTGGTGGATTGAGTGGTTTGAATTCTGGAAGTTCTCGCAACGGCCTTGTTTTCTTTGCCTGCAGAATCAAACTCCAGCTACTGGAAGGCTTCGGGCAGAGTCATTCTATCAAGCATCATGATTTAAGGGACCCAGGAAAACTGTCACTATGTGGCTGCCTCCAGGTGGTACAATTATGCGAGCAGCTCCAATAACATCCGTGCAGACATTCCTGGAGGAGAAGCGACCTTTGGGCTCCTCTGCGTCTTAGGTTGGGATCACAAATGTGACTTTAGGCTTAGATCGAAAGGCATTCTCGTCTTCAAGCCCACATCGCTGCTATCAGCCTGTCACTTTCGTCAAGAGAAATATGTGCAATTAATAAAGGAGACAGGGCTGGCAGCAGCCAATTATAACAAACACATCAGATTACAAGGCGCTGCACAAACACACTTTCCCATTGATTCACGACAATCATTTTTGGCACCTGTGCCTCTCAGGGCCTGCTTTCTACCCCTTCAGGGACCTTGGTAAAATGTCAGTTCTTGCGCCTTTCCCGAGTGTGCACACACCGTGTTCACTCTGCGATACACCTGGGTCGTGGGTACAGAGAAATAGGGTGTTTTCTGCTGCTAATACTTGCTTTGTTTGAATCTTCTCTGGTGCACAATGTAAGACTTAAAAGCAGTGTACGGCCGGGCACGGCGGCTCGCACCCATAATCCCAGCACTTTGGGAGGCCGAGGCGGGCAGATCACGAGATCAGGAGATCGAGACCATCCTGGCTAACGTGGTGAAACCCCATCTCTACTACAAAATACAAAAAATTAGCTCGGTGTGGTGGCACACACCTGTAGTCCCAGCTCCTTGGGAGGTTGAGGCAGGAGAATGGCTTCAACCTGGGAAGCAGAGGTTGCAGTGAGCCGAGATCACACGATTGTACTCCAGTCTGAGTGACACAGTGAGACTCCAGCTCAAAAAAAGAAAAAAAAAAAAGCAGTGTAGGCCAGGCGTGGTGGCTCATGCCTATAATCCCAGTAGTTTGAGAGGCCGAAGCAGGCCGATTACCTGAGGTCAGGAGTTCGAGACCAGCCTGGACAACATGGCAAAACTCCATCTCTACTAAAAATACAAAAATTAGCCAGGCATGGTGGCGTATGCCTGTAATCCCAGCTACTCAGGAGGCTGAGGCAGGAGAATTGTTTGACCCAGAGGCAGAGGTTGCAGTGAGCAGAGACAGCGCCACTGCACTCCAGCCTGGTGACAGAGCGAGACTCCTTCTCAAAAAATAAATAAAAATAAGAATAAAGGAAAAGAAGTGTATACAGAACTAACGCCCTGAAGCCAGAGCCCAGAGATGAAGCGAAGGCACTCATGATGGCCTGTGTTCCCTGCGTGCCGGGGTCCGGGGAGGGGACCTACAGCCGACCTGGAGCCCCTTCCCCGCTTCCCTGGCTTTGTGGGCAGTGGCCAGCCAGCCACTAGCACACCCTCAGAGATGGGTCCCTCATTCCAATGGGGGCCCATTGATCCCATGACCAAACAGACTGAGTGAACCCAGCTCCTGAACGTGCCTCCCACACCCCGGGCTCTGCCCACCAAGCGCTGGCGGTGCGAGTTCATTCTCTGCCCCCCGGGAGCAACCCCCCATCTGTGTGGTTCCTCCCTCAGTCCCCTCTTGGGACCTGACCCAAGCTCGTACTCAGTGAAGCTCTTTTGAGTTGAGTCACAGCAGATGCTTGGGGCGAGCTCCTGACACAGAAACTCGGGTGAGCCCCAAGCCCTGCCGGTTCCTGGAACCTCCTGGAATGTTCTCCAGCAGAACCGAACAGCTCTGCGCCTGACGCTGGGTCTGATGTCGCTCAGTCGTGTTCCAGGTCAGTTGTGCATCTGGGTCCACACGGCCCCGGGGTGGGGGCCATCGCCTGTGGGGCCAGGGCAGGCTGGATGCAGGTTCTCCGGGAGGGAAATGTTGAGAGCAGGACAGGCTGAACGTGTGGGTGAAGTTCTTCCCCTGCAGTCGTCAAAGGAAAATCGCAACAGCGGTTACTCCAGGGACTGGGGCACTTGTACATAATTAGAGCAAATGGCAGCTGCTGTGAGGGGCTTTCAGGCGAGGGACCAGAACATTTTTCTTTTCTTTCTTTTCTTTTTTTAGGTAGAGTTTTGCTGTTGTTGCCCAGGCTGGAGTGCAAAGGCGTGATCTCTGCTCACCACAACCTCTGCCTCCCAGGTTCAAGCCATTCTCCTGCCTCAGCCTCCCAAGTAGATGGGATTACAGGTACAAGCTACCATGCCCAGCTGATTTTTGTATTTTAGTAGAGACCATGTTGGCCAGGCTTGTCTCCTGATTTCATGATCTGTCCACCTCAGCCTCCCAAAGTGCTGGGATTACAGGTGTGAGCCACCACGCCCAGCCACCCAGCTAATTTTTTATATTTTTGGTAGAGACGGAGTTTTGCCGAGTTAGCCAGGCTGGTCCCGAACTCCTGACCTCAAGTGATCAACCCACCTTAGCCTTCCAAAGTGCTGGAATTACAGGCATGAGCCACCAGACTTGGCCTTTTTTTTAAAAAAAATAAATTTTCTTTTGTTTTCTGAGACAGGGTCTTGCTGTGTCGCCCAGACTGGAGTGCAGTGGTGCGATCTTGGCTCACTGCAGCCTCTACCTCCGGACCTCAAGCAATTCTCTCACCTCAGCTTCCTGATAGCTGGCACAATAGGCATGCGCCACTATGCCTGGCTAATTTCTGTATTTTCTGTATAGACGAGGTCTCACCATGTTGCCCAGGCTGGTCTCGAACTCCTGGGCTCAAAGTGACCCACCTTCCTCAGCTTCCCAAAGTGCTAGGATTATAGGCATGAGCCACAGCACCTGGTTGTGGTGAACTGTTACAGTGAACTTTTACCAACAGGTTTAAAGAGACATCAGATGCCGTCAATTCTTTGCAAATGTTGTGCCTTATAGACACCTGTGAACTATCTCTTTTCACCCACGCTAGGTCCCACCCCCACAAATTCTGGTTCTATTGGTCTCAGGTGTGACAGTGTGGGTGGCTTAAAGCTCCCAGGGGATTCTAATTTGTAGCCAAGGCCTAGAACCTCCGCCCTGGGGCCTGCTGCTCACAGTCTGCTCCCGAGAGTCCTCGGAGGGCAGAGAGCAGGCAGTCAAGGAAGGCTTCTTGGAGGAGGAGTGAAGAGGTAGCGGAGAGTATTCCAAGCAGAGGGTAGGGTTCAAGAGGAGGCACAGAACAAAAAGCAGCATCAAGGGGCAGGAAAGAACAAGCTTGATGTTCCTGGATGTCAGAGCTGGGATACTGTGTATGCAAATTGGGGAAGACCCAGCCTAAACAGGCTGTGTGCACAGGAATCTCACTGGTGTCAGCCTAAGCCCCGTCAGGGAGCTGGTTTAAAACACAGGACCTCAGGCTCCTCCCAGGCCCCTTGAATTGGAATCTGCATTTTAACAAGATTCCCGGGCCATTCTCGCTCACTGTTTGAGAAGCACGGCCTTAGAAGATGAGAAATGGGGCCGGGAGTAGTGGCTCACGCCTGTAATCCAAGCACTTTGGAGACCAAGGTGGGCGGATCACCTGAGGTTGTGAGTTCAAGACCAGCCTGACCAACATGGTGAAACCCCGTCTTTAAAAAAAAAAAAAAAAGAAGATGAGAAATGGAACCTAAAATTTAAGCATATCTTTTTCGTTTTCTTTTTTTGAGACAGAGTATCGCTCTGTCACCCAGGCTGGAGTGCAGTGCCACAATCTTGGCTCACTGCAACCTCCGCCTTCCAAGTTCAAGCAATTCTCCTGCCTCAGTCACCCGAGTAGCTGGGATTGCAGGTGCCCGCCACCAGGCCCAGCTAATTTTTGTATTTTTATAGAGATGCGGTTTCTCCTTGTTGGCCAGGCTGGTCTCAAACTCCTGGCCTCAGGTGATCCACCCACCTTGGCCTCCCAAAGTGCTGGGATTCCAGAATTGAGCCACCATGCCTGGCTATTCTGTTTTTTACAAACTAGCACAGCCCGTACTGTGTCAGCAAATCACGTCTCCCCGGTTTTCTCGTCTTTGTATACAAGTCACAGGAATGCTACTTCTTGTTGGATGATGACACAACCCACATTTCTCCTTCTTTGTCCTCTGATCAGTAAGTCACCGTCTCTTTTATCTGTGTACATCAGCATAGTGTGTTGCCGGAATCCTGGAATGAGTTGGGCTAATCAGTATAGAAAGAAAATCAGTTTGCAATTGATCATCTGGAATCTGAAATCCTGGGGTCAAGCAATTCTCCCACCTCAGCCTTCTGAGTAGCTGGAACTACAAGCACACACCACCGTCCTGGCTAAAATTTAACTTTTGTTTTGTTTTGCTTTTATTTTTTTGGAGATGGAGTTTTACGATCTGGGCTCACTGCAACCTCCACCTCCCAGACTCAAGCAATTCTCCTACCTCAGCCCCTAGAGTAGCTGGGATTACAGGCATGTGCCATCAAGCCAGGCTATTTTTATTTATTTATTTATTTATTATATATTTTTTGAGACAGAGTCTCGCTGTTGTTACCCAGGCTGGAGTGCAATGGCGTGATCTCAGCTCACCGCAACCTCCGCCTTCTGGGTTCAAGCAATTCTTCTGCCTCAGCCTCCCAAGTAGCTGGGATTACAGGTGCACACCACCATGCCCAGCTAATTTTTGTATTTTCAGTAGAGACGGGGTTTCATCATGTTGACCAGGATGGTCTCGATCTCTTGACCTCGTAATCCACCCGCCTCAGCCTCCCAAAGTGCTGGGATTATAGGCGTGAGCCATCGCGCCTGGCCTATTTTTATATTTTTAATAGAGACGGGGTTTCACCATGTTGGCCAGGCTGGTCTTGAACTCCTGACCTCAAGTGATCCACCCATTTTGGCCTCCCAAAGTGCTGGGATTACAGGCGTGAGCCACGGCACCTGGCCATCCGGGGCTGTTTCTAAGCTCATGGTGAGTCTGGAAGTGATCTCCCCAGGGACCAAGGGATTCCTGATTATGTGTCCTCCAGCTTGTCCAGCTGGCCAGCAACTCTGGGCCCTTAGCTGTGCTCTCCCGAGGCCTGCACGCATCCCCCAACTGTGCTCCTGACAGGACCAGGCAGTGATGGATGCCTAGCGCCCCCGATCATCCCTGCACAAGGGAGCTGCCCCAGTTCCCAACCAGAGTCCAGACAGTGAAACCAGGGGCCAGACAGTCTCCAGATGCTTCTCCCCAAAACCCCGGCGTGCTTGGCAGGAGTCCCCTCCCCTGCTGCACAGCTGCCCATCCTCAGCAGGAGACCAGCTTTCCATCAGATAGGCTGTGATCCTCCCTCATGAGAGACGGAAAAGACGATAGCATCTGACCGTGGGAGGCTGTCAGGTCCGTCCAGCCCTCCCCCTGCACGCGGGGCCGGCCCAGGAGTGCTGGGAGCAGAGAGGAGAACAAGATCCGCGATTGTTCTCTGATGACGGTGACGGAGCTGGCTTCCTGTCATCAGAACACTTGCAAATGAAATCCTGCTGGCAACAGTTTTGCATTAACTGTTTGGGTTGCCTGACTGTTTTCGGTGGTTCCTCCAGCAAAAAGCACACACAATGTGGCTAAGATTAGGCAGCATGAAAGGAATTCCTCAGCCTCGGAACCAGAGCCTGGCTTTGAGGGGGAGGATCTTGTCCTGTGTGTCCCTGGAAGCCTCAGCAATGCTTGTTGCTGGCGACTGTGCCGAAGAGTCTCTTAGTTCCTCAGGAGGTGGGGTTGGCTGGCTCACCCCTGTCACCCCAGCACTTTGGGAGGCCAAGGACGGGCGGATCACTTGAGGTCGGAAGTTCGAGGCCAGCCTGGACAACATGGTAAAACCCGGTCTCTACTGAAAATACAAAAATTAGCCAGGCATGTTGGTGGGCACCTGTAATCCCAGCCACTCGGGAGGCTGAGGCAGGAGAATCGCTTGAACCCGAGAAGCGGAGGTTGCAGTGAGCTGAGATTGTACCACTGCACTCCAGCCTGGGGGACAGAGTGAGTTCCTGTTTCTAAATAAATAAATAAATAAATAAAAAGAGGTGGGGCTGAACGTCCCAAGCCCCATGGCTCCAGAGCAGGGGCGTCCCCTGCAGGTGGCATGTGCACCTGGCTATCTCCATGGCTTCAGTAGTCAGGAAGGAAGGAAGGAAAGTTACTCAGGCATGGCAGCCTGTGCCTGTAACCCCAACTTCTCAGCTGAGGCAGGAGGATTGGTTGAGCCCAGGAGTTTAAGGCTGCAGTGAGCTGTGGTGGCACCACTGCACTCCAGCCTAGGCGACAGAGCAAGACCCTGTCTCTGGAAAAAAAAAAAAAAAAGGCAGGAAACAGTGTCTCATGCCTGTAATCCCAGCACTTTGGAAGGTAGAGGCGGGTGGATCGCAAGGTCAGGAGTTGAAAACCAGCCTGACCAACATGGTGCAATCCCGTCTCTACTAAAAATACAAAAATTACCTGGGCATGGTGGTGCACCCCTCTAATCCCAGCTACTCAGGAAGCTGAGACAGGAGAATCACTTGAACCCGGGAGACAGAGGTAGCCATGAGCCGAGATCGTGCCATTGCCCTCAATCCAGGGCGACAGAGCAAGACTCTGTCTCAAAAAAAAAAGAAAAATTAACTGGACGTGGTGGTGGGTGCCTGTAATCCCAGCTACTCGGGAGGCTGAGGCAGGAAAAGCGCTCGAAATCGGGAGGCAGAGATTGCAGTGAGCTGAGATGGTGCCACTGCAGTCCAGCCTGGGCGACCAGAGCAGCAAAACTTTTTCTCAAAAACAAAAAAAAACCTAGCTGGCGTAGCCTACTGCACACTTTGGCGGCCTGGTCTAGCCTATTGCTTCTAGGCTGCAAACCCCTCCAGCACATTACCATACTGAATACTGTAGGCAAATATAATACAATGGCAGGTATGTCTGTATCTAAACATATCTATACATAGAAAATGCACAGTAAGGCTGGGCGTGGTGGATCACACCTGTAATCCCAGCACTTTGGGAGGCTGAGGCAAGCAGATCACTTGAGGTCAGGAGTTCGAGACCAGCCTAGACAACATGGCAAAACCTTGTCTCTACTTAAAATACAAAAATTAGCCCAGCATGGTGGCACACACCTATAATACCAGCTACTCAGTTGGCTGACGAAGGAGAATTGCTTGAACACAGGAGGTAGAGGTTATAGTGAGCCAAGATCATGCCACTGCACTCCAGCCTGGGCAACAAAAGCAAGACCCTGTCTCAAAAAAAAAAAAAATTAAAGCCAGGCGAGGTGGCTCATGCCTGTAATCCCAGTACTTTGGGAGCCCGAGGCCGGTGAATCAACTGAGGTCAGGAGTTCAAGGCAAGCCTGGCCAACATAGTGAAACCCCATCTCTGCTAAAAATACAAAAATTAGCTTGGCATGGTGGCAGGCACCTGTAATCCCAGCTACTTGGGAGGCTGAGCCAGGAGAATCGCTTGAACCCAGGAGGCAGACGTTGCAGTGAGCCAGATCATGTCACTGCACTCCAGCCTGGCTGACGGAGCAGGACTCCATCTTGAAAAAAATATATATGTATATATATATATATGTATGTATATATTTCTTAAGAATAAGTGAAACTTAGCTTACTATAAATATTTTACTTTAAACTTTTTTTAACTTTTTCACTTTTACAGTAGCACTTAACTTAAAGCAAACACATCGTACAGCTATACAGAAAATTTGCTTTCTTTACATTATTCAATAAGCTTTTCTCTATTAAATTTTTTTTTTTTTTGAGACGGAGTTTTGCTCTTGTTACCCAGGCTGGAGTGCAATGGCACGATCTCGGGTCACCACAACCTCCGCCTCCTGGGTTCAGGCAATTCTCCTGCCTCAGCCTCCCGAGTAGCTGGGACTACAGGCGCGCGCCACCATGCCCAGCTAATTTTTTGTATTTTTAGTAGAGACGGGGTTTCACCATGTTGACCAACATGGTCTCGATCTCTTGACCTTGGGATCCACACGCCTCGGCCTCCCAAAGTGCTGGGATTATAGGCGTGAGCCACCACGCCTGGCCTAAAATTTTTTTTTAACTTTTTAGAGGCTACAACACAAACACACACATTAGTGTAGGCAGGCCTGCCAGGGCCAGGATCTCAAATCCCTGTCCCACCTCCACATCTTCTCCCATTGGAAGGTCTTCAGGGGCAATAAATGCATGGAATCGTAAACGCATCTCCTGTAACAACAATGCCTTCTTCCAGACACCTCCTGAAGGACCTGCTTCAGGCTGCTTTTTTTTTTTTTTTGAGTCAGAGTCTCACTCTGTTGTCCAGGCTGGAGTGCAGTGGCACGATCTTGGCTCACTGCAGCCTCCATCTCCCAGGTTCAAGCAATTCCCCTGCCTCAGCCTCCTGAGTAGCTGGGACCACAGCTATACACCACCACACCCAGCCGATTTTTTGTATTTTAGTAAAGACAGGGTTTCCCCATGACCAGGATAGTCTCGATCTTCTGACCTCGTGATTCACCCACCTTGGCCTCCCAAAGTGCTGGGATTACAGGCGTGAGCCAACAGGCTCAGCCCTACAACTAATTTTTTTTTTTTTTTTTTTTGAGATGGAGCTGTGTCACCCAGGCTGTTGTGCAGTGACGCGATCTCGGCTCACTGCAGCCTCCACCTCCCTGGCTCAAGCAATTCTCCTGCCTCAGCCTCCCCAGTATCTGGGACTACAGGCATGCACCACCACATTCAGCTAATTTTTGGATTTTTAGTAGAGATGGCATTTCACCATGTTGGCCAGGCTGGTCTCAGACTCCTGACCTCATGATCTGCCCACCTCAGCCTCCCAAAGTTCTGGGATTACAGGCGTGAGCCAACGTGCTCGGCCCTACAGTTAATATTTTCATTTACATAAATAGGAGGGGTCGTGTGTGGTGGCTCATGCCTGTAATCCTAGCACTTCAGGAGGCCCAGGTGGAGTTAAAGGCCAGGAGTTCAAGACCAGCTGGTCAACATGGTGAAACCCCATCTCTACTAAATATTCAAAGAGTTAGCCAGGTATGGTGGTGGGCACCTGTGGTCCCAGCTACTTGGGAGACTGAGGCAGGAGAATCACTTGAACTCAAGAGGCGGAGGTTGCAGTGAGCTGGGATTATGCCACTGCACTCTTATTCTGGGTGACAGAGTGAGACTTCGTCTCAAAATAACTAAATAGGAATACACCCTAACAATAAGAAATACTGTTAGTAAATACGTCAATCAGTAATATAGGTGTTAATTATCATTATCAAGTACTAGCATAGTTGTATGTTCTAGACTTTTTTTTGAGAAGGAGTTTTGTTCTCGTTGCTCAGGCTGGAGTCCAATGGTACGATCTCAGCTCACTGCAACCTCCGCCTTCCAGGTTTAAGTGATTCTCCTGCCTCAGCCTCCCAAGTAGCTGGGATTAAAAGTACCTGCCACCACGCCCAGCTAATTTTTGTATTTTTTTTTTGGGGGGGGGGAGGAAGGGAGGAAGGCAGGAAGGGAGGGAAGGAGGAAGGGAGGGAGGAAGGAAGGGATGAAGGGATGAAGGAAGGAAGGGAGGAAGGGAGGGAGGG
>CM052660.1:108867288-108918169 GCA_028533165.1 Leontopithecus rosalia | reverse complement strand
GGTGCCAAACCCTGCCAGCCTGCAGTTAGAAACAAGGCCCCTGAACTGCCAGCAAACTTGGGAAGGCGCCCTCAGGCTAGGCTGGGTGGAGAACACACCCTGCTTTGTGCGGCCTCCGAGCTCCTGCCTCTGAGAGCTGTGCTGGCCAAGGACTTGGCCTCTTCCACCTCCACCTCCCTGGAGGAGGCTCCTCCTGAGCGGGGCTCCACTGACCCTTCCCGGGCCTGGTCCCTGCTGTCCCCAAAAGTCAGAGGAGCCTTGGGGGGTGCAGAAGGGTGGCAGCAGAGGCGCAATTGGGGCCTCACCTTGACACACCAGTCGCTGGGAGCCCAGCCCTGACCAGCCCCTCCAGGGAGACGGAACCAGACAGCATCAGAACCAGAGCAGGTGCCAAGACTACAGCGAGGCTCTGCTCGCGCCCCGTCAGCCTCTGGCAACTTCAGTTTTACTTTCTGTCTCCAGCTTTTTACTCCTCTAAGTGCTTCATATGTGTGAAATCATACAGTGCTGGTCTTTTGTGACTGGCTTATTTCACCGAGCACAGCGTCTTCGTGGCTCATCCATGGCACGGTGTGTGTCAGGATATCCTCCCTCCCTCCCTCTCTGTCTTCCTTTCTTTCCTTCCTTCCTTTTATTTTTCCTTCTTTTTCTCTTTCTCTCTCTTTCCTTCCTTCCTTCTTTCTTTTGACAGGCTCTCCCTCTATGGCCCAGGCTGGAGTGCAGTGGTGAGATCTTGACTCACAGCAGCCTCCACCACCCAGGCTCAACCCGATCGGCTCCCCTCATCCTCCTGAGTAGCTGGGAGCACAGGTGACGGCCACCACACCCAGCTAAGTTTCTATTTTGAATTTTTTGTAGAGAAAAGTGTTGTCCAGGCTGGTCTCAAACTCCTGGCCTCCAGTGATCCTCCTGCCCCAGCCTCTCAAAGCGTGGGCCACCGCACCCGGCCCCCTCCAATTCTCTTGTCCTCTTTCCCTTCATTAAGACAGCCAGAACAATGAATAAACAATTAACTTTCAATGAAAATAACTGAGGAAGAGCGCCAGGGTGCTTTAGAGGAGTAATAGAAGGCTGGGTGAGAGGAGAAGGTCGGGATGGCCGCATGAAGAACAAGGAAACGCTGGGCCCGCACTGCACCCCAGTCCCCAACCAGGGTCATCTGGGAACAAGGCGAGGAGGTAACCAAGGGGATGGCAGGAGCCCCACCAGCACCTGGGACACCTGCAGCCCTCACCGCCAGCGCCCTCTGTCCTCATGGGCACTAAGTCAGGCGAGGGGGCGGCCTGAGCGGCACAGCTGGGCTCCCACGGAGGACCCCACAGCCAGCCCTTTCCTGCGGTCGTGTGGCTCCCGCACTGCACCGTCGCTGAATTGGAACTGGGGCCACAGCACGTCTTGCCCTGGGATCGAGTAGCCACAGCTGCCCTTGAACCCTGAGACGAAGCCACCACCGAACCCTCAGCCTGGTGGCTTCACACCCCTGAACTGAGCTGTGAGCTGCGGTCACACCCTTGCCCCTGGGGCCAAGTGGAGGTGGAGGTGCTCTGGGAACCCTCCCCCTTTCCAGGACCAGAGCTGAAGTCACAACCCGCCTCCTTGGCTGCTCAGAGGTGAAGCTGGAGAAGCTGCTGCATTCCAGGAAAGGGTGCCTGGCTGCCCAGAATAGTCACATCCCCAGGCCTAAGCGAAAGCAGCCCGTTTTCCCCAGGAGTTCAGTGCCCTGGCCGAGCTGAGCTGCTGTGGATCCCGGGGAAACAGGGCAGTGGCTGAGCTGAGACACCGCCCTGTGGGCCGGATCAGCTTCAGAGACAGCCCTCTCCCTGGAAAGTGGGTCTCCCTGGGCTGCTCCCTGCCTTCCTCTGCAATGTGCTGCTCCCGGCCGCCTCGCTCCCCAACAGGGCCCAAATGACAGCTGTGCTCTGCCATTCTGCCACTGTATCTGACCTCGTGAAGTCCGGCATACTGCCAAGCCCCACCGTCTCGGGGTCCAGAGCCTCAGCCCCAAACCCTGAGTTATGCTGAGCCCCATCGGCTCAGGTCCCAGAACTGTAGCCGTGTCCTGATCCCCAGGTTTAAACCTGAAGCACCACATCTTCCCCAGAGTTAGGCCGTTGCTCTGCCCTGTCCCCCAGGGGAGAATCACAGCTACGGCCCAGTCCCCTGGGCCTGACCTGCTGGTGGGTGCCTCAGAATTACAGATCCTGTGGGGGTGGGGGATGGGGGAGGGATGGCATTAGGAGAAATACCTAATGTGAATGAGGGGGTGGCAGACAAACCTCCCACATTCTGCACACGGACCCCAGAACCTAAGTATAATTTTAAAAAAGAATTACGTATCCTGGCTCTGTGGGCAATGCACCTTCAACCTGCTACAGAGAATAAACCTGCACCCAACGACCCAGGCCTGGCCTCGGTTTGTATGCCAGGCCCTGGGCCTAGGACCCCAGCCCCACAGCTGAGCGGCACCCACGAAGCCAGCGCCACTGCACCTTCGTGTAGGCCACATCGGACTTGACACCAAAAGGTCCCCTTTGGCTGCATACCCCCATTGTGGGGAAAATAAGAATAGGAGGATCCCAAAGTCTTTTTTTTTTTTAACAGCAAGTCTTTTCATTTTTATTACTCAAAGTTTCATTTTTTATTTAGCTTTCTGACTCTGTGCTTGCGCCTTCAACTTTCACAACGATTTTCTGCTCCTCGGTAAGGAAAGCACGCTCCATCCCGTCACGAACACATTTAGCGCACATGGAACCACCACAGGCCCGGCTGACACGTTGCTTTGTTTTGGACAATCTCATAAGAACTTTAGGTCTCACAGCACGAACCCCTCGAAGCCTGCCTGGGCACACGCCACATGCTGATTTTGGTGCTTTCCCAGCCTTCTTGGTATAAAGGTCAACAATTCTATTACCAGGGGTCCAGGACAGCCTAGTTTTGTTAGAGGCGGTATTGTAGGAACGCCTACGCCGGTGTGTCAAACGCTGGACCATTCTGAGTGCCAGCACACAACGTCCCCAGAAAAGCCCCAAAACCTCTTGACATCAAACACAACCACGGCCACAAATCTCTATAGCCTGGGCCTCGAGGCCCCCAGTTATTACTGATGCTTGGCCATAGAGACCCCCACGAGGCGGTGCTGAAGGAACTGAGAGGCAGACATTCAAAACAGCAAAGTGGGACTATCCAAGGGGGCAGCAACCGGCTAGGTCGAGAGCCTCAGGCCCTGACAGCGTTCTGCTCTGAGGGCCTCGAACAGAGGCAGACCCACGAGTTTATTCTCTCTGAACAGGTGATGATTGTTAACAAACAGCTGTTTGGTATTTTCTCATAACACAAAATATGCCAAGTAGGCAGCTGGTGCCCGCTTACCACTGATCACAGACAAACGGAAAAGTTTTCTCCACGAGGGAGCCACGGGGGCAGCGTCAGATGTCCCGAGCTTAAAGAATTGTTGTAACCGGTGTATGATATTTACGTATTGTCCTGCCACTTTAGAATGCCCCGAGCGGTTTCCTACTTGGGGGGGTGGTTAGGTTTTCCTTGCCATCGTTCTTCCCAGCGAACAATATATTCTGTCATTCACTCAGCATTTCTCAATATTCATAAACGTAACTCAACGCTCAACACAGCTGAAGAGCTGCACGGAGACCATATCACTGCACCTATCTGGAAACAGCTGCCCCACCCTTTCCAACCAGCAGGAAGACCCAACTGCAGGTGAAAGTCTAACCCTATGAAAGCCACTCTAGAAACCTTGGAAGGGGCAATCGTCCCGCCAGATGCACAGACATCAGTGCCAGGACACCAGAAACGTGAAGCAGCAGGAAAATCTGACGCCACTAAAGGGACTTAAGTGTCTAGTAACAGGCGCCAATGGAAGAGGAAATCAGTGAATTGCCAGAAATAAATTCAAAATGATGATCTTAGGAAAACTAAATGAGGCCGGGTACAGTGGCTCACGCCTGTAATCCCGGCACTTTGGGAAGCTGAGGCGGGCGGATCACCCAAGGTTGGGAGTTTGAGACCAGCCTGACCAACATGGAGAAACCCTGTCTTTACTAAAAATACAGAATTAGCCTGGCGTGGTGGTGCGTGCCTGTAATCCCAGCTACTCGGGAGGCGGAGGCAGGAGAATCACTTGAACCCGGGAGGTGGAGGTTGCGGTGAGCCGAGATCGTGCCACCCAGCCAGGGCAACAAGAGTGAAACTCCGTCTCAAAAAAAGGACCTCCCTCAACATGTGGGGTCGGGGGGGCAAGAGAGAAACACTCACTCCTGGTGTCCTTGGCCTCAATGGGCCGATGCTGAAGCCCCCACAGGACTGTGGCTCAATGTCTCCCAGTTTGAGCAAATTCATTGGCATTTGTGCATTCCCTGCCTTGGTTTCTCCATTTTCTCACCTTTGATTCCTGGGATCACCTTCCAGATAAGCTGCCTGCGCCCATGTCCTGGTTTCAAGTCAACCACTGGAGTGACCAAAATAAGATCGGAAACATCTGGCAGGTGTGTGATTGGGAACCCTGGGGTGGGGGCAGGGGCAGCATTTCCTCCATGGCGCCCCCAGTCCATGTCTTCCCACCTCTCTGACACACTCAACCACTACCGCTCTTCCATCAGTTATCTTTCTGATTGAAATAACCAGAGGGTCCTGCTGTTTGCAGCAAAAACCTGGATAACAATTTAGGAGTTCAGGGAGGGTCTTGGCCTGGACTGGACATGAGGGAAGAGGAGGGAGTCGTCCATGAAGCCCCTTAGGTCCACAGAAAGTTCTGCAAAGCATCAGCTTTAACATGCACACGTATTTATTAGCAAATGGGACAAAAGGGGCTGGAATCTGATCCCAACCCTGTCCTTGAAGTGCCACAGCCCAGGGAAGCGAACCAACACTGTGGTCCCCACTGTAACCTCACAGTCTCTGGTGCATTCAAAATGGCTGCAGGAGTCAGGGAGCCCAGAGCAGAGTGAGGAGCAGCAGCAGCTGGGAGGGGCTTGGCCTGGGCGCACTGTGGGACATCACCCTCCGGATCCACTGGAAGTACACACTGATGTTTGTGTAGACACCAGGCCGATTGGGTTGGCCACAGTCCATTCCCCAGCTCACGATTCCAACCTGATACCACAGTCCATCCTTGTCACAGACCAACGGTCCACCTGAGTCACCCTGGGGAGCAGCATGGGTGAGCCCAGCCTGGGGCAGAGTGGATGGGGCAGCAGAGAGGCCATGAGAGCAGAAGGGTCTGTGGGGCTGGGCAGACTGAATGCAAATCTCACTCCTTCCCATGGAATCTACCAAGTCTTAGTTTCTATACCTTCAAAGTGGGGCAACAGCCTCCAGGGGTTGACGAGTTAATCAGTCAGACAGAATTTATGAAAAGTGAGAAGCATGGTTTGTAGGCTCAGTAACTAAGACTGCACTGGTTTTCTCATAAGAAATCTAAACAATGGGTTGGGAGTGGTTGTGGGGGAGGAGACAGTAGCTGCTCTCAGGCCTGGAGCTGGGGATGGTGGGATTCCCTGGTGGGGTCCAGGCACTTACTTTGCAGGTGTCTACACTGCCATCTTCAGCACCGGCACAAAACATGGAATCCTGGATCATACCACGGCTAGAGGGCTGTTCAAACAGGTAATTACACCTGGTGTTGTTTAAGATGGTGACTTGTGCTTCCCGGAGTTTGTAAGGAGGTGGCAGACGTGCTGGAGATAGGACAGAAAAGACAGCCCCCTTTACCTCTCCTCTGCCATCGGGAGCAGGGAGAGGAGAAAGGGCATGTGTTATAGTGGTGGTGAGGGGTCCCTGACACACCCACGGTGCCTGGTATTGCTCTTGACTCCCCAGCACCTAATACATCGAGAGCAATGAACAATATCATAGAATAACCCAATAGATGGCAGGTTGTCGCAGAGCTTCCTGAAACTCAGCTTCTCTAACTGTAGAATGGAGATGATAGCACCTGCCTGAGTCGGTGGAGAGATTTCTCAGCCAAAGCATGGCAGGAGGAGGTTACAGTAGATGAGAATGTTTATGATTAACACACTACAGCTGTGGGATCCAGGTCAAAACTTGCCATATTTGATGAAACACATGAACCCACAGATTCAAGAAACTGAGCACACTCCACATAGGATAAACGTAAAAAGATTTACACAGAGACACATTACAATCAAACTAACAAACGATAAAGAGAGAATCTTTTTTTTAACATTTTTTTTAGAGACAGGGATTCACCATGTTGGCCAGGATGGTCTCGATCTCTTGACCTCATGATCCGCCCACCTTGCCCTCCCAAAGTGCTGGGATTACAGGCGTGAGCCACCGTGTCCGGCCTAAGAGAGAATCTTATGAGCAGGAAGAGAGAAGTGATTCATCAAGGACATTTAGCAAGATTAATAGAAACACAAAGAATTTTATTTGGGGGAAAAAAAGAAATTAAGATATTCTCAGATAACCAAAAGATGAGAAGATATGCCATTAGTCAAACTATCCTACAAGAAGTGTAGAGAGGACTCCGTTCAGTTGAAATGAAAGAACACTAGAGAGTAACTCAGAGTCATACACACAAAGAGCCCTGGTTAAGGTAACTACACAGGTAAATGCAAAAGTCAGTATTACTGTAGTTTTTGTGTGCAACTCCTCTTTTTCTTATGTAACTTAAAAGATGGGCTGGGCATGGTGGCTCATGCCTGTAATCCCAGCACTTTGGGAGGCCGAGGCAGGTGGATCACCAGGTCAAGAGATCGAGACCATCCTGGTCAACATGGTGAAACCCCGTCTCTACTAAAAATACAAAAATTAGCTGGGCGTGGTGGCGCGTGCCTGTGATCCCAGCTACTCGGGAGGCTGAGGCAGGAGAATTGCCTGAACCCAGGATGCGGAGGCTGCGGTGAGCCAGGATCGCCATTGCACTCCAGCCTGGGTAACGAGAGCGAAACTCCGTCTCAAAAAAAAAAAAAAAAAAAAACCCAATAATTATAAATCTATGTTGGAGATTACACGATGAACAAAGATGTAAACTGTAACGGGAACAACATACAGTGGAGGAACGAAGCCAAATAGGAACAGATTTTTTGAATACTATTGAAGCTAAGTTGGTATAAACTCGAAGTAGGTGGTTACGAGGTTTAGGTGTTAACTGTAACCCCAAGAGCAGCCGCTAACGAAGTAAAACACACAAAGAAGGAAATGAGAAGGCTGTCAGTGTGGTACCAAAACAATCCGTCAAACAAAGTGAGGAAGTAAGAAAAGAGTCCCAAAACACAGATATAGAAAAAAGATAGACGAGATCTAAAGAACAATAACGAAATGGCAGAAGTAATTCTTTCCAGATTAGTAATTGATTACTCTTTTTTTTTTTTTGAGACGGAGTTTCGCTCTCGTTCCCCAGGCTGGAGTGCAATGGCGCGATCTCGGCTCACCGCAAACTCCGCCTTCTGGGTTCAGGCAATTCTCCTGCCTCAGCCTCCCGAGTAGCTGGGATTACAGGCGCGCGCCACCATGCCCAGCTAATTTTTTGTATTTTTAGTAGAGACGGGGTTTCACCATGTTGACCAGGACGGTCTCGATCTCTCGACCTCGTGATCCACCCGCCTCGGCCTCCCAAAGTGCTGGGATTAGAGGCGTGAGGCACCGCGCCCGGCTGTAATTAATTACTCTTAATGTAAAGGGCTTGAATGCTCCAAATAAAAAGCAGAGACTGATAAAACGGCTTAGAAAACATCACTGGATCCAGATGGGTGTTCTTCATACGAGATTCGCTTTAGATCAGGAGAAACACCAGGCTGAAAGCGAAAGACTGGGAAAAAGTTCCGTGAAAGTCGTAACCAAAAGACAGCTGGGGTTGCTATACTAATATCAGACAAAACAGAGTTTAATACAAACTTGTCCTAAGAGTCCAAGAACATCAGATACTGATAAAACAATCCTCAAGAAAATATAACCATCACAAACATCTTCAAACCTAACAAAAGAGCCCACAATACATAAAGTAAAATGGACAGAATTGGTGGGAGAAATAGTTCATGATAATAGTTGGAGACATTAATAGCTCACTTTTACTAATTGATAAAACAAGCAGAAGATCAATAATAATGAGCCCTAGAACAACACCATGAATGAGCCATTGCTAACACGCACAGAACAATAGTGGAATATGGAGTCTTCCAAAGGGTAAGCAGAACATTCTCCAGGATAAACAATATGTCAGGTCACAAAGTAAGTTGCAGCAAATTACACAAGGCTGAAATCACAAAACATCTTCGCTGATCACAAGTGAACGAAACTAAGTCAATAACAGAATGAAAAAGGAAAAATTCACAAACATACAGAAATGAAGCAACACACGTTTGAATGACAGGCCAAAGAAGAAATCGCAAGGAAAACCAGAAAATACTTTGAGATGAATGCAAATGAAAACACAAAAGATAAAAACTTACGGGAAGCAGCAGAAGCAGTTCTCAGAAGGAAATATGAGCTATAAATGTCCACATTAATAAAGAAGGAAAATCTCAAATCAGTAACTTTACATTTTAAGAAACCAGAAAAAGGAGAAACTAAATACAAAGCTAGCAGAAAGAAGAGAATAGGCCAGGAGCAGTGGCTCACACCGGTAATCCCAGCACTTTGGGAGGACGAGGCAGGCAGATCACCTGAGGTCAGGAGTTCAAGACCAGCCTGGCCGATATGGTGAAACCCTGTCTCTACTGAAAATATATAAATTAGCCAGGCATGGTGGCAGGTGCCTGTAATCCCAGCTTCTAGGAAGGCTGAGGCAGGAGAATCACTTGAACCCAGGAAGCAGAGTTGCAGTGAGCCGAGATAGCGCCACTGCACTCCAGTCTGGTGACGAGTGAAACTCGATCTGAAAAAAAAAAAAGAAGAAGGGAATAAAGAGGAGAATGGAGAAAGATGAACTAGAGGTTAGAAAAACAATGGAGGAAATTAATAAAACCAAAAGTTGGTTCTTTGAGAGATTAAGAAAACATTACATTTGCAATAGCATCAAAAAGAGTAAAACAGAGATTAATTTAATTGAGGAATTACAAGACTTGTACCCACATTTACTTTTTTGAGATGGAGTCTCACTCCATTGCCCAGGCTGGAGTGTAGTGGCACCATCTTGGTTCACTGCAACCTCCACCTCCTGGGTTCAAGCAATTCTCCTGCCTCAGCCTCCCGAGTAGCTGGGACTACAGGCACGCACCACCACGCCCAGCTAATTTTTATATTTTTAGTTGAGACGGGGTCTCACCATTTTGGCCAGGCTGGTGTTGAACTCCTGACCTCAAGTGATCCACCCGCCTCAGCCTCCCAAAGTGCTGGGATTACAGGCGTGCGCCACTGCGCCTGGCCTACAATCACATTTAAAATGCGCAAAATCCTCTGCTATTAGGGAAATGCAAATAAAACCACAAGATGCCACTTCACACCCAGTAGGATGGCGACAATTTAAAAATTGCAAAATAAATGTGCTGATGAGAATAGGGAGAAATAATATCCCTCATCGTTGGTAGGAAGGTAAAACGGTGCAATAGCTTTGGAGCAGTGTTTAGAGATTCCTCGAAAAGTTAAACATAGATTTACCACATGATCCAGCAACTGCACTCCTAAAGACATACCTAAAATTCTTGAAAAGAGGTGTTCCAACATAAACTTGTATACTAATGTTCATAGCAGCTCTATTTACAATCCTCAAAAGGCAGGAACACCCCAATTGTCCATCAATGGAAGAATGGATAAGCAAACTGTGGTATATCTATACAATGGAATACTTCGCCATAAAAAGGAAGATTTTCTACATGCCACAGCATGGATAAACCTTTAAGACACTATGTTACAGGAAATAAGCCAGACAGGAGAGGCCGTGTGCTGCATGATTCCATTTATAGAAAATATCCAGAATATGGCCAGGCACAGGGGCTCACACCTGTAATCCCAGCACTTTGGGAGGCCAAGGTGGGTGGATCACCTGAGGTCACGAGTTCAAGACCAGCCTGGCCAATATGGTGAAACCCCATCTCTACCAAAAATAAAAATTTTTAAAAAATTAGCGAGGTCTGGTGGTGTGAGCCTGTAGTCCCAGCTACTCGGGAGGCTGAGGCAGGAGGATTGCTTGAACCCAGAAGGTGGAAGTTGCAGTGAGCCGAGATTGTGCCATTGCACTTCAGCATGGGCAACAAAGCAAGACTCTGTCTCAAAAAAAAAAAAAAAAAAGAAAGAAAGAAAGAAAAGAAAATATCCAGAATAGGAAAAAGAGGACAGAAAGCTGCTTACCGGTTTTTCAGGGACTGGAAGAGGGGCCACTGAGGAGTGACCGTTTAGAGGGATGTGGCTCCTTTAGGGAGTCGACTATGTTTTGCAACTTGATAGAGTTGACAGTTATACAATATTGGGAATGCACTAAATGACACTGAATTACATGCTTTAAATGATTAATTTCATGTTAGGTGAATTAGATCTCAAAAAAAGAGAGAAAGAGAGAAACTCAGTATTGATACATCCCACAGAATGAACCCTGGAGACACCATGTTATGTGAAAGAAGCTAGACCCCCGCAAATCATATGCTGTACGTTCCATGGGTATGGAATAGAAGCAGCAGCTCATGGAAAAGGAAATAAGGAGGCCAGGCGTGGTGGCTCATGCCTCCCCCTCTGTCATCCACCGTGCATCTCAATAAAAGAGAGCAGGCCAGCTGGCGCCTCCTGAATCTCCTTCCTGAAAACAACAGGCGAGGCCTTGGGGAAACTCTCCAGAAGGTGCTATTTTTACTTAAAACAAGATCAAACCAGAAACCTTTTCACATGTGAGTCCTAAAACTAAACCAGAACCCTTTCATATGTGATTCCTGAAACTGTAAACTAAAACCTTTTCACATGTGAGTCCTAAAACTATGAACCTAAGATTCTTCCAGGTGTAACATCTAAAGTATGAGCCTATGTAAAGGCTGAACCTCCCTTTGTTAGACGAGTGTGGCTGTCAGGCACCGATGCCACCTTGCTCCCAGCTGAAATAAAGTCCTTCCTCCTGTATTCGGTGTCCGAGAGATCCTTTCCCGTGGCTGCTCCTGTTACACCAGCACTTTGGGAGGTGGAGGTGGGCAGATCACAAAGTCAGGAGAGACCAGACTGGCCAATACGGTGAAACTCTGTCTCTGCCAAAAATACAAAAATTAGCTGGGCGTGGTGGTGTGCACCTGTAGTCCCACAGGCGATGGAGGGAGGCTGAGGCAGGAGAATGGCTTCAACCTAGGAGGCAGAGGTTGTAGTGAGCTGAGACTGCCCCACTGCACTCCAGCCTGGCAACAGAGCAAGACTGTCTCAAAAAAAAAAAAAAAAAAGAAAGAAAAGAAAATATTTTCATATAGCTATACAACGTGTTTGTGTCTTAAGATAACTGCTCTTACGAAACAGTACACAAAGTTGAGTTCTACCTGCTATTAAAGAAAGAAAGAACAGGTTTTTGATGAATTCAGTGCAGCCTCAGTATACAGTGCTTCTAAAGTCTCCAGCAGCGTAGAGTCATTTCCTAGACCTTCACATAAACTCAGCGTTCACTCGCTCACCTACAGCCACTTCTAGTTCGGCAAGCTCCATTTACGGTAAGTGCCTAGGGCACAGGTATACTATTTTTTATCTTTTTTTTTTTTTTGAGACGGAATCTCGCTCTGTCTCCCAGGCTGGAATGCCATCTTGGCTCAATGTAACCTCTGCCTCCTGGGTTCAAGCAATTCTCCTGCCCCAGCCTCCCAAGTAGCTGGGACTGAAGGCAACTGCCACCATGCCTGGCTTTTTTTTTTTTTTTTTTGAGGCAGATTTTCGATCTTGTTACGCAGACTGGAGTGCAATGGCGCGATCTCGGCTCATCGCAACCTCCGCCTCCTGGGTCCAGGCAATTCTCCTGCCTCAGCCTCCTGAGTAGCTGGGACTACAGGCACGCACCACCATGCCCAGCTAATTTTTGTGTTTTTAGTAGAGACGGGGTTTCACCTTGTTGACCAGGATGGTCTCGATCTCTTGACCTTGTGATCCACCCGCCTCGGCCTCCCAAAGTGCTGGGATTACAGGCTCAGGCGCCCAACCTGTTTTTGTTTGTTTTTTATCTTTTATGCTATATTTTTACTGTACCTCTTGCATGTATAGATATGCTGAAGCACACAGATGCTTGCCAGTGTGTTACAGCTGCTTCTGGTACTCAGTGCAGTCACCAGCTGCACAGGCGTAGCCCAGGAGCACTGGGCAGAATGGACTCTGCCATCTGGGCTTGTGTGACTGTACTCTGATGCGGGCACAGTGATGAAAATGTCTCATGACGCGTGTCTCAGAATACATCCCGGTTGTGAAGTGACCCAGGACTGTAGGCTAAAAATCGCGGAATCGTGTCCTTTAACGCTGAACACTTGAAAATGTGATGGTTTGTGGGTTGTGTCATTTTAAAAAATCATTACCTGAGGCTTCTGTCGCCAGGGCCTCCCTCACTCCCGCTCACTCCTGCAGGCCCTGGGCCAAGCTGGCCTACCTCTCACACTGTCCTCCTGGCCCCCAAAGTCCCTGGAAGGGCGAGAACTGAGTGTCTGGTCCCTGCGCCGGCAGGTGGCAGTGAGAGCAGAGAATCAAGTGAGGAGAGAATGCGAGCAGGAGAGGCTCAGGCTGCACGCCCAGACCGAGGCGGAAGCGTGCTGTGTTTGTGTATCGGGAACAGGGTAGAGGGTAATGCCCACCCCGCAGCCCCATGCCCCACCGGTCTACTCCCAGCCTCACTACCGTTGGAGCCGATGAAGCCCCAGCCGGTCACCCAGCAGTCCCGCCGGTGCAGGAACGTGAAGGTGGAGGACTCGACGCAAACGGGCTGGACGTGCGCGTTGTAGGCGACAGAGGAGGCCAGTCTCAGCAGGGCGATGTCATTGTGCACGATCCCAAAGGCGTCAGGGTTCACAACGATGTCCTGCACTTTGTAACGATTTCTGCGAGTCCGCAGGTTCCAGAAAGGTGGCCTGGAAGTCAGCTCGCCCAACTGGACCGTCCACTCGGAGGGATAATAGTGCCTGGCAGAAAAGGAAAGAGGGTGGGTGCGGAGCCCTGGAAATGAGGCGTGGCGGGGGGCGCCTGAGCACGCGGGAGGACCGGTCCCTAGGCGAAGCTGCGGGGTGGCTACTGCCTGCTCAGCCTGGACGCCCGCAGCAAGCCCGCGCCCCGCCCAGGGAGCCCCGCCCCGACTCACTTTCGGAAGCAGTGCGCAGCCGAGAGCACCCAGCGACGGCTGAGCAGGCTCCCGCCACATCGGTGGCGCCTCTGCAGGCGCAGGCTGGCCTGCCACGGCCAGCGCCCGCGCGCGGATTCCACTCCACCGGCTACCAGCGAGTGCATTTCCCGGTGGCCGCAGGGCTCTGGGATGGACAAATGGACGCGGCTGAGCTGCAGGGGGCAGGCCCACCCCCTCACCCCCGGGGTGGACGCAGGGAGGGGCGCCCCGGGGAACTGCGCGCCAAGAAGGTGACGCTAGGGACCCTCCCACGTGGTGGAAAGTTGCCGGTCCCACCCACAGGGCCCATAAGTTACTTGAGAGCTTTACGTTCTCGGGACCTGGAACAGAGATGGGTCCCATGCACCCCAGCCCAGCGGCCCTGGCAGGCATCGCGCGTCGTGGCGCCCTACCTGACAACAGCTTCGCCTGCTGCGACTCTGCAGGGTACAAGAAGTGAGCTCCTCGCGGCCTCCACCTCCCGTCCTCCCCACCGCCCCCAGTCCTGCAGGCAGCGCCCCGAGCTCACCCGGCCTCCCGAGTCCCCCCAGCGCCAGCAGCAGCGTCAGTAGCAACGCCCCCGGCGCGCCCATGGCCTCCTCTCCCGCTGCCTGGAGCCCCCTCTGCCTCCTCCCGCGTTGGGCCTGGGGCGCCCCCTGGGGGTGGGGTCGGAGCTCTACCCACTCCCTCTAGCTTCACGGGCCCTGGGTCCAAGGGCTGTTGAGGACCGTCATGCCTGGCAGCGCCCTGACTTTCAGCTCCTTGGGGTGGGTCCTCAACCACACTCCTTGATGTGGCCCAGACCCCGTGGACCCCACGGTCCCTTTCTTGTCTGTAGCCTGTGGGGTCCTGGCTGCCACTTGGTGCCCCCGGTCCTCCACCCATGACCTCCTCCAGCACCAAGGGCCTGGCCCTGAGCTGGGAGCCCCCTTAAAGCAGGCAGGTAAGGCCTTCCTGAGGGCTGCGTGGGGCCTGGCAGCGTGGACGTGCCCATCCTGTACAGACCCACAGAATGTCACAGCCCAGGGGCTCTCAAGCCCTCCTCTACCTCACAGGGGGCCCCACACAGCTGTCTGGAGCCCACTGCGGGGTCTCTCGCCTTGTGGGAGATGTTTCAGTGAGCCAAGGTAGCCTCTGAGTCCAGGTCCCCGACACCTGCAGAGCTCCCGCTGCTCAGGAAAGCCGATCACACGCTTGGTTAGGGTTTAGGGTTTAAAGAGTGAACGGACTCAGGTTAAAGTCGGCAAACGAAAAGGCGCACAGGGCAGAGTGCAGGGGACAGCAGGAGGAAGGCCATGGTGAGCGCTCCAGGGGAGGCCTGTGCACACCTGTCACTCTCCCAGCATGGAGTGTGACAACCAGGGACCCTGGCCTAAGCCTTGGCGGCACGGTTTTACTGGAGGTTGGCGGTGTTGGCCTGGAGGAGCTGCATGGCTGACGTTAGTCAGTCAGCCTCAAGCCCCTCCAGAGGTCCCGTGATGCTACATGGCCCGTGGCCCCACTGTCAGTCACGTTGTGGGCACCAGCTGTCTGCCGGGACCCAGGGATTTAGGTATGCAGAGGCATTCTTACCAGGCAAGACCTTCGAGATCTTAGAGTTTCCCTTAGAGTCTGGATGTGTAGCCTCTGAACACCCCAAGCCTGTTGAGTTAACTGTCTGCTCTAAGGCTACCCCGTGGCCCCACGGCAAAAGGACAGTATTTTTCGAAGCATCCATGACTTGGAATACAAGTAATAGCATGGTGGGCTGGGCGAGGTGGCTGATAACTGTGATCCCAGCACTTTGGGAGGCTGAGGTGGGAGGATCACCAGAGGTCAGACGTTCGAGACCAGCCTGGCCAACATAGTGAAACCCCGTCTCTACTAAAAATACAAAAATTAGCCAGATGTGGTGGCAGGCACCTGTAATCCCAGCTACCTGGGAGGCTTAGGCAGGAGAATCGCTTGAACCCAGGAGGCGGAGGCTGCTGTGAGCCGAGACCACGCCACTGCACTCCAGCCTGGGCGACAGAGCAGCACTTGGTCTCAGAATAATAATGGTAATAATAGTAACAGTAGCATGGCCCATCAGGAAAGGACCTGAGTCCTTGACCCCAGCTCCCTAGAGACTGCAATGCATTGGCTGTGTGCTTAGTCTGGTGCAGGGAGGGCGGCTTCGACCCCACAAGCCCTTCCGTGTAAAGCCTCATAATTACCTATAGCTGGGCCTGCGAAATCACCCATTGGTTGTCAGTATGAATAGGCCTCACGTGTGGAGCAGCCAGTGTGGGGCGGAGAGAGATTTAAATAACGGATTTTCACTCTACAGCGTTACACACAGCGTTATGTAATGGTACTAGTTTCACGACCTGCATCCTCCATGGTCTACAGCTATTTCTATCTCTCTCTCTATTTTTTTGAGGTGGTCTCTCCGTCGCCCAGGCTGGAGTGCAATGGCGCGGTTTCGGCTTGCTGCAATCTCCGCCTCCCAGGTTCAAGTGATTATCCTGCCTCAGCCTCCTGAGTAGCTGGGATTACAGGTGCTGGCCACCTTGCTTGGCTAATTTTTGTGTTTTTAGTAGAGATGGGGTTTCACCTTGTTGATCAGGCTGGTCTCAAACTCCTGACCTCACATCTGCCTGCCTCGAACTTCCAAAGTGCTGAGATTACAGGCATGAGCCACCGGGCCCGGACAGCTATTTATATCTTATGATTAGCTTGTACAGAAATATTTGGGGTCCAGATTACCTATGGTTGACTATCCAGTTCTCAGGCTGTTCATTTTCCATCAGTATCACATCCTAAGGGGCTTTAACCCTGCCACTCAGTACATTTGGCCATCAATATCACTACTATCACTGGACACATTTATACGAGGTAGTTGAATTTTTCCCGGCAATGCCAGTGTTACATTACACTGCAATGTGGTCCTGGTACAATTCAGTTTCATCATAGAACAAATCACTGAGATTACAGTGATATCTGCTAAACCTTCTCAACAGATCTGATGACCTGTAGAGCTCTCTCAGGGTCTTTACTTCCTCTTTAACTTAACGAATTCTTTTTTTTTTTTTTTTGAGACGGCATTTCACTCTTGTTGCCCAGGCTGGAGTGCAACAGTGCAATCCTGCCTCACTGCAACCTCTGGTTCAAGCGATTCTCCTGCCTCAGCCTCCCCAGTAGCTGGGATTAAAGGCACCTGCCAGCACGTCCAGCTAATTTTCATGTTTTGTAGGGTTTGCCATGTTGGCTAGGCTGGTCTCTGTCTCCTGATCTCAAGTGATCCACCTGCCTTGGCCTCCCAGGGTGCCGGGATTACAGGCCTGTATTTAGTTTTTAAACTCCCTGGTTTTTTGTTTTTTTCTTGGTCCCCCAAATCAAATCCTAAATTAGGCCTCTGACTTAGACTTACTGCTGAAGCTTATAAAAGCTATAAAAGTTAATCATCATGAGATTATAAAATCTGTTTACGGCTTCAATCAGATCATAAATTCTAGCATCAACACCTCCAGCCTAACGATCACATATTCTAACAGAGGTATCGGTTAAAGGACCGCCTCCAGCTCCATTTGAAAAATGTTCCTTACCAGCTGCTGCTAAGTCACAGGGAGTTGACTCCTGAGCACGAGTATCTCATCTCGAAAAGACCCCAAGTCCTGCTGAATTTTGGACAGCCATACCCGTAGTTGACATCAAACTCAAGTTAGCCAAAGCCTCATCTTCAGACCCCACAGCTCCCGGCCTGTATTCACAGACAATAAGAGTCATTTAAGGCCGGGCGCGGTGGCGCACGCCTGTAATCCCAGCACTTTGGGAGGCCGAGGCGGGTGGATCACGAGGTCAAGAGATCGAGACCATCCTGGTCAACAGGGTGAAACCCCGTCTCTACTAAAAACACAAAAATTTTTAGTATGGGCATGGTGGCGCGCGCCTGTAGTCCCAGCTACTCGGAAGGCTGAGGCAGGAGAATTGCCTGAACCCAGGAGGCGGAGGTTGCGGTGAGCCGAGATCGAGCCATTGCACTCCAGCCTGGGTAACAGAGCGAAACTCCGTCTCAAAAAAAAAAAAAAAAAAAAGAAGAAAAGATACAATAATTAGCTGGGTGTGGTGACACGCACCTATAAATCCCAGCTACTCGGGAGGCAGAGGCGAGAGAATTGCTTGCACCTGGGAGTTGGAGGTTGCAGTGAGCCAAGATTACATCACTGCACTCCAGCCTGGGCAACAAGAATGAAACTCCACCGAAAAAAAAAAAAAAGAGAGAGAGAGAGGAAAATAAATACCTGGCCAGCGCTGTGGTGCATGCCTGTAATCCCAGCACTTTGGGGGGCTGAGGTGGGTGGATCCCAAAATCAAGGGATCGAGACTAGCCTGGCCAACATGGTGAAACCCCATCTCTACTAAAAATACAAAAACTAGCCAGCTGTGGTGGTTCATGCCTGTAGTCCCAGCTACTTGGGAGGCTGAGGCAGGAAAATTGCTCTAACCTGGGAGGTGGAGGTTGCAGTGAGCCAAGATCACCCCACTGCACTCCAGCTTGGTGACAGAGTGAGAATCCGTCTCAAAAAAAAAAAAAAAAGAAAAGAAAAGAAAAGAAAGAAATGCCTAAGACTGGGTAATTTATGAAGAAAAGAGGTTTAATTGGCTCACAGTTCTGCAGGCTGTGCAGGAAGCACAGCGCCAGGCACCTGCTCAGCTTCTGGCAAGGCTTCGGGAGCTGATAATGCCAGTGGAGGCAAAGGAGGGGGTGCCAATGGATTGCACAGTAAAAGCAGGAGCAAGAGTGGGGGGTGCCACACGCTTTCCAACAAGCAGATTTCATGAGAACTCACTATCGGGGGGAAGGACCAAGCCGTGAGGGATTCTCCCCTATGACCCAGACACCTCCCACCAGGCCCCACTTCCAATGGTGGAGATTTCATTTCAACGTGAGATTTAGGGAGACAAATATCGAAACTATATCACTGCCAACGGCAGGTTTAGACCAAACAAAGGAAATGAGAACGAAAAATAAAATCCTGAGTTCCCGAATTCACCAACCACTTCTCGGGCCAGAAGACCCCACAGAAACCTTAAAAACTGAGTTCCCAGTCAAGGCAGAATGGCAAGTCAGACACATCTCGTTATGCTATCTCCTTTTTTTTTCGTTTTGAGACAGAGGTTCACCCTTGTTGCCCAGGCTGGAGTGCTGTGACGCAATCTCAGCTCCCTGCAACCTCTGCCTCCCAGGTTCGAGCGATTCTCCTGCCTCAGCGTCCCAAGTAGCTGGGACTAGAGGCATCCATCGCCACACCCAGCTAATTTTTTGTATTTAGTAAAAACAAGGTTTTACCATGTTGATCAGGCTGGTCTAGAACTCCTGACCTCAGGTGATCCACCTGCTTCG
Organism: Leontopithecus rosalia; assembly: GCA_028533165.1. Classification (NCBI taxonomy): domain Eukaryota; kingdom Metazoa; phylum Chordata; class Mammalia; order Primates; family Cebidae; genus Leontopithecus; species Leontopithecus rosalia. Next base: position 108,899,573 of record CM052660.1, on the reverse strand, counting down.
GCCTCCCAAAGTGCTGGGATTCCAGGTGTGAGCCACCGCGCCTGGCCAAGAGGGTATATTTGTGTTGTGTTTTTTACCAGCAAAAAAAAAAAAAAAAAAAAAAAAAGAGAGAGAGAGAGTGGGGCTGAAGGGGAGGTGGGTCCAAGAGAGGGTCTGTGTCTCAGTTTCTCAACATGGGAGCCGAGACAGGGGTTGGGTTTCGGGGCTCTTTCCCACCTCTCCCAAAAATCAAATGTCCAGTATTTAACCAGTTGCAGACCCTCCCCTGAAAAAAATCCCATTTCTCCCTCAGAATCCATTCCCTTCGTTGTCCTCAGAGCCCCCAGTCTCCCCCTTCACACTAAACTGCAACAGGCAGAGACCCAGCTCCTGCTAACAGGGGTCCATCCTCCTAATTGGCTTCCCTCCCAATGCTTGGCCCAAGTCCCCCGGGATGGCTGCATATTCTGAGGGACCATTGTCACTCTCACTCCTACTGGTTCAGGTCTCCAGCTGCAACCAAGCCTGACTAAGGGGGACACTACCCACCTGGCCTTGCCCCCACTATGCCCTCTAAGGGCAGCCAACCTGGTGTAACAGAAGATTGCGGCTCAGGGAGGATGGAAGTGCGCTGCTTTTATTCTTGCAGGACTTTTCTATACCATGTGCTAGGCACTGTGCCAAGCGCTGCCTGGTTAACCCAGTTAACCTTCACCACGACCTACGAGGTGGACTTTGCAGATGAGAGAAGCAGGGTGGGAGAGGCTTCAGCAAGTCTCCCAAGGACTCAAAGCTGGAGGCAGGCGTGCCAAGGCCCAAGTGCAGAGAGCTGGATTTGAGTGCGGTCCTAACATGCGGACAGCAGAGGCCAAACCTGAAGGCCACCTTCTGTCCAGGCTGCATCGAGATGCTGGGTCTGTGTCACCACCAGGCCCCTCCTTGGTGTTCCTCAGCCTCATCCCCAGTCTGCTGCCCTGCGCAGCCTTGGCCACTCATTCCCAAATCCTCGGTGCCAGCTCTGTGCTAATGGACTGAAATGTTTGTGTCCCCTCCAGAATTCATATATCGCAGCCTTACTCACGGGTGTGACTGTATTTGCCCTCATGGGAGTAATTAAGGTCAAATGAGGTCCTAACAGTAGGACCCTGATCCAGTAGAATCCGTGTGGGCCGGGCGCAGTGGCTCACGCCTGTAATCCCATCACTTTGGGAGGCCGAGGCAGGTGAATTACCTGAGGTCAGGAGTTCGAGACCAGCCTGGCTGACAGTGAAACCCCATCTCTACTAAAAATACAAAATAGCCAGGTGTGGTGACGGGTATCAGTAATCCCAGCTACTCAGGAGGCTGACGCAGGAGAATTGTTTGAACTCAGGAGGCGGAGTCTCGGCAGTGAGCCGAGATCAAGTCATTGCACCACAGCCCGGGTGACAGTGCGAGAGTCTGTCACAAAAAAAAAAAAAATTCATGTTCTTACGAAACAGGATTTGTGCCCCTGACCTTGATCCCCTTCCTGGGCAGGAACTGGAGTGGCTCATTTACTCTGCCTGCAGTTCGTGGATGGCTACGTGTTAACAGCTCAGGGAAGCGTCAGGGTGACAGCCTCCTGCACCTGCCCTTTTTGATACTCGAGTTCTTGCTCAGTGTCCAGGAAGAATCAGGTCACATGAGCTACTTGAAGGGTACGGTATGCGGAGGATTTTACTGGGTGATAAAAGTGGCTCTCTGCAGGATGGGGAATTGGAAAGGGGATGGCACAGGAGGAAGGTGATCTTCCCCGAAGCTGCACCATCTGAAGTGATCCACATCTGTCCGTGGTTGAAGCTCGGCCGCATGTGTCCCCAGGCTCGGCAGCTTGTTTCCTGCTGGTCAGCTGCTTGTGCTGCTCTTCCCTCCTTTCTGTTCTGCCAGCTGATCTGGTTTTTATAGGTACAGGTTAGGGGCGGGGAGGGCCAGAAAAACAATCATTTGATCAGGAAAACGGGGCCAGCCTTTTCACTTAGGGCTGAGGTTTAACTGGGAACCAGCTGTTCTGTATCACTTAAAAAGAGTGACAAGCGTGCAACCTCTCTCTCTCTCCCCTCATGCATACAGAGGCCGTGTGAGCACACAGCAAGGTGCAGGACACCCAACAAGCCAAGAAAAGTGGCCTTTGAATGAAACCTATGTTGCTGGCACCTTGATCTTGGGATTCCCAGGATCTAGAGTCATGAGCAATAAATTTCTACTGTTGAAGCGCCCCCTGGCTGTGGCATTTCTTTATGGCAACACAAGCGGACTCCTACAGGGACACAAACCCAGACCCCAACACTGGAGGAGAGATGGGATGCAAATCAAACCTCCTCAAGTCCCTGTCAAAGGACAACCATGGGCAGGGCTTGGTGGCTCATGCCTGTTAACCCCAGCACTTTGGGAGGCTAAGGCAGGAGGATCTCTTGAGCCCAGGAGTTGAGACCAAGTTGGGCATCATTGCAAGACCCCATCTGTAGAAAAAAAAATTGCAAGGTGCTGTGGCATGCACTTGTGGTCCCAGCTACTTGGAAGGCTGAGGTGGGAGGATCCCTTGATCCCAGAGGTTAAGGCTGCAGTGAGTTGTGATCGCATCACTGTACACCAGCCTAGTTGACAGAGTGAGACCCTGTGTCTTTATTTTTTTGAGACAGAATCTCACTGTGTTTCCCAGGCTGGAATGCAGTGGCACTGAAGCAGGAGCAGAGGGGAACAAATCTCTCGAACACTGAATGGAGGAAGTGGCTTTTTTTTTTGGCCAGGAGCTATGGGGGGTTACAACCTCATTCACCGAGCTCCCCGAGCTGCAGCTTCTCTCCCCTTTTATAGGCTTTACAACACTAAAGGGGAAACTGAGGTGGAACTATGTTACAGTTCATTTGCTGGACATCTGACCTTACAATTTTTTGGCTTTATTGATTTGCTAATTTATATGCAGCATGATCGGGACCAGCAGGGGAGGGGACTTACAGAGACAGGATAAAAACAACAAGCTGTTTGTTGGCAGAGGTGTTTCCAGGAGGGAGCCTGGCCCATGGAGACGTGGGGTGTGACCCAGTGTGGGGCTCCAGCCGGCAGAGATAGCATTCATTTGCAACTCTTTCAAGATTAATAGATAGCAGAGACTCTGGGAACCAAAAAGGGAGTCATTTTCCCAACTCCTTGGTATTTTATTTTTTCCTTCCTCCCCTCCTTCCCATCTAGAAGTCGGGGAGGGAGGAGGTGAAACGGAAGGAGGCAAGGGGTCTCCCCTTCAGCACGATCTTGGCTCCCTGCAACTTCCACCTCCTGGGTTCAAGCAATGCTTGTACCTCAGCCTCCTGAGTAGCTAGGATTACAGGCACCCACCATTATGCCTGGCTAATTTGTGTATTTTTAGTAGATGGGGTTTCATCATGTTGGCCAGGCTGGTCTCGAACTCCTGACCTCAAAATGATCCACCCACCTCGCCCTCCCAAAGTTCGGGGATTACAGGCATGAGTCACCACACCTGGCCAAGACCCTGTCTCAAAAAAAAAAAGGAAAGAAAAAAGCACAACTATGGTAGGGCTGCAGAGGAGGAAGTAGGAGGTGACAGAGCAGAGGCTGAGGGACGAGAGGAGCTGGCTATGCAGAGAGGGACTTGAGAGCCTTCTGGGCATCGAGCACCGTGTGTGAGACCAAGAGGGAACTAGAGGGCTCTGAACCATCCAGACCCCGGTCCTCCACTGGCCTCGAAAGAAGGGGAGTCCCTGTCCGCTGACCCCAGCATCTTGCTCTGTCATGGCCACTCCAAACCAAAGACTACACTGGTCCCCAAGGTGAAGTCTCCCCCTGCCTCTGGTCGAGTAAGGGATGCTGCCAGCTTTGAGCCTGTCCCTTTCCAGCTCCAGCCGCTACAGACCCCAGATCTGGAAGGGGGCTGGCCACACTGGGGTCTCTGGGTGGGGCCATCTGGGGCAGGTCTGGGGTCTGAGATGGGATTTCTGGGCATAACAATGGAGCTCAGAAGCTCCAGCAAGTTGTGCTCTGCAGGGAGCCCAGGTCAGGTTCAGAGAGGAGCTGCCAGGGATCCTGCAGCACCCGCCCCACCACTGCTCTCCTCCAGCCCCCGGTTCTAGCACCTTGGCCCAAGTCAGGCTTCCTTTGAGAAATCCAGTGGCCCTTTCCTGCCACCTCTAAATCTCTGCTCAAAGCATCTTTGTTTGAGGCTGGTCCTGTAAAGCCACAGCCCCGCCTTGGCCGTTAATTACTCCCTGGTTAAGCCTTGCTGTCTCCTGGACCTTTAAGACCCTAGGCCCCTCCCCCAATCCCAGTCAGCAGAGAGGGCACCAGGCTGTGAGGGTGAGAGCAGGCCAGGGGCTGTGGGGGCAGGCAGGGGTAGCACGTGGGTAATGATAGGGGAGGTTGGGGAGAGGGAGAATGAGGGAGGGGTGAGGGTTAGTGGAGGGGGAGTGAGGATGGGGGAGGGGGGTAAGGATGAAGGAGGGGTGAGGATGGGGAAGGGGTGAGGATGGGGGATGGGAGGGGTGAGAATGGGGGAAGTGGTGAGGATGAGGGAGAGGGTTAGGCTCCAGGGCTTCTGTGGAGGCCAAGGATGCCCAAATTTCTGGGTGGTGAGTGTTGCATGCTTGGCCAGAGGTGGTCACCTGAGGCCTGGGCAGAAAGAAGGGTATAATGCCTGGACCACCAGGATCAGTCCAAGACCCACCAGGAGCTGAAGGACCACAGAGTGGGTGAGGAGGTGGGGTGGGGTGGGGATTGGTGCCCTGGGCCAGGACACTCCTGTCTTCTCTCTGCTGGCTCCAGACCAGCGTCCATGTCCTGAGCAGTGCCACCCTTACCTAGCCCAGCTTTGAAGACAAAATGAGGGTGGCTTCCTGTCTCCAGGTCCCGCTCCTTTTGGTGCTGGGTGAGTGGGGACAGGGACTGGGGGCGAGGCCTCCCTTCTCACTGCTCTCTGGGCTGGGCTCCCTGAAGCACTCTTGGGCTTTCTTATCTTGGTTCCGAGGGCTCAGTCCTCTCTGCCACTGGCCTTGGCCTCCCCACACCTCTAACTGCTTGTTGGTGTCTTGGTCGTACGTCCTGCCCCCCTGCACCTTCATGCTGCTTTGGGGAGGGTTAAATAAGGTAACATGGCATGAAAGCCGGGCACGAGGTCAGGGCTACGTATATTTTCACCCCCTTCCTAATCTCTGGCCTCCCCTCCAATCCCATTATTTGACGCCAAATCTATAACCTGGTCCCTTCCCTGCTTCTTCCTCCAGGATTTGCTGGGACTCGGGGAAGGAAGTCTGCAGGTGAGGAAGCCTCGGAGTCCACCCGAGTCAGCCCCTCCTGGACCTGGGCCCATGCTTCCCTGCCCACACCTGCCTCCCAGGCCCCTGGTCCTCCGCGAACTCTCGCCACCCCTGGTCCTTTTGCAGCCTGTGGGCAGCCCCGCGTGTCCAGTCGGATCGTGGGGGGCCAGGATGCCCAGGACGGAGAATGGCCGTGGCAGGCGAGCATCCAGCACCGTGGGGCACACGTGTGCGGGGGGTCGCTCATCGCCCCCCAGTGGGTGCTGACAGCAGCACACTGCTTCCCCAGGTCAGCAGTCCCCGACAGCCCAGGCGGGGTGTGCAAGGAAGGCAAGGCCCTCGGAGGACAGGGCGTGGCTTGGCAGAAGCCCTGGGCTCAAGGCGGGCTGGTAGAGGTCGAGGATCCGGTGCTGGAAGTAGCCCCCACTCCTGTCCTGCAGGAGGGCACTGCCAGCTGAGTATCGCGTGCGCCTAGGGGCGCTGCGTCTGGGCCCCACCTCACTCCACACGCTCTCAGTGCCTGTTCGACGGGTGCTGCTGCCCCCGGACTACTCTGAGGATGGGGCCCGCGGTGACCTGGCACTGCTGCAGCTGTGTCGCCTGGTGCCCCTGAGTGCCCGCGTCCAGCCCGTCTGCCTTCCCGTGCCCAGCGCACCCCTGCTGCCTGGCACAATGTGCTGGGTCACTGGCTGGGGCAGCCTCCACCCAGGAGGTAAGGCAGGAGGGTGGGGCACGGAGGCATCAAGGAGCCCCCACCTCCTCCTCCATCTGACTGGAAATCCCAGCCCCTCACTGCCTCAATCCAGGACCCGGCACGGCTCTAGGGACCCAACCCTCCTCTCACTCAGAGCTCAGCTTCTCCTGCTGACCCCTACTCCACACCTTCCTCTCAGAGGTTCCTCCTCTTTCTCCAGTGCCCCTCCCAGAGGGGCGACCACTGCAGAAAGTAAGGGTGCCGCTGCTGGACTCTCGCACCTGTGACCGCCTCTACCACGTGGGCACTGACATGTCCTGGGCCGAGCGCATTGTGCTACCCGGGAGCCTGTGTGCCGGCTACCCCCAGGGCCACAAGGATGCCTGCCAGGTGTGCACCCTGCCTCCCCAGCCTCCAGCCTCCCATCCCTGTGCCCAGCACCCTGCCTCCCTAAAATCCAGGACCCACAACATACCAACTCAGGCTCAGGGTTCTGGCCCCCAACCCAGAGGCACCACCCCAGGGGTCTGGAGCCCGGAGAACAGCTCTGAATTCACGGGGGGGGGGACTGGGATCTAAGTGCCTCTTTTTCCTGCAGGGTGATTCTGGAGGACCCCTGACCTGCCTGCAGTCTGGGAGCTGGGTTCTGGTAGGCGTGGTGAGCTGGGGCAAGGGTTGTGCCCTGCCCAACCGTCCAGGTGTCTACACCAACGTGGCCACATATAGCCCCTGGATTCAGGCTCACATAAGCATCTAATGCTGGCTCATAAGGCTGACCTGGAGCCAGCTGCTGGGGTCCCTTACCCTCCTGGTTCATTGGAGACCCTCCCATACCACAGATCCCTTCTGCCTTGAGGCCAAGATGCCTAAAAAAGCTAAAGGCCACCCCTCCCCCCTGCCCACCACCTCCTGCCTCCTCTCCTTTTTGGGGCCCATCAGATCTGATTACACCAACCCTCATCCAGGGATCTGCCATGCGTCCTGGGGGTCACACTTCTCGCTCCCTTCCTGGCTTCTATTTCATTTTCTCAGCCCTGGCCAGGGCTGGGCGCAAGGCACGCAGCAGTGGGCAAACCAGTTCCTACCCACATGGCCTGCGTGCCCATCTTTTTCTGGAGAAAGTCCGACTGACAGCATGACAGAGACTTGACACCAGGGAGATCCTTTACAGCTGGCTTTGAAGACGGGGGACCACAGCCTGTGAGCAGCCTCTAGGAGCTGAGAGCAGCCCCTGCCAACAGCCGGCAGGGAATCGGAACCGTCAGACCCACAGCCGCAAGGCACCGGATTCTGGCAGCGCCCTGAAGGAGTTGGGAAGTGAGTTCTTCCCCAGCCTCCAGATAAGAGCCCCGCCAGCCAATCCCTTCATTTCAGCCCGAGACCCTTGGCAGAGAACCTAGCTGAGCCACCCGGACTCCTGACCTACAGAGTTGTGACTTAATAAAGATGTGTTTTAAGCTGCTCCATTTGTGCTGATTTGTTACACAGCAATAAAAACATAGATTTTGCCCCACTGTGATGGAGGTGTCCCAGTGGAAAGGTGGGCTGGCCAGTGTGGTCACCTCCCCACGTACTCCAAGACGCTGGGCACGTGGCATCACATCGTCAGCTCAGGAGGGGTCAGGAGCCCCCAGGCAGGGCCAGATTCTGTTCTCGTTGTGTCTGGCCACCATTCACTCCCAAGGTGGGCATGCGGCCCTGGCCGACCCACACGCCTATACCTGAACACCGAAAGCTACTCGAATGCAGGTCCTTGCTGACCCTTGGGGTCCCCTTCCAGCCTGGTACCCAGCATCCTGTCCTCTCTCGGCCATGTCCCTGTCCCCAGAGCCAGGAACACCCATTTCAATTGATAGAGGTCAGTTTCCACAGCTACAGAAGGAAAAAAAACGGAACAAAACCTGGAAAATTCCAAGCCTACTCTGGAGCTGACAGGGACGGTCAGCAGAAGCGAAGAGAAGACAAGGGAAGGCCAACTTCAAAGGTGCAGCCCCTTGAGGCCCAGGCACAGGCCTGAGCCTCGCCTCCCTCCTTTTCTCCTGGGGAGCCAGGGAAGTGGGTTATACTAGACAGCAAGGCTGGGCCAGGCCAGGTGGGGCAGGGAGGGTGCTGAAGGCTGCTTGGTCCCCGGTGGAGAACAGACTATGCCGCAGTAGGGCCTGGCCACTGTTGGGGTCATCAGGGACCAGGTGCCCAGGACAACAGGGTATGGCCATGGCAGGCCAGCCCACAAAAGACTGCAGGCCCAGCTAAGGAGGCAGGGGGAGTGGCGCTGGGCAGGGGAGGGAAGATTTCTTCTCAATGAGAAGAAATCATGACCCTTCATCAAGCCCTCACCAGACACGTGCAGAGTGAGGGCTTTATCGCATCAGCTCATGAAATTCCCACAAGAGGCTCTGTGAGGTGGTTTGCCCCATTTGTCAGATGAGAAAACCAAGTCCCAAAAGTCACACTGCCAGCAAGCTTGGTAGACGGGGATTCCAGTCCAGGCAGTCTGATTCTGGGAGAGGCAGAGGTGCTCTGCTCTCTCACTTCCTCCCACTCCAACAGGGCAGTCTCCCTGCACCCCTCCACTCGGCCTGCTCCTGGCATGGTAACCTGTTGGGCCAGGCGAGTGGCAGCTCTTGTCAGCCCCATGCAATTGACCCCATAGGATGGGGCCTGTTTCCCTCTCTGTGATCTGAACTGGTAACACCTGCTCTCCCTGGCTGCTGGGGAGTCCAGATGTGAGCCAAGGTGGTCCTCATTCTGCCCACTGGGCACGTGCACTGTGCCAGGCATGTACCTGCTCTCAGCAGACTTCAGAGCCCCTGAGTGAGATACTCTTCCCATCCCACAGAAGGGGAAACAGGCCCAGAGGTTAGGTGACATGGCCACAGGCCCACAGCTGGTAAGTAGCGGAGTCAGATTTGAACAAACCCCACACTCCTAACAGTTATGGCACATCCCTTATGGACACAAAAGTAGCTATAAAACACTCTACAAACAAGGCACATTACTAACTAGTGGTCACGAATAACTACTATGTATTAGCACAAAAACAAAGCCTAGGCACAGTGGCTCCTGCTTGTAACCTCCATGTCCTGGGATGCCGAGGCAGGAGGACTGCTTGAGACCAGCCTGGGCAACATACCGAAACCCCCATCTCTACAAAAAACTCAATCAGCCAGGCATTGTGGTCCGTGCCTGCAGTGTCAGTTACTCGGGAGGCTCAGGCGACCCCACTAGATTTCAAGGCTGCAGTGAGTTGTGTTCACGCCACTGCACTCCAGCCTGGGTGACAAAGCAACATCTGTGTGCAGGAAAGTCTCTCTCAAATCGTTTGTCTACTCTTGTTGCCAGAAAAGAGGGTCCCGATCCAGACCGCAAGAGAGGGTTCTTGGATCTCACATAGGAAGGAATTCAAGGTGAGCCACAGAGCACAGTGAGAGAAGTAAGTTTATTAGAAAAGACTCTGTTGTCCAGGTGCGGTAGCTCATGCCTGTAATCCCAACACTTTGGGAGGCCAAGGCAGGTGGATCACAAGGTCAAAAGATCGAGACCATCATGGCCAACATGCTGAAACCCCATTTCTACTACAAAATACAAAAATTAGCTGGGTGTGGTGGTACATGCCTGTAGCCCCAGCTACTTGGGAGGCTGAGGCAGGAGAATCGCTTGTACCTGGGAGGCAGAGGTTGCAGTAAGCCGAGATTGCACCACTGCACTCCAGCCTGGCTAGAGAGAGAGACTCTTTCTCCAAAAAAAAAAAAAAAAACACCTCAGTTACACAGTGGGCAAGCTCTGAGAACAGAAGGAAGAACTCACTGTCTTTTGTTATTGTCTCTGCTTATAACAAACTGCAGGCCAGGCGAGGTGGCTCATGCCTGCAATCCCAGCACTTTGCGAGGCTGAGGAGGGCAGATCACCTGAGGTCAGGAGTTCCAGATCAGCCTGACCAATATCTCCATTTTTAGTAAAGATAAAACCCCATCTCTACTAAAAATACAAAGATTAGCTGGGCGTGGTGGCACACACCTGTAACCCCAGCTATTCAGGACGCAGAGGCAGGAGAATCATTTGAAATTGGGAGGCAGAGGTTGCAGTGAGCCACAATGGCGCCTGTACATTCCATCCTGGGTAACCAAGTGAGGCTTCATTTAAAAAAACTAAAAATAAAAAAAGAGAGAAACTACAAGATGTGGGCAGTAAACCTAGACCGTGCCGATGTGCTCACTAAAGGCCGGGGCTATTGGTGCCATCCGGGCCCGCCAACCTTGCGCTCAGCCTGCTTGCTGACGGTCCCTGCGAGTCCTTCTGCTCAGCCCACTTGCCGACGCTATCTTAGTAAAGTGGGCTGCGTTCTCAGGACACCTGGACATCTTTTGGGCCTGCTGGGAGATGCCCTGTATGGCCATAAATATTTCATAATTGGAGGTCACCTTAGGATGTGGCTATTTTAGGCCAGGTGTGGTGGCTACTTTGGGAGGCTGAGGCAGGAGGATTGCTTGAGCTCAGTTCAAAACCAGCTTGGGCAACATGGGGAAAGCCCATCTCTACAAAAACTGTAAAAATCAGCCAGATGTGGTGATGCATGCCTATAGTCTCAGCTTCTCACGGGACTGAGGGAGGATTATTTGAGCCCGGGAGGCAGAGGCTGCACTCCAATCTGGGTGAGAGCGAGACGCTGGCTCTAAAAACAAGAATGTGGCCATTTTCAAGCAGCATGAACCTTACAGGTGCCTTGTGAGTGCCTAGCTACACATTCTAAGATGGAGTCACTCTGGTTGTTTTATTAAACCAGAGGCCTGGTAAGCAGAGGTTCCTAACACTCTCACACCAAAATCCCAATCATCAACACAGAAGACTCCTGTGACCAACTGTGGTGGCATTTTTTTCCCACACACTAAACACTGGACACTAGTGGGGTGTCCTCCGATTCAATTCCAAATCTATCTGCCCAGGGCCAGCATCAGGTCCCACAGGCGGGGCTCAGACGACTGCCTCCTCATCCCCTAGTCACAAGTTTGGGCTCCGGAACTTCTGACCAACTGGCTTCAGGTTGGCATTCCCTTGACTCTCCTCTTAGGGTTCAATTAATTTGCTGGAGTGACTCACAGAACTCAGGGAAACACATTCACTGGTTTATCATAAAGGATGTTACAAAGGATATGGATGAAGGGATGGGTAGGGCGGGGTGCTGGGGAGGGGAACGGAGCCCCCACTCCTCCCTGCGGTGTCACCTTCCGGGAACCCACAGGAGCGGAGCTATCCAGAAACTCTCTAAACCCTGTCCCATAGTTTTGATGTAAGCTTCAGGACGACAGCATTCCTTTTCCCAGGAAGAGGGCGGGACCCTTTCTGGGGAGGGTCTTAAGACCTCCAATCAGAAAGGCCCGCAGATCAGAGTCCTGCCTTGGGCATGTGAAAGAGCGGCAAAAGACAGACCATTCCCCAAGGTTTAACACACCCTAAAGACACTAGGGCCTTCTCCATCGTAACACCAACCGGTCTGGGATGGGGTGTGAAGAGCATAAAAGGTAGACGGGAGAGAGCAGAAGACAGACTGCAAGGCAGTCTCCGACTGAAGTCTGAGGTGGGGAGGTGAAGGCCAGTTGAGGAAAGGATCCCAGGAGGATCTTCCTGTGCAGAGAAACAGGTGCAGCCGCCAGTTCCTCCCCACCACTGGACACTGCCATTTCTTGTTAAGGCCCTTAAGGAGAACCCGGACCCCAGAAGACCACATTTCCAAAAGTAACTGGAGACCCCAGGCTAGGCCAGCAATCGGCCCTGCTCCCCAAAAATCCCTCCTGACCCCATTTCTACCGCAGGAGGTACCACTGCACTGAATGACTCGATGGCCTGTCATCTCCTCGTGTAGTTAACCCGCAGGGGGGACAGCACTGTGGGGTGTGGAGACCACCTCTGGGGGCAAGGACTTGTGTTGTGCTGGGTCCAGGTGACCTGTGACAGCAGACAGGCACCATTCACCGCAGCAGCTGGGGAAATGTGACTGCTCACCCAGCATCAGCACATGACTGCGATCGGTGCTGTATGCATGAGCCGATGTGCAGGCATACTCCCTAACGCCCCAAGGGCTCCACACTGTGTATCCCCGTTTGATGGGAACACCAGGTGTAGGCCCCCAAGCCTTGCCGGTAGGAGCTGGGGTTTGAACCCAGGTGATCTGCTCTCTGGGGTACTGGCCCTATGGTTCCTGGACATCCTGAGGTGGGGCATCAGCTGTGACTGCCACCACAGGCAAGGTGTCCATGCCCTGGTCTGTGCCAATGAAGCCTGGACGGAGTAAGGATCCAGGCGTCTCCCTGTGGAGATGGCCACTCCTGTACCTACACCCCTTGACTTCTGGGTGGGCTGCTAGGCTGCCAAGAACTTCCTGGCCCCCACCGTCCATACCTTCCCTTCGCTCTCCTCACAAGCACAGAATTTCAAGTTGCCCGTTCTATGTACATAAAGACGCTGGGATTATTTAATTGGAGACAGAGTCTCAGTCTGTTGCCCAGGCTGGTGTACAGTGCCAACATCTCAGCTCACCGCAACCTGCACCTCCAGGTTCAAGCAATCCTCCTGCCTCAGCCCAAGTAACTGGGAGCACAGGCATGCATCACCACACCCAGCTTTTTTTTTTTTTTTTTTGTATTTTTAGTGGAGATAGGGTTTCACCTTGTTGGCCAAGCTGGTCTTGAACTTCTGGACTAAAGTGATCCACCCACCTCAGCCTCCCAAAGTGCTGGGATTACAGATGTGAGCCACCTCCCCCAGCCAGACACCGAGATTAAGAAGGAAATCTTTTCAGCCTAGCCTAGAGCTCTGACCAACAATTACCTGTCCTAGGCCTCATGACTCAAGTCATGGAGCAGAGGCAGGTTCTGCAGGGTCTGGGAATGCTGAGGACCCTGGGAGCAGGAGTAGGGGCTGCAATGAAATGCAGTGAGGGCAGTCACACTAGGGAAGGGACTTCGGACGACTCCCGAGGGAGGAGCCACAAAAGTAACAATAACTAGAATTAGTTTAGAAAACATCCGGCCGGGCGCGGTGGCTCAAGCCTGTAATCCCAGCACTTTGGGAGGCCGAGGCGGGTGGATCACGAGGTCAAGCGATCGAGACCATCCTGGTCAACATGGTGAAACCCCGTCTCTACTAAACATACAAAAAATTAGCTGGACACGGTGGCACGTGCCTGTAATCCCTGCTACTCGGGAGGCTGAGGCAGGAGAATCGCCTGAACCCAGGAGGCCGAGATCGCGCCATTGCACTCCAGCCTGGGTAACGAGAGCGAAACTCCGTCTCAAAAAAACATCCATGCAGCGCAATACTTGCCGAAGTTATACACAGTTCACGAACTGCTCCTCTCCTCTCTACAAGCGGAGGGAACCGGGCTTTGATGAGGCTAACGGCCCAGGGCTGCTCCTGAGCCCAGGCGGCAGCTTCCACGTTCCGCCCACCCTCAGCAGCCCTCAAGGCGCAGCTCCGAGGGCGGCGGCGCGGTGGGGTCTAAGGCCACCCTCTGGCTCTGCTCTCGGACGCCACCTCCGACACCCGCCCAGCGACGACCCAGCTTCTGGTGACTCTGCAGGACAGTGGTCCACTGCGGGGCGGGCCCTCGCTCTCGTGCAAACGCAACTCGGGGCGATGCACCTAGACAAGGAGCGGCCAGCCAGGAAGTCAGTCTCCAGGCCTCCTGCATTCCCAGGCGGGAAGGCCGACAGGCGCCCAGGGCTCCGGGTGCGAGGCTGCCCCTTCCCTCCCGAGGAGCGCGGCCACCCACCCTTCCCGGGCCTCCTCTTTTAGCCCAAGGAGTTCGCCCCTAAGCCCAACAGCAGCCCCGAGGGCTCCTCACAGGTCACAAGCCTCTCCAGCCGCGACATTTCTAGCATCCAGCCCGGTGCGGGGAGGAGGGCGACTGTCCCCAGCACGGCGGCAGAGAGAGCCCAAAATGGAGTCCCACGATGGGTCCCACGAATGCCCCGCGACAAGGCGGCCCTGGGCTCGCTGTGGCCACGCGTGGGGCCCAGAGGGACGCACCACGCCACAGAGGGAACCTCGCCTCCGCCACTCCCGGGACGGCGCCACCGCCTCCCACAGCCACGCTCAGCGTCGAGATGGCGGCCGCACGCTCCTCCGCACGGCCCGCTTCCGGATCACCTAAAATGGCGGCGCACAGGGCAGGGCGGCACGAGGCGGGGCTGCGCCAGGGGAGGCGGGGCGCGCGGGGCATGCCGGGCCGCGCGCGGGCTGCCGGGAACGGGGCGGAGCGCGGCCGCGCCGGCGCGTCGAGGGGAGAGGCAGCCGCCGCGATGGTGAGCGGGCGTGGGGGAGGGGCGGCCGGGCCGGGCCGGGGGCGGCGGGGGGCGGCTGGGCCGCGTCAGGGCCCGGGGCTTTGCCCTCACGCCGGCCCGCCGCCCCCAGGACGTGTTCCTCATGATCCGGCGCCACAAGACCACCATCTTCACGGACGCCAAGGAGTCCAGCACGGTGTTCGAGCTCAAGCGCATCGTCGAGGGCATCCTCAAGCGGCCGCCCGACGAGCAGCGGCTGTACAAGGTGGGTGCCGCGGGCGGGCAGTCGCGAGAGGGTGCCCGGCGCGGGGCCGACGGCGACGCCGTCCGCGAGGTCAACAGTGGCGGCCGGCGACGCCTGCGGGCGCCGGAGCCGCGGGGCCGGGACGTCCGTTGTGCGGGTGAAGCGCGAGGGGCGCTCGCCGCGGGGATCTCCGGTCCGGGGGCGAAAGTGTAGACCTCGTGCCGGGTGGTGGGCGCCGAGGGCAGCGTGGGCGCCGAGGGCAGCGTGGGCAGCGTGGCATCCGACCCCTGCAGCGGTACCGCCCGCGCCACGCAGTCGACGACACTGAGGTCCAGCGTGGTCCGCGGCGCGGGGGTGTGAACCGCACGCGAGCCCCTGATCGCAGCTTCCTCCGCAGCCCCGTCGGGATCGCGCTGCCCCGGCGCGGCCGGGCTGAAGGGTGGGGCGCAGCTGATGCGGAGAAAGTCAGGTCCCGCTGGCTTTTCCCGGGGCAGCCGGTCGCGACCGCCTCCCCACTCCTCGTGTTCTCGAAGCCCCCTTTCCGGTTGCGCACACGCTGCGGCGATGCCGTCGGAAGGGCTTGGGGTTCGGGGTCTGCGTCGGCTCCGATTCTGTCTCCCGTGATCAGTGCCGTGAGGTTGTCGCCTCCGTGCATCGGTCACACTCTAGAGCTGGAAACGGGGAAACCGACTGAGCCCCAAACTCAGAGCCTGAGCTCCCATAGTCCCTAATGGCCCTTCCTCACTGATACCTGCTGGGACTTAAGTGACTGCCTGTGCATGTCCCATGTGCGACCTGTCTAGTGCCCTATGTTCTGCATTAAAACCCTCTGGTGGCCCTGCGACTTGAGGATTCTGGTAATTCCGGGTTTACCGATGGTGAAACTGCATCATCAGAAGGCTCAGCTACGGCTGGGTGTGGCGGCATGGCCTTGTAGTCCCGATGCTCTGAAAGACGAGGCAAGGGAATCGCTTGAGCCCAGGAGCTCTCAGCTAGAAGGGGCTATGATGGCGCTTATGTAGGGTCTGTGCCACTGCACGCCCGGGCGAGACCCTGTCTCTAAAATACAAAAAAAGAAAAAATGTTCAGATTTCTTGTCCAAGGTGGCAGAGCTGAGATTGAAACCCAGGTCTGCCTGTTTTCAGATTAGCTCAGTGGTTCCTCGGATTTGCCTGGAGAATTTGGATAAAACCATACACTACAGCCCCACCCCAAGAGGTTCTGATTTCGAAGTTCTTAGATATAACCCTGGAATCTTTGTATTTGATAGGCATCGTGGTGGTCCTGGGCCACACCGAGGGCCCTCCTGTGACTTCCCTGTAGTTGCTGGTCAGAGGCCTGGGACTTGCCCCACGTGGGGCCTCTCCCAAGATCCTGCTTCTCTCCTCAGGATGACCAACTCTTGGATGATGGCAAGACACTGGGCGAGTGTGGCTTCACCAGTCAAACAGCACGGCCACAGGCCCCAGCCACAGTGGGGCTGGCCTTCCGGGCAGGTGAGAGGGGTCTGGGCTGGGTGGCAGCCAAGCAGGTTGGGAACAACCAGAGGGTCATCAGGGAGCCTGGAGTTGAAGGCTTCGGGACAGTGTCTGACCCATGCCTGAAGGGCTGGCAGTATTCTTTGATAGTGCGTTTGTTTCCTCATTTGGAAAAAAAAAAAAGCAAGCAAATGAGGTGCTTATGGAAAGCGAAGCTTATTTCCCAAAGGCAGCTCACACTGAGTACCTGGCTCTGTGAGTCACTGTGTTTTGCTCCCACTGTCCCATCTCCTCCTCTCAGTCGCCCTCAGGGGTCTGCACACCATCATCCCTGTTCTGCAGGAGGACGCCAGGCTTGCTGGCAGTCACGTGGGGAGCCATAATTAAGATACTGGCCGGCCCGGCCCTTGCTGGAGTCAGCATGTCAGGCTCTGTGTTGTGATCACTGAATCCCTCTGCATCTGTATGGCTGAGAGTTGGATTTTGCCAGTTTTCAAGTTCAGTAAAGTGAGCCTGGCGAGGTTAGGCCACCTGCTGGTAGTGTCACGTCTAGGATTCAGATCCAGAGCCTGTGCTTCCATCTGCCATACCCCACCCCTGCCCAAGCTTTGAAACCTGGGGATTAGCAGTGGTTTACTGCTCACCAGGGCTTCTTCCACCCAAGAGAAAGGGAGGGGAGGTTTAAAATGTTTTCTCTCTGGGAACTTGAACAGAGGTTATTCAAGAGCTGTGTTTTCATGGCTGTGGACCTAACTGCTGTATGGATGGCTGAGAAAACTTGGATGAAGTTAGGAATTATTAGTATTTTTCTGCCTTGTAAGAAAACAGTAAGAGCTGATGACGAAGAGTACCGTCCTAGCTCCACCTTTCAGTTCCATAAATTCAGGCTAGGTCTCAGCCTCAGCAGCAGTATCCTCTGGCCAGCTACCTTGCCCTCCCACCCCTCCTGGCCCCAGTGTTCTCTTGTCCTTAAAGAGGTGTGATGAGACGCTTGCTTCATGGCCAGGAGGTGAGTCCTCAGGCACCCCAGGTCTGGCCTGCTGCCAGTGCCCAACAGATGGGAAGCTTCAGAGCCTTTCTGTGGGCTGCTCCTGCCCAGGTCTTGATATTAGGAGTCAGGAGCAGGGCTGGCAGACATACAGGTCGTGCTCTGTACAGGGGTGCACTTTCTGAGACAGTCTCACTCTGTTGCCCAGGCTGGAGTACAGTGGTATGATCTTAGCTCACTGCAGCCTCCACCTCTGGGGTTCAAGTGATTCTCCTGCCTCAGCATCCTGAGGGGCTGGAATTAATAAGTATGCACCACCACGCCCAGCTAATTTTGTATTTTTAGTAGAGACGGGGTTTCGCCATGTTAGGCTGGTCTCAAAACTCCTGACACCTCAGCTTATCTGCCTACCCCAGCCTCCCAAAGTTCCAGAATTACAGGCTTGAGCCCTGGTGCCTGGCCCAGGGTGCCTGAGAGGTCTGCTTCCTGAAACAAAGCTGTGCTGCATTCTCCCAGAGGTGTACCCTAGAGGTTTGCTGTGACTTGGAAGATATTGATAGACCCATTTTGCAGATGAGAAAGTCAAGGCTAAGGAAGGTGACTTGTTTTTCCCCCACAACCCTTCGTATGGCATGGAATGTGGTGGCTCTGGAGCCCAGGTCACATCATCCCTCTTGCAGATGATGGCTGTCTTGATGGGGGCCACAGCGTGGACTGCTTGCAGAAACACACTTCTGGGTGCAGCTCAACCCATTATGTTGTTCCCAGGCCTTGACTAGGTGCCCCACCCTCTGCCTCCCAGTGTTTATGCACAAGGATGAGACACAGGCCTCCCCTCTACCCCAAGCTTACCACTCGAGGTAACTGTCAAATTTACTGTTAAAGGGCATTGTCCAGGCTCATTGCCTAGACAGGGAGAGGACGAGGGAGGTAGTGAAGGCACAAATTGTCACAGGTTTGTGGCCTGGAAGATGCATTTAGACTGTCAGTTTCTGAACCTTGGCACAGTGGGCTCGTTGGGCGGGATTGCTGTGTGGGTTGCTTTGTGCAACGTAGCATGTGGAGCTGTATCCCTGGCCTCTACCCACTAGATAGCACTGGAGCACCCCACCTCCCCAGCTGTGACAGCCAGAACTGTCACCAGGCATGCTAGCTTTCCGTGGGATGCCTCATCAATTGCGAACTCTGAGCCAGGTATGGATGGGTCTCCTTGCTGGAAGAAAGCACAGGAAAAAAGCTGTGAAGTGGGGTTGGTTTGCTGTGTGTTGGGGTGACAGTGGGGACAACATAGGGAAGACCTTGGCCTTCCTGGAGCCAGTCAAAAGAAAGGGCAATTTGTCCAGTGGTAAGTGCCCCCATGCCTAGGGTGTCAGGAGGTCTTAACTGTTGGGGGTGGGTGGACTGGAGGTTCACCTGAGGCAGTGACCTGAGTTGGACCCTGGAAGTCCAGAAGCAGCAGCCATGAGGAGTGCTGGGCCAGCCAGTGCAGAGGCCCGAGTGAGGAAAGAACTTAGCATGGGAACAGAGAGCCAGAGCCTGAGAGCGTGGGAGGCAGAGGGAGAGACCAAAGGCAGGGGACACGGTGGTGACTCGGGGCATGCTGTAAGTCACTGGAAGGTTTTACACAGGGAAGGAATAGGCTAGTTTGATTTTAAATTAAGGAAACAGGGTGTGAAGGGAACAAGGAGATAGAGGGATTTTGAGTGGAGAGTCATGGATGGTCAGCCCTCAGGCTTACTAGTGGACATGGAAGAGGAAGAAAGGGGACCGTGCTCAGGTTGGGCCCATAGGGGTGGGAGACACTGATATGGGGCCACTGAGGCAGCTGCAACAGGGAGGTCGGGGCCGTGGAGATCAACTGTGTGGACAAGTGTTCACACGGAGATCCCCAAAGCTGCAGATGATCACACACGAACACCAAAGCCCCAGCTGAGGCAAGTCAGGATATGCCCCTCCAGCTCTGCTCCTTCCCTCACAGAGGACACCTTTGAGGCCCTGTGCATCGAGCCATTTTCCAGCCCGCCCGAGCTGCCCGACGTGATGAAGCCCCAGGACTCGGGAAGCAGTGCCAACGAACAAGCCGTGCAGTGAGGACCCCGAAGAGGCCCATTCCCTTCAATAAAGGAGATTTGGGAGTCTGCCTGGTTGCTGCCTCTTTTTTCCCAATCCTCCCTGGGACGGGTATCACTCCTCGGGCTCCTTTTGCTTGCCAGATCCTGTGCTGCCCTGTCTGCCAGACTCTGGGACCCTGGGTTGCCCCAAGACCCAAGCCATTCATAGCAGCCACACCAGTGAGCCCTGAGCCAGCCTCAGTGATGAGAGATTCCAGTTCTAGGCCTTTTTCCTTCCAAGTGTCCTCTACCCCATACCCTGCATGTCCACTCCCAGGGGCCTCTTTTCCAGTGTCCTGGTTTGACAGTATGTTCAATGAGGGAAACCCAAGGTGGACTCACACAGGTCCACCCACAACGGGGCTGCAACCAGGTAAGGAGGTGGCTTTCCTGTCACCACACCTAATAAATAGTCTACAGACCCAGTTCCTGCATTTCTCATTTTTATTTGACAGAAAAAGTTGCTCTTGCTGTACAGATTTTAAAAAACCAAAATGCCTTTAAGAAAGGTGAAAAGTTGGGGGGAGGGGTATACAACCTCATGAGGGGCAGTAGGAACCAATTCCAATTCCTGCCCCTTCCTTCCAAGAACACCTCACACAACCTCCAGTCCCAAACCACCATCACCCCAGGTACTTTTGGATACCAACAGGGCCATGCCTCCCTGGCCCTGACTCCAGGCTGGGGTGTCCTGAAGTGTTATCCTCCCCTCCCCCAACTCCCATCTGCATTCCCTCCCACCCAAACCCCCCAGAACACGTGAACCAGGAAAAACTCACAGAGATTAACATTTCACAGAACAAAGAAAAAAAAGGGGAGGGAAAGGGAGCCCACCATCCAAGGGCTGCCAAGGCTCAAAGGGGGGCAGACAAGGACCCTCCCATGGCTCTGCTGGGGACGAAGGGACACTCCCTGTGGCTCCAGAGCATGGGGTGTGGTGGAATCCCCCCGAGACGATTTATGGAGACCTGCAACAGAAGATGGAGGTCAACAGGGAGGCCCCACCCCAGTGCTCCTGCTTCTATGCCACTCAGAACAGGGCTGCCACCCACCACCACCAGAACTGGCTCCCCAAGTGGGCCTCAGCCTTCTAGGAGAATGCGTACCTGGAGGAGCGGTGTCGAGGGGGCCGAGGGCTAGGTGTCTCCCTCCTGCGCTTGTGGCTGGGGGAGCGGCTGTCCCCACGCTGGCCTCTCCGGGAACCCCGCTCACTGCTGCTGCTGCAACACAAGACAGACATCAGGTCATAGGGTAGCACCCACCTCAGGAACCAATGAACCCCAAAGCTTTCTTTGTAGAAAGCAGTGGTGGCCAAACCAGGCTGGGTGCCGACATCTGCAGTTGGCCCTACCTCTGCTGGTCCCGTGGCGAGGGCTGGGGCGAGGGACGGCGACGCTCCACAGGTGAATAGCTGAGGGACCGAGAGTCCCTAAGAGAGTCTATTGGCTTCCGGGGGCTGCGGGACCTGGGGAACACAGTAGGACCTAATAGCACCACACCCTTTCAGGCCCACTGGCCAGCACTCAGGACCACCCGCCCAGGTCCTGACCACCAAACCTCACACCACACAGGGCCAGCCTCAGACCCACCTTTGTCCGCTCACTCACCCATCCGCCCGCACACCATCCACCGAGTGCCCAGTGGGCAGGCACAGGGTGCAGCGGGGGATGCAAAGATAAAGACAGTCCCTGCCCTTGAAGGAGCTCAGTGGTGAAGGAAGGCACACACGGCCCCATGTGTGGGAAGCAGGGCTGGATGTGCGTGGCTCTGGGGACTCAAGGGAGAGGGACATGGGGCAGGGCAGGGAAGGGGCAGGGGAGTCTTCTCGAAGGTGCTGTTTGAGCGGAGTCTTGCAGAACGAGGAGTTCACCAGGCGGACAAGGAAATTCCAGGCAGAAGGAACAGCATGTCCAAAGGCATGGGCTCTCCTTAGACTGCAAGGCGCTGGGTGTGGCTGGAGCACAGGGCATGTGTGGGGGCGGGCAGGAGGAGAACACAGGGCGGGCGAGGCCCGTTGGTGAAGAGCCTCACACGCCACTCCCGCAGAGGTGGGGCTTTGTCCTGCAGGCCACAGGGCGTCCCGAAGGATTTGTGGAGTGGAGGGAAGTAGCCAGATGTGCGTTTTAGAAAGGTCCCTCTGGCTACATGTGGAAGAGGAAGGCGTGGAAGCAGGGAGACAGGGAGGAGGCTGTGGACAGAGTCGGGAGAAGATGACGGTGGCCAGACCAGAGCCCTGGCAGTAGTAATGGGGAGGCACTAGAACCCTGGGACTAGACTGTGTGTTGAGGGAGGGAGAGGAAGAAACCAAGGAGCCCCCAGTCCTGGCCTGAGCGACCCTGTGGATGGCGCAGCCCTTCGCCAGAACAGGGTGCAACGAGCAGGAGAGGAGAGCAAGTGCCTCCTCCCCCACAACCAGATGCCCAAGGCCACGTGAGACACCCAGCGGGGAGGCTCACACCCCAGGGCCCCTTCTCTGGACAAGTCACTCCCCCACCCTCCTTCCATCTCAGGCAAGGCAGCACTCACCTCCGTTCGCCAAGGGGTGGCTTCTTGGGGCTTGCAGGTTTGGGCAAGGCCTGAGGACCAGGCTTAGCAGGGGAAGGGGAAGATGAGGAGGAAGAGGAGGAGGAAGAGGAAGAAGAGGAGGAAGAGGAGGAGGAGGAGGAAGAGGAGGAGGAGGAGGAGGAGGAGGAGGAGGAAGAGGAGGAGCTGGAACTGGAACTGCTAGAGCGCCTCTTCCGTTTGGCTGGGGTTGGCTCCGGAGGACGTCCCTCTCGAACAGCCTCCTTTGGGGCTGGAGTGGGGCTGGGGACCCTGTGGGAGGAGAGGAGTGTCACAAGGAGACAAGCTGCCCCAGCCCCAACCCTACCTTCCTTGGCCTGGAGGAACGGCAGTGGGGGAGGGGTGCCTGAGAAAGGCGCTGGGAGCTCTCCGAGCCAGAGCCATGTGAGCTAGCGATTCTCTGGAGAGCAGTGGTGCGAGCTGACCCAACCTCTGCTAACAGAAGCAACAGGCTGGGGCCCGCAGCATAAGGGATCAAGGTTAAACCTCAAGAATGTCCCTGATGGAGGAATAAGGCCTCTGGGCTCAGGTGTGGAAGCTGAAGCTGGGTAGTCTCCTTCCTCGGAGAGCCGCAGCTTGGGAGGCCCCTGTGAGTGCAGGTTGGCTGGGGAAGGGGCCGTCCTGCCTGGAGGCAGGGAGAGGGATGGGATGACCTCTGAAGATCCTTCCAGCCCAGGGAGTTCCTCTTGAGGTCTAACTGCCATCCCTCCTGCTGTAAAATTAAGTCCATTTCCTCTAGTTCTGTCCTCTGTAGAGACGGAAAACTTATCATTATCCTCTAGAGAATGAACCTTCGGAGACTTTCATCTGTCCCATTCCTCCCCCCTCCACTCCCGCCCCCGCATTCTCTTCTACCCCCAGCTTGAGGTTTGTCAAGGTCCCCATACCTCCTCCAAGAGCCAAGCACCTGTAACATGGTTTCTCCCTCCCCACTCCCCAACCCACCCCCAATGCCTCCCCCCAAAGGTTTCTAAAAGGCAAGCTCCCTCACCTCTTCAGTGCCACCTCAGGTTGCACAGGAAGGCTAGAGCCTTCCGAGTCACTAGAACTGGAGCCAGAGGAGGAGGAGGATGACGATGATGATGATGATGAAGAGGAGGAACTAGAGGACGAGGAGGAGGAGGAGGAACTCCGCCGCTCCTTTGCTGGCTGCAGGGCAGCTAATGCTGAAGGCTGCTGGGCCCCAGTAGAGGCAGGTGGTTCCCCCCCATCAGAGTGGGACACCCCAGGGGCAGGGACAGAGAGCATGCCATTGTGGTCACCAACAGAGGATGTGGTCGTTGCCACTGCCCCAGAGGAAAGGGACTGAGACCCTGCTATGGGGGTGGTCTGGGCAATCAAAGAACGGGATTGGTCTGAAAAAGCAGAAGGCACAGGAGACCTTGGCTGATCCTGTGCCGGAGGAAGAAGAGACTGTGAAGGCGCCTGACCCATTCTAGAGGAAGGGGAAGGAGCCCGCTCAGAGGTCATTCTAGACTGGCTTGGTGCAGACGGTGGTGTTCTGGACCTGGCTCGGTCAAGGAGTGGTGGGGAGGTTCTACCACTGACACGCTCGTAGGCGGAAAGAGGCACCCTGGGGCTGGTGAGATTTGCACCAGACAATGCTGGAGCCATCCTAGCACTGGTGAGGCTCGCAGGGGCCAAGGCTGCAGGGGTTCTGGAGCCGGCAATATTCACAGGAGGTGTGGCATGTGCAGATCGAGGACCCACCAGGTTTGCAGAGGCTGGAGCCTGCGGTGTTCTGGAGCTGGAGGGATAGTTTGCAGCAGCTGGTGGGGTGCCAGAGCCTGAAAGACTCAGAGCTGCCAAGGCAGCTGGGGTTCTGGCCCCTGCTAGGTTCACAGCTGGGGCTGTGGGGGTGCGAGGGTCAGCCAGGTTCACAGCTGAAGGTGCCACCGCTGTTCTGGGGCTGGCCAAGTTCATTGCTGCCGCTGCAGCTGGTGTTCGAGAGTCAGCCAGGTTCACTGCCGTTGGGATGGCAGGTGTCCTGGCGCTGGCTAGATTCATGGCTGCTGCAGAGGCTGCAGGAATCCTGCTGGCAAGGTTGGCTGCTGGGGCGGTTCTGAGACTCATGAGAGGCACCGGGGCTGGAACCTGGGACATTCTTGCAGCAAGGCCAGCAGCAGACATGGACGGAGGAGGCCGAGCAGTGCCAAGACTAATAGCTGTCAGGGCAAGTGCAATCCTAGACTGAGCATGATTTTCCGGCACGGATGTTCTCTGGTGGTCAGGTATTCGGGGACCTGGACCATCCATCATGGAGCCACTGGCTTGCTGCAGAACAGACATGGGTGTTCTGGAGCTGCCAAGGGGTTCAAGCATTCCAGGTGATCTACAGCGGTCAAGAGGTGTTGGGGACATGCTAGGACGACTGAAGCAGCTCATTCTGGAGCTATTGAGTGCTACTGGAGGTGTCCGTGAACCGGAATGATTTCTTGTTGCTGGAGGAGTAGCAGAACGTGAACGATCAGAACTACTTCCAGATGCAGAACGCCTGCGGATGGCTGGAGGAGATCTTGTTAAGGACCGTTTGCCCCGAGCTGTTCGCGGAGAACGGGATCTAGAGCGGCGGCGGATAGCAAGTGGTGAGCGACTTCGAGAACGTTTGCGTGGCAACAAGGGCGTTCTAGACCTAGAGCGGCGCCGAATAGCTGGAGGTGTCCGGGACCTAGAGCGGCGGCGTGTCACTGGTGAGGTTCGAGAGCGGGACCTTCTTCGAGTTACTGGAGATGTGCGAGATCGAGATCTCCTTCGGGTGACTGGAGATGTTCTAGATCTTGATCTTCGGCGAGTGATAGGCGAAGTTCTGCTTCGAGATCGCCTTCTGGTTACTGGTGGAGTCCTAGATCTGGACCTTCTGCGAGTCACTGGTGGAGTTCTAGAACGTGAGCGCCGGCGTGTTGTTGGCGTTCTGGACCTTGAACGACGGCGGGTTACTGGTGGTGTTCTGGATCTGGACCGCCTTCGGCTCACTGGGGATGCTCTTGACCGAGATCTTCGTCGAGTCACCGAAGTCCTAGACCTTGACCGTCGCCGGCTAACTGGTGAGGTTCGAGACCTGGACCGACGTCGGCTTATCAGGGGGGTTCTGGACCTGGATCGCCGGTGAGTGGCTGGAGAGGCTCGAGATCTAGAACGCTTCCACGGGGCTGGCGACGTGCGTGAGCGAGAGCGCTTCCGACTGGTTGGAGGTGTCCGAGAGCGGCCTCTTCGGCGTCGAGAGGAGGTCCGGGAGCTTTCCTGCCGGGCAGGTGACCGTGAATGATAACCAGAGCCTCCCCTCCGCCGCCGAGTAACCCGTGACCTTGACCGGCTCCGCTGTCTTCGCCGAGAGGTTGACTGAGAAGATCCAGACCTATCTCGACGTCGAGTGGTTCTGGTTTTCTCTCTCCTTGAGCGGGAACGGGACCTCTGGAGTCCACGAGGCTTTGGTGAAGGAGAGCGCCCTCTCCTTGAGGTTGTCTTAGCGCGTGGAGATGAAGCTGAGCGGCGTCGGCGTGAAGACCTTGACTTTTCTACTGGCTCTGGGGAAGACACCGAGGGACTTCTCCGGCGCCTTGGGGGAGTTCTCGAGCGAGTTTCTGGTGAAGATGACGCAGAGCGGCTTCTACGGGAGAGTCTGGCCTTCCTTGTTAGCTCGGGAGATGATCGAGAGCTACGACGTCGAGGTGGTGTACGAGACTTGGTCTTGGGCTCTGGTGATGACCTGGAGCCTCTGCGCGCAGTTCTGGATTTGGGCGGATGTTCAGGAGAGGACTCGGTACTACTGCTTCCTTCAGGAGAAGGACCCCTGCCTTTGCTTGATGAACCTGATCTGCTCCGTCTGGGAAGGGCCCGAGGGGCTGGAGCTTTAGCTTCAGGAGAAGAATCAGAACCACTCTGCGCCCTCGGTGCTGTTCTTGGCTTATCTTTCACTTCAGGGGAGGAACCAGACCTACTGCGCCGAGGAGAAGGTCGAGATTTGCTGTCAACCTCTGGAGACGACCCAGAGCGACTCCTCTGCCTAAGTGGGGTTCGTGTCTTGGCCTTAGAATCCGGAGAAGAGTCTGACTCACTTCTTTCCTGAGGGGATGCACTAGGTTTCACGTCAAGTTCTTGAGAAGACCCCGAACGACTTCTCTGCCCCAGGGGAGTCCGAGCCACAGTTTTCTGATCAACTGATGATTCTGACCCACTTCTTTCTCTCTGGGGGGTAAGACACTTGTTGTTGAGCTCTGGGGATGATGGAGAACGACTCCTCGGCCTAGGAGTCTGAGGCAAAGCTTTTGGTTCTGGGGAAGAATCACATTCGCTTCTCCCTCTGGATGGTGTTCTAGGTATATCTTTCATTCCAGGAGAAGACCCAGACAGGCTGTGTCTCGAGGGGGTCCCAGAACCATCTCTAAGTCCTGGAGAAGACCCAGACCTGCTTCTCCTTGATGGAGTTCTGGGTAATCCATCTTTCATTTCAGGAGAAGATGCAGAACTACTTCTTTCTCTTGAGGGTGTTCTGGGTACAGCATCAAGCACAGATGAAGAGATGCTCTGATTTGAAGACATCCCTGCCTTTTCCACGGCATCTGGGGATAACTCAGAACTGCTGCGTCTAGAGGATCGTGTTGATTGTTCTTTCACGTCTAGAGACGGATCTGTTTCCAGCTGATTCAGAAAAGGTCCATTCAAATCATCTTTAACCTCAGAAGAAAATCCAGTATTCATTTCTGTACCAAGTGGGCCTGAGCTTCCAAATTCTAAAGGTGATCCAAAGCTGTTCTCCCTGAGTGGGGAGTTAGACAGTTCTTTATGTTCTGGAGAAAAATGTGGCCCACCCCAAGATGAGGCCATTGCAGGGACATCTACTGCTTCCAAAGAAGCCTGTGACTGGCTTTGATCAAGAGTCAAAGACACAGGCCTTTCTTCTACTTCAGGAGATGATTCAAAGTTACTTTCAGCTATTTCTTTAAGTTCTGAAGACAAATGAGTCAGAACTTGGCCTGTGGGTTCTTCAGACTTCTCTACCACTTCCATTAACTCCTCATCTTGGCTTGACGTAGGCAATGCACTATTTTGCTCTTTTGTTTCTGGAGATGACCCATCACTTCTTTCCCTCGACGGGGTTGCGGGTGTGTCCTTAAATACCAGTGAAGACTCAGGCCTATCCTGTACTGGAAAAGGACTAAATTTGTGTCTCTGTCTAGGAGGTGATGCAGTGGCATCCTCCTGAGGGGGTGAGGCCGTTTTGTCTTTTGATTCAGAAGTCTCTGATCTACTCTGCCCCAGAAGAGAATTTGAGTCCACCGTAGGATGTGAGTAAGAGTCAGACTGAGACCTGCTCTGCTCAGGAGACGTTCCCGTTTTCAAGGTAGGACTTGCTGACAACTCACTTCTATCTCGTCTTATTGGAGATCTGGATGCCAGGTCAGTGATTGGAGATGAAGACCTGGACCGACCTCCCTTAGGTGATGTTTGAGATTTGCTCTGCAGAGATGGTGATTCTGAGCAACTCTGTCTCACTTCTGGACTTGAAGCATCAGACCTATGGTCTGGTGAACTTTGGGATTGTCCTTTCAGTTGCAGAGGTGAGAGGCCAAAATAGTTCTCACCTGGTGGTATATCAGATTTTACTCCTGCACAGAGAGAGAAGGATCCAGGGCAACTTTGAACTACTGAGTCTTTAGCCTTCTCTTGGGGACATGGTGACTTCGATCCAGAAAGATTTGGCCCTGGTGGAGTTTGGGGCTTTACTTTGGGGTGTGGTGAAGTAGACCCTGAGTGACCTTGTCTTGGCGGTGTTTCAGGTTTTACTTTGGTATCTGGTGAGGACGACCCAGAATGGCTGTATCTTGGCAACAATCTGGATTCCACATTGGAGCAGGGAGACACTGATCTGCTTTGCCTTGGAGGTGTTCTAGCTGTCACCCTACCAGGACTTGGAGAAGAGGAACCAGAATGGCTTCTTTGTCTTGGTGATATTATCGCCTTCACTTTGGGTGGTGGAGACGATGACCTAGATGGGCTCTGTCTGGGAGGTGTGGCAGATTTCACTTGAGGAGGAGAAGACCCTGAGCAACTATGTCTAGAAGGGGTCCTAGATTTCAACTCAGGGTCAGGTGATGATTCAAAACAGCTCTGTCTTTGTGGTGTTACAGATTGCTCATTGGCCTGGGGACTTGCTATGGACGCCTGCTGCCTTGGTGGTGTTCCAGATTTCACTTTAGGATGAGGAGATGAACTGGAATGACTTTGTCTTGATGGTGTTTTAGACCTCTGTTTAGGTGGCGGAGAACTGGAGCGACTGTGTCTGGGTGGCGTTCTAGATTTAGCTTTAGGTTGGGAGGATCCAGAGCGACTGCGCCTGGGTGGTGTCTGTGACTTTTGTTTAGGGCATGGAGAAGACCCTGAAAGGCT
The DNA here is from genome assembly GCA_028533165.1 of Leontopithecus rosalia. Taxonomy (NCBI): domain Eukaryota; kingdom Metazoa; phylum Chordata; class Mammalia; order Primates; family Cebidae; genus Leontopithecus; species Leontopithecus rosalia. The sequence continues at coordinate 108,871,566 of CM052660.1, read as the reverse complement.
ACGCCTCAAAGACAAGCGAGATTTTGCTTTGGACCGTGGTGAAGAGAGAGACCTGCTCCGCCTTGAAGATATGCGAGATTTCTTCATTTCTGGGCTTGAATTGGACCTGCTTCTTCTCTGAGATGTTCTGGATTTGTTCTTCCGCTCTGAAGATGAGCCAGACCTGCCTCTTCTTTGAGGTGTTCTAGAGTGAGATCTTCCACGTCTAACTAAGCTTCTACTGCGGGATCTTCCTCGTCTTGGTGTCCTAGACCGAGACCTCCCTCTCCTGGCTGGTGTTCTGGAGCGTGAGCGCCCACTACGCCTAGCTGGGGTTCTGGAGCGTGAGCGGCCACGTCTGGCTGGGGTTCTGGAGCGTGAGCGGCCACGTCTGGCTGGGGTTCTAGAGCGTGATCTGCCACTTCTCCTGGCTGGTGATCTACTACGAGACCTCCGTCTTACTGGTGATCGGGTCCTAGATCTGCGCCTAGCAGGTGTTCTAGACCGAGACCTGCCCCTCCGGGCTGGTGTTCTAGACCGAGACCTACGCCTGGTGGGTGTTCTGGATCGTGATCTCCTCCTGGCAGGTGTTCTGGAGCGGGACCTGCCCCGCCGGGCTGGTGTTCTAGAACGAGATCTGCCCCTAGTGGCCGAGGATCTAGAGTGAGACCTCCCTCGCCTTGCTGACCTAGACCTGCCTCTTCTCTGGGTATTTCTGCTCCTGGACCAGCCGGGTCGCTGAGGAGACCTGGAGCGGCCACGTCGCTGGGGGCTTCTAGATCTTCCCCACCTCTGTGCAGACCTGGACCTACGCCATTGGGGAGATCGGGATCGAGAATGACCTCTCTTTGTAGGGGTTCGAGACCGAGATCTCCCTCTCTTAGTAGTGGCGGGGCTACGGGACCTCCCTATCCTACGGGAAGGGGTGTGAGAATGTGATTTATCCCGTTTTGCTCGGCCATGTGAGCGATTCCTGGATGTGGGAGAAGTAGAAATCTCTCGGTGGGACCCCAGAGGTGGAGGAGCAGGTTTAGGACTTTCAGGGGAAGAGCTGGCATGCCGAGAAACTTTGGTAGGTTGAGGGGATGGTGGGCTACTCTCTGAGGAAGAAGACTGGGGAAGTTTCTCAGGAGACTTAGGTGGTGAATGGTCCCGAGTTGGAGAGGCCTCAGATGAGGGGTTCACTGGCTCCTGACTTATGGGGGTCGTTGCAAGGGGTTGTGGGGAGCCGCCATGTCGCTCAGCAAGGAGCGGAGTGGGAGCAGGTGGTTCTGGGCCTGTGCTGCTCCTTTCCGGAGAGGGGCTAGGTCGAGCTGCAGATTTCTAAGAGCGGAAGAGAGATCAGGGATTCATAAACGTCAAAATGTCACATCACCTCTGAGATCCCAACACCCTTTCCAATGAAAACTTTTCTTTACACAACCCATGACCACAAGCAACCATTTTCATTCAATAACAAGGAATCATTAAAGCACAGTAGGGAAAACATGAAGATATGGATAGTCTGAGAATCTTACAACTGAGAGAAACACAAAATGCATGTAATTAATGCACTTCATTTAACAACAAATGCCACTACAAAATGTTACGAAGATGGAAAAAAGCTATCTTTAAATGGAAAGATAAGCAGGTTCCTAAAGCGAATGCTAACTCCACCTTTGAAAAATTAACTACATTAAGGAAAAGAAATAGCATGAATAAAAATGTGAGAACATGATTTGTGTGAAAAGTAAAAAAATAGACCAGGATGTGTAAAGGAAATGAGAAAAACACCAAATTATAAAAGCCTTAAACATAATTCAAAAGCAATGGCGAAGTAGTTAAGTTCCTGAGATCAACCAACTTGAAATTTCGAAAGGTAACCCTGGATGACATGGAAAATTGACAACAGAGACAAGTATTAAAACTAATCACTGAAGCAAGAAGAGTAATGAAGGCTACATTAGAACAGAAGGCACAAGACACCATGAACCACTGAAAACTTCCAGTGTTTCAATCAAACTGTTGGTGGCAACCCAATAGATTAAAAGCTTTTCTGAGACAGGACCAGCATGTAATGAAACAGAGAAAAAAACTAGAGGTATCATAAAGAGTACAAAGATACAACTTTTGCTCCAGTTCTACGTATAAACAAGACACAATATAAAACCTATTAATATCTAATGAAATTTGATTCTAAAGGATTCACAATTCAGTCAGGTCACAATCCTAAAAGTACTGCAAAGTAAAAGAACTAATTAGGAGCGGAATACAGAAAAAATACTGAATTTATTTATTTTAATAAGTTATTACCTCCTCTCCGTTTCACATCACACGTCTATCCTAAACCAATACACTTGCAATCCAATAATCACCAACTCAGGAACATACCTCCTTCCTGTCTTTGTCTTCATTAGGGCTGCCAGGCTGTTTTGTAGCAGGCTCTGGGCTACTAGGCCGTTGTGTGTTGGTAGTACCTGGTTCACTGGAAGGCGCATCTCCCTCCCCGCGTCGCCCTGAAGCAGGGGAAGGACTTCTTCCAGTCAAAGCGGTTGTATGAGTTTTAGCTGCAGCACTTCGAGACCTGTGGGAGTTAATTGAGGATGGGGGGAGAAGAGGGAAATCAGCCCAAAGGGAGAACAGGAAACCCCCTCCCCAACTCCCATCCACGTTTCTTAACTGTACAACCCTCTTCCAAAACGCCTTCTTAGTCACATGACTCAAACCATTCATTGAAGTGCAAGTACAGTCCACTTTGGTTCTTCTCTTCCCAACACATTCCCAAAGAATGTTCTCCCTCCTGTACCCCTTTACTCACCTCCCCCAAACATGCCCAAACCATCCACCCAGCCCACTCCCTACCCGCTTCATTCACAACTCACCTCTGAGCCCACCTCCTTCAGGAAGCCTTCCCCGATTAAGGAAGCCAGGGTAAGGATTCCTTCCTCCCCCAGACACCACGAACAAACCACCACCCCCCCTATTCTGGCAGTCCATATACATCAGAACGAAACAAAAAAATAACAAATAAACAAAAACAAAAAAAAGAGAAGGGGAAATGTATATGTCTGTCCATCCTGTTGCTTTAGCCTGTCAGCTCCTAGAGGGCAGGGACCGTGTCTTCCGAATGGTCTGTGCAGCGCCTAGCACACCGTGGGCGCTCAATAAATATTAAATTAATTAACCCATCATTCCCTCTCCCTCCCTTCCTCCTGGACTACCCCTTACCGACTGCGGGAAGTATCGGAGGAGGAGGCGGAGTCAGCAGAAGTTGAACGGTGGGCCCGGCGGCTCTTAGGGGCTGGTGTTGTACTTCGAGACCTAAAAGAAGACCACCACCACAGCTCAGGGTACTGCTGTACCTCTCCTAGATTCTCCTGGCCTATCCCTCAACCCTTTACCAGTCACAGACATAACTGATACACCCTCTCCCGCTAAGGTGGCATTCCCTTACTACCCAAGCAAAGGCTCCACGAATTCACTCACCGCTTTCGCTTTTTGTCCTTAGATTTACGTTTGCTCTTTGGAGTGGGAGACCTGGGAAATAAGGCAAGGTTGTTAAAAGTAATTCTTTTAACAAAAAGGAAATAAAACCAAAAGTGAAATGAAAAGAATTAAGGAGTGTTACAAGGAATAAGATTAAGGAATTGAGCTTTACTCCAAGAAAAAGAAATCTCCCAGAGGCTAAGAACGAGAGGGCCATCAGGCAGTGACTCACTACTCCAATATGCCACTGCACCCCGCTATGAGTTAAAGAACTCTTCTTACCTATGCTTACGTTTCTTGGACTCAGATTCTGACCTGTTAGAAGAGAAGAAAAAACATAAACCAACACCTCTGCCTGAATTCAGGAAACCTTCTTCAATCACTCAAGTATTCCCACCTCGTACCTGTGCTTTTTCTTCTTCGAGCTCTTCTTTCTCTCCCGTCGAGGAGAGCTGCTCTCTGACCTGCTAAAGATGGATTCAGAAGCAAGATCATTCTGCTTGGCTTCCTTCCTGGCCCTCCCACTTACATTCCCTTCCCTAAAAAGGTTTCTAGGCCGGGCGCGGTGGCTCAAGCCTGTAATCCCAGCACTTTGGGAGGCCGAGGCGGGTGGATCACGAGGTCAACAGATCGACACCATCCTGGTCAACATAGTGAAACCCCGTCTCTACTAAAGATACAAAAAATTAGCTGGGCCCGGTGGCGCGTGCCTGTAATCCCAGCTACTCGGGAGGCTGAGGCGGGAGAATTGCCTGAACCCAGGAGGCGGAGGTTGCGGTGAGCCGAGATCGCGCCATTGCACTCCAGCCTGGGTAACAAGAGCGAAACTCCGTC
>CM052660.1:108821318-108867188 GCA_028533165.1 Leontopithecus rosalia | reverse complement strand
GGTTTCTAAAACACTTGAATATCCTAATAGCACCAGTGCTGCAGACCTATGCCCAGGACTTATTTCTTCCTTCTCCAACAAGTATATGAAACTCCTTAAGTCAACAAACCTCAAAATAAAGAAAATTCCAGAATCCGAAATTCTGCTGGCCAATCCTAATAAGCAGAACTGCAAACTCAATATTTCCCAATGAGAAACTCATACATTTCTCCTAGCTGAGGCCTCAGTGGTATCTCCCTCCTCCCTGACAACTATTTCCTGCTTTTTGGAAGCCAGAACTCTCCACTTCCAGAGAGAAGTACACCACAGGACTGGTCCTCTAGCTATCAGAATAAGTTTCCAACTAACTTACCGTCCTCTATCTTTCTTCTTTTTCTTCTTCTTCTGCTTTGGGGTTGGTGAGCGAGAACTGCTGGACTCCCGAACAAGGCTGGGGAAAGATGGAAAGCAGCAGCGATGGGTGTTAGGACAAATGTTCCTTTTCTTTAAAAGACAGAGCCTCAAAAATAAAAATTAAAAAAGTGTCTCGCTCTGTTGCCTTGGCTAGGGTGCAGTGGCAGCATCACAGCTCACATTGTAACCTCCAACTTGGGGGCTCAAGAGGTCCTCCTGCCTCTGCCTCTCCAAGTAGCTTAGGCTCCAGGCATGCGCCACCACCCGGCTTTTTTTTTTTTTCCAGTTTTTGTAGAGAAAAGGTCTCATGATATTGATCACGCTCGTTTCAAATTCCTGGACTCAAGTGATCTCCTGCCTGAGCTTCCCAAAATTCTAGGATTACAGGTATGAGCCACTGTGGCGAGCCCCTGCCCACATTTTCTTGGACACCTCAACTTCAGAAGAACAAAATCTGAAGAGTTTGGGAAGAAACCAGCCCGTGAAAGGAAAAACAACAGAACAAGGAGCTTACAAACAAGAAAAGAAGCTATCAGCGGTTTCTTGGCCTTGTATACCTGTAAGGTTTGGGAGGCTCAGGAGCTGGTTGTTTAGCTTCTCGGGCACGTCGCTGAGGATCAAAAGAGCTTCCATCTACGTAAGAATCACTGATGCCAAAGGCAGCACGGAGTCTTTCATTCTTCTTCTCATTCAATTCTGCCAACTGGTGAGTCTCCGTGACCCTAGAGAAAAAAAGTGAGAGAAAGTCTGAAGGAAATATAAAGGACAGAGCCATGTAAGTATAAGCAGGAGCCGAATAAGGCATGGGAAAGGCAGACAAAAGCAGGAAGTCCCACATGAGGAAAAGGACAGCAGCAGCAGCCAGAGTCCAGAGTCATCAAGGGAGAGTTCAACACTCACGCTGGCCTCTGCCCTGGGGTCTCCTCCTTGCCCCCAGGGTTCACATCCTTCTCCAGCAACATGAGTCGAAAGGTCGCCACTTTTTCCTGAATTTGCTGTTCCTCGTACCTGAAGAACAAATCCCTTCAAGGTTAAGCTTAACAGGATACTTTCCCCAGTCCCAGGTCTCCACTTCCCTCACTCCCAAAAGGGTTCCTTCGCCCTCCATGCACACACAGAACTTTTTGTTTGCTCTCACCCAAATGTCCCTTCTCTCCAGTCCTGATCTTTTCCCAACATCTTTCTTCCCTCTGCTTACTACACCCTCTAGAACAGTGGATTTTAAACATGCTACAGGGGCCAAAAGAAAAAAATTAAGCAAGCAGGGTTCCAAATGCTCCTCCCCAACTTCAACAGGAATAGGCGTTTTATTTCCCGGGATTCCAAAGTGAACTACACTGTAAAAAAGGGTCACCATTGCTGAAGTTTGAAAACCACTGCTCTGAGAGTTTTCTGCCTTAATGTGTTCCTTTTCCAAAATTTCCCTTTCCAGCCTAGATTCCCTTACTCAAGTATTCTTCCAATTCCTCTTTTCCTGCCTATGCTACTTTCCAAGGCCTCAATCCTTACATCCATTTATCTTCTTTTCTACCAATGACAACACCTATCAGCTTACCTAGCTCCTCTACCTGGTATGTGCTTTCCTTTCCCTTAAAACACATTTTTGTTCTTCAACAGCCCCTCCCTTCCCCCATGTGCCTCCATTCAGTCCCTCAGGCTCCCGTCTATGTCCCTGACACACGGCCTTCTCATTTCCCACTCTGCACTGTCCCTTAACTGTTTTTCAATACTCTAGAGCTCATTTACCTCCTCCCCTACCACAACTCCTTGCCAGGCCTCTTTCAACCAGCTAGCCCTAAGCTCCCTATATCCCACCTAACACCCCCAGCTCTGTACTCATTCAGTGCTTGACTCTCCCCCAGCCCTCCCTCACCCCTGCTCTTCCATCATCTCCTCCAGCTCGAGGCATCGCAGCTCGACGCGCCGCTTGCGCTCGTGGTCCAGGATGTCAGGATTAGGCCGCTTCACCAGGGCAGCCTCCAGGCGCCGCAGTTCCTCCTCTCCCTTGTAGTCAGGCCGCTCACCCCGGCGGCCCCGCACCAGGGACAGGTTGCGCTGGACGTAGCCGTTGGTGCCGCTGCCCCGGGGCGTCGGCAGCCCGATCCCGTTGTACATGGCCCCGTGCCCGGGGTGGGGGGGGATACCACCGCTCCTGAGGGGGAGCGGGGAGACACGGGTCAGGCCCCTGGCCCCAAACTAACCACTTACCCCCACACACACCCAAGTTCCTGCTCTTCTTCATCGCTATTTCAACATTTATCTTCACACTAAGTCTTTAGCTGTACAATGCTCCATCATCCTCCTGGTCTCCCAAAAAACCACTTCTTCGTCCTTCCCAACTTTCTCTCTACCAAATCACAGCCCAGTTCTTATAACCTTTCTCTCAATGCCGTTGGCATAGAATTCTAAATAATCCCTCCCTGCACCTAGATTTTCTTCTTTTTCCACCCTACACAAACAAGGATCTGTTTCTCTCAAATTTCTCCACTGTCCCTTTTTATTCTCCTTTGGCCCCAAAATGCACAAGTGATGTCTTTACCAACTACTCTAATTCCTAACCTCTGATAACCAACTGAGGCCTCCTGGGCACGACAAACAACAGACATAGATCTGTGGCACCCAAGGACCTCTAGTTCATGTCCAAAGACTCCCAAGAACTTACCTAAGGATTTCACACCACCCTACTTGAATACAAAATAAACTACACAGCCCCTCAGTATCGGAACATGGACTAGTTGGTTCAGAATGTGCAGCCTCACACCAACTAAACACCAGCATGCACATAAGAAACACACATGAACCTTGGATAATCTTCATAAACTTCACCTCCCAGCTAAGGGCCATTTCCTTGATTCCAAATATTTGAAGATCCTATCAACTATCCTGGTATTTTATTCCTTCAATTTCCTTCCTCTAAATAGGATTTAATACAATTTCCATCTCCTCCAAGTCTTGCCAGCTCCTGCCAAATATTATCTGTTTTCAAACACATCAAACCACTCTTCTGTTGCAACCGTTCCCATACCTTCTCCACATACCTTGCCATAAGTCTAGAAACCCTCTCTATATTGCACTTTCATTAACGTCCAACTCTTGGCTTTCCCTAACAATCCCCTGGATAGCACTTCCTAGTTTTTGTCTCCCAGCCCTGCCTCTCCTTTCTCTCCTGTGTTAACCCCATGCTTCCTCCCAGATTCTAGCCTTTCAACTTGTCCCAACCCTAACCTGACTCTGAAACATTCTCAAGTCCCAGCTTCTCTGGTTAGATTCCTTAAGGAATACTCTATTCCTTACACATACTCTATTCCTTTCTCATCCTTATCCTCTCCAAGATAGTTTCCCAAAACATACACGTGTGAAGAAAAACTACTCAGAAAAACTCCTAAGGAATAGGCAAAGTGGAGAGATTAATCAAAGACGGAAATATAACTGGATAGAAGGGAAGGAGGTACTTAGAAAAATTCTAGAAAGACGCATCATACAAATGTCTGGGAAAATACCCTAGCGGGCACACACACACACACACACACACACACAGTATGGTGAAATGCTGAATAGAAGAGAGCTAGCCAAGGTCCAGAACAGTTTTCTCGTCCATAACTCCTCACCCTAGTCTAAGGATGGGTCCCTACCCAATCCCAGCAGCAGACCCAATACGAAAAGCAGAAAGTCTCAGAAAAGGCTTGGCGCGGGGGCTCACGCCTGTAATCCCAGCATTTTGGGAGCTGAGACGGGCGGATCACGAGGTCAAGAGATCAAGATCATCCTGGCCAACACAGGGAAACCCCCGTCTCTACTAAAAACACAAAAATTAGCTAGGTGTGGGGGTGCATGCCTATAGTCCCAGTTAGGAGGCTACGGCAGAAGAATTTGAACCCGGGAGGCGGAGGTTGCAGCGAGCCAAAATCACGCCACTGTACTCCAGCCTGCGGACAGAGCAAGACGCCCTTAAAAAAAAAAAAAAAGAGGCTAAGCAGAAATTCAGGAAAAAAAACGAAAAATGGCTCAAAAATAGATTTCTCTACATCCCAATCCTCCCCACACAGTTTAAAAGTAGGTCCTTCTCTGCCTCTGCCTACCCCACCTAATTTCTGCTTCCCTTGCAGAATGTTTTTGACCTGCAATTAATTCTTCAGCGTTACCATTCACCCACACTTCCACACCACCTCACACAAAATCCTCCCACCCCGAGAAAACCGGGCGGGTCGCAGTGGCTCACAGCAGTAATCCCAGCACTTTGGGAGGCCAAGGTGGGCGGATCAGGAGATCGGAAGATAAGAGATCATCCTGGCCAACAGGGTGAAAACCCGTCTGTCCTAAAAACAAGGTAGCTGGGCATGGTGGCGCGTGCCTGTAGTCCCGCTACTGGGGAGACTGAGGCAGGAGAATCGCTTAAACCCAGGAGGCCGGGAGGGGGGGGTTACAGTGAGCCCAGATCGCGCCACTGCAGAAATAAAAAAAAAAGTAGGCGCTAAGCAAAGGACATCTCAAGTCACAGTGTTCCCGAGAAGTTTTAGGGAACGAGCCACCCGTCCCCGCCAGACACACGTAAGACGAGGAAAGCGGGAACTCAGCACACGCAGCACCCAACCCAACGCCTCTACAAAACTCAAGTGGGGCCGGAAGTCAGCGGAGGTAAAGCACAAGGCCAAAGGAAGACACAGACCCTTTTCCCGCGGGGAAACTGCCGGGGCGCTAACGGGGAAGTAGAAAGACACCTTCAAACGCGACATTAAAATATGCAAAAAAGAAAATGGCAGCACGAGGAGAGGAAAGCACTGTCCGGGGAACGGCGGCTCAGGGCGCCCGGGCGCAGCCGCGCGGACAAAGGGCCGCGGAGGCGGCAGACCGCAGCCACGCGCTCGGCGGACACGCGGCGGCTCCCTCCGCTGCTCCCTCCGCTGCTCCCGGCCGGTCCCACCGCGGCCGAGGCCGGAAGAGCCGGACCCCAAAGAACGCCCGAAACTGACCAGAAAACGGCCGGCGTTTCTTCCCACGCAAAGGCTCAAGTCTCCTCAGTCTAACAATTTCCGGGAGACGACGGAAAAGGGGCGCGGGAACGTCAGTCCCCACCGAGGGGTACAGGCGCCCGTGCGCTCTCCCCGCGACGTCGCACATCCGGGGCTTCCTCCCCTAACCGGCCGCGGGCCGCGAGTCCCAGGCCCTCCCGCAGCGCCGGGGCCCGCTCGGCCTTGCGGAACGGGGGCGGGAGCTGCGCGACCCCGCAGCGCGGGGGGCCCCGGCTCGGGCAGCCGGACGCCGGAGGGAAGCCCGAGACCAGCGTCCGGGAGCAGGCCCCTCGCTGCCGCCCCGTCCCGCCACCTAAGGGCCGACAGCGGCGGCTGCGGAAAGGCCGCCTCGGCCGCACGTGGGGGGAGGGGGAAGCCAGGCGCGCGCGCGCTCCCCCCCACCCAAGGCGCTCGCGAACCCGAGGAAAGGCGGCGACGAGCGCCGCTGTCGTGGGGGAGGGGCGGGGAGTCGAAGCCCGCCAGCGACAGCAACAGCGGGAAGGGGGAAGGGAGGCGAGGGCGTCCGCGCCAGCGAAGGGCGGGGAGCGCGCGTGCGCGCGGAGGAGCGCGGCGACCTGAGCCGTTCTCCGCGCGCTTTGGCCTCGCGCCGGGGCCGCCGCCCCTCCCCCACCCGGCTCGCTGGCTCTCTCACCCGCCGCCTCCGCCCGCCGCCTCCGAGGGGGAGAGGTCTCGCCGCCGCCGCTGCTCGAGCTCCCGAGTCCCTCGGGGCCTGGAGCTGCCGCCTCGCCTCGCCGGTCCGCCCGCCTCAGCCGACGCCGACGCCTCCTCGCTTCCTCAGAGGCCGCAGCGGGCTCCGACTGCGCCACTCGCACCCCGCCTGGGCCGCGCTGCACGTCAGCACGACTAACTGCGTGCGTCAGCACGCAAACGCGCGTCGCGGGGCCCGCCGGGAACTGGAGCGCGCTTTTGCTCAGGCGCCGAACCCACACCGGGAAGTATCGTTTCTTAAGGCGCAGGGAAGATTTCACTTCTTTGTCGAAGGACTAAGCGTCCCGTCGGCCAGTGCGACGAAGAACGGAGAAGGCGACCTAAGACACCGCGTCTTCGGAGGCCTTCCGGTGCGGGGAGGAGCCCAGGGCCCAGCGCCACCTAAGCGGCGCCCGCGAGCGTCTCACCGCCCGCCGTCCACGCAGAGCGTTCTGGGAGTTGTAGTTCGGGCGTGTCGCCGAGCCCGGATGCAATTTTGGCTCTGGGCGCGGCGGCCATTTTGTCTCCCCATGTTGGGAGGCGATGGCTCTGGCACGGCGGTGTAGCTGTCTTTGTGTGACTGTGGGCTTCCCGAGCGAGCCCGCGGCTGGATAGCACTCCCGTCTTCCGTATCCGAGAGAAGCCGCCTAAGACCCTAGCCAGCGGCCATCCCCGGAGTCCTTGAGCCTGGCCGCAGGCCCTGGACCTGCTGCCCGTGGCGTAGGGCAGCTCCGCCGCTGTAGACTGAGCTGAGGCCCGGCGGCTGCCCCTCGGGGTGCAGTTCTAGCTTCGGGTACGGCAGCCGGGCTGGGGTCCCACCAGAATCGGGGACGTGGTACCGTGAAGGGGCACGCGCAGGAGCAGGGCAGGAGGGAAACGGGCACCTTGAAAGTTTCCGCCTGGCCGGGCGCGGTGGCTCACGCCTGTAATCCCAGCACTTTGGGAGGCCGAGGCGGGTGGGTCACGAGGTCGAGAGATCGAGACCATCCTGGTCAACATGGTGAAACCCCGTCTCTACTCAAAATACAAAACATTAGCTGGGCATGGTGTTGCGTGCCTGTAGTCCCAGCTACTCGGGAGGCTGAGGCAGGAGAATTGCCTGAACCCAGGAGGCGGAGGTTGCGGGGAGCCGAGATCCCGCCATTGCACTCCAGCCTGGGTAACAAGAGCGAAACTCCGTCTCAAAAAAAAAGTTTCCGCCTTTTGGTTCCAGCCTTGCTGTTAACGTTTCTACGTCCGTGATTCTGGGCCCGGTAATCAGCCAGTCTCCCTCGCAGCAGAGTCGTAAGACGCTGGGCTGCTCGGGCGCAGGTTCCAGTCTCACCCCGCCGCTGGCGAGCGCCCCTGGACGCGCCCTTAGCTGTCCTTGTCAACTCGGGTGGCCCTGCACCCGAAACAGGACGCAGTACCACACGATGAACTCATTTGAGTGTAAGGATTTATCTGACATTATGGTTTGGAGGTGTTTTTTGTTTGTTTTTAAGAGACAGGGTCTTACCCAGGCTGGTCTGAAATTCGGGTTCAAGTGATTCTCCCACCTCGGGCTCCCAAGAAGCTGGGACTACCTGTGCATACCACCGTATCTGGTATTTTTTTTTTAAACGGTTTCACTCTTGTCACCCAGGCTCGAGGGCAGTGGCGCAATCTCAGTTCACTGAAAACTCCGTCTCCCCCGGGTTCAAGTGATTCTCCCAAGTAGCTGGGATGACAGGTGTGCGCCACGCCCAGCTAATTTTTGTATCTTTAGTAGAGGCAGAGTTTCACCATGTTGGCCAGGCTGGTCTCGATCTCCTGACCTCAGGTGATCTGCCTGCCTCAGCCTCCCAAAGTGCTGGGATTACAGGCGTGAGCCACTGTGCCCGGCTAGTATTCGGCTCTAAGTTTTGTTTTTCACTTGTAATGTAAGCTCCCTGGCTTCCTGGAGCTTACATTACAAATAACCAGGCAATTACCAGACAGAACAGGTGCCAGGGAGGGTTATGGGGTAACCATAACCCTCATACAGGGTATGGGGGTAAGGACAATGTCTGCAAAACCATCCCGTCCTCCAGGGGGAGACCAGATATCCCGGAAGTAACCTCCCAGCTGCCTAGGAGTGTTTCTCGAATTAATCTTCTTGTCTGGAGACCCCAGTCCCCATCCAGCCCGTCCTGCGGGGCTGGAAGCAGGGTCTCAGGCTTTCTGGCTTCCAAGCCCTGTGTGTTGCCAGTCCAGTGGGCAGGATGGACTCAGGCTGGTCCTCAGCACAGGCGTGGTGCACACAGCAAGCATAGCAAGTGCCTGGGCCCTCTCTGCGGTACTCAGACCCCAAAAATCCTTAGCTCTTAGCCCCTGAGACATGCCCTGGTTCCTGTGCTCAGGACAAACAGATGTGAACTCTGGAAGTGAGTGCAGCAAGGAACTGCCTTCCACGTGCGGCCCTGACGTCCCCTGTCCAAGCCCTGTGGGCACCGCCTCCTTCACCCGCTCTTTCTGGCCTTGGTGTAGCACACCTGGTGAGGTCGGCACTGTCCAGCCACCCCTTTCTTCTCGGGGTGAGGGGGAGAACCCTCTGTGATGTCAGGGTTTAGAGCGCTTTTAAAAAGTACTAATTGGGTCCAGGCGTGGTGGCTCACACTTTGGGGTGCTTGTAATCCCAGCACTTTGGGGTGCTTGAGGCCTGGGAGTTCAAGACCAGCCTGGGCAACATAATGAGACTCCCCCCATCTCTAAAAAAACAAGAAAATACATAATTACTCGTTTCATTTTTTTAGGATTCCTAGTCTCTTTGAAAGAGGTTAACAGTCATAAATTTACAAAATTTCAAAGCCTAGCACAGTGGCACACGTGTGATCCCAGCTGCTTGGGAGGCTGAGGTGGGAGAATCACTTGATTGACCTGACGCATTGGAGACAAGCCTGGGCAACAAAGCAAAACCCCATCACGGTGAAAAGTAAGTAAATGTGTGAAAATCCAACTGAATTATGACTGCCAAGCCTGGCACTTTTTTATGTAAAACTATTTCTTTAAAAAAAAACTTTGGTTCAATTCATTCACCTCAGAGAACAAAAAAGAAAAAAAATTAAAATTAAAAAAAGCACTCACCCACATAAAAGATCCATCAGACAAACCCATCACCTAAAAATTACAAAGTAAAGAATATCTCAAAAAAAGAAAAGATAAAATAATGAATATCTAAAGCATGAAGAGATGCTTCTTCAGCTGCCTGATGCCTCAACCCTCTCTGCAGAGTGCCCAGAGCCATAGCAGGAGCCCCTCCAGTGCAGACTCCTCAGAACGTCCCTGCAGCGCTGGAGCCACTCAGACACATCCATGTTAGTGCACTAGTGGCACAACTTCGTCATATTTAAAACGTGGAGTCTCGGCAATATGGCGAAACCCCACCTCTACTAAAAATACAAAAATCAGCTGAGCATGGGGGTGTATACCTGTAGTCCCAGCTACTTGGGAGACTGAGGCAGGAGGATCACCTGAGGCTTGGGAGGTTGAGACCAGTGAGCCAAAATTATGCCACTGCACTCCAGCTTGGGTCACATAGTGAGACTCTGTCCCCCCATCCCCCCAAAAAGGGAGCCTAAATGCCCATTTACAGGAAATGAATTAAATTCATTTGAAATTCATTAATTATGAAATTAGGCCCATCTGGTTGCTGGCATGATTAATTTAACTCTTGAGTTACAGAATAAAGAGGAACTCTGCGGCTAGGCATAGTGGCTCACGCCTGTAATCCTAGCACTTTGGGAGGCTGTGGCAGGTGGATGCCCTGAGATCAGGAGTTCAAGACCAGCCTGGCCAACATGGTGAAACCCTGTCTCTACTAAAAAATACAAAAGTTATCTGGGAAGGCCGGGCGTGGTGGCTCAAGCCTGTAATCCCAGCACTTTGGGAGGCCCAGGCGGGTGGATCATGAGGTCAAGAGATCGAGACCATCCTGGTCAACATGGTGAAACCCCGTCTCTACTAAAAATACAAAAAATTAGCTGGGCATGGTGGCGTGTGCCTGTAGTCGAAGCTACTCAGGAGGCTGAGGCAGGAGAATTGCCTGAACCCAGGAGGCGGAGGTTGCGGTGAGCCGAGATCGTGCCATTGCACTCCAGCCTGGGTAACAAAAGTGAAACTCTGTCTCAAAAAAAAAAAAAAAGTCATCTGGGCATGGTGGTGGGTACCTGTAATCCCAGCTACTCGGGAGGCTAAGGCAGGAGAGTTGCTTGAACCTGGGAAGTGGAGGATGCAATGAGCTGAGATTGTGCCACTGCACTCCAGCCTAGGTGGCAAAGGGAGACTCTGTCTCAAAAAAAAAAAAGAGTGGCCAGGTGCGGTGGCTCAAGCCTGTAATCCCAGCACTTTGGGAGGCCCAGGCGGGTGGATCACGAGGTCAAGAGATCAAGACCATCCTGGTCAGCATGGTGAAACCCTGTCTCTACTAAAAATACAAAAAATTAGCTGGGCATGGTGGCACGTGCCTGTAATCCCAGCTACTCAGGAGGCTGAGGCAGGAGAATTGCCTGAACCCAGGAGGCAGAGACTGCGGTGAGCCGAGATCGAGCCATTGCACTCCAGCCTGGGTAACGAGCGAAACTCTGTCTCAAAAAAAAAAAAAAAAAAAGGAGCTCTGCCTTCTCCCAGTGCTCAAGGCACCACGTCAGCCTATGTTGTCATCAGGCTGGTAGGTGGGTGGCAGACAAATCCAGGCAGCACCCAGGAGCCCTCATAGCTTCTCTGCTCCAGCTTGGTGGCCGCAGCCTGACGCCCCTTCCCTCAGGGCTGCACCAGCCTGTGGGGATCTTTGTGGCCCAGGTTTCACTCATAGGCCAAGATACTCTGCACTTGCTCTCAGCAGGGACAGTGCTCCGTGCAGTGCCTGCAGCCTTCCTATAGCTCAGCTTTTTTTTCTAGGAGCTAGGAAGCTGTCAGCTTAGCTCTCTGTGGGCAGGGTTTTTAAAATTCTGTTTGTCTGCAGTCAGAGCTAATGGTCCCAAAACACAAATCCCCACCTACAGGCCTGTCAAGGAGGCACAGGGCCCACACCCATCCCTCCAGGTGCCCTTGTGCAAGTGACAAGCACCCACAGCCTCAGAGGAGTCCTCACTCCCCGCTCTCAGCGTGTTGCTCTCTGCAGGGTTTGGTGCCCGAGATGCACAATCCCGGGAGGAAGATCGCCTAGTGGGCTGCATGCCCAGCACCACTCAAGGCCGTAGGTGCAAACGTGGATTCTGGTCTTCACAGGCCCTGGAGAGGAGACCTTTCCATACCTGGGGTTTGGGAGCAGTGGGAGGCAGGCGTGGGGAGAGGTGAGCTTACACAGCCGGGCAGGGGAATGAGTAGAGGGCTGAGACACAAAGCAGGCCAAGATGCATTTCCTCTCCAAGATGCATTTCCAAGATGCAGGGTTCTCAGTGACCCCTGTACACTGAAGACTCCCTCTCAGTCTGTGCTGTGCTGGGTCTGCTAGGTGAGGTCTCCAGTGCCTGAAGCCCTGTGTGCCAGGGCCAGGCCTATCCCAGAGCCCCATGCACCTTCCACATTAGCCCAGTGGTCGGTGGTCATGTCCTCCTCCAGGATACACAGCTTCCCTCAGCCCCAGTGTGACTGATTTTGCCCACCCAGAAATAACCCTGTGCAGAGGCCCCCTCCAGGCAGGAGCCTGCCGGGCTGAGAAGGGCTTGTGAACTCCTGAGTGGCCCTAACTGCTGCCCCCCAGGACGGTCGGCCCCAGTACCATATCACCCTGTGTTTTGAGTGGAAAATGTACCAATAGGGCCTGACTCCAAGTAGTTCAAAAATACAAAGCACGTGGGGAGGAGTCTGGCTTGCGTGCCCTTCCCCTCTTACCTGTCCCACCCTAATAGGTCAGCCTGGGGTTGGTTTCTCCCATGCCTTGTGTGTCTTTTGACAAACCCCCCCTTGTGGCCGTCTGCCTTACTCAAGGCACAGGCCGAGGCTGTGTGTGGACCATGCTGTGCTGTCTGGCCCGGAAGGACGTCTCCATCACTAAATGCATCTGTGATCTGGTCAGTGGGGCCACTCTGTCCTCCGCGGCCAGGTACTTACTCTTGCCCCTCGGCAGCACCCAAATGCCTGTTCAACACAACTTTGCTGTCAGAGTGTGTTGCCTTTTTTTTTTTTTTGAGAGTGAGTCTCGCTCTGTCGCCCCGGCTGGAGTGCAGTGGCACAATCTCGGCTCACTGCAGCCTCTGCCTCCTGAGTTCAAGCAATTCTCATGCCTCAGCCTCCTGAGTAGCTGGGATGGGATTACAGGCATGTGCTACCATGCCTGGCTAATTTTTGGTTGTTTTGTTGTTTGTTTGTTTTCGTTATTTTTTTAAGACAAAGTCTCACTTAGTCGCCAGGCTGGAGTGCAGTGGCGAAATCTCGGCTCATTGCAACCTCCGCCTCCTGGGTTCAAGTGATTCTCATGCCTTAGCCTCCCAAGTAACTGGGATTACAGGCACGCGCCACCATACCCAGCTAATTTTTGTATTTTTAGTGGAGACCGGATTTCACCATGTTCGCCAGGATGGAATTTTTGTTTTGTTTTGTTTTTTCAGACGGAGTCTGCTCTGTCACCCAGGCTGGAGTGCAGTGGCACTATCTCAGCTCACTGCAACCTCTGCCTCCTGGATTCAAGCAATTCTCCTGCCTCAGCCTATCAAATAGCTGGGATTACAGGTGTGCGCCACCATGCCTGGCTAATTTTTGTATTTTTAGTAGAGATGGGGTTTCTCCATTTGGGTCAGGCTGGTCTAGAACTGACCTCGTGATCTACCTACCTTGGCTTCCCAAAGTGATGGGATTACAGGTGTGAACCACCGAGCTGGGCCAAATTTTTATATCTTTTTTTTTTTTTTTTGAGACAGATTCTTACTCCGTCACCCAGGCTGGAGTACAGTGGCACAGTCTCGGCTTACTGTAGCCTCTGCCTCCTGGGTTCAAGCAGTTCTCCTGCCTCACCCTCCGAAGTAACTGGGACTACAGGCGCATGCCACCACGCCCAGCTAAATTTTTTTTTTTGTATTTTTAGTAGAGATGGGATTGCACCATGTTGGCCAGGATGGTCTTGATCTCCTGACCTCATGATCTGCCCGCCTCAGCCTCCCAAAGTGCTGGGATTACAGGCGTGAGCCACCACGCCTGGCCAATTTTTGTATCTTTAATAGAGATGGAGTTTCACCATGTTGTCCAGGCTGGTCTTGAACTCCTGACCTCAAATGATCTGCCCACCTCAGCCTCCCAAAGTGCTGGGATTACAAGCGTGAGCCACTGTGCTCAGCCCAGGGTGTGTTGCTTTTTGCCTCTCTCCCCAAGAAGTTTGCATTTTCCTGTTATAAGTGAGGCTGAGCATTCTCCATACATAAGAAGTTGTTTTAATTTCATTTCCTGTGAACTGTGTACAGACCCCGAGTGAGGTTCCTGTGGTTGCCACAACCAATTCCCACAAACCAAGTGGCTATAAACAACTCCAGCTTCAGCCCTGACAGTTCTGGGGCTAGAAGTCTAACAGGGGTCTCACTGGCTGGAACACCTGTGCCCCAGAACTGCATTGCTTCCTGGAGGCTCTTGGTGAGAATCCATCTCCTTGCCTTCAGCTTCAAATGCTGCTTGAGACCCTTGTCTCCCAGCTGCCTCCATCCCCAAAGCCAGCAGTGGCGGACGTGGCTTTCCCCCATTGCCTCTCTGTTCTCTGAGGCTCCTGCCTCATCTTGCACATTGGTCACTCTCCCCATCTGAAAAGCAGGAGGGAGCAGATACCAGACCATCAGGGTGGGAGCCCAGTGGGGGTCTTCTGAGGGGCAGATCCTAGTCTGGACACCCACACAGTGCTGGCGTGGGGGTACCCTGGCCAAGGGAGTGTGGCCAGCAGCACTTTCCCTGCTCGGGGCACTGTGGGCCTGCATTCCGCACAGGCCTGCGGATGTGCTGGTGGCAGAACCAGGCACCCCAGGAGAGGGCCCGCGGTCCTGTCGGCCATTGCCACAGCCTTGCCTGGAGAAGCAGAGCCTCCCCGAGCGTCCAGCTGGCCAGCAAGTTTTCAAGAACATTTTACGCTTTTCCCAAATAAGCTGCACAGGTACGGTGAAATCATCTTCTCCCTCCTAACACAGCCACCCCATGCCCCAGTACTGGCTGTGGCACAGCTCTAGAATGAGGGATCATCTCCATCACAGACAATGCAAAGCCTCCTTTCCACTCCCATGGGAAAGGCCTCTGTGGACCACTTTCCCATGGGAGCGGGTCCACAGACCCAGTAGGAGCAGTGCTGGGGGGAGTCTATGGGACCTCGTACCCCAGAGCCTGGAGTCCCTGTGTGGTGTGCCCGGCTCTCACTGTGAGGCCTACACCAGCCACTTCTGTTCTGAGACCCTTTGTATGTCCTCCAGCTCCTCCTACCAGTCCAGGGGTAGGGTGGGGTTTCCAAGGCCTCTGGGAGACAGAGCTCAGAGGGGCAAAGCCCCTAGGTGCCTGCAAAGGGCAGAGTGGGCAGTGTCCGGTGTGAAGCCTGTACTTAGTGGGAGAGGGCCATCATGAGGGTCCAGGCCAGCCTGTCTGAGACCTCTGCTCACTGCTCCAGTGTGTCCAGGCTCTGGGTCTCCTGTGCCCCACACCAATGGCATCTTTGTGAAGATTAGTATATGGTGCCCTCCCCGCACCCTGGGTGTCCCAGCCCTCAGCCAAGGCTCATAACCCAGCCCTTTAGAGTCTGGTCTGGACATGGCACCTGCTAGGCTCAGGCCAGCAGCTCCGTGGGATGGGCCCCGCTCCCCAACTGGTGTCCGCCTCCTGGGTCTGAGGATTCTTTCTTTTTTTTTGAGGTGGAGTCTCACTCTGTCGCCCAGGCTGGATTGCAATGGTGTGATCTCAGCTTACGCAACCTCCGCCTCCCAGGTTCAAGCGATTGTCCGGCCTCAGCCTCCCGAGTAGCTGGAACTATAGGTGCACCACCAACCCGGTTAATTTGTTTTATTTTGGTTGGTTTGTTTGTTTTTGAGACGGAGTCTCACTCTATCACCAGGCTAGAGTACAATGGTGCAACCTCAGCTCATCGCGAACTCCGCCTCCCGGGTTCAAGCGATTCTTCTGCTTCAGCCTTCCAAGTAGCTGGTACTGCAGGTGCACATCACCACACCTGGCTACTTTTTGTATTTTTAGTAGAGACAGGGTTTGTTTCACCATGTTGGCCAATACGTTCTCAATCTCTTGACTGCTCGCCTCGGCCTACCGAAGTGCTGAGATTCCAGGCATGAGCCTCTGCGCCCGGCCTGATTTTTGTATTTTTGGTAGAGATGGGGTTTCACCACGTTGGCCAGGCAAGTCTCAGAATTCTACAGCTTCATTTTGTGCCTAGGGCCAGGACAGTGAAGGTCATGGGCCGCACAGCGTTCTCAGGCAGCTGAAGCTTCTCTTGACAGGACAGCCCTGGGCACATGGCTTGGCTTGTGGTGTGAGGGGTGGCCATTGGGTCCACTGCTGTGGTGTCACTGTTCCAAGAGGATCCCCTGGGACCCACCTGCTAGGGGCTGGCATCAGGGTCAGGTTAAGGAGGAGGTGGCTTTGAGCTCCAGGGCATTGGCTGGCAGCTTCCTGTGCTTTTCTCTCACAGTGTGGTCCCCAGCCCTGGGGACAAAGCTCACCTGGGTCCTTGAGTTTTCCCTCTCTTGCTGCCCCTGGCCTGTAAAAGGGCAAAGGGACCTGGTCCTGAGCTCTAAGGAGCCTGACCCCAACAGTCCCTCAAGAGACCCTTGCTAGGCTGCCCTGTGGTAGTGACGAGGAAAGCCTGCCCAGATGTCAGCGCCCTCTCCCTCAGCCTCAGTACCCTCCCAGGTCCAAGTCTCCCCTCCTCCAGAAAGTCTCCCAGGACTGCTGGCCCCAGGACTACAGACCTCCCAAGGGAAAGGTCTTCCACCAACAGTCACAGCTGCAGGGATGATGATGAGCTTGGAGAGGGCTGCAAACCCTGGGGCAGGGATTGGTGCAGGGTCCGGACCTGAAGCTGGGTTCACACGACAAGCTTGGACTCTGCTTAACACTCCTGGGTGATGACATTATGGGGTCTTGGATGCCCACTCCTAACTGTCCCTGGCACTGCCCCTGCCACCTGGGACTCCACCAGCCATGAGGAAAGCCTGCCCAGGTGTCAGTGCTCTCCCTCAGCCTCAGACAGTCTCAGAAACTGTTCTATGTCTGAGACATTCTCACCATTTCTATGTCACAGCAGGTAAAAAATACATAAAATGAAATACCGTGATCAGCTGAGAACAGTTTGGAATGGACCCATGCCACATGTTTCCAGATAAGCCACAGCTTCTCTATTAATCCATTCCTGGCCTAGGGAAGGGTGGGGCCTGGAAACAGCCGTTATCCAGCCCCTCTAGGCTGATTCAAGCCAGAGTGTTCAGGGGCTGGCCGTGGTGAAGAGCGAGCCTCCTGCCCAGGGCGAGCTTAGGGAGACTACTGGGAGCCCCAGCAGGGACAGCACAGGTGGTGCATGGTCGGGGCTGGGCAGCGGGGTTAGTTGGCAAGGATGAGGGGTCTCTGAGGATGGAGGCTGAGGCTTGGGATTCTCAGGAAGGGCAGAACTAGATACAGCAGGGAATTGTATGGAGGGAGGAAATCAAGCTTTCCTTCTAGAAAGGGCCACAGGGACCAAAGGGAGAGGGCAGGGACAGCCCCTGGAAGAGGCAGGTGAGGAAGGTGAGGCTGGAAGAGACCTAGGAAGGGATCCTGGGGAGGCAGTGGCCAAGAGCAGGGTAAGGGCCTGGCTGCCTTTTTTTCTGCACCCGGCTCTCCCTGGGGTGGTCCTGGTCCTGCTCTGCTGTCCCCTGTAGGAGGACAGGCACCTCAGTCTTGTCCCACAGCAGATCCTTGCCACCCACAAGTCCTGCCTTGGGCTCTGCAGAAGCAGGGAGTGGTAGGGTCAGGACCCTGGGCCACAGAGGAAATGGGCTGGGGGACAAGGATGGTGACCACCGGTCACCTTGTGTGAGGAGAGGCAAGGGGCCAAGGCTTATGGCTCAGTGTGGGGGCAGCTGCAGGGGGTGAGGGGAAGAGCAGGGACAGTGAGGAGGGCCTAGGGTCTGGTGGCCATAGTAGGCAAAGAGGACAGACTGTTTCCAAGGTCAGTCAGGGGACAGGGAGCCAGGAGGGCTGAGGAGGCCCAGGGCCTGACTCCAGGGGATTCGGTTGCCATCCCACAGGTCCAGAGGAGTCCTGGCAGAGCTGAAGCTGGAAGGGGTGAGAGGAGCTGGTTCTTGAGGACCTCAGCCATTGGCCAGGTGGGTTCAGGAGGGACTGGCTGACCTCCTTGCTCTCAGCCCCAGCCTTCTGTGGCTGCCTCCCCCATCGGAGCCATCAGAGAGCAGGATGTGTGAGGGGCAGGTGAAGGACAGCATCTGTGACTGCCCCTGGTGTGCTGCAGACTGGGGTGAGCGGCCCTGGGGATGGGAAGGTGGGCTGGGAGCCGGGAGACAATGGCCCCAGCACTTAATCCTGAGGGGCCTTAGAGCAGCTTCCCCCAGGTTTATAGGGGCAACCTCTGATGCTTGGGGAACTGAGGCCAAGGGGAGGCTCCTCAGATACAAGGTGAAGGGGCTGGGTGCAGCCAGAAGGCTATGGGTCACCCTCCCTGGAGGCTCAGGTCCCAGGTGATCTCCTCCAGGTGTGTTCCTTGTAGGATTGGCACTTGCCAAGATTGCAGATGTGAGGCAAGGATGGTAGCTTGGGCTTTCTTCTCAGCGAGGCTGAGCTGTCCGCATGAGGGCATGCAGACACTCAGAGGACCTGCCCTCAGGGGCCCTAGGGTGAAGGTCAAGATCTTGCCTTACAACCAGCCAAGCCCTGGCTAATTCCAGCCACCAGGCACCAGGGACAGGAGCAGGACAGTGGTTATTTCCCCGGTGGGAGGGGGGCTCCAGATCACTTAAGACACGTGCCATGTGAGGAGGGGTGGAGATAAAAATGCTTCCCCTGGGACTGAGATTCCAGGATACCTGAGATGGAGGGCACCCCAGCCGCAGGCTTAGAGCTCTCAGAGAACCTGGAGGGCTCCTCAGTCTCTGTTCCCCTGCTGGGGTTCCAGGACTGGTGGGAGTTATTTCTGAGAACTCAGAGAAACTCTTGTTCCCCAGACCCTGGAGCTCCCTCTGTGGCGTGCCTGGCTCTCACTGTGAGGTGCCCCAACCAGTGGGGGAGGGTTGGTCCTGCTCTGAGAGCCTCCCAGTGTCCCCTGGCTCCTCTAGCCAGCCCGGGGGTGGAGGGTGTGGTCCCCATGGCCTGTTGAAGGCAGGGGTCTCCAAGGGGCAAAGTTGGAGACCTCTAACTTCATGGGGAGGAGGTTATGGGACCCAGCTTTGAGTAGGAGGGATTGGGGTCTTGATCATCCCCCTGAGCCTGGGGGATGGGGCCATCTTGAGGGTCCTAGCGTTCTTCTCTGGTCTCTGCCCAGTGTGTGGTGGGACCTTGATGTCCACAGTCCCCTCACATCCCCCATCTGTGTGGTGGGCATGGCGTCACTGATGTCCCCTGACTAAATCTTTCCCATCCAGATCATGTCTCTAGTGTCCCTGCAGCGAGTCCTGGCGTCCCCACCCAAGGGATATGTCGAGCAGGTTGTGGTAGTGGTGAACACTTGGCTGGGATTTGGTCGTGGATCTGCAAGAAGGCTGATGGGAGAGGTCAGGAAGAAGCCTCTGCTCACCAGGGGAGCCCGAGTGGGCCTGGCCTGGGGGAACGCTGCAGTGGGGCTTGCACCTGAGCCAGAGGGAGGTGGCGATAGATGGGGCAGGCTGGATTCCCAACCACAGGCCTGGAGCTCTCAGGGGACCTGACAGACTCCTAAGCCTCTATCACCCTGCTGAGGTTCCAGGGCTGGTGGGAGCAGTGCCTGGAGACCCAGAGGGACCCTGATCCCCAGACCCTGGAGCCGCTTCTGAGGCACAGCTGGCTCTCATTGTGAGGCCCCCACCAGCCGGTCCTGCTCTGGGAGCCTCCACATGTCCCCCTGGCTCCTCCGGCTAGCCTAGGGGTGGAGGGTTCGGTCCCCGTGGACCGCAAGAAGCAGGGTTCAGAGGGGCAAAGTCACCTCCCTGAGGTCACCAGGAAGTCCCTGCAGAAGGTAGAGGAGGTTGGGGCCTGGCTCAGGACCTGTTCTCCCTGCTCAGTGGGAGGGGGCCATCTTGAGGGTCCCACTGTTTTTCTCTGGTCTTAGCCCCAGCATGTGGCGGGACCTTGATTTCCACACTCTCCTCGTGTCCCCAGTCTGTTGGGGGCAGAGGTCATGGGGTCACCGACATCAGCTGGCTCATTCCTCCCCATCCAGGTTGTCCCATCAGCATGTCTAATCTGTATGTCATTGGAGACAACAGCATGTTTTCTGTCGCTCTGGTTCCAGAGATACTGCTCAGCCAAGGTTCCAGGTGTCCCGATGAGGAAGGTCAGAAAGAGGCTTCCAGTCACTGGGAGACTCCTGGGAAAGGCTTGGGCTGGGAGTGGGACACAGGTGGGGTCGGGTGGAAGTGGACCAGGTGGGCCCAGGATGGATGGATGAGGCTGGGTCCCAAGTTACAGGCCTAGAGCTGTTAGGGTACCCAACAGACCCCCAGCCTCCATTCCCCCTGCTGGGTTCTCAGGCTTAGTGGGGGCAGCACTTGGGGACTCTGGACCCCCAGAGCCTGGAGCCCTTCTGCAGTGTGCCTGGCACACTGTGGGGCCTGCACCAGCCAGTCCTGCTCTGAGAGCCTCCTCGAGTCCCCCTGGCTCCTCCTGCTTGCCATGGGATGGATGGTGCTGTCCCCATGGCTTGTGGGACGGAGGGCCCAGAGGGGCAAAGTCATCACCCTGAGGACATCAGGAGATCCCTGCATCGGGCAGAGGGAGTTAAGGCCTGGCTCAGGGCCTGTTCCCCTGGAGCTCAGTGGGACAGCGCCATCTCAAGGGTCCCAGTGTTTTTTCTGGTCCCTGCCCCAGCATCTACTGGGACACAGCCCCTTACATCCCCAGTCTGTGGGGGACAGAGGTCATGGGGCCTCCGACATCACCTGGCTCATTCCTCCCCTATCCACCTGACAGACCCCTCAGGTTCCATTCCCCTGCTGGGTTTGGGGACTGGCTCAGGCCTGTACTCCCAGCTGAATTTGGTGGGATGGGGTCATCTTGAGGGTCTGGGTGTTTTTCTCTGATAGGACTTGGATCCCCACAGTCCCTCACATGCCCAATCTGTGGAGTGAGCATGGGGTCACCAAGGTCACCTGGCTCATTCTTCCCCCATCCACATTCTGTCTTGAAAGCCTTTGAGGTCACTCCTGATGCTGACATGGCTGCTGAAGAGTTGGGTGACAGGCATTGCTGCCTCCGAGATTGCTTTGTGAGGAATAGGTGGGGCATCAGGAAGAAGCCAGCTGCAGGTCAGGAGGGAGCACTATCTCACCAGGACAGCCCCTGAGGAGGGCCTGGCTGGGGGTCCCTAGGGTGGTACAGGGCCTGAGAGTCAGGGAGAGGCCCAGGATGGGTGTGGGAGGCTGGGGTCAAAGCTGGGACAGGAGCTCAGCCCGCTACGACACTGAGTCCCCCTCCCTCCCAGCTGTTGCCCCTTGTTACCCTCCTGCAGGCAGCAAGGCCTCTCCTGATGCTGCTTTTTCCTCCTGCAGCCATTCATGGGAGGCGGCTGTGAGACGGCCTGGCAGGACTGTCTCAGACCCCACCGAAGGGGAGGCTCACCCTGCACAGGAGCATCCTGGGGCGGCAAGCTTGGCTGTTTTAAATTTTGAGTAAGAACAAAGTAAACTTCAGGGAAAAAAAATAAAAATGTGTTGAGTACATAGTGGTTGAGCACCTACAGTATACCTGACACTTTGCCAGAACCAGGCTTCAAACCTCAGTGTTCTGGGTCCTTTAAGGTCCAGCTCCAACCTCACCATACCCAAGCACCCTCTATCCCCACCACATACCCTTCACCGTGGCTACCTGGCCTGGGCCATCTCAGACCACTTGTACTCCCTCCTGAGGCCTCCAGCCCCTCAGCCCTCACACCCTGAGCCCCTCAGCCTGGACACCATGGGGGTGTTTAAGGTTTCCACCTCCTGCTACCCTTGGCCTGAAAGGGGTCAGAGGGACCCCGCCCTGGGCCCCTGGGAGGCTGTATCCTTGCTTCTGCCTCATTCTGTTCTCCAGGGCCCTGTCCTTTTCCTGCTGGGCCCTCCCAGGATGTCCCTCATCCTGTCACTGTGCTTCCTGGCCTAAATCTCACCTCCTCCAGGAAGCCTTCCAGACTGATGACTCCCAAGCACTGAGCATCCTCCAACTTTGCTGAAAATGGTGGATGCCCACCCAGGCTGGGCCCTGGTAAGCCAGAGAAGCCTGGGTCTCCCTGCAGAGTCTGCCACATAGTTCTCTAGCCCACTGTGATTCCACCTAGGTCAATCCCTTTCCAGCTTGGATTCCCAAGAATAACTGTGGAATTTGCTGGAAATGCAACATCCTGAGATAGAACGGCCTGAAGCAGCCAGGGTCTAGTTCCTGTTGCTCTGACAGAAGGGAACATCATGAGTTAGGGAGTGGGCCCCGGAAGAAGAAATGGAGGCAGAAATCCCTCTAAGTAGAATTCACCTGGGCCAAGGTGGAGACAGCCACTGGGGAGGCTCAGACTTGGAAATAAGCTCCGTTCAGCCTTAGTCCCTCTGTCTCACGGGTCCAACCGATTCTCCTGCCTCAGCCTCCCAAGTAGCTGGGATTGTAGGTGCGTACCACCATGCCCAGCTAATTTTTGTGTTTTCAGTAGAGACGGGGTTTCTGACCTCAGGTGATCCACCCGCCTCGGCCTCCCAAAGTGCTAGGATTATAGGTCTGAGCCACTGCGCAGGCCACAAGCAGGCTTTAAAGGCAAAAGGGGCTGGGCGAGGTGGCTCACGCCTGTAATCCCAGCACTTTGGGAGGCAGAGGCAGGTGGATCATCTGAGCTCAGGAGTTTGGGACCAGACTGGCCAACATGGCAAAATCCCATCTCTACCAAAAATGCAAAAACTTCACTGGGCATGGTGGCACGTGTCTATAGACCCAGCTACTCAGGAGGCTGAGGCAGGAGGATCACTTAAGCCTGGGGCAGTGGAGCTTGCAGTGAGCCAAGATCACGCCATTGCACTCCAGCCTGGGCAACAGAGCAAGACTCTTGTCTCGGAAAAAACAAAAAAAGTTTATGTGAAAAAATAAAAATAAAAAAGTTTATTTGAGGCTGGGAGGTGGAAGTTGCACTGAGCCTAGATCGAGCCATCGCAGGCACTCCAGCCTGATGACAGAGCGAGACTCTGAAAAAAAAAAGTTAGAAAACAAGGCCGGGCGCAGTGGCTCACTCCTGTAATCCCAGCACTTTGGGAGGCCAAGGCGGGTGGATCTGGAGGTCAAGAGATTGAGACCACCCTTGCCAACATGGTGAAACCCTGTCTCTACTAAAAATAAAAAAGTTAGCCAGGCCTGGTGGTGCATACCTGTAGTCCCAGCTACTCAGGAGGCTGAGGCAGGAGAATCACTTGAACTCAGGAGGCAGAGGTTGCAGTGAGCAGAGATTGCGCCATTGCACTCCAGCCTGACCAACAGGAGACTCCGACTCAAAAAAAAAAAAGAAAAGAAAAAGAAAAATGTTTATTTGAGCATTTATTGCTTAATGAACCCTCCTAACATGAGACTGTGGGTAGCTAGCACTTCCAGGGAGAGCCAGGGGGACACTTACCAAGCATTTGCAGAAGCAAAACCAGGAAAACAGCTTAACAGCTAGAGTAGCAAGTCTCTAGTTAGGGCTGGGAGTTTCAGGCTGGCTCTGCTTCCAGATCAAATGTGTGGTTCCCACAGGGCATGGTTTATTCATGGAGGAATTGAAGGGCCAGAGCCACCGCAGCCCAATGGCTTCCCAAAGAAAATTCTTACAAACAATGTCCTTCCAGTCAGCCTGTCCGTGATGAGGGACTGGCCAAAACGTAGGCATGAGCACTGCTCTCTGTCACCATCGTGGGTGACCGGTGATCGTCTCAGTCAGGGACTTGAGGTCACAGTGTGAGTTCTTTGAGGAGAGATTTCTTTTGTTGTCCATCTCATTGTGTCTCTAATCACACGGAGACTATCAGGCTGCAAACACACACTGAAGACCCCAGAGAAAGTATCACAGCCAACCAGAAATAAAAGGGTCAGTATCACAGTTTCTGCTTTTTCTCTTTTTTTTTTTTTTCGAGACAGAGTCTGGCTCTGTTGCCCAGGCTGGAGTGCAGTGGAGCCATCTTGGCTCACTGCAACTTCTGCCTCCTGGGTTCTAGCAATTCTCCAGCCCTAGACTCCCGAGTAGCTGGGACTATAGGCATGCACCACCACACCCAGCTAATTTTTGTGTTTTTAGTAAAATTAAATTTTGTTTTTAGTTTTAGAAACCACGTGTTTCTACTAAATATGGTTTCGCCACATTGGCCAGGCTGGTCTTGAACTCCTGACCTCAGCTAATCCACTGGCCTCAGCCTCCCAAAGTACAGACGTGAGACACTTCACCTGGCCAAGACAATATATTGCATATTGAAGTTATGCAAATAACTATATTGTCATAAAATACAGTGTGGTGGCTCATGCCTGTAATCCCAGCACTTTGGGAGGCCAAGGAGAGCAGATCACCTGAGGTCAGGAGTTCAAGACCAGCCTGGCGGACATGACAAAACCGTCTCTACTAAAAATACAAAAATTAGCCGGGTGTGGTGTGGCACACACCTGTAATCCCAGCTACTTAAGAGGATGAGGCAGGAAAATCGCTTAAACCCAAGAGGCAGAGGTTGCAGTGAGGCGAGATTCTGCATTCCAGCCTGGGTGACAGAATGAGATTTTGCCCAGGTAAATAAATAAATACATAAATAAGTAGATAGAGGCAAAGTAGCTCACGCCTATAATCCCAGCACTTTGTGAGGCCAAGGTGGGCGGATCACCTAAGGTCAGGAGTTTGAGACCAGCCGGACCAACATGGAGAAACCCTGCCGCTACTAAAAATACAAAATTAACCGGGCCTGGTGGCGCATGCCTGTAGTCCCAGCTACTCGGGAGGCTGAGGCAGGAGAATCACTTGAACCTGGGAGGCAGAGGTTGCGGTGA
Source organism: Leontopithecus rosalia (assembly GCA_028533165.1). NCBI lineage: Eukaryota > Metazoa > Chordata > Mammalia > Primates > Cebidae > Leontopithecus > Leontopithecus rosalia. Next base: position 108,842,973 of record CM052660.1, on the reverse strand, counting down.
GCCAAGATCGTGCCATGGCACTCCAGCCTGGGGAACAAGAGCAAAACTCCATCTCAAAAAAAAAAAAAAAAAAGGAAAAGGAAAAAAAGTAGATAAGTTAATAAATGGGAGAAAACGATCTTCTAGTTTTATACCAATGGACTTTTGATATTAGGGCTCTTTTGAAAAAAACCCTTATAATCATTCAATTGTAGCTAGTTTGACAAAACATGAAACTTCTTTAAATTTTCTCTTTCACAACCTTCTACAACTTTTTTTTTATTAAGAGACAGGGTCGCATTCTGCCACCCAGGCTGGATTGCAGTGATGCAATTATAGCTCACTACCTTATGATACGGAACTCCCAGCCTCAAGCGATCCTCCCACTTCAGCCTCTAGAGTAGCTGAGACTATAACATGCCACCACACCTGGCTGTTTCTTCATTTTTTAATTTTTGTAGAGATGGAGTCTCACTATTTTGCCCAGGCTGGTCTCAAAATCCTGGCTTCAAGTGATGCTCCCACCTCTGCCTCCCAAAGTGTTGGGATTATAGATACGCATAGCCATGGCCAGCCAGCTTTCTCGCATCCATTTAATTTGTCCTATACTTTTTCTTCTTTCCCAATCCACAGTGGGAAATAGTCTCTCTCTGTTAGGACGAAAACTCTTTAATCAAAATTCCTCAACATACTTACAGCTTCCCTTATAAAACATGCCTTCCCGTGCATGCAGAGTTGCTTTCCCTATTATTTCTAGATGTTTTAAATGTTTTCATTACACATATTGATTAGAAGTTTTTACTCTTAGTAATGTTCCTTTCTTTTTTTTTAGATGAAGTTTTGCTGTTGTCACCCAGGCTGCAGTGCAGCGGCACAATTGTGGCTCACTGCAACCTCCACCTCCCAGATTCAAGTGATCCTCCTGCCTTAGCCTCCCAAGTAGCTGGGATTCCAGGCGCCTGCCATCATGCCCAGCTGATTTTTGTATTTTTAGTGGAGACAGTTTCACCACGTTGGCCAGGATGGTCTCTGTCTCAGACCTCGTGATCCACCCGCCTTTACCTCCCAAAGCACTGGGATTGCAGGCGTGAGCCACTGTGCCCAGCAGTAACCTTAATTTCCAGTGAAAACTTGTAAGCATTATGATGTGGGGGTTTTTTTGTTTGTTTTTTGTTTCTTGAGACAGAGTCTTGCTCTGTTGACTAGGCTGGAGTGCAGCAGTGCAATCTCAGCTCACTGTACCTCCACCTCCTGGGTTCAAACGATTTTCCTACCTCAGCCTCCTGAGTAGCTGGGATTACAGGTGCCTGCCACCGTGCCCAGCTAATTTTTGTATTTTTAGTGGAGATGGGGTTTCACCATGCTGACCAGGATGGTCTCTTATCTCCTCACCCCGTGATCCACCTGACTCAGCCTCCCAAAGTGCTGGGATTACAGGCGTGAACCACTGCGCCCAGCAGTAACCTTAATTTCCAGTGAAAACTAGCAAGCATTGTGAAGTGGTTTTGTTTTTGTTTTTTTGTTTTTGAACTCATAGCCTCGCCTCCTCAAGCGCTGGAGCCACCGCAGCTCCTGTTTTTTTGTTTTTGGAGACAGTCTTGCTCTGTCGCCCAGTCTGGAGTACAGCCTCACAGTCTCAGCCAACTTCACCTCTGCCTTTTGGGTTCAAGCAATTCTCCTGCCTTAGCCTCCCCAGTAGCTGGGATTACAGGCATACGCCATGATGCTGGGCTAATTTTTGTATTTTTAGTAGAGACGGGGTTTCACCATGTTGGCCAGTATGGTCTTAAACTCCTGACCTCGTGATCTACCCAACTCTGCCTCCCAAAGTGCTCGGATTATAGGTGTGAGCCACCGTGCCCAGCCATGAAGTGTTTCATTTTAGCTTTTTGCAGATTAAGTCCAACTCATAATAGAATTTTTAATCTCTTTCATTAGCAGAGCCAAATATATTTAGCTTTGCTAAACTCTATAAAAATAAGACACCAAAGTATATATGCTTTAAACTTATGTTCAGCAATTAGTGCTTCAGTAACTTGACTTAATGTGAAAGTACTCACACATTTAATGAATACCTATTATTTAATTTAATGTAACATACTTTTAAGATTTGAATTTACCAAAAACTGTTTTGTTTTTATTTTTATTCATTTATTTTGAGACAGAGTCTCGCTCTGTTGCCCAGGCTGGAGTCTAGTGGCTCAATCTTGGCTCACCGAAACCTCCGCCTCCTGGGTTCAAGCAATTCTCCTGTCTCAGCCTCCCGAGTAGCTGGGACCACAGGCGTGTGCCACCACCGCACCTGGCCAATTTTTGTATTTTTAGTAGAGAATGATCCGCTCGCCTCGGCCTTCCAAAGTTCTAGGATTACAGGCGTGAGCCACAGTGCCTGGCAAAAATGTTTCTGAACTACTTTTACATAGACGTATTTTATAAAATATAACTGTTTTGAAAAGTGTATTTATAAAGTTTTTTTTGAGATCCCATCTTACTCTGTCACCCAGCCTGGAGTGCAGTGGCACAGTCATGGCTCACTGCCACTTCAACCTCCCGGGCTCCAGCAATCCTCACACCTCAGCCTCCCAAGTAGCTGAGATATGGATGTACACTACCACACCCAGCTAATTTTTTTTATTGTTTGCAGAGACTGGATCTTACTATGTTCTCTGGGCTGGTCTTGAACTCCTGGACTCAGGTGATCCTCCTGCCTAAGCCTCCCAAAGTGATGGGATTACAGTCATGAACCACCACAGCTGGCCCTATTTATAAACGTTTATTTCATTTTCATTTGCCTAATTTACTTGTTCTTCATAATTATGCATGGATTGCCCATGAGACATTAACCAAAGGTAGCCGTTGATGGACTTCAGGAAATGCCACCCCAACATAGGATGCTTTGGTATGCTGATTATTTCTTGCTAAAAGCACTTGAAAAATAACAAATGAAGGGAGAGGCTTTCTCTGCCTAAAAACACATCCTCTGTAGGAGCTCAGCTGTCATTAGTCCCCTGCCCTACACAATCATCTAACGTTATTTTATTTTTGTTGATATATCAGGCAAGTTTCAAAAATATCACAGAAGCAAAGTCATGTAAAAGTTACACAGGATTCTTCCCTTGGTGTTTTTGGTTTACCTTCCATGAGTCATGCATCAAACGATTGCTTTTATTGCTCATTTTTTTACTCTTAGGTTGAATAGTCATAAACATCTAGCAGAGACACCACAAACCTGTCTCACCCCAAACCAGGAAAAACTGGTAATTCTGAAAACACTCCTATTTTTATTTCACCAACAATTTAAAAACTATATCTACCAGAGTTCTCCTTCATGTGAACTTAGAAAAAAACCTACATTTGGCTGGGCCAGGTGGCTCACACCTGTAATGGCAGCACTTTGGGAGGCTGAGACAGGCCGATCACCTGAGATCAGGAGTTCAAGACCAGCCTGACCAACATGGAGAAACCCCGTCTCTACTGAAAATACAAAAAATTAGCTGGGTATGGTGGCGCATGCCCGTAATCCCAGCTATTTGGGAGACTGAGGAAGGAGAATCACTGGAACCTGGGAGGCAGAGGTTGCAGTGAGCTGAGATTGCGCCATTGCGCTCCAGCCTGGACAACAAGAGCAAAACTTCATCTCAAAAAAGAAAAGAAAGAAAACCCACATTTCAGATCAGTTTCAACGTTTCTGTGCATTTCAGAGTAATTTATAAGAGTGCTCATTTATCCCCAAGCCAAGTCCCTTAAAGGATTGTATAAACTGGTTTAGTAATGGCATCCAAAAATAGCATATAAATTAACATATAAACTTACATACATTCACAGAAAGACATGCCCAGACATGCAGACGAAAGCTGATAAACCCTGATTTAAGAGTGACTTACTAGGAGAGATGCAAAGGTCATTCTGGTCTGTGGGTTGCCCTGACATTGCTGTCTCTGTAGGTCTGTTCATTTAGAAGCATTTTGTTTCGTATCTTATGACAAAATCCTTTGAAAATGTTCAGCTAACATAGGTGATCCTCTGGCTTCCCTCTCTATCTTTTCTCTTTTTCTTTTATGTGTCTACTAATGTGCAGGGAGAGTTCATTTGCAAAGAGAGCATCAAGGGCTGACTGAATTGACGCGAATGCTGGAAGAAAAACAAAACCTCTAAGGGGGCTTTGACGTCAGTTATAGGTTCATCTTTCTTTTGTCTGCAGGTCTGGTTTTCTGACCAGTCAGCACAGGTAGGGAACGGTGGAAATGACTTTCAAAAGTTTGCCATTTTTTAGCTGAGCGCAGTGGCTCACACCTGTAATCCCAGCACTTTGGGAGGCTGAGGCAGGCAGATCACTTGAGGTGAGGAGTTCCAGACCAGCCTGACTAACATGGTGAAACCCCATCTCTACTAAAAATACAAAATTGGCCGGGTGTGGTGGCCTGCACCAGTAATCCCAGCTACTTGGGAGGCTAAGGCAGGAGAATTGCTTGAACATAGGAGGTGGAGGTTGCAGTGAGCCCAGGTTAGGCCATTGCACTCCAGCTGGGCAACAGAGAGAGACTCTGTCTCAAAAAAAAAAAGAAGAAGAAGAAGTTTGCCATTTGGGGGCTTTTTTCTGGTCTATAAGTTGCCCATCTGGCGTCTCATGACTATGGACATTTCCTCAGAAGTGATACTATTCTGCCTCTTGCGTCCATCTTGGAGCATCTCCAGATTCTATAAACATGTGTTTAACTATATCACCAAATTCAGGATATAACCCATTAACAAACAGGGCAGATGAAGCATTTCCTATGCCACACAGGAGACCTTTCATTATGTCTGTGACCTCAAGATACTTACCAAGGCACAGGGTGTTTAAAAAGCCCACTTTGGCCAGGTGTCATGGCTCATGCTATTAATCCCAGCACTTTGGGAGGCCAAGGCAGGAGGATCGCTTGAGCCTAGGAGATCAAGACCACCCTGGACAACAGAGTGAGATCTCACCTCTACAAAAAAAAATTTTTAAATTAGCTGGATGTGGTGATGCATGCCTGTATTCTCAGCTACTGAGGAGGCTGAGGGAGGAGGATCACTTGAGGCTGGGAGATTGAGGCTGCAGTGAGCCATGATTGTGCTACTACACTTGAGCCTGGGTGACAAAGCAAGACACTGTCTCAATCAATCAATCAATAGCAGACCTGATTGATTAGAAGGCCTAACTTTTTTTTTTTTTTTTGACGGAATTTCGCTCTCGTTACCCAGGCTGGAGTGCAGTGGCGCCATCTTGGCTCACCGCAACCTCTGCCTCCTGGGTTCAGGCAATTCTCCTACCTCAGCCTCCCGAGTAGCTGGGATTACAGGCACGCACCACCATGTCCAGCTAATTTTTTGTATATTTAGTAGAGACGGGGTTTCACCATGTTGACCAGGATGGTCTCAATCTCTTGACCTCGTGATCCACCTGCCTTGGCCTCCCAAAGTGCTGGGATTACAGGCGTGAGCCACCGCGCCTGGCCCAGAAGGCCTAACTTTTATAAAAGCTTATCTAAGAGCAGGTGCTATGGCTCATGTTTGTAATTTCAGCACTATGAGAGGCCGACAGGAGAATCACTTGAGCCCAGGAGTTCAAGATCAGCCTGGGCAACATAGGAAGACCATCTCTATAAAAAATTCAAAAATTAGCCAGGCATGATGGCAGATGTCTGTAGTCCCAGCTACTTGGGAAGCTGAGGCAAAAGAATCTCTTGAACCCAGGAATTTGAGGCTGCGGTGAGCTATGATCGGGTGACTGCACTCCAGCACGGGCAACAAAGTGAAACCCCACCTCGTTACTCTTCCCTTCAGTGTGGGCAGTTGAGAAAGCAAAAAATGTCAGGAGATTCAGCATCAGCAGAGAAGGAAAGAAAAAAGGATAGATTAGAAGCCCCTAGCTGCCAATCAAAACTACACCCCTGTGTTTCTACACCCAGGCTGAAGTGAAATGGTGCCATCTCAGCTCACTGCAACCTCGGCCTCCCAGGTTCAATCAATTCTCCTGCCTCAACCTCCCAAGTAGCTGGGATTACAGGTACCCACCACCATGCCCAGCTAATCTTTGTATTTTTAGTAGAGACAGCGTTTCACCATGTTGGGGCACATTCACAATACTCTTTGTGTATGTGCCCCATCACTGAGCAATTCTGTTTGGGTTAAAACATCCCCTTTATGGTCACCAAGAATTTAAATTATTTCTGGTAAGATTTACTCATTCCACTAGAAAGACTCAGTTTCCAAGATGGAGACCAGACGCAGACTCTGGATCGATTGATTGGTTGACTGATTTTTTTGAGACAGAGTCTCACTCTGTCACCCAGGCTGGAGTGCAGTAGTGCAATCACAGCTCACTGCAACCTCACCCTCCCCAGGCTCAAGTAATCCGCCCACCTCAGCCTCCTGGGTTGCTGGGACTATAGATGCACACCACCATACCCAACTAATTTTTTTCTGTTTTTTATTTTTTGAGATGGAGTTTTGCTCTTCTTGCTCAGGCTGGAGTGCAATGGCGCCAAATCTGCTCATAGCAACCTTCACCTCCTGTGTGCAAGTGATTCTCCTGCCTCAGCCTCCTGAGTAGCTGGGATGTGCCAACATGCCTGGCTAATTTTGCATTTTGCCTCTTTTTCTTTTCTTTTCTTTTTTTTTTTAAATTAAGACACAGTTGGCCGGGCATGGTGGCTCAAGTCTGTAATCCTAGCACTTTGGGAGGCCGAGGTGGGTGGATCACCAGAGGTCAGGAGATCAAGACCAGCCTGGCCAACATGGTGAAACCCCATCTTTTAAAAAATCAATTAATTAATTAATTAAAAAATTAAGACAGAATTTCACTAGTTACCCAGGCTGAAGTGAAATGGTGCCATCTCAGCTCACTGCAACCTCAGCCTCCCAGGTTCAAGCAATTCTCCTGCCTCAACCTCCCAAGTAGCTGGGATTACAGGTACCCACCACCATGCCCAGCTAATCTTTGTATTTTTAGTAGAGACAGGGTTTCACCATGTTGGCCAGGTTGGTCTTGATCTCCTGACCTCAGGTTATCTGCTTACCTTGGCCTCCCAAAGTGTTGGGATTACAGACATGAGCCACTTCTCCTGGCCTTTTCCTGTATTTTTCAGAGACAGGGTTTCACCACATTGCCCAAGCTGGTCTGTTCAATAAATCCATTATTTTCTGTCTTCCTGGACATTTTTTTTTTTTTTTGAGACAGAGTCTTGCTCTGTCACCCAGGGTGGAGTGCAGTGGCACAATCTCAGCTCACTGCAAACTTCACCTCCTGGGTTCAAATGATTCTCATGTCTCACCCTCCCGAGTAGCTGGGGCTACAGTCATGCACCACCACACCTGGCTAATTTTTGCATTTTTAGTAGAGACGGGGTTTCATCATGTTGGCTAGGCTGGTTTCAAACTCCTGACCTCAAATGATCTGCTCACCTAGGCCTCCCAAAGTGCTGGGATTATAGGAATGAGCTACCATGCCCCCAGCCTCCTGGAAACTTTTTAACCAAAGTTCTTTTACTAAACCCTGTTCAGTTTCTGTATACCCCAGTCAGACACGTGAAACCTCTCTACAGGACACAGTCTCGTTTATGTCATGATTTTCAAACCGTCGTCCAGGCTGGGGTGCAGTAGTGAAATCTCAGCTCATTGCAACCTCCACCTCCCAGGTTCAAGGGATTTTCCTGCCTTAGCCTCCTGAGTAGCTGGGATTGCAGGCATGCGCTACCCCACCTGTCTAATTTTTTGTATTTTTAGTATAGACAAAGGTTTACTGTGTTGGCCAGGCTGTCCTTGAACGCCTGACCTCAGGTGATCTGACCTGCCCAGCTCCAAATGGATTCATTCTTAAGAGAAGAGCTTTTATGACTCAGTCACCTCTTAAAGGACCCCCTCTCAACACTACCACATTGGGGATTCAATTTCAATATGAGTTTTGGGACATGGGGCAAGCATTCAAACCATAGCATAGGCCAACCCTCCCTGAGAAAAGAGGAATCAATTCCTCTGCCAGGAGGGAGATCAACCTGCCTTCAGATCCCTCCAGACCAACTTTCATTCCTGAAGGCAAAAAGGCTTGGCCCCAGACCTCCGAGGGCAGGAAGGTGTCATGGAGGGTTTCTGCCAGCTATGCAGCTGCTCACCACGTGGGAAAGAGGCAAGAAGAGAGGAGGGGAGAACAGACTGCAGCAGCCCAGCCCTTCTCAGAAACAGTGCAGCATAAAATACAGCCACAAGATGGCAACTGAACTACTTCAGCATGGAGTGTGCACTGAAGAGCATGGACCCTCTAGAAATACACCACTTATGCTAGACGACCTCTGACATTTTGGTGGGAGATCATTATGTAAATGCTATTTATAATAATAATGTAGAAATAATTGTATTTTTTAAAATTTTTAAATTTTTTTTATTTAGAAAACAAGGGGGTCTTGCTATGTTGCCCAGGCTGATCTTGAACTCCTGAGCTCAAGCAATCCTCCCATCTCGGCCTCCCAAAGTGCTGGGTTTATAGACGTGAGCCACCGCACTGGCCTAGAAATAACTTTATTTTATTTTTTATTTTTTTGAGACAGGGTCTCACTCTGTCACCAGGCACCACGCTGGAGTGCAGTGGTGTGACCTCAGCTCACTGCAACCTCCGCCTCCCTGGTTGAAGCAATTCTCCTGCCTCAGCCTCCTGAGTAGCTGGGATTACAGGCACATGCCACCACGCCCAGCTAATTTTTTTGTATTTTTTTAGTAGAGACAGGGTTTCACCATGTTGGCCAGGATGTTCTCTATCTCTTGACCTCGTGATCCTCCCGCCTCGGCCTCCCAAAGTGCTGGGATTACAGGCGTGAGCCACCGCGCCCGGCCATAGAAATAACTTTAAACAGAGAAATTAATACAAGAGTCCAGGTGAGGTGGCTCATGCCTGTAATCCTAGCACTTTGGGAGGCCGAGGTAGGCAGATCACTTAAGATCAAGAGTTCAAGACCAGCCTGGTCAAGATAGTGAAATCCTGCCTCTACTAAAAAATACAAAAATTAGCTAGGCATGGTGGCAGGCTCCTGTAATCCCAGCTACTCGGAAGGCTGAGGCAGGAGAATCACTTGAACCTGGGAGGCTGAGGTTGCAGTGAGCCGCAATTGTGGCACTGCACTCCACCCTGGGTGACAGAAAGAGAGACTCAGTCTGAAAAAAAAAAGAAATTAACACAAGAAATGCTGAAATGTCCTGATCATGCTCTGATTTTTTCAGAGGGAGTCAATGTTGCTTAATACTAAAAAAAAAAAAAAAAGTGTTTAAAACATACAGTCTTAGCCGGCCACAGTGGCTCATGCCTGTAATCCCAGCACTTTAGGAGGCCAAGTTGAGGAGATCACCTGAGGTCAGGAGTTTGAGACCAGCCCAGACTACATGGTGAAACCCCATCTCTACTAAAAATACAAAGGTTAGCTGGGCTTGGTGGTGGGCGCCTGTAATTCCAGCTACTTGGGAGGCTTACATTGCTGTGAGCTGAGATGGAGCCATTTCACTCCAGCTTGGGCGATGAGTGAAACGCTGTCTCAAATTTAAAATAAAGTGGCTCACGCCTGTAATCCCAGCACTTTGGGAGGCCGAGGCAGGTGGATCACGAGGTCAAGAGATCGAGACCATCCTGGTCAACATGGTGAAACCCCGTCTCTACTAAAAATACAAAAAATTAGCTGGGCATAGTGGCGTGTGCCTGTAATCCCAGCTACTCAGGAGGCTGAGGCAGGAGAATTGCCTGAACCCAGGAGGCGGAGGTTGTGGTGAGCCGAGATCGTGCCATTGCACTCTAGCCTGGGAAACAAGAGTGAAACTCCGTCTCAAAAAAAAAATAAATAAAATTAAATACAGATAAAGAGGCTGGGCACAGTGGCTTATGTCTATAATCCCAGCACTTTGGGAGGCTAAGGCAGGTGGATCACCTGAGCCGTCCAGCTCCGGCGTCAAGGGTGAGCTCACTCCCCCCACACCACAGCTGCACAGCTGAGCTCCCCTTGTCTGTTGATACTGTTTGCATGTTCGTCCACTCCAAATCCATGTTGAAATGAGATCCTCAGTGGGAGGTGTCGGGGCGGGTCCCTCATGAATGGCTGGCTTGATGCCCTCCTGGCAGTAAGGAGTGAGTTCTTGAGTTCATGGGAGATCTGGTTGTTTAATAGAGTGTGGGCTGGGGGCCCAGTGGCTCATGCCTGAATACCCAGCACTACGGGAGGCCGAGGTGGGTAGATCACCTGAGGTCAGGAGTTTGAGACCAGCCTGGCCAACATGGTGAAACCCCGTCTCTACTAAAAATACAAAAGTTAGCTGGGCATGGTGGCACGTGCCTGTAATCCCAGCTACTTGGGAGGCTGAGGCAGGAGAATCGCTTGATCCTGGGAGGCTGATGTTGCAGTAAGCTGAGACCATGACACCGCACTCCAGCCTGGGTGACAGAGTAAGACTACGTCTCAAAATAAACAAACAAACAAATACATAGCCTCAGAGCTGGCCACCGCTGCGGCCCCCACCACCGCCCCCACCGCCATCGCCACCACCGTCACCTCCGCCGCTGCGTCCTTGTGGCCCTTCTCCTTCACCGCCCCCTTCACCACCTCTACACATTGGGAGGCTTCTGTCCTGGAGAAGAAGCTATAGTCCGTCTACCTTGTGGACCCAGGGCGCAGCCATGGCAGGTGGTGGCAGCAGGGGAACGGGCGCGGTGGGCGGTGGCAGAGCGGGCCAGGCCTCTGCTTGGGCAGTGACGGGCGCTACTGGGGCCAGCAGGGGCGGCGCCCCATCAACCTGGCCTCACTGCCTCCCAGCAACCCGCAGCTCATCGCTGTCATCGTGGCGCAGCTCAAGAGCTGGGGCCTCTTTGACAGCTTCCTCCGGGACTGCCCAGCCAACGTGGACACCAAACCAGCTTACCAAAACCTGAGGCAGAAAGTGTATAATTTTGTGTCAACACATCTGGACAAGCAGGAATGGAATCCTACAATGAACAAAAACCAATTGCAAAATGGTCTGAAGCAGAGTGTGGTTCAGTCAGAGACGTTGGAAGCTGGAGTAGACAGGATTATTTCTCAGGTGGTGGATCCAAAACTAAACCACATCTTCAGGCCAGAAATAGAACGAGCAATTCATGAGTTCCTGAAGGTCCGGAAAAAAGCATCTGTGCCAGCACCCCCTCCAGAGCCCGAAGCCCAGGACCCTCCAGCTCCACCTCAGGACACTTCCTAAGAATATGCCTGACACCTTTTGAAAGCTCAATTTTTGGTGAAGAAATGGATTTGGTTACATAAGAGGGCAACTTCAGACTGAAGATAGGCCAAGGTCATCACGGGTCTAAAGATTTCAACCTTGCTATGGGCAGTGGACAGATCGAAAGGGGAGCCAGTTCGGCAGCGGGAAAGCTGACCGTGTCACTCCTGTCTTGTGCTGCCATTTGGTCCCCTGTCCAAGGGCGTGACACCAAATAGACACTACGAAGAGAGAAGCACTGCAGCAACCCAGGGCTGACCTGAAACAGACTTTTACACTCGAACATGGAGACTGCACATGGACCTCAGGGTTTGTGCTGTGGGATAAACGAAAGCTACAGTGAGAGAACGTAACCGATCCCGAAGACAGTTTCACAGAACAATGAGAGTAAAGGTTACCTGGAGTAGAATTGACAGTGCTTATTTGATATTCTCTCAGAGTTCCAAACTAGATTGTACAAGTCATTAGCTTTAAAGTTGTGACCTTCTTGTATGTGAATCTTCTAGCCAGTTTCCTTTCCTTTGCAATCGGTAACAAAACGTGCAATCCTAGAATGTGTGAAAAGTTCAGACGTGAGGTTAAGGAAAGTCATTTGCAGGCTCTCTGTCCGGGGTTGTTTCCTGTCCTGCAGGGGCTAGTGAATCTTACGTATGTTTATTCTCACATTTGTGTATTTTAGAAAAGTGGTCAATAAATGGCTTATCTTTCACAAACAAAGGAGTGTGGCACTTTCCCCCCTCTCTCTTGTTCCTGCTTTTGGCATGTGAGAGGTCAGCTCCTCCTTCACCTCCCACCATGACTGGAAGCTTCCTGAGGTTTCCCCAGGAGCAGATGCTGGTGCCAGGCTTCCTGTACACCCTGCAGAACCATTAGCCAAGCTAAACCTCTATGAATTACCCAGTCTCAGATGTTCCTTGATAGCAATGCAATGAAGACAGCTGTGAAAAGGCACCATTATCTGCCTGATCCCCACTCATTTTTGATGAAACCCCATCTCTACCAAAAATACAAAAAATTAGCTGGGCCTGGTGGTACATGCCTGTGGTCCCAGTTATTCGGGAGGCCGAGTTAGGAGGATCGTTTGAGCCCAGGGAGGCAGAGGCTGCAGTGAGCTGAGATGATGTCACTGCACTCCAACCTGGGTGACAGAATGAGACCACATCTCATTAAAAAAAAGAATGAAAAGAAAAGAAAAGTAGGGACCCTGCAGTCAGCCATCGACTCCTGACTTCCTGACTGTTCTGAGCCAATAACTGCAGAGGCTGGGGTTTGGCTGCCCAGGCTGACGGTCCCTGAGATTACGTGTCAGAGTTTTCTTGCAGTCCGGGCACAGTGCCTCATACCTGTAATCCCAACATTTTAGGAAGTTAATGGGGAAGGACCAGTTGAGCCCAGGACTTTGAGACCAGACTGGATAAAATAGTGAGACTGTCTCTCTCTCTCTGTCTCTCTTTTTTTTTTTTTAGATTGAGTCTCACTCCCTTCACCCAGGTTGGAGTGCAGTGGCATGATCAAGGCTTGCTGCAGCCCCAACTTCCTGGGCTCAAGTGATGTTCCCACCTCAACCTCCTGAGTAGCTGACACTACAGGCGTGCACCACCATGCCTGGCCAATTTTTTGTATTTTTAGTGGAGACATGGTTTCACCATGTTGCCCAGGCTAGAAGACTGTCTCTTAGGAAAAAAAAAATTCCCATGGTCTGGTCACTGTCTGTTTGCAGATTTGGTCTCTTCCAGGCAAGGTGCCCTCCTTGTTCCCTCACCTTCCCTCCCATCCAGTCTTAATAGTGGATGTCAAACATGGTGTCTTGATAGCCAAGCCCCTTCCCTTGCCTGCTGGTGTCTGCCCAGCAGCCGGGACAGGCTCAGGCACATGGCAGGACTCACTGGACTGGTGGGTAAACGAGGAACCAGATAACCCCCAAGGGGAAATGGCTTCGAACTCATCTGCCCCAACAGCCAAGGCGGCCTGGCTTTCTAGAACACTTGACTCTTTGGCAGCAATCATCTGAAAGCCTGAAGAAGAGATACATGGCCAGGCATGCTTGCTGTCACCTGTAATCTCTGCACTTTGGGAGGCCAAGGTGGGAGAATTGCTTGAGCTTAGGAGTTCGAGACCAGCCTGGGCAACTTGGGAGACGCTGTCTCTACAAAAAATGTAAAAATTAGCCACACTTGGTGGTGCCTGCCTGTAGTCCCAGCACTCCAGAGGCTGAGGTGGGGGGACTGCTTGAGCCTGGGAGGTTGAGGCTGCAGTGAGCCATGACAGCACCACTGCATTCCAGCCTGCATGACAGCAAGACTCTATCTCAATAAAAAAGAAGGAAGGACAGAATGGAAAGGAAAGGGAAATGTGAGAAGAAAGTGGCCCAGGTGCCACGGCAAGAGACTGAAGGCACGATCTGTCCCAGTCTAATAACTGCTTCCTTAGGTAGCAATGACACCAAATATCTCTACTGATTACTTAGTTGCAGCAAGGACACCAAATACATTTAGAAACAACCACATGATCAATTACATAATCAATCTTAATAAATCATTCTCTATGACTAATCTTTGCTTTAGTATTACGCTGTAGAAACATTTTAGTCTTACAGTTTAGACAATCGGGTGTAATGTAATGAAGAACTAAAGGGACATTGTGAGAAGCGATTAGGAGGCCAGGGTGAGAGCCTTGTGGTAGCGCCAGCACCTGGGAAGGCGCCATTTACTTAGCAGGCCATGGAGGGGAGTTTCCCTTTCACTGGGGGAGTGCAGAGAACACTCTGCTCTGAATTCGTGAGGAAGGCCTGACATTAACCAGGCCAGCCCGCAGACATCCAGGGGCTTAAATGCCTCTTCATCATGCTGTGATCCGATTGTCACCCTCCTTGTCCACTTTCATGTTCTACTTTTCCACCCAGTGCTTCTTTTAAGTTCCTGGAAGTCGTTAGAAGAAAGAATAGAGGAATCCTACAAGCCTTTGATCTTTCTGATAAGTGTATAGAAAAATACTGATGTACTGTATGTGTCTCCCCTCCCCGCAGCGGCTGCCTGATAGGGAGGGGGCCATGTACTGTACCCACGTGGCCCCCAGTATTGTCAGTATGTGATTTGCTTGACCCTACCAATCATGTCGGATGAGTCACTCTCCTGGCCCTGCCCTCCTGCCTTGTATACAATAAAGATCAGTGCGTCCAGGCATTCGGAGCCACTACTGGACTCTGTACCTTGGTAGCAGTGGTTCCCTGGGCCCAGCTGAATTCTTCTCTTATCTCTCTGCGTCCTGTGTCTTTCTTTCCTTCGATCTGTCATCTACGCACACAAAAGAGCACCCGCTAGACCCTTCGGGGCTGGACCCTGCGGGGCAAGGAAAAGGAAAACTTAAGTTCAAGCTATATTTATCCCAGGATTGAAAACAAATACTTTAGGAATGAGTGTGGATGTGTGTGCCTGGGCTTTGTGCATTGGTAATTTGGTTCTGAGCTGACATTCACTGATATAAATATTCCCTCCTCACCCATAAAGGCCAGAACTTTTTTTTTTTTGAGACAGAGTTTTGCTCTTGTTACCCAGGCTGGAGTGCAATGGCGCCATCTCGGCTTACCGCAACCTCTGCCTCCTGGGTTCAAGCAATTCTCCTGCCTCAGCCTCCCAAGTAGCTGGGACTACAGGCATGCACCCACCATGCCCAGCTAATTTTTTGTATTTTTAGTAGAGACGGGGTTTCACCATGTTGACCAGGATGGTCTCGATCTCTTGACCTCATGATCCACCTGCCTTGGCCTCCCAAAGTGCTGGGATTACAGGCGTGAGCCACCGCGCCCGGCCAGGGCCAGAAGTTTTCAACACTTAAAACATCTGATTGAAAAATACGTAACAATGGAGCCACAGAATGAGGTAAGTATCGATATAAAATATATCAGTGAATGTTTTCAACAATTTAACAATTAGCTTAACAATTGATAAGCAGTTTAAACACGCAGTGATTTTAGTGTAAGAAGGTTATGAAAATATGCAGAAAATACAAATCTAGAGTCACGAAGCAAAAGATATTTTAGGGACGGGCGTGGTGACTCAGGTTTGTAATCTCAGCACTTTGGGAGACTGAGGCAGGTGAATCACTTGAGGTCAGGAGTTTGAGACCATCCTGGCCAACATGGTGAAACGCTGTCTCTACTAAAAATACAAAAATTAGCTGGGTGTGGTGGTGCATGCCTGTAATCCCAGGTACTCAGGAGGCTGAGGCAGGAGAATCACTTGATTTCTGGGAAGCAGAGGCTGCAGTGAGCCAAGATCGCACCACTGTACTCCAGCCTGGGCAACAGAGTGACATTCCATCTCAAAAAAAAAAAAAAAAAAAAAAAAAGACATTTCAGTTTTACTCTCTGGTATTTAAGATGAATTATATGGAAAAGTGAAATTACTGATGTTCAAACCATTTTTGAGGGGCGATTTTAATACATCTGTCACTTCTTGACCATTCATTTCTTCTTTTTAAATTGAGATTTCATCCACATGCCATAAAACTGACCATTTTATTTATTTACTTATCTTGATATTAAAGACAGGGTTTCACCATGTTGGTCAGGATAGTCTTGATCTTCTAACCTTCTGATCCACCTGCCCCAGCCTCTCAAAGTGCTAGGAGTACAGGCATGAGCCACCACACCCGGCCCATTTTATTTTATTTTGAGACAAGTTCTCATTCTGTCACCCAGGCTGGAGTGCAGTGGTGCGATCTCGACCTCTCAGCCCCCTGAGTACCTGGGACCACAAGCGAATACCACCACACCTACTCTATTTTTAGTAGAGATGAGGTATCGCTATGTTGCCCAGGATAGTCTCGAACTCCTGATCTCAAGTGATCCTCCTGTCTCAAGCCTTTCAAAGTGTTGGGATTACAGGCATGAGCCACCAAGCCTGGCCAGAAAATTGACCATTTTAAAATGCTATGACTTTTGGTCTATTCACAAGGTTGTGCGTGGATAATCATTATTTCCAACATTTTTTTCATCACCTCTGAAAAGAAAACCAGTGACCAGCAGCAGTCACTCCCCGCAGCCCCTGGCAACCACTGGTACACTTTCTGCCTCTGACTTTGCCTGTTGCAGACGTTTCACATAAATGGACTCATGTAGCCTCTTGTGTGTGGCTTCACGTTTCCAGGTTCATGCACATTGTAGTATGTATTGTATTTCCATTAAAGGGATAGACCACATTTCATGTAACTGTTCATCATTTGATGGACATTTGCGTCACTTCATATTTGTTTCACTATTATAAATAATTCAAATATCCATGTGGCCAAATCCCTGTCACTTGCGGGCAGTCCAAAGCGGTCAAATTGCATGAAACCAGCAAGCTGAAGAGATTAACAGGAACCCACCCACCGCGTGGGGGCCTCCGGCAGCCTGCATCCCTGCAAAGCTGAGGTCTTCGGATTAAGAAATGGGGGAGGGGTCGGGTGCAGTGGCTCACATCTGTCATCCCAGCACGTCGGGAGGCTGAAGCGGGTGGACCACTTGAGGTCAGGAGTTCAAAAACAGCCTGGCCAACATGCTGAAACCCCGTCTCTACTAAGAATACAAAAAATTAGCGGGGCATGGTGGTGCACACCAGTAATCCCAGCTACTCGAGAAGCTGAGGCAGGAGAATTGCTTGAACCCAGGAGGTGGAGATTACAGTGAACCGAGATCTTGCCCCTGCACTCCAGCCTGGGCGACAGAGGGGAAAGACTCCATCTGGCGGAAAAAAAAAGGAGAAGGGTAATACAGACGAACTAAACGCTGCTCTCTCTTGTGCAGGCAATCTGTGCACTTCTCCTTGGGCAGCACCCAGCACTGGGCAGGGCCTCATCCGAGTCTGGGCTGAAACCTGGGGACATTCTGGCGGATGCTCCTGGAGGCCGGAAGAGAGCGCTCGCGGACTCAGCAGACGTCCGGCCGCCTCCCCAGCGCCCAGGCTGCGCGGGCCACCAGGAGTGCGGTTGCGACCCGCAGCGTCAGTACCCACTCGCCTGACGCCCACTTGGGTTCCTTAAGGTCCAGATACCGGCTCTAAAGTGCCTTCTGCAGGGGTGGGAGGTGGGCGACTGGGCAGGGAGGGCTTCTCGGTGTTGACCCTGCAGATGGCAGCCACAGGGAGATTGAGACTAAATTCCCCGCTCCACCCCTAATTCCAACAGAAATTGCAACATTAATTGTAGGCCCCCATTGTGCCCCCTTTCTCTGTTTCCCTTTTTCCCCCATAACCCTCGCTTTTTACAAAATCAACTGTCTTGAAACATAATTGACATAGAATCAAACCTGCCATTGTGCGACGTCCTTAGATGTCTTTTCCCGGGAGACAGAGCGAGACTGTTTCAGGAAAAAAAAAAAAAGAACCACCACTTGGCCAGGCGCGGTGGTTCACATCCCAGCACTTTGGGAGGCCGAGGCGGGCGGATCACGAGATCAGGAATTCGAGAAAGAAAACCCCGTCTCAAAACAAAACAACAATCAGAAAAACCCCCACCACTTGAGTTTTGATGTAGTATCAAAGAAGAATAGCCACAATTATCTGAAAAGGCTATTTACTTAGCCTTTTAGAAGGCTTTTCTAAATAGTACTAGAAGTATTTATTTTATTTTATTTTATTTTATTTTTTTTGAGACCGAGTTTCGCTCGTTACCCAGGCTGGAGTGCAATGGCGCGATCTCGGCTCACCGCAACCTCTGCCTCCTGGGTTCAGGCAATTCTCCTGCCTCAGCCTCCTGAGTAGCTGGGATTACAGGCACGCACCACCATGCCCAGCTAATTTTTTGTATTTTGAGTAGAGACGGGGTTTCACCATGTTGACCAGGATGGTCTCGATCTCTTGAACTCGTGATCCACCCGCCTCGGCCTCCCAAAGTGCTGGGATTACAGGCGTGAGCCACCGCGCCCAGCCTAGAAGTATTTCTATTACTTAGAAACACTTTTCTAAGTATTTACCTGTGGGGGCCAAACTTGGCCTCCCGAAGGCAAGCAAACTTTTAAATCTGCACTCGAGACCTGCTACATACTTTGTGGGGGGGGGGCAGGGTAGAGGGAGCGCTGGCACTCGGACGAGAGCAGGCAGAGGGTGCAGAGGCCTCAGAGTACCTCCACCTGGATCCTGGAGCCCTGGGGCGGGGGCACCTCCAGTGGCTGTTTTGGTGGGGGTGGGCACGGAGCAGCGCTTGGGGGGCCAAGGGGCGGGCAGAGGGGGGTGACGCCGCGGGGCTGGGAGAGCCGCGGTGAGCCCAGGGTGCCGCGCTGGGGCCGCTCTGGCAGCTGCATCAAGTGTCCCAATAAAGCAGCGCCCCGAAGCTCCCTGTGTCCGGAGCCAGCCCGGTCCCACAGCACTGGGTGGTTGGAGGATGAGTGTCCCCGGAGCACCATGGGCCGGATGAAGGTGGATGGGACGCAGAGGGCGGGGCCTGCATGCAGGGGCGGGGCCTGTAGGCCAAGGCTGGACCAATAACGAGAGAGAAATGATTGAGTAGGAGCTGAACTAATGGGCGAGGGTTGCACCAATGGCGCGGGTGAGTCTGTTGCGTCTTCAAGGATGCACAGCTGAACAGAAGGCAGCAACTTCCATGAGCCTAAAGACCTTCCCTCCGCACGCTCAGTATCCCGACGGGGGCGAACAAAACCTTTAAACAAATGCTCCAGTTTCCCCTATAGGGAGCCGGAGTCAAATCCGTGAGGAAGACCGGGGTCGCACTGAAGCCCACCCCACCGGTGCTGGGGGAACCTCGACCAGGACCTACGCAGACCGCAGATCCTCCGAGGCTCCGTCCCCCGATGGCGACACCCAATCCCTGGTGTTCCCGCCCACTTATGGAATCCTGGCCCCGCCTCCGCCCTCCGATTGGCCGGACGCCCTGCTCTACGCGGCGCGGCCGAACCCGGAGGAGCTGCCCCAGCCAGAAGCGCGGCCCCCGCAGCCTTGCTGCGCATGCTCACGCCGTGACCCCGGCTTGAGGTGACGGCGCGAGCCGAGGCGGGGGCCCTCGGCACAGAGGCTGAGGGACCCGTCGTGGCGCTGTCGCTGGAGAGGGAGGGCCCGCTGCCGTCGGTGAGGACGGGCCCCAGCGGGCGGGGAGGGTCCCACGTCCCCGACGTGGACACGTCCCTGGCCCGGCTCTCCCGGGGGTCCCGAGGGTCCCGAGGGCTGCGGGTGCGGAAGAGGGGTCCGCGTCCTGGCGCTCAGGCCGCCTCCTGTGGTGTCTGCCGCGATTTCCTCCCTGATCCTCGCCCCTCCCTGCCTCCCCCGGCCAAAGCCCCAACATCACCCCACCGAGGAGCCCGGCACCCGCCCGCCGGCCCTTGGCGGCGCCCGCCCCACCCAGTGCTGCTTTCCCGACGCGCCCACCCCCACCGGCCCTGTCCCACGGTTGCGGCTCGGGGGGGGCCCTGCGGGGACGGCAGCGAGTTGAGCTGTGAGATGTTGGGGCGAGGGAGACCCTCGGAGCCTCAGGCTGTGGGAGTAGAGCGCCAGGGAGCTGGAGCCCTTTGGGCAAACCGCGTTTGCTGCAATTGCGCTGGGTGCGGGAGGAGAGAGAGACCGATCCTGAGCCTTGGGGACGGGGGAGGAGCTGCCATCCTGCGGTCCCCTGGTGGGGAAGCGGAGCGCTTCACCCCGCAGCGTAGCAGTTCGTGGCCTTCTTGGGGCAGGGGTCACTGCCGGTTTTTGTTGTTGTTGTTGTTGCTTTTTTTTTTTTTTTTTTTGAGACGGAGTTTCGCTGTAGTTACCCAGGCTGGAGTGCAATGGCGCGATCTCAGCTCACCACAACCTCCGCCTCCTGGGTTCAGGCAATTCTCCTGCCTCAGCCTCCCGAGTAGCTGGGATTACAGGCACGCAACACCATGCCCAGCTAATTTTTTGTATCTTTAGTAGAGACGGGGTTTCACCATGTTGACCAGGATGGTCTCAATCTCTTGACCTCGTGATCCACCCGCCTCGGCCTCCCAAAGTGCTGGGATTACAGGCTTGAGCCACCATGCCCGGCCCACTGCCGGTCTACCTTTAAGGATGTGTACTGCACACCTGAGTGTCCCCTCCTCCTGTCGGGGGGGTCCATCGCAGCCCCCCTTGGGCTGCGTGGAACAGTGATTACTAGGGAGCAGCTGTCCATGTGGCCTGGGAACTCTGGCAATGACTTCACCCTTTTCTATCAGCTGTTAACAACCCCTGCGAAATTCACTATTTCCATTATGCAGATGAAACCTGCGTAAGGGCAATAGTGTCCACGAGGGCAAGGAAGTTGAACTCCTGGCTGAGGACGCCAGTGCTGGTGGACACTGATGATGCTTCCCTCCCGTGCATATGAAGATGACTCTGTGGGTCCACTGTAGGCACCAGGCAGGGTTCCTGGTTTTCAGTACCTCGTCACTAGGTTCCTGTATTAGTTTCCTGTTGCTGTCCTAACAAATATAGTGGCTTAAAATGACACAAATTTGTCTTCCAGATCTAGAAATCAGTGAGACATGGGTCTCACTGAGTTAAAATCAAAGTGGAGTCAGAGTTGCATTCCTTGCTCAGGGTTCTGGGAGAGAATCGATTTTCTTGCCTTTCCCAGCTTCTAGAGGCCACGTGCATTCTTTGGCCTGTGACCCCTTCCTCTATCTGCAAAGCAGACAGCATCTTACCTCTTGGACCTGCCTCCATTCTTACATTTCTCCCTCACTCGAATCTGTTCCCTCTTCATTTTTAAAAGTGATCTTAAAAATATAATCACTTTTAAGGACCCCAGTGATTACATTGGACCCACCAGGATAATCTGGTGAACAACTTTAATTCTTCCGCAACCTTAGTTCCCGTTTGCCGAATAAGTTAACATACTCACAGGTTCCAGGGATCAGGACCTGGACATCCTTGGGAGGCTGTTAGCTTGCTTCCCACAGACCTGCTGGTACGGGAGACTCCGGCCAGTTCCTAACATGCGTGATCATTGCTCTTGGGTTTACGCTGAGCCATCTTTATGCTGCTGGGTCTCCTTTGTTACCAACATCATGACAGCTGGTTAGGATGAATGTTGACTGGTGACCCAAAGTAATATCCGATCACCAGGCCAGGTACAGTGGCTCATGCCTGTAATCACAGCACCTTGGGAGGCTGAGGCAGGCAGATTACCTGAGCTCAGGGTTTCGAGACTAGCCTGGCCAACATGGTGAAACCCCATCTCTACTAAAAATACAAAAATTAGTCAGGCATGCTGGCCAGAACCTGTAGTCCATGCTACTTGGGGGACCTGAGGCAGGAAGATCTCTTGAACCCAGGAGGTTGAGGCTGCAGTGAGTTGAGATCATGCACTCTGGCCTGGATGACAAAGTGAGACCATGTTTCAAAAAAAAATTTTTTTTAATTTTTTAATTAAAAAAATATATCCAGGGCTGGGCGCGGTGGCTCAAGCCTGTAATCCCAGCACTTTGGGAGGCCGAGGC
>CM052660.1:108796980-108820818 GCA_028533165.1 Leontopithecus rosalia | reverse complement strand
TATATATATAAGATGGGGTTTCACCATGATGGCCAGGCTGGTCTTGAACTCCTGACCTCAGGTGATCCAGCAACCTCAGCCTCCCAAAGTGCTAGGATTACAGGCATGAGCCACCGTGCCTGGCCTGATTTTTATTATTTTTTTTAGAGAGAGGATCTCACTATGTTGCCTAGGCTGATCTGGAACTCCTGGGCTCAAGTGATCCCCCCTACATCAGCCTCCCAAAGTACTGGAATTACAAACTTGAGCCACCACACCTGGCCCAACATTTGTCAATAAGACTGTTTTTCCCTCCACAAATTTGTTTTGTCACCTTTGTTGAACATCAGTTCACCATATACGTAAGAGTATATTTCTGGACTCTCAGTTCGATTCTGCTGGTCTCTCTGTCTTTATGCCAGTACCACACTGTATTGATTACTATAGCTTTGTGATAATAAATTTTGAAATAGAGAAGTGTCAGTCCTTCAGCTTTTTTCTTTTTCATGATTGTTTTTGCTATTCTGGTTTCCTTGAATTTTCATATGAATTTTAGGACCAGCTTGTCAGTTTCTCCAAAAAAAAAAAAAAGCCAGCTAAAATTAAGAATCTATAGATCAATGCCAGAAGTATTGTCATCTTAACAATGTCAGGTCTTCCAATCCATGAACATGGGATGTCTTTCCATTTGTTTAGGGCTTCTTTAATTTCTTCTAACAATGTCATGATCTTCTTGGGGAACCTGAAGCACAGTGGGTATTCCAGTCCTGTGGACTGACCAGCTCTACTAGCTAAGCCTTTTGTCCTGGAAGAAGTCCAGGGTTGCTCCTTCTTGACTACCTTGCCTTCCAAATGGAGAGTAGGAGGAGATCCTCATACTTTCGCTTCTCTGAGAATGTATGGAGTTGTATTTCTCTACTGCTTCAGGAGATAGAGCAAATATCACTGTTTTTAAGATCAGTAGTAACTTTAAGTTAAAAAGTCATTGGAGCAAATGTGCTATTATACTACTTAGGAGGTGTGCACAGGACTAATTGTAGAAAATAAATATTTATCGTTTTGGAAAATGAGGTATTAAACGTTACGAGTATCTGAAATTTGACATTCAGAAAAGTATCACTTGGTTTTTTTCCAGAACACATGAAAATTATTCGTAAAACACAGTTCCCACCAGGCAACCTTTTTCAGGGCCATTTTGCTCAAACTTTGGTGTTACTGTATGTGTGTATGTGTGTACATAAGTCATTTTTTAGTCTGTCCTGACCTTTTAAGCAAAAAGCACTTCAAAAGACTAGGTTAAAAAAAAAACAAACTGAAAACGAGCTAAGGTGCTAATGCTGGGTTTTCTGTGATAAAAATGTGTTGGGTCATGTTAATGCATGACCTCGAAAAAAAAGTTTTTTATTTTGGAATGACTTTAACTTTACAGGAAAGTCCCAGAGGCAATACAGAGTCCCCATAGATCCTCTCCACCCCCAGCTTCTCCTCAGGTTAACATCTCAAATAATAAATTATTGTTGGTACAAAACTACAGAGTAGGTGTGGTGGCTCACACCTGTAATCCAGCACTTTGGGAGGCTAAGGAGGGCAGATCACTTGAGGTCAGGAGTTCGAGACCAGCCTGGCCAATATAATGAAACCCTGTCTCTATTACATATACGAAAATGAGCCAGGCATGGCGGTGCATGCCTGTAGTCCCAGCAACTTGGGAAGCTGAGGTGGGAGGATCACTTGAGCCGATGAGTTTGAGGTTTCGGTGAGCCATGATTGTGTCATTGTACTCCAAGCAACACACCAAGACCCTATCTCTCAAAGAAAAAGAAAACTAACCTATATAGACTTTATTTGGATTTCATCAGTGTTTTCACTAATGCCCTTTTTCTGTTCCAGGATCTAATCCCGCATTCATTTTTTTGTGTGTGTGTGTTTTTGTTTTGTTTTGAGATGGAGTCTTGCTCTTGCCCAGGCCAGAGTGCAGTGAGATTGGAGTGCAGTGAGATCTTGGCTCACTGCAACCTCTGCCTCCCAGGTTCAAGTGATTCTCCTGCCTCAGACTCCCAACTAGCTGGGACTACAGGCACGTGCCACCACGCCCAGCTAATTTTTTTGAATTTTTAGTAGAGATGGGGTTTCACTGTGTTAGCCAGGATGGTCTTCATCTCCTGACCTCATGATCTGCCCACCTCGGCCTCCCAAAGTGGTGGGATTACAGGTGTGATTTTCATCCTTGGAAATGAGGCACTGGCTGGGCACAGTGGCTCACATCTGTAATCCCAGCACTTTGGGAGGCCAAGGCGGTTGGATCACGAGGTCAGGAGTTCGAGACCAGCCTGGCCAACATGGCAAAAGTCTGTCTCTACTAAAAGTTCAAAAATTAGCCGGGTGTGGTGGTAGACGCCTGTAATCCCAGCTACTTGGGAGGCTGAGGCAAGAGAATTTCGTGAACCTGGCGGGTGAAGGTTGCAGTGAGCTGATTTCGAGCCAGTGCACTCCAGCCTGGTCAACAGAACGAGACTTCGTCTCCAAAAAAAAAAAAAAGTAAATGAGGCACTAAGCCCAGCCAGCAATCAAGGGAGGGGGCTTAAGCTCTACTTCCTGGAGGGGGAAGTGTCTGCCATACTGTTTAGAATTCCTCTTCAGAAATATTTGTCCCTTCAATATAATAATATTCAGTTATTTATATCAAATTGGACTCATGGATATTTATTTTATTATCTGGGTTACAATCTGTACTACTTGCTTCAAAGGCAGGACCTCAGCTCTGAGAAGCAGTTGTCTTTGTAACTGGCATTTCTGACTTCAAGCATCTGCTGCCCAAGGCTATTGGCTCTGGACCAGGCCTCTATCTCCCCAGGGACAGAGCGAGGTGATGGGGACACTGGGAAGGGAGGTTGTTGAATGGCAGTAGCGGAGGTTAACGTTGACATAATAGGACTTTTTTCCTGACTCAGGTCCCAGTTCAAGGACCAAGGACATGGCTGTGGGCGTTACTTCTGGGCCAGGTGCAGGCAGGAGGACCAGAGTGGCAGGTTTTTTTCCTCTCTTTTATATTTATTTATTTTTTTATAGAGACAAGGTCTCCCTGTGTTGCCCTGGCTGGTCTCAAACTCCTGGGCTCAGGCCATCTGCCTCCCAAAGTGCTGGGATTACGGGATTACAGGCATGAGCCAGCATGCCCAGCCTCCCTCTCTCTCTCTCTCTCTCTCACGCACACACACACACACACTCACACTCACACTCACATACCCACACCCACACCCCTTTCCACCCATGAGGACTTGGAGTGGTGTCTTCACTCTGCCAATTTCTGTTGTGTCTATAAATCTAAAACCAGGATTTTAATGTACTTAATTTATTCATTTATCCCAGTTGTTTATATTAATCTTATTTTCTTGTATGATATTATGTCATATAGGAATATGGACACTTTTACTCTGAATAATGGACTAATATAAAAAATTACTGGCTGAGTGCAGTGGCTCACACCTGTAATCCCAGCACTTTGAGAGCCTGAGGCGGGCAGATCACCTGAGGTCAGGAGTTCAAGACCAGCCTGACCAACATGGAGAACCCCATCTGTACTAAAAATACAAAAATTAGCTGGGTGTGGTGGCGAATGCCTGTAATCCCAGCTGCTCGGGAGGCTGAGGCAGGAGAGTTACTTGAACCCGGGAGGTGGGGATCATGATGAGCCAAGATTGTGCCACTGCACTCCAGCCTGGGTAATAAGAGCAAAACTCCATCTAAAAAAATGAAAAATTACCTTGTGCCAGGTGTATCAGCAGCTCGTGTCTATAATCCCAGCACTTTGGGAGGCTGAGGCAGGAGTTTGAAACCAGCCTGGGCAACATAGCAAGACCTTGTCTCTACAAAAAAAAAAAAACTTTAGTCAGGTATAGTGGTACATACCAGTGGTCCTAGCTACTTGAGAGGCTGAGGTGGAAAAATTGCTTGAGCCCTGGAAGTTGAGGCTGAATTGAGTGCCTGGGGGAGGGAGAGGGGAAGTGAGGGAGAAAGAAAGGAAACCTTGTAAACATCTTTTTTTTTAATGTTAAGTATGTTCCCACTGTAAAATTAGCTTATGCAAAAAAATTGAGTTCATGCATATTACAATTTTGAGAAAATAATAGAAAATTTGTGAAAAATGAAATCCCAGTCACACTACTGTTAACATTTGATAATGTATTTCCTGGTTGACCTTAGGGCATTTTAATATGAATTTTTGAAAACAGTTGCTTTTACATTAAGAACGGGTCAAATAAAGTCAGTAAATACACAGCCAATATGACCTCAGTGGAGAACACACAGAAGGAGACAGACAGGCTGAGTGAGGGGGGACAACCAGGACCAACGTTCTGTTTTAGTTATTTTTAGAAAAATGCATAGTTGTTTAGCCTAGAAAAGATTGTTTTTGCTAAATTTGTTCAAATGACTTTCTAACTTAATTCTTTTTTGTAAACCAAATATAAACATTTCAAGGTCTTACATCTTTTTTTGCTTACATTTTTTTCTTGCTTTGGAAAAAAGATGGTAAGCATCTTATTTTCTTGAAAAGTGGTTCATTTAAAGTAACAACACCTCCATCTTATGCCCAACTAGAATTATTGTAGCTTAAGAATTTTTCTTTCTTTCTTTTTGAGACAGAGTCTCGCTCTGTCACCAGGCTGGAGTGCAGTGGCACAATCTTGGCTCACTACAACCTCCACCTCCCGGTTCAAGCAATTCTCCTGCCTCAGCCTCCCAAGTAGCCAGGATTACAGGTGTGCACCACCATGCCTAGCTAATTTTTGTTTTTTCAGTAGAGATGGGGTTTTGCCATCTTGGCCCGGCTGGTCTGGAACTCCTGACCTCAGGTGATCCATTCAACTCAGCTTCCCAAAGTGCTGGGATTACAGGCATGAGCCACCATGCCCAGCCTGTAGCTTAAGATTTAAATTGTGTTTTCTGCACCTACTGGTGTGGATTAATAGTGCTTTGGAAGTTTCTAAGGTTTCTAAGCTGGTGGTTTCTATCCTAAAAGTGGAAAGAAAACAGGAAATACAATTATTTGAAAGCTTTACTCGTAGCTATGAGAAAGTATACATAAGAAACAGTTATACAGAAATAAAAGCAGTTTGTCAAGGGATGGTTGGGATCCTGCAGATTTGCTATTATTGTTTATATTATTTTCTTTCAATTATATAATTCAAAATTTTAAAATCACCTTAATGCTCCATTCATAACTTTGCCCTAGCAATACACAGGAGCTATGTATTGTTGAAGACTATGTTTTCAAACTCATGACCTTTGGGTGAAAGTAACTTTTACAAGAATTTGGGTTTTTTTTGGTTTTGTTTTATTTTGTTTTTGAGAGGTCTTGCTCCATCACCCAGCCTGGAGTGCAGTGGTGCGATCATAGCTCACTGTAGCCTTGAACTCCTGGGCTCAAGCTGTCCTCCTGCCTCTCAGGCTCCTGAATGACTGAGACTACAGGCATGGACCACTGTGGCCGGCTAATTAAAAAAAAGAAATTTGTAGAGACAGGTCTCCGTAGGTTGCCCAAGCTGGTTTCAAACTCGGCTCAAGCGATCCTCTCACCCAAGCCTCCCAAGATGCTGAGATTACAGGTGTGAGACACCACACCCAGGCCGCAAGAATTACAAAATTGGGGGTTTTAAAAGTTATTATTTGGATGGTAATCCTAAAGAATACATAAAAATAATCATATTCTGGATCCTCTGGGGCTTTTATACCTGTGCGGACATTTGTGCTGAGATCCTGCTAGCCCCTCCCAAAGCAGATGCTCCCTGCACTGCACCTGTGTGCAGCCCTGGGTGTTCCTGCCCTCCTGGAGCATGCTCGAGGCATAGATGTACATGGGTGCCTGAATCAAGATTTAGAGACCTACAGGCTCTAAAGCTGTAATTCACCACTCTTCTGTGTTCTAAGCTGTTACGGGCTGAGTTGTGTCCCCCCAGTTTTACGTATTATATTCCTAGCCCCCAGGGTCTCAGAATATGATGGTGTTTGAATATTGGATCTTTAAAGGGGTGCTAAGGGGCTGGATGTGGTGGTTCATGCCTCTAATTCCAGCACTTTAGGAGACCAAAGTAGGAGGATTGCTTGAAGCCAGGAGACTGGCCTGGGCAACGTAGTGAGACCTGGCTCTAAAAAAAAAAAAAAATCTTTTTTTTTAATTAGCTGGGCATGGTGATGTGCACCTGTAGTCCCAGCTACTCAAGAGGCTGAGGCAGGAGGATCTCTTGAACCTGGGAGATAAGGCAGCAGTGAGCTATGATCACGGCACTGCGCTCCAGGCTGGACGACAGAGCAATACCCTGTCTCAGATAAATAACCAGCACTTTGGGAGTCCCAGGCAGGAGGATTGCTTGAACTGAGGAGTTTGGGACAAGCCTAAGCAACATAGCGAGACTTCATCTCTATAAAAATAAATAAAGAGGGCCGGGCGCGGTGGCTCAAGCCTGTAATCCCAGCACTTTGGGAGGCCAAGGTGGGTGGATCACGAGGTCAAGAGATCGAGACCATTCTGGTCAACATGGTGAAACCCATCTCTACTAAAAATACCTAAAAAAATTAGCTGGGCACGGTGGCGCGTGCCTGTAATCCCAGCTACTCAGGAGGCTGAGGCAGGAGAATTGCCTGAACCCAGGAGGCGGAGGTTGTGGTGAGCCGAGATCGCGCCATTGCACTCCAGCCTGGGTGAAAAGAGCGGAACTCCATCTCAAAAAAAAAAAAATAAAGAAAAATAAATAAAGAAAGAAAAGAAAAATAAAAGAGTGTTAAGGTAAAACAAAGTTATATGGGTAAGCCCTAATCCAATATGATTGGTGGGTTTTTGTTTTTTTTTTAATTTTTGGGAGACAGAGTCTTACTCTGTCACCCAGGCTGGAGTGCAGTAGCGTGACCTCGGCTAACTGTAGTCTCCACCTCCTGGGTTCAAGCAATTCTCATTCCTCAGGCTCCTGAGTAGCTGGGACTATAGGCGTGTGCCATCACACCCGGCTAATTTTTGCGTTTTTGGTAGAGGTGGAGTTTCATCACATTGGCCAGGTTGGTCTTGAACTCCTGACTCCAAGTGGTCTAACCACAGGCGTGAGCCACCATACCCAGCCTCTAAGGTCCTTTATTGAAGGAAGCCACTTGTTACGGGAGCTCAGAGGACAGAGGGAAGAGCAGAGGCAGGTGGAGGCAGGAGCAGGAAGCTTCCAGACCTGCACCTGCCCCTTTACCAAGCCGCTCAGAAGTAGCCCTGCTGTACTGTGTGTCAGTTAGACCTCTGTGGACCTGTGTCACAGGTGTCATGTCATTTACAGTTGCTCTTTGTTCTGAGTTTTGGGTAGTCATTATTTAGTTTTTTGGAGCCAGCCAGTAAGACAAAACTTTTCAATTTTGTCACCCAGCACAGAAGGCTTCTGCAACCAAACGTGGGGATTTTTATTGAGCAAGCAGTCAGTTATGCAGCATACAAATCCAGTGCTGATGCCATCCACCTAGAGATAGCATCAGATCTTGCAGGTAAGGCCCCAAAACATGGAGACCTCCCTCCGTTCAGATGCTAATTGCAAGCCCCAGGTTGTCTTGCTCACTCTTCTGACCCACCAGCTACATCACAGATTCTTTATTTTCTTTTTCCGGTGGTATATTTGTTTTACTGTTAATTTGACACATTTAAACCAAAGCATTCACAATATTTGATATACTCTGAAGAGAATCATATACTATAGTCTTAGACATAACCACAGAACAAGCAGAACAATTAAAACTACATAAGGCGGCCGGGCACGGTGGCTCATGCCTGTAATCCCAGCACTTTGGGAGGCTGAGGCGGGTGGATCACGAGGTCAAGAGATTGAGACCATCCTGGTCAACATGGTGAAACCCCGTCTCTACTAAAAATACAAAAATTAGCTGGGCATGGTGGTGCGTGCCTGTAATCCCAGCTACTTGGGAGGCTGAGGCAGGAGAATTGCTTGAATCCAGGATGCAGAGGTTGCGGTGAGCTGAGATCGCGCCATTGCACTCCAGCCTGGGTAACGAGCGGAAGTCCGTCTCAAAAAAAAAAAACTACATAAGGCCTTAAATATATATCCACAGTGTGTATTACTTCCCTACTCATTCATTTACACATTAGACTACATACCATTAATTTTATTTGTATTTTTCTTTCATTGTTTTATTCAGGCAGCCTTCATTCAAGGAAAGGCAACTTAGTTTTTGTGTGTGTGTGTTTTATTTTTTTTACTATATTGGTTAATATAAAAGTTATGAATTAAATGTATTCTTATCTCCTATAGGCAGGAGTGAATCCATGAAATCCTCAGATAGTAATCCAAAACAATAGGTCCTATTTTTAAAAATAGCCAATGTGGGCCAAGCACGGTGGCTCACACCTGTAATTCCAGCACTTTGGGAGGTCAAGGCGGGCAGATCGTTAGGTCGGTAGTTTGAGACCAGCCTGAACAACATGTTGAAACCCCATCCCTACTAAAAATACAAAAATTGTCCGGACGTGGTGGCGGGCAATTGTAACCTCAGCTACTCAGGAGGCTGAAGTAGGAGAATTGCTTGAACCCAGGAGATGGAGGCTGCAGTGAGCTGAGATCAGGCCCCTGCACTCCAGACTGGGTGACAGAGCAAGACTCTGCCTAAAAAAAAATAAAAGGGATCAGATAGCCAGTCTGTTTGTGTTCTTTAAGAACAACTAATGGACTATCAGGATTTCATACAATGAAGACTACTGCAATTCTATGAGATCAGTCAAAATTTAAAACATTGCATACAAAATCATTCTTGAAATCTCTAAATGCCTTTTAAATAACCAGCATGAAAATTTTAAGTAGTTGCCTCACAGTACCAGACTAAAGTCAAAACTAGTTATATTCAGTGCTGTCATGACTTCTCATTTACAGGTAACTCATCGGTAAATTAACAGATGGCATAAAAATTAAGATTTACATCATTTTTAAAGGATAAATGTATGTAATTAGAGTATACAGAAAATTCAATGTATTGTACAATAAAGTAGCTTTAAACCTCTATCCCTGTACAACAGGGTTTAGGTTAATTCTAGTGAACTTGCATGTTTTTAAATCTCTTTTACAGTTTATTCTATTATGAGTACTTACATTGCTTTAGATATACGGCTTTTTTCAAAAGAATATTACAGATGTATACCAGGATAAGACTTAGTACATTGAGATATTTTAAAAATATTTATAAATTTGTTTCTAGTATGCAAAAGCATTTGGCAATACTTTTACAACATTTGATCTTATAGAATTAATTAAAATCTCATAGAGTACTCATCTTGATGTTAAAAAATAATTCACAGAAAAAAATATAAATTGCACAGCCTGACTGCATGATACTGTTATTTCCAGTTTTTAGTTCTGGTAATTAAAACCTTCATTAAGTCTGTTAACAAATCATTACCTGTACATTTATGAAGGCAACTGACATGATTTGCAAACAAAACCTTCAGATTTTATGTTATTTACCAAAGAGTGCAGTTCAGCAAGAAAGGACAGCCCAGTAGCAAATTTACAGAATATTTTACAAATTTACCAGTTCCTGTGACACAAACTGTTTCAACCTTTCAGGATACTGTCCATAAAGTTCCACATCATCATGACCTGCTCCTTCAACCCAGAGAGGCTCCACAGGTTTTTGGCAACGTTCAATGCCAGGCCATGTGAAAAGTCGATGACTTCATCTTCAGTCCCATGAATTATTAATACTGGAGAGGTTTTCTTAGAGATTTTGTCAGTGTTTGGGAATGCATCAAAACAGTAGGTCTTCTTGGTATCAGGAAAGGCAACTCACATTCCTGAGGTCAGAGGAGAATGAAGAATAACAGCAGCACTCTCATATCGAGCAGCAAGAGCCACAGATGGTATTGTCCCTACACTTGTCCTAAGAGCAAGCCAAGCAGCTTCAGTGTCTGCATAGAGGTTCTTCTCTGTGGCTTTCCCAGAACTTGTACCATGTCCAGAATAATCATATGAGAATATATTACAATTAATCTGTGATCCTAGACCTATGTAAAAGCTGCTCATTTGACCAAGATAACAGCATTTCCATGTGAGAAGAGTGAAGCGTATTTTGCATTGGGTGAGCAGCGTACAAACATACAGGCAATTCTGTTGCCTTTACTGGTTCTAGTCCTGAAACGATAGCATCTTTTTCTCTGGAAGAATACTGCCAGTCTGCTTGTCCAACGCTTCCACTTCCATCACACACAGTGTGTAAGTTGGATCAGGTGGCAGAAATGCTGATTTTGAAGCAATTTTCCCTGGACAAGGAGGACAGCAGAAGAGGCAACATAGCTCACTAAATGAAAGATTATTCATGCTCTCGAAAGAAGATGAAGCATCCAGAACACTTACAGTATCAGTTTCCTGGGCCGGGCACAGTGGCTCATGCCTGTAATCCGAGCATTTTGGGAGGCTAAGGCCGGAGGCTCTCTGAGGCCAGGAGTTCAGACCAGCCTGGGCAACATTAGGGAGACCCTGTCTGCTTTCTTTGCTCCTCCTCAGCCTGCCAGGCACGTGGCTCATTCCGGTAGCAGGAGGGAGAGTAGAGGAGAACTGAGGGCACTAGCAGAATCCTCGCTGAGCCAGGAGTTGGCCACTGACTCATCTCAGATTCTTATGACCCGTTCCTTGGATTAAATTATTTGCTAGAGTGGCTCAAAGAACTCAAACAATGCCAGGTGTGGTGGCTCACGCCTGTAATCCTAACACTTTGGGAGGCTGAAGCAGTTGGATCACTTGAGGTTAGGAGTTCAAGACCAGCTGACCAACTTGGTGAATCACCATCTCTACTACAGATACAAAGATTAGCTGGGCATGATGGTGCGTACCCGTAATCCCAGCTACTTGGGAGGCTGAGGCAGGGGAATTGCTTGTACCCAGGTGGTGGAGGTTGCAGTGAGCCGAGATCACACCACTACATTTCGGCCTGGGAGACAGAGCGAGACTCTGTCTCAAAAAAACAAAAACAAAAACTTACTTACATGTACTATTTGATTATAAAGGATGCAGATGAAAATATAAATGCAGGCCGGGCGCGGTGGCTCACGCCTGTGATCCCAGCACTTTGGGAGGCCGAGGCGGGTGGATCACGAGGTCAAGAGATCGAGACCATCCTGGTCAACATGGTGAAACCCTGTCTCTACTAAAAATACAAAAAATTAGCTGGGCATGGTGGTGCGTGCCTGTAGTCCCAGCTACTCGGGAGGCTGAGGCAGGAGAATTGCCTGAACCCAGGAGGCGGAGGTCGCGGTGAGCTGGGATCACCACATTGCACTCCAGCCTGGGTAACAAGAGCGAAACTCGTCTCAAATAAATAAATAAATAAAAAATGCAGCACGTGTGGGAGGGACTTAGTTTCCATTTGCAGCTCGTTCCGGAGGGACTTAGTTTCCATTTCCACCCAACTCCCAACCCCCACCCACGTGTTCCTGGAAGCTCTTGGAATCCTCTCCTTTTGGGTTTTTATGGAGGCTGCATTACATAGGCATCATTGATTAAACCATAGGCCACTGGTGATCAACTTAACCTTCAGCCCTTCTCCCCTTCCTGGAGGTTGGAGGTGGGGCTGAAAGTCCCAACCTTTTAACCCTACCTTGGTGTTTCTGGGGCTGCTCGCTGTCTGTCAGTGCCTGAGCATACAAAAAGACAGGAATTATATACTGGGAGGGCCAAAGACCAAATAAATATTTCACAATATGAAAGAGCCGTATTTACCTATTTCAGGATCCCAGGATTCTTGTTACAGCTTAAGATTTTTTTATTTTCCTGACTTTTCTCTTTGGACTGTAGTTAAGACCGTCTTGTTCCTTTACACTGGGGTTAAATTTGAGATGGAGCTGATGTCACTTTGGGGCCCTTTCCTACAGCTCAGAGTTGGCCAGGACAGAGCCAGGACTATGGAATGGCAAGGAGGTGCCTCAGGTGCCACATATTAGGTTGGTACAAAATTAATTGCGGTTTTGTCATTGCTTTTGCAATAACATAAGGAGGCACGCAGTCTGGGGGTCAGCGTGCTCAGTGTGGAGTTCTCGGGGAAGTGCTGCCAGCCTGGAGGACGCTGGTGAGTCTGGGTCCCTGCCAGCCTCGTGGGGACGGATCGCTCTATCTTGCAGGAATTTGCACGCTGAGTATGCAAGAGGCCGCATCACTTTTAGAGTCTGAGGGCACTGCGGTGGCAGAATCGACACAATGGGAGGTGCTGGAGGACCCAGGGTGGACTCGGACTTGGGGTCAGGGAACCTGAACCGCTCATTCATGCTGCAGAGCATGGGAGCCCTGGGGAGAGCGGCAGCCCGAGGGACATGCACCGGAGCCAATCAGCATGTGAAGTGGGGCACTATTTGGTTGGGCCTCCCGTAACCCTTTTCCACCTCAGAGTGGCCGGCGGGGTTTTTGCCACCGCAAGTTCCCGGGTCTCTCCAGGTCCTCGGCGTACTCACATCGCCCCGTGAGGCAGATGAGCAGAGCTGGAAGGGCCGCACAGGAAGAACGGGGGTTAGCTAGTCTGGAGGTGGGCGGATAACGTGACCCCGAGCCCTGCGGCATTCTGCGGTCATGTGACTCACTGCCTCGAGAAGGTAGCCCTGGGGTGGGGCTTCAGACTCCTTTTATTTAGTGGTCAGGGTACTGCAGAGGGGAGCCCGCAGGACAAGGCCCACAACCCCCTATCCCAGCCCTGCATCTTCAGGCCCCTCTCATGGACGATAGAGTCTTAGAAAATGCCATGGAGGGCCAGGCACGGTGGCTCTCGCCTGTACTTCCAGCACTTTGGGAGGCCAAGGTGGGCAGACCATGAGGTCAGGAGTTCGAGACCAGCCTGACCAACGTGGTGAAATCCATCTCTACTAAAAATACAAAATTGGCTGGGCATGGTTTCAGGCACCTATAATCCCAGCTACTTGGGAGGTTGAGGCAGGAGAATGGCTTGAATCTGGGAGGCAGAGGTTGCAGTGAGCTGAGATCATGCCATTGCACTCTTGCACTCTAGCCTGGGCAACAAAATCAAAACTCTGTCTCAAAAAAAAAAAAGAAAACGCCAGGGTGCTGGGCGTGGACCCCTCAGGCCAGACAAATTCGGAGGGGTCCAAGGAAGCCATAAGAACCTCAAGCCCAGGTTGGGGATGGGCCCTGTGGGAAAAGTGGGTGTCTCTGGGCCTTGTCCTGCTTGGATCCAGGACAGGGGTCCAGATGGCTGCCCAGGCTGCAGTCTTGTGTCTAGGCTAATGCTGTAGGCTGAGCAAGACCCCGTCATCCACCCACCACTCAGTCATCCCCCACAAGACAGAAAGGCCAACCCGCATTGGTGCTGCAGCACCTCAGGACCGAGTCTCCAGGCCAGCCAGAGCCTGGTACTTGACCCTACAGGGTTATAACCCATCCTTTCTGCTTCTCCAGGCCAAAAGCCAAGGAGCCCTCAGTGACCGTGGGATCCACGACACCTCCACTTCACTGTCCCTACACAGCCAGGGCAGCATCAGCACCAGCTCAGACACAAGGTTGGTGTGAAAACCAGCGGGTTGGTGAGCCTGTGGGCCTGCAGATAGGGGTGTAGCTGGATCTGGTTGTCCCACCTTCCAGGACCAGCTGCAGTGCTGTGGCCTGCAAAGTGCTGGCAGGTGCTTGGCCCATGCTCCCTGTGATGACACAAACTGAACTCATGTCCCCAAGGTGCTTAGCTCTAATGCTTGGTGATCAGGGACACTAGTGTCTATTAACATGGATGAAGTACACAAGATGCTGTGTGGTCATGGGCTCTGGGTGCACCCCAGCTCTGCTGCTCCTTGGATGTGTGGATCACCCTGACATACCTCAATGTCCTCAACTGTGACTGGGTCCATAAGAATGGCCTGCTGTCATAACGGGTGGGAGCGGGGACTGGAAACAGTCCACAGGGTAGAAACATTTTGTCCATGCTTAGCAAGTGGGAAGGCCCATCAGTAGTGGCTCAGCTCTTAGTCATTAGTCACTCTGATGGCCCCTTGTGAGGGGTGTTTATTATGCACATTTTCCAGATGGGGAAATGGGGTTGGATGGGGCTGACATACCCAGGGCTGCCAGGAGAGGAACTGGCGGAGCAGAAGGACCAGCCAGGGTCCCTATTTCCATTAGGCCCCATGCCAGCCTTGGCCCTAGCGAGCCGTGAGGCAGCCTCATCTGCCCCACCTCCTTCCCAGCTCTGTATGTAGAGCCCCGGCCCAAAGGCTTCCTCCACTTACGGAATTTTGCTTCCTTCCTCAGGACGGAACCACTGGACTCCAGGTTCCTTACCTGGGAGTAGGAGAAATCCACCTGCTGGGGGCTGAGTGCAGCTTGAAGGACAGGCCCTGGGTCCCGGGATGCCCCTGCCTGAGTCCACCGAGCAGGAGGGTGAGAGCGTGAAGGCTGGCCAGGAGCCATCTCCCAAGCCAGGCACAGAAGTCGTCCCTGCTGCAGCAGCAGCCCCGAGGAAGCCCAGAAAGTTCTCCAAACTGGTCCTGCTCACGGCCTCCAAAGACAGCGCCAAGGTGGAGGGGGCCAAACGCAAGGGTGTGCACTGTGTCATGTCCCTGGGGGTGCCCGGCCCCGCCACTCTCGCCAAGGCCCTCCTCCAGACCCACCCTGAGGCCCAGAGGGCCATCGAGGCACCCCCACAGGAGCCTGAGCAGAAACGCAGCAGGCAGGACCCAGGTGAGGCTCCACAACACCCTCGCCAGGACAGCTCAGCAACTCCCAGGGTGGCCCGCATAGCTGCTCTGGCTGGCTGCATCAGGCCCTTCTCCCTGTCCTGTGAGTTCCTTGTTCCCTGGCTTTGACCATGTGTGAGGAGCAGTAGCACAGGGGTTAGGACACAGGCCTGGGCATCCTCCGACCTCCAACCCTGCCTCTGAGCAGCCTTGTCCCTCTGCATCTGTTCCCCATTCTAGAATGCGCTGCCCACTGGCTTCTTCACAAGGGAGCATCTGAGGGTGCTGGGGGGCCCACAGGCAGCTGCTGTCAGCTTTAAGGTCTTGGCTCACAGCTGCTTGATGAGCATCTCCAAGGCCAGGGGTTTGATGGGTCACCTTCCCATATGTTCTGGAAAGCTCCTTTTGTGTCGCTCGCTGTTCGTTCAGTCACTTAGTAACATCCACTGAACAGCAGCTCTGTGCAGGCTGGGCTCTGGAGACTTGAGGCACGCAGGATGAGACCCCCAGCAGACCAAGGCTATAACCTCAGCCTGGCTCTCCAGGACTGCCGCTACCCTACCTGCCTCCTTTGCCCAAGCAGTCACCCCCCGCAAGCTATGTCTCCAGGGAGATACAGCTTGGTCCTGTGGGGGAGTAGGGCTGGGGGTATAGCCTTAGCTGCTGCGGGCTGGCTGGAGGTGATGGGGCAGGATCATTCCCTCTGCTTTACTGTGGGAATGATGGGATGGATGGACTGAGTGTCTTTACCCCCAACTCCCACTCCCTGGGGCCCTTGGCTCTGCCCCTGGTATGTACTAGACCTTTCTCTCAGCTAGACTTAGGGGATACAGC
Source organism: Leontopithecus rosalia (assembly GCA_028533165.1). NCBI lineage: Eukaryota > Metazoa > Chordata > Mammalia > Primates > Cebidae > Leontopithecus > Leontopithecus rosalia. Next base: position 108,805,310 of record CM052660.1, on the reverse strand, counting down.
CAGGTAGGGCATGGTAGCAGAGACAGGGTGAGAACAGGGCTGCCCCTTTCCCTGCACCCAGCTCTCCCTGGGGTGGCACATGTCCTGTCCTGCTGTCCCCTGCAGGAGGACAGGCCTCCTCCTGGCCCCACAGTGGGTCCTCAGGACCAGAGGTCTGCCTCTGGTCTGTACTAGAGCAGGGAGCTATGAGGTCAGGACCCTGGGTAGCAGAGGAAATGGGCTGGGTACACCTTTTGAGTTGGAAGTTCCAGAGAGATGGGGTAAGGGGCTGCACATTGGGTGGGAAGATGAGCTGGGGTTTCTTCCCGACTGGCAGTGGGCTCTGCCATGCCCTGAGAGGAAAAACAGCCATAGCAGTTGGCTTTGGATTGTGACCTCTGAACAGGTGGCCCCTGGGGTCAGCAAGGGCACTCAGCCTAGCAGCCCATCGTAAGAAAAGGGGCCTTTAGGGTGTCTTCAGTTTGCTGGCAGTGCAGGGACCCTGCCTCACTGATGGAAATTGAGGGGTGAGTGTCCTGAGGTCAAAGAGGGTCACAGCCCCAAAGCTTCCCTGGGGCTGAGACCCCAGAACGCCTGAGAGAGTAGTGTCCTCAGCCACAAGCCTGGAGCTCTCAGGGAACCTAGTGGACCCCCCGGCCTTCATCCCACTGCTGGAGTCTCAGGCCTGGTACAAGCAGTGCTCAGGGACTCAGAGGGACCCTGTCCTCCCAGAGCTGGTGAGAGTACCTGGCTCTCACTGTGAAGACCCGACCACCCAGTCCTGCTCTGAGAGCCTCTGCATGTCCCCCTGGCTTCTCCTGCCAAACTGAGGCAGAGGGTACAGTCCTCTTGGCCTGTGGGAGGCAGGGCTCAGAGGAGTGAAGTCACCACCCTGAGGCCACCAGAAGGTCCCTGCAGAGGGCAGAGGGGGTTGGAGTCTGGCTCAGGGTCTGTTCCCCCCTGAGTTCTGTGAAATACGTCCATCTCACAGTCCTCCCTGCCCCTCTAAGACTGCTGCTCACTGCTGGGATCCATCCAGGCCCGGGGCCATGGTGCTTTTGTGAGAATTGGAGCACAGCCATCTTCTCCAGATGAAAGTCAGAGTAAGGCTTCTGCAGACAGGCACCCTCGGGCATCTACCACCTCATCCTCCCTGCCAACCCCTCCATCCCGCCATCCCTACCCCAGGTCTGGCAGAGGCGATGGCTGCAGCTTCCAAGTGCTCAGCCCAAACTTGGCCTCAAGTTTTCTGGAAATGATTTTAGCAGCCGGGCCACAGGCTCTTCTCTGTCCACAGGGCTTCTGGGACGCAGCTGGTGAATTTTTGCTTTCAGCATTTTGTAATTTCTTTTTCTTTTGTGGTCCTGGACTGGTGGCCTTGGAAGCAGTGTTCCTGAGTGGCAGTCACTTCTCAGTTAGGCAGAGGCTTCTGGCCCTGGAATATCTGCTGGCTGGGGTGACAGCAAGGCCCAGTAGACTCCTAACAGCGAAGCGAAGCTCTCCCTTCTCCTTTGACACCAGTCTGATCCACCTGCTTCTCTTGCAGGTGCAGGCGGAACAGAAGACAGTGGATTAGCAGCGGGACCTCCTGAGGCTGCCGGAGAGAACTCTGTCCTCTGCCCCGTGGTGCCAGGCACATCCTCATAACCTTGACAACAGGCGCATCCTCCCAGGTCAGCTACTGGGCCACAGGCTCGTCTCTGTACACAGGGCTTCTGGGGCCCAGCTGGTGAATTTTTGCTTTCAACATTGTGTAATTTCTTTCTTTTTTTTTTTTTTAGATCAAGTATAAGTTACTTTTGTAAGCAGAAAAATAATTTCAAACAAGAATAAAAGAAGCTGTTTGCTAGACCCCATCATGGGCATGTTGTAAACATTCCAGGGTTCTGGGTCCTTTGAGGCTCAGCTCAGATGCCACCACCTCTGGATCTCCCCACCCCAGTCTTTACCAGGCCTTCCCATAGCGCCCCTTAGTTACTGACCTAAGTCTTGCTTCCTCCATAAAGCCTCTCAGACTGATAGTTCTCATGCACTAAGGGAGCTCAGCCTTGCTAAGAATGGTAGTTCAAGATTCTGCTGAGGGGGAGGTGGGCCTGCAACTCATGGGTGGGTTCAGGAAGGAAGCTGACAGAAGTGCATTTGGTGTTCTTTCCAGAGGTGGTGGCGGTGAGGGAACCTGAGTCCCTGCCCCAGACCCCTGGGTGCCACCCCTGCTGGAGGGGAGATGAAGCAAACACAGCTACCCTACATGAGCTGACAAGTCAGCGAGCCTCCAAGAGGCTTCCCATACAGTCCTCGTTCTTTGAAAAGTACCTCTGAGCTCAAGGAAACATTGCGGCTTTGTTTTGAGATGAATTTTACTCTTGTGACCCAGGCTGGAGTGCGGTGGTAGAATGTGGACTCTGCAGCCGCCCAACCACCTCCTGGTTTCACGCGATTCTCCTGCCTCAGCCTCCCAGGTGTCTGGGACTACAGGCACTGGCCACCACACCCCGCTAATTTTTGGTGTTTCTTTTTTTTTTTTAAGATGGCGTTTCACTCTTTTTTTTGAGACGGAGTTTCACTCGTTACCCAGGCTGGAGTGCAATGGCGCGATCTCGGCTCACCGCAACCTCCGCCTCCTGGGTTCAGGCAGTTCTCCTGCCTCAACCTCCTGAGTAGCTGGGATTACAGGCACACGCCACCATGCCCAGCTAATTTTTGTATTTTTAGTAGAGACGGGGTTTCACCTTATTGACCAGGATGGTCTCGATCTCTTGACCTCGTGATCTACCCGCCTCGCCTCCCAAAGTGCTGGGATTATAGGCATGAGCCACCGTGCCTGGCTGACGGAGTTTCACTCTTGTTGCCCAGGCTGGAGTGCAGTGGTATGATCTTGGCTCACTGCAACCTCCGCCTCCAGGGTTCAAGTGATCCTCCTGCCTCAGCCTTCTGAGTAGCTGGGACTATAGGTGCCTGCCACCATGCCTAGCTAATTTTTGTATTTTTAGTGGAGACGGGTTTTCGCCATGTTGACCAGGCTGGTCTGGAACCCCTGACCTCAAGTGATCTGCCCACCTCGGCCTCCCAAAGGGCTGGGATTACAGGCGTGAGCCACCGTGCCCGGGCCACACATGTTTTTCAAAGTGTATTACAAATGTCTGCCCTCACAGCATCGTTTCTGCTGCTTGATGCCCACTGCAGGGATGAGTGAAAAACAGCAGCTCCAGTGGCCAGACACATCCCTGTTGCTTCCAGGTTGTAAGCAATCCTGAAATAGCCTCGGGTGTTCCTAGGACATAGTTCTAGCAGTGAGATTGCCGCCTGGAAGGACACAAGTTAGTTCAACCCACGGCCTGCTCATGCCAACTCTTCAGCATTTGTCCACACCCACTTTTATCGTTAAGAGGAAAACGGTAATAACGCATCCTCCGCTTGGCCCTTGCGTGCAGACTTCGCTTTTCACCCCGAGGTCTCATTTTCCTTGGACAGCACCAAGCGCTCGGCAGGGCCTCATCCGGGTTCAGGGCCGGAAGCTGGAGACGATGTTCCTGGCGGCCGGGAGAGGGCGCGCGCGGACTCAGCGGCCGCCCAGCAGTCCCCCAGGACGCAAGCAGGGCGCGCAGCCTGGAGTGCGGTTCCGTCGCGCAGCCTGGAGTGCGGTTCCGTCCCGCAGCCCTCATCCCGCAGCCCCCGTCCCGCTCCGCCCACCCACCTGACGCCCACCTGGGCTCCTTAAGGCCCAGACACCGGCTCCAAGTTGCTTTCTCCAGGGGAGGGAGGTGGGCGACTGGGCCGGGTGGAGAGGGCCAGTGTGTGGACCCTGCAGGTAGCAGCCGCGGAATATTGCAGTGTGGTTCGCACTGCTGCCCACGGCGCAAGCCGCAGCCCCTTCTCCCGCCTCGGACACACGGCGTCCCAGTTGTTACCGCGTTCACTCCTTCTTGGTCTCCCCACCCCACTCCTTAACATAAACTCGACGCCAGGGAAGGGTTATTGGACGACTTGGGTCCCAGTGCGGAGGGCAGGGAGAGAAGGAGCGGTGGGGTGCAGCGGGGACAGACGCGGAGGACACCTGGAGGCCGGGGATGCGAGGAAGTTTCCGGGGTTGAGTGGTGCAGATTTAAGGCGAACCGCAGGGCATGTGGACCGACTCATGGAAGGAAGGGCGCCCAGAGAGGACGCGGGTGGGTGTGGGACATACGGGAGCCCAGGGGATCTCGACCTGGACCCACCGGAGCCGGGGGCTCCTCCAGCGGCTGCTTTAGAGCGAAAGGAGGTGGGCAGGCCGTGAGGCGGCGACGCGGGGTTGCCCAGGGAGGAGCAGAGCCCTCCCCGAGCCCCCTGAGGACGCGCAGCCAGAGCGGGGCTCGGGCGGGAAGAAAGGGGCGGGCTGACAGAGGCAACCCCATGGGGACCGGAGAGCCGCCATTGAGCCCCGGGCGCAGTGCTGAGGCCACTCTGGCCGCCGCTGTCGTGTTTCACAGGAAAACAGCGCCCAAGGCCCCGCAGCTCTCCGCGTTCTCGAAGCCAGCCCATCCCTACAGCACAGCGCAGCTCGAGAATGGCGAGTGTCCCCCGCCCGCGGTGGGCCCGGAGGGACAGCGCGGAGGGCGGGGCCCGTGGGCAGGGGAGTGACCAATGGGCGGAGACCGAATCAATCAGCGAGGAGTAAGCCAATGGTCGAGGGCTAAACCAATGGGCAAGGCCTGAACCAATGGGCGAGTGCTGAATCCCAACGAACGAGGGCTGAACCAATGGGCGGGGCAGGGCCAAAGGGCAGGTACTGAACCACTGGAAGGGGGCGGAACCAAGGGGCGAGGCATGAGCCGGGGCTGGGCCAATGGGTGGGACTGATCAGTGGGCGGGGCGGTGCCAAAGGAAGAGGACTGAGCCAATGGAAGGGGGTCGGGCCAATGGGCGGGGCTGGTCAATGGGCGGAGCCAAGGAAAGGGGGCGGAACCAATGGGCGAGGGCTGGACCAATGGAAAAAGGCTTTTACCTTGTGGAATGCTCAGGGGATCAAGGGAGTATTTTCTTTGTTCAACTTCTGCTTTGATGTGAATTTCCACCTACAGAAAAGCTGCAAGAATCCCCAAAAGAGCCTGACTGGGTGGCTCACGTCTGTAATCCCAGTGCTTTGGAAGACCAAGAGGAGAGGATCGCTTGAGCACAGGAGCTTGAGACCAGTCTGGGAAAATAGAGAGGCCATGTCTCTATTAAAAATAAAAATTACAGAGGCGTGGTGTTGCGCACCTGTGATCCCAGCTACTCGGGAGCCTGGGGCGGAAGAATCGCTTGAACCCGTAGGCAGAGTTTGCAGGGAGCCGAGATCTTAACCACTGCACTCCCACCCGGGTGACAGCGGTACTCTGTCTCAATAATAATAGTGATAATAATAAGGTTGCGCGCGGTGGCTTATGCCTGTAATCCCAGCACTTTGGGAGGCCAAGTCAGGTGGATCACGAGGTCAGGAGTTCAAGACTAGCCTGGCCAAGATGATGAAAGCCCGTCTCTACTAAAATACAAAAATTAGCTGGGCGTGGTGGCAGGCGCGTGTAATCCCAGTTACTCGGGAGGCTGAGGCAAGAGAATCGCTTGAATCCGGGGGGTGGAGGTTGCAGTGAGCCAAAATAGCGCCACTCACTCCAGACTAGGCACAGAGCAAGACTCGTCTCAAAAATAATAATAGTAAAAATAGTAGATACATCAATGGAATAGAATCAGTAATCTAGAAATAAACTACATTCATCATCAAGTGGTTATCAACAGGGTGCGGTAGGTCGCGGTTGCTCATGCCTGTAATTCCAGCACTTTGGGAAGCTGAGGTGGGTGAATAACTTGAGCCTAGGAGTTTAAGACCAGCCTGGGGAGGATAGGGAAACCCTGTCTCTACAAAAAAATACAAAAATAAGCCGGGTGCGGTGGTGTGCACCTGTAGTGCCAGCTACTTGGCAGGCTGAGGCAAGAGGATCCCAGGAGTTTGATTGAGGGTGCAGTGAACTGTGATCTCACCATTGCATTCCAACCTGAGTGACAGAGGCAGACTTTCAAAAACAAAACAAACACAGCATCTCGGTGGGGCACGGTGGCTCACGCCTGTAATCCCAGCATGTCCACACAGAGTTTGATTGAGGGTGCAGTGAACTGTGTGTAGGGCCAGAGCCCCGCAGGGTCGTGGGGTGTTCCCTATCTCTGTGCTGGGGCGCTGGATCCGAGAAGTAAAGAGAGGAGACAAAGAAGGACTGGGAAAAATAGCTGGGCTCGGGGGGCCACACCACTTACAAGCGGAGACAGGCGAGGCCCGGAAAGTCCAGAAGCGTCTGTATTTATTGGGTACAAGACGGGGAAGGGTAGTGACTGAGGTCATTTTAAGGACAGTGATAGGGTTAAGACAATCACATGTGCAATAAACAAGGGGTCCATCCCCATTAAGTCACCTCGGCTAGGAGGTGGGCAGTGTGCAGCAAGGGGTCCACCTCCATTAAGTCACCTCGGCTAGGAGGTGGGCAGTGTGCAGCAAGGGGTCCACCTCCATTAGGTCACCGATGTTAGGAGGTGGGTTGTGTGCGGTGAAAAGTGCAGTGTGCAGTACCTCTTGTCTAGGGGCAGGCTATTTCTAAGGAATTCTATAGGAGGATGCTCTTGAGTCAGCAGAGTAGCAGAGCCGACCAGGTCTATAACCACCTGCTGGCAGCTTCCAGTGATTTCTGTAGGAGGGTGCTTTTGAGCCAGCACAGTAACAAGAGCTGATAAAGTTCACGGTCGCTAAGGTGTGATTATACCGGAGGGGTTTTGAGCCCTTGGAGGCTCGTGGGATTGCTGGTCTGAGGGCAGCCCTCCACAAGAACTGGATACAAAGTCCTACAACTCCTTTTTCAGGATGAGTGGCTCTTGCTCCAAGCCTGCCATACAGCGGGTATCTTTACAGTACTGAATGCTGCTGCCTGGGCCATGTTCTTGTCCTGGTGTAACTGTTTTTCCCTTAAATCATGCTCTGCACCATGTCTGCTCTAGACATTCCTCCGACTATAAGCAAGATATACTTACATATGTATAGCTGTTTATCCCTTTTTAAATTATTATTTATTTATTTTTTGAGATGGAGTTTCCTTCTTGTTACCTAGATTGGAGTGCAATGGTGCAATCTCGGCTCACCGAAACCTCCGCCTCCTGGGTTCAGGCAATTCTCCTGCCTCAGCCTCCTGAGTAGCTGGGACTACATGCATGTGCCACCATGCCCAGCTAATTTTTTGTATTTTTAGTAGAGACGGGGTTTCACCTTGTTGACCAGGATGGTCTCGATCTCTTGACCTCGTGATCCACCCGCCTCGGCCTCCTGAAGTGCTGGGATTACAGGCATGAGCCACTGCACCTGGCCAGCTGTTTATCCCTTAATTCATGCTCTGTATTGTGTCTGCTCTAGGCTCTCCTCCAACTATGAACTAAGATATAATTGTATATATGTGTGTGTGTGTATATATATGTATATATGGAAATAACTGAAGTAGTATGATATGCTTCAGACCTAATTCTATAAACTAATATATGATTATATATAAAGGATCATATGAAGGAAATAAGTGAGTAGTAACACTATAAACTGAGGTATTCTTCAGGCACTAATTGTGCCAGGATCTGCGTAGCTCTCCTTCCTCGGTGCCCAGATGGAGGGTTACCCACACTGTGGACCCAGGAGTTTGATTGAAGGTGCAGTGAACTGTGGACCAAGGAGTTTGACTGAGGGTGCAGTGAACTGTGATCTCACCACTGCACTCGAACCTGGGTGACAGAGGGATACTCTTTTTTTTTTTTTTTTGAAAGAAAGAAAAAGGAGTGAAGGAGAGGAAGAGGAAGAAAAAGAGGGAGAGAGAACGGGAAGGTAGCTTTTTCTAAAAATGAGTATTAATAATGGCCGATCAATATTTTGTGTATTTAAGGTGGAGAATGTATATTTTGTGTATTTAAAGTGGAGAGCTCTATAAATATTTATCGAGTTTACTTGTTCCGGATCTGAGTTCAAGTCCTGGATATCCTTATTAATTTTCTGTCTCGTTGAGTCTAAATCTCTTTATGAGTCTTATGCATCTGGGCATTAGGATCGTTAGCTCTGCCTTGATCCTTTTACCATTATATCTTTGTTGCTTTGAAATCTATTTTATCAGATGCGAGAACTGCAACTCCTGCTTTTTATTTATTTATTTATTTTTGCTCTCCATTTGGTTGGTAAGTCTTTCTCCATCCCTTTGTTTTGAGTCTTTGTGTATCCTTGCATATGAAATGGGTCTGGATGCAGCATACCACTGGGTTTTGGCTGTATCTTTTGATTGGGGGATTTAGTCGATTTAAATTTAGGGTTACTGCCATTTGAT
>CM052660.1:108734659-108796480 GCA_028533165.1 Leontopithecus rosalia | reverse complement strand
AGAGTCGTGGTCTTTGTGACTGCACGTAATGTGTATCAGAAGCTTGTTTCTTCGACTTTGCTGAGTAACCTCCCACTGTCTGAATAGACCACATCTTGCGCTGTGTCCCTTCACATGGAGAACTCCCTTCCCTGAAGGCCAGGCCCAGGTCGGAGCAGGTGTGTGCGAGGGAGACCCTGGTGGGACAAGCAAGCTGGATCCACCTGCACAGTGTCCTCAGAGGAGGGTGACGTCTGTAGAGCTGGGGCGCAGCCGCAGATGGCCGAGGTGACAAGGAAGTGGGGCGCTGCTCAGGCAAAGTTGTGGTGGAGGGAAGGAGGAGTTTGTGTCAGATCTGTGTCCTTAAAAAAATAACCTGAGTACCTTGATGAGCCCAGTGGAAGTAAAACAGAGGTGCCAGAGCTCTGAGGGAGTGTTGCTATGGGGGCTGCTGGAGGTGCTGCTTCCCCCCACCCAGATGAAGGCTTGAGAAGGGGTTTCACGACGTTGGCCATGCTGATCTTGAATTTGAACTCCTAACCTCAGGTAATCTGCTCACCTCAGCCTTCCAAAGTGCTAGGATTACAAGTCTGAGCCACCACACCTGGCCTGGAGATGCTTCTAAAGCCGGAGGAAGGGCAGGTGCTCACTTTCCCCAAATGGGGAAGATGGTGAGAGGAGCTTACAGAGACATCCAGCCTGTGCTTGGGAGGCTGAAGTGGGAAGATTGCTTGAACTCAGGCGCTCAAGACCAGCCTGGAAACATAGCAAGACCCCGTCTCCACCAAACATTATTTAAAAATTCAATTAAAGAATGCTGAGGGACATGGTGAAACCCCATCTCTACAAAGAATGCAAAAGTGAGCCAGGTGTGGTAGTGTGTGCCTGTGGTTCCAGCTACTCTGGAGGCTGAGGTGGGAGGGTGGCTTGAGCCTGGGAGGAAGAAGCTACAGTGAGCTGAGATCACACCACCACACTCCAGTCTGGGCCATAGTGAGGTTCTGCCACTAAAATAAAAGTAAAAGATCCCATCCTGGCTGGGCAGAGTGGCTCACGCCTGTAATCCCAGCACTTTGGGAGGCCAAGGCGGGCAGATAATGAGGTCAGGAGTTCGAGACCAGCCTGGCCAATATGGTGAAACCCTGTCTCTACTAAAAAAAAATACAAAAATTAGCCGGGTGTGGTGGTATGCACCTGTAGTCCCAGCTACTCAGGAGGCTGAGGCAGGAGAATTGCTTGAACCCGGGAGGCAGAGGTTGCAGTGAGCCGAGATTGCACCATTGCACTCCAGCCTGGCGACTGAGTGAGATTCTGTCCGCCCTGCCCCCCCCAAAAAAACCTCCATCCTAAATGGGTACATTTTGAATCAGATAAAAATCACATGCCTTTGAGTCATGGGGGTAACTAGTTATTAGGAAATGTACCTTGCATAGAGGACCTTTCACCGACGTTAGGGAAATGGAGTGTTTTGTGTAGTTTGTTACAGATGGCGGGTGTGTGCGCACACGCATGTGTGTGTGGGTGTGCGTGGTTAAATATACACGACCTAGAATTTACCGTATTGGTCATTGCATGTAAATTGCACCATCCAACTCTTGGTCTTTGTGACCAGCCGCTCTCACTGAGCTCAATGTTGAAGTCTCCTGGTCGTTTACAGACACCACCCGTTCATCTCCGGAACCTTTTCATCCCCCCCAACTGCAACTCTGTCCCCAGGAAACACTCCTCACGTTCTATCCATTCTGCCCCTGGCACCTTCAGTCTACTTTCTGTCCCCATGGTTTGGCTGCCCTGGGGACCTCGTACAGGTGAATCAGGCCGTTTTTCCCTTGTGCCTGGCACATCACGTGTTGCACATTTGTTTTATTTTTATCTTTGAGATGGAGTCTTGCTTTGTCACCAGGCTGGAGTGCAGTGGTGCAATCTCTGCTCACTGCAGCCTCCACCTCCAGGGTTCAAGTGATTCTCCGGCCTCAGCCTCCTGAGTAGCTGGGATTACAGGCACGCACCGCCACGCCCGGCTAATTTTTGTATTTTTAGTAGAGATGGGGTCTCACCATGTTGGTCAGGCTGGTCTCGAGCTCCTGACCTCAGGCGATCATCCCGCCTCGACTCCCAAAGTGCTGGGATTACAGGTGTGAGTCACCGCGCCCGGCCAGTGCAGATGTTTTAAAACGCGTAATTCTCCTTTGCTGTCCCTTCTACTTCATGTTTTTGTTTCCCTCGTTGATACAGACCCTTTGTGTGCACCTGTCGGGGGATGGGTGTTTGTGTGGCCTGGTCCTCTGGAGCTCACAAATGCTCGTATGTCAGATATTTCATAACTGTTTATAGTATTCCATCTATTAAAAAGCCAGAACTGGCTGGGAGAAGTGGCCCATGCCTGTAATCCCAGCACTTTGGGAGGCCAAAGCAGGTGGATCACCTGAGGTCACGAGCTGGAGATCAGTCTGGCCAACATGGAGAAACCCTGTCTCTACCATAAAATTCAAAAATTAGCCAGGGATGTTGGTGGGTACCTGTAATTGCAGCTACTCAGGAATCTGAGGCGGGAGAGTCACGTGAAACCCAGGAGTTGGAGGTTGCAGTGAGCCGAGGTCGTGCCACTGCATTTAGCCTGGGTGACAGAACAAGACCCTGTCTCAAAAGTAAAAAGCCGGAACGTAGTCACTTACTGGCCAAATGTATCACCTACTGTTGTGTAGCATGCAACCTATGATCTTACTGGTTTAAAATAATAGGAATTCGCTGGTGATCAGGGTTCTGTGGGGTCCCCGGGCTCCTGCACGTCTGCATACAGCTAAGAGGCTGCTGGGCTGGAGGGTATGGGTGGTCTCCCTCGAATCTGGAAGTGCCCTGCAGGTAGCCTGTTCTACAGCTGCCCTCCCTGCAGGTCTGAGGCTCTGGCCAGTGAGGCACGCGGATGTGTACCCTACCCTCCCTCCACACTGTTGGTCACGAAAGCTCCCTCCCCCCCCACTGCCTGCCACCAGTCCAGATTCAGGCAGGTAGAGACTTTAATGGGTGGAGTGGTGGTGGGTCAACATCTGCCACCCAAGAGCCTCAGTGGGCAAGAGTGGGAACAGGTCATCAACCTTCCACCAGCCGGTGGCCAGGGCCTTTTCTTGTACTAAACTTTTTCTAGATCTGTTGAAGCGCATGCGTCTTGGAATCTCTTTCAACAGAAGTGGGGAGTGTTCACCAGGAGGACTGGGTTCTCTGTCACCTCCCATGACTTGGGTACAGCTCCCTGGGAGTGTCAGGCCAAGCTCACTTCAGGCCCCACTTCCACTCTGACCGCTGGGACGAGGCCCCTGGCCGCCTGCACTCCTGCGTCCTGCAGGACCGGCCGGCGGGGTGGACAGTGTGGAGTCGCTGTGCCGGCCTGCGTCGTCTGGAAGGCCTCTGTAAGAAGTGGCCTGGCTAGGAGGGAGGCTGCGGCAGGGCAGGTGGTAAGCCCGGGTAGGGGCCTGGCCAGCCCCGGAACAGCAGGCAATTTCCAGAGGGCGGGGCCTCGTGGGAGCCGGGAGGGTGCAGGGTCCATCCATCAGTGTTTCTCCCCATTCATCCGGGCCGGCCCCATCCTGCCTATCCTCTTCCTTCCCTGTCCAGCCGCATCCAGTCCCATTCATCCCCGGGGCGCAGAGCCAGAGCGTGCGAGCCTGTGCGGGCTGTTGGCAGAGGGACTTGTGCCGGGGCCAGTCAGCACTGGGGGCGGGGATTCCCACCGTAACTCTTTCCTTCCTGGAGCGGCTTTGCTCTGGAGGCACTGGCGAGGTCTTTGCTGCAGCTGATCCCCGGTTGGCCCTCTGTCCCCTGCACTTCGTGTCACCCTCTGGGGTGGGATGAGCAGGCTCGGAAGGACAGCATGGAGGAATGGGCTGGGGCTGGGAGAGAGGTGGTGGGACCAGCCCTCGGTACCTGTGACTTCCTGGGGATGGGGCCTTCGCAGCTGCCTGGGCTCCTAGGCCAAGGAACTTTGGAGCAAAGTGGGGGACCAGTGGGCATTGGAGCTGCAACAGGTGGGTGGGTGCGAAGATGCTGAAAATGTCAGGGAGTGCAGTCTCAACTACAGGCTGAGAGGTGGCAAAGGCCCCACCATCTCACACTCAGTGTCCCCCCAACACCATGGCTGACGCCGACCGCCCCGAGGCCCCTGCCCAGCCCTGTGCAGGTCCCCCATTGTCTGCCCTCTCTGCTTCTCTATGCTAGAACCCAGGGAACCCGTGGTGACCTCGTGATTCTCCAGACGCTGCCTCAGCCCTGTCCCTGACCAGCTGAGGCAGCAACAGCAACTGCTCGTGCAGGAGGTGTCTGCCACGGTGGGGCCCTGGCATCTCCCGAGGTGGGGGGCCTGTGGCTTGCAGGCCAGGACAGGGGCTGGGTCTGCCTGAGCCCAGAAAGGGGTTTCTGTCCCCTGAGCCAGGATGTGTGCTGTCCTCTGGAAAGGGCCCTGTGTGCCAGGCCCACACTCCGGAGATAGGTGCCCAGCATCCTGGTGAATCGCAGTTTCTGAAAAGGTCCTGCCAAGTCCCCAGGCATCTGAGCAGAAATGGGGCTCAGCGTCCCCCCTTTTTAGCCTCAGGTGTATCATGGGTGTCTGTGCCTCACTGTCCTCATCTATGACTGAGTCCATAAGAACAGCCTGCTGTCAAAACACAGGGGCTGGACCGGGACTGGAAACGTCCAGTGGAGACCCTTTGTGCTCAGCATGTGGGAAGGCCCATCGGTAGTGGTTCAGCTCTTAGTCATTAGTCACTCTGATGGCCCCTTGTGAGGGGTGTTTATTATGCACATTTTCCAGATGGGGAAATGGGTTGGATGGGGCTGACATACCCAGGGCTGCCAGGAGAGGAACTGGCAGAGCAGAAGGACCAGCCAGGGTCCCTATTTCCATTAGGCCCCACGCCAGCCTTGGCCCTAGCGAGCCGTGAGGCAGCCTCATCTGCCCCACCTCCTTGCCAGCTCTGTATGTAGAGCCCCGGCCCAAAGGCTTCCTCCACTGACGGAATTTTGCTTCCTTCCTCAGGAAGGAACCACTGGACTCCAGGTTCCTTACCTGGGAGTAGGAGAAATCCACCTGCTGGGGGCTGAGTACAGCTTGAAGGACAGGCCCTGGGTCCTGAGATGCCCCTGCCCGAGTCCACCGAGCAGGAAGGTGAGAGCGTGAAGGCTGGCCAGGAGCCATCTCCCAAGCCAGGCACAGAAGTTGTCCCTGCAGCAGCAGCCCCGAGGAAGCCCAGAAAGTTCTCCAAACTGGTCCTGCTCACGGCCTCCACCCAAGATGAGGATGCAGTGGGCTGCAACCCCCAGGAAGTACACTGCGTCCTCTCCCTGGAGATGGCTCACCCCACCACCCTCGCCAGGACCTTGCAGATCCTGCCCGCTGAGGAGCAGGGAGGGGTGGTCCAACCAGCCCCCCAGATGCCTGAACAGAAGTGCAGCAAGCTGGACCCAGGTGAGGCGAGGCCTGCTGCCCCTGCCCAGCCACCCTGTGGGTCCCGGTGCTCAGCCCTGCACCCACCCCTTCTATCATAGCGTCCTGCCCTGCTCCCAGCCGAGCCTCCTGCTCTCTGACCCTGAGCCTGTCCCAGGCTGCTGCTACCATCACACTCGGGTACCAGGCCCTGCCTGGCCAAATGGGAGTTGCAGTGATGTGCAGAATTCCTTCAGCTCCCTAAAAACATCCACCACACCCCCCAAAATAACCAGCGCTGAGAGTCAGGCTTTTTCTTGGGAGCAGGAGGAGAAGGCAGCACCTGCCTCACTTCAGACTCCCATGCCCTCCCTGGTTCTCGTCCACGCCTGTGGCCTTGAGCTTTGCTCTAGGTCAGCTAACCCAGCCCTCCCCTTCCCCTGGCAGCCCCCCAGTCCCTGGAGTTCGTGAAGACACCATTCGGGGGCCGCCTCCTGGTGCTGGAATCCTTCCTGTACAAGCAGGAGAAGGCCGTGGGGGACACAATGTACTGGAAGTGCCGCCAGCACGCTGAGCTGGGCTGCCAGGGCCGGGCTATCACCCGGGGCCTGCGGGCCACAGTGATGCGGGGCCACTGCCACGTACCTGATGAGCAAGGCCTGGAGGCCCGGCGCCAGAGGGAGAAGCTGCCCAGCCTGGCCCTACCAGAGGGCTTGGGAGATCCCCAGGTTCCTGGGGGCCCTGGAGGCGGAGAGGAAGAGCCACTGGAGGGGGTGGGCCCGTGGCAGTGCCCCAAGGAGCTAGAGCCGGAGCCCAGTCCCGGGCTGGTGCTGAGCAAGCCATCCCAAGAGGAGGACGAGGGACCGCGTACCCTGTCACTGCTGAGCCTGCCGCCCAAGAAGCGCTCCATCCTGGGGCTGGGTGAGTGCATTCCACCTCACTGCCACCTTCATTAGGGCAGGGGACCCGGGGCCTGTCCTGAGCCCAAATAGAAATGTGTGGTAATGTGGGGTCCTGGCCAGACTCAGGGGCTGATGCCTGTAATCCCAGCACTTTGGAAGGCAGACATGGGTGGATCATGAGGTCAAGAGATTGGAACCATCTGGCCAACATGGTCAAACCTCCTCTCTACTAAAAATACAAGAATTAGCTGGGCAGGGTGGCACACACCTGTAGTCCCAGCTGAGGAGGCTGAGGCAGGAGAATTGCTTCAACCAGGGAGGCGGAGGTTGCAGTGAGCCGAGATTGCACCACTGCACTCAGGTCTGGGCGACAGAACGAGGCTTCATCTCAAAAAAAAAAAAAAGTACTCAAAGCTAAAATAACTTTTAAAACTATAAATGTGGCTGGGTGTGGTGGCTCACACCTGTACTCCCAGCACTTTGGGAGGCCAAAGGGGGTGGATCACCTGAGGTCAGGAGTTCAATACCTGCCTGAGCAACATGGTAAAACCCTGTCTCTACTAAAGATATAAATATTAGCCAGGTGTGGTGCAGATGCCTGTGAGCCCAGGTACTCTGGAGGCTGAGGCAGGAGGATCCCTTGGACCCGGGAGGTAGAGGTTGCAATGTGCCAAGACTGTGCCACTGCACTCCAGCCTGGGTGATATTCTGTCACACACACAAAACCAACAACAAACCAGCCTGGCCAACATGGCGAAACCTTATCTCTACTGAAAATGTAAAAATTAGCCAAAAGTGGTGGCTCGTGCCTGTAATCCCAGCTACTTGGGAGGCTGAGGCTGGCGAATTGCTTGAACTCGGGAGGTAGAGGTTGCAGTGAGCCGAGATCGCGCCACTGCACTCCAGCCTGGGTGACAGAGAAAGACGTGGTCTCATAGAAAAAAGTAGGTATATGTAAATGTGGACTGGGCACAGTGGCTCATGCCTATAATCCTAGCACTTTGGGAGGTTGGGGCAGGAGGACCGGTTGATCCCAGGAGTTCAAGACCAGCCTGGCCAACATAGTGAGACGTGACATTTACAAAACTTCAGTCAGGTGTTGTGGTGGGCTCCTGTGGTCCCAGCCACTCAGGAGACTGAGGTGGGCAGATCACTTAAGCCACGGAATTGAGCTGCAGCGAGCGGGGATCATGCCAATGCACTCCAGCCAAGAGTGAGACCGTGTCTCAAATCAGAATTGTATCTGGTTCCCCGGGCGATTCTGTTGTCCACTGAGTTGAGGAAAGATGCCTAGTGGGACAGTCTTGGGTTTTGGGCCCTGGATTCAAACCCCAGCCTTGCCTGATGGCAGCTCAGTCGCCTTACAAAATCGGCTTCATTTTTCGAGTTTCAGGTGCTTTATCTTAAGCCTGCTATGATACCCTGGATTGTTTAAATTGCGCATTTGGGGCTTGGCAAGCGGCAGATAGGAGTTCTGGGTGTTTTATTACCAGTAACTAGGAGGTGGGCTTGAGTTCAGGGAGGCCAGGCACTTCCTGACACGGCTTTAAGGATTTGCTGAGGCCGCTGCCCTGGTGTGTCTGGGGCGGGACGGGAGAGGCGAGGAAAAGGGAGACTTATTTTTCACTGTGATCTTTTGGAGCCGTTTGAGTGTATCATAACGTGTGTGTTACTAAAACATGGATACTTTTTTGAGATGCAGTCTTGCTCTGTTGCCCAGGCTGGAGTGCAGTGGCACGATCTCAGCTCACCACAGCCTCCACCTCTGGTGTTCAAGCAATTGTCCTGCCTCAGCCTCCCAAGTACCGGGAACTACAGGCGCCTGCCACCGTGCCCAGCTAATTTTTGTATTTTTAGTAGGGATGGGGTTTCACTATATTGGCCAAACTGGTCTCAAACTCCTGACCTCATGATCCACGTGCCTTGGCCTCCCAAAGTGCTAGGATTACAGCTGTGAGCCACCACACCTGGCCAGAGCAAAAAAATTTTTTTGAGACAGAGTTTTGCTCTTGTTACCCAGGCTGGAGTGCAATGGCAGGATCTCGGCTCACCGCAACCTCCGTCTCCTGGGATCAGGCAATTCTCCTGCCTCAGCCTCCCGAGTAGCTGGGATTACAGGCATACGTCACCATGCCCAGCTCATTTTTTGTATTTTTAGTAGAGATGGGGTTTCACCATGTTGACCAGGATGGTCTCGATCTCTTGACCTCGTGATCCACCCGCCTCGGCCTCCCAAAGTGCTGGGATTACAGGTGTGAGCCACCGCGCCCGGCCCAAGAATTTTTTTTTTTTTTGAGACGGAGTTTCGCTCGTTACCCAGGCTGGAGTGCAATGGCGCGATCTCAGCTCACCGCAACCTCTGCCTCCTGGGTTCAGGCAATTCTCCTACCTCAGCCTCCAGAGTAGCCGGGATTACAGGCACGCACCACCATGTCCAGCTAATTTTTTGTACTTTGAGTAGAGACAGGTTTTCACCATGTTGACCAGGATGGTCTCGATCTCTTGACCTCGTGATCCACCTGCCTCGGCCTCCCAAAGTGCTGGGATTATAGGCGTGAGCCACCGCGCCCGGCCTAGAATAAATTTTTTAAATCCTAAAAAAATACATGAGCAGGAGTGACGGAGCAGAGGCCCCGAGTCTGAGTCCAGGTGTGACATTGATGCAGCATGTAACAGCCGTGCGCTGGGACGGCCTCGCTGATCACTAGGAAAGGAAATGAGGCCCCTTCTGGCTTGCTGGGTGGTGGGGTTTCAGGGGGAGTGCGCCTGGGGGGTTCCAGCACATCTGCCTCAGGAGGCCAGAGGAAGTTTCAGCCATGAAGGAGAAAGGCTGCTGTGAGCCCCAGAGTCTGCAGTGGCTGCGCTGTTCTGGGCTCCTCCCCACCCCCAGGAGCTGTGATCGCCTGCGTCCCTCCTCTAGGACAGGCCCGGCCCCTCGAGTTCCTGAAGACGTGCTATGGGGGCAGCTTCCTGGTGCACGAGTCATTCCTCTACAAGCGGGAGAAGGCCGTTGGGGACAAGGTGTACTGGACCTGCCGGGACCACGCGCTGTACAGCTGCCGGAGCCGCGCCATCACCCAGGGACAGCGGGTGACTGTGATGCGTGGCCACTGCCACCCGCCCGACGTGGAGGGCCTGGAGGCCCGGCGGCAGCAGGAGAAGGCCATGGAGACCCTTCCGGCTGGGCAGGATGGCCCTGGGAGCCAAGTGGGCACAGCGCTTCAAGGCGTAGACGGTCTGCTGTACCGCAGGGGCCCTGGGCCCCTGACTCTCACCAGGCCCCAGCCCAGAAAGCGAGCAAAGCCTGAGGACCAGGAGCTGCCAACCCAGCCCCAAGCCCCCAAAGTATCCCCAGACGAGGACCAGGGCATGGACGCAGACCCTGGTGAGCCTCCTTCCTTCGGGGCTCACCGGCCCTGCCTTGACTCTTGCTTCCAGAGGTCCAGGGAGGGAAGGGGGTGGAATCAGGTGTGCCCAGCCCCTGCCTCCTCCCCTGACAGCCTACCCAATCTCCCCAGGAGGCCCCGAGTTCCTGAAGACGCCCCTGGGGGGCAGCTTCCTGGTATATGAGTCCTTCCTCTACCGGCGGGAGAAGGCGGCCGGGGAGAAGGTGTACTGGACCTGCCGGGACCAGGCGCGCATGGGCTGCCGCAGCCGCGCCATCACCCAGGGCCGGCGGGTGACTGTGATGCGCGGCCACTGCCACCCGCCCGACCTGGGAGGCCTGGAGACCCTGAGGCAGCGGGAGAAACGCCCCAACCCGGCGCAGCGTGGGAGCCCAGGTACCTGGGCCCCGGGCAGCAGGCAGGAGCCCATCCTGCCTTTCCCCCTCAACCCTGTGTGTCCTGCCGGCAAACGTCCTGTTCCCTTCTGTGAACATCCTAGAAGGACCTGTGGCCCTGGCCTCTTCCTTGGCCCCCCTGGTTCTGCTTTCAATGGTGGGGTTCCCACCTTCCTGCCCAGCCTCACCCTTCTGGCCAACCTGCCCCACAGTAGCCGCAGCAGGGCTAGACCTCCCTGCCCCCCTCCCCTGTTTAAGAGTTGATAGAGGCCAGTAACTGCACACAGTCTCGTGTTGCTACGGTGTGAGCCTGTCCTAGGTGAGGAGATAAGGATTGAGGAGGCAATATTTACATGCACGCAGCTTCTCCTCTGGGCCAGCAGTTCCACAGCCACCCATGATGTCAGAAAGGCTGGCCCATGAGTCATGCCCGTCTCCCTCTTCATCCGTGCAGTCAGCCCGACCCCAAGTGTCTGTTGTGTGGTCTTTTTTTTTTTTTGAGATGGAGTTTCACTCATTGCTCAGGCTGGAGTGCAGTGGCACAACTCACTTCAACCCCAGCCTCCCAGATTCAAGTGATTCTCCTGTCTCAGCCTCTGTAGCTGGGATTACAGGCATGCGCCACCACACCTGGCTAATTTTGAATTTTTAGTAGAGATGGGGTTTCACCATATTGGTCAGGCTGGTCTCAAACTCCTGACCTCAGGTGATCCACCCGCCTTAACCTCTCAAAGTGCTGGGATTACAGGTGTGAGCCAACACACCCAGCCCCCTGCTAGATGTTTTCCTCATACGTGGGAGGGAGTGAAGTATGCCTGTGGTCTGCGGTCCCCACCTTCCTTCTGGCTGGCTCTGTCCCCAGACTCCTGTGCCCTGCACGGTCCTCCCACCTCCAAGTCTCCCTGCTCTGTGTCGCCCCTGCCCAGCCCCCTCTGTCCCTCTTGAAGGTGGTTCCACCGCCAGCCGCCTCCCACCCTCTGTCCCCTCCTCTTCTAGGGCTTGCTCCCCACCCCCATCCCCTGCTTCCACTGCTACCTGATGTTCCCCAGACACCCCAGCCTGCCTCCCCACCTCTGTGGCCCCTGTGCCTGCACAGAGGGAAGAGCATCCTCTGGGCAAGGCGCAGCCACCCCCCAGGGTCCTGCCCTCACCACATCCAAGACAGTGGGCACTGTTCCCTTGCTTCCTGCCCACAGCCCTTGGGTCACATCTCCACCTGCCTGGCTCTCAGGGGCGATCCCTCGCAGCCCTATCCAGCTCCTGAGCTGCTTTGTCCCCGAAGGCCCTGGGTTATTCCTCTGAGCAACCAGGCACAGCGCACCCTGCGTGCTTACCGGGGCAGGCGCCAGGAAAGACGAGTGGCGCAGCACACACTGTCTCTCTGCAGGCCTCACCTGACCAGTCCCCAGCCTCCTGAGGGGGACCGCAGCAGCTGGAGGCCCAGCAGAGTTGGGGGGATGGTGGCATCTGTGGCTTGGGCTGCGGGGCCACCTCACTGTGAGGAGGGGGTGGGGTCGTTGGGGGAGGTCACCACTTGCCCTGCTGATCTCTGCTCTGAGAGCTGGTGTCCTCTGCTCCTCCCTCCTCTGCCCTCACTGCCTCTCCCATTTCTCAACAGGAGGCCCTGAGTTCCTGAAGACGCCCCTGGGGGGCAGCTTCCTGGTGTACGAGTCCTTCCTCTACCGGCGGGAGAAGGCGGCCGGGGAGAAGGTGTACTGGACCTGCCGGGACCAGGCCCGCATGGGCTGCCGCAGCCGCGCCATCACCCAGGGCCGGCGGGTCATGGTCATGCGCAGGCACTGCCACCCGCCGGACCTGGGCGGCCTGGAGGCCCTACGGCAGCGGGAGCACTTCCCCAATCTGGCACACTGGGACGGCCCAGGTGCGGGCAGGCTCGGTGACCCCGATCTCCAGGAACCTGTGCCTCACACACTGGCTGGAGGCTGCCTGTGGGACATGGTGTGTGTGTTGTACATGGTGGTCCAGCAGCCTGGGCCGTAAACTGCATCTGCAGGCCCCACGCTCCTGCCGCTGGTCCTCAAACCCACTCAGCTCTCTAGAGGAAGGGGGTGGCAGTGGGGGCGGCAGCCGGGATGGCATCTGCTGAGGGCCGCAGGGTGGACTTGGCCACCCTTCGTCTACCCCGGCGCCACCCCCACTGCTTCCAGCCTCACGGGGTTCTCTCTGGCCAACACATCATGTGACCTTTCAGTTCAGCTTGTTAAAAGTCAGAGTCCAAATGGCTGCCCACTGGCTGAGGGGTAGGTGGACAGGGAGCCAGGAGGCCTTGGTGCCCAGTGTCTGCCCTGGGGGATGGGTCTGAGGGGTCAGGATAGGCCTCCAGGAGCATTTAGGGTTCAGCGGCTGCCAGGCCGCCTGACCAGGCATCTCCCGAACCCCTGGAAAGAGATGGGCTGGAGGAGCAGGCAGAGGGGAGGAAGGCAGGGATCACTGCGGGGCCGGCTGGGGGGATGAAGTAGACCCAAAACCCTGACACCCAGGCCCCACTCACGGTGTCACTTTCCCTTTCAGAACCCCTGCAGCCCCTGGAGTTCCTGAGGACTTCTCTGGGTGGCAGGTTCCTGGTGCACGAGTCCTTCCTCTACAGGAAGGAGAAGGCGGCCGGGGAGAAGGTATACTGGATGTGCCGGGACCAGGCTCGGCTGGGCTGCCGCAGCCGCGCCATCACCCAGGGCCACCGGGTCATGGTCATGCGCAGCCACTGCCACCAGCCCGACCTGGTGGGCCTGGAGGCCTTGAGGCAGCGGGAACAGCTCCCCAGCATGGCGCAGCAGGAGGACCCAGGTATGGACGGTGGGGGGGCATCTTCATCTCCGACCCCTCAGAACTGATGCCCCAGGCCCGGCACCCATGGAAGAGACTGTGCTTGTGTGCACATACAAATTACACATTTACAAGAATTTTATCGAAAATGCGTTCCCTTCACATGAACAAAATATAAAACCAGTCTTTAGAAAGCACTGTGTGTCAGCCAGGTGTGGTGGCTCACACCTGTAATCCCAGCTGCTCGGGAGGCAGAGGTGGAGGCTGCAGTGACCGACATGGCGCCACAGCACTGCAGCCTGACAACAGAGCAAGACTGTCTCAAAACAACAAATTCAGCTGGCCAGGCACAGTGGCTCATCCCTGTAATCCCAGCACTTTGGGAGGCCAAGGCACAAGGATCGCTTAAGCCCAGGAGTTTGAGGCCAGCCTGGCCAACATGGTGAAACCTTGTCTATCAAACACAATTTAAAATTTTTAAAATCATCTGGGTGTGGTGGCAAATGCTTGTGGCTGCAGTGCCTCAGGAGGCTGAGGGGGAAGGATCACTCGAGCCCAGGAGGTGGAGGCTGCAGTGAGCCATGATTGTACCACTGCCATCTAGCATGGGTGACAGAGCAAGACCCTATCTGTACAAAAAAATTCTTTTGAAAAAAGGATTTGAGAAAGCCACTATTTATTTTTTTTGAGACAGAGTTTCCCTCTTCTTGCCCAGGCTGGAGAACAATGGCGTGATCTTGGCTCACTGCAACCTCCAAGTCCCAGGCTCAAGCGATCCTCTGGCCTCAGCCTCCCAAAGAGCTGGGATTACAGGCATGTGCCGCCACACCCAGCTAATTTTGTATTTTTAGTAGAGATGGGGTTTCTCCATGTTGGTCAGTCTGGTCTTGAACTCCTGACCTCAGGTGCTCTCCCCGCCTCAGCCTCCCAAAGTGCTGGGATTACAGGCGTGAGCCACTGCGCCCGGCCGAGAAAGCCACTACTGGGCTTTAAACAAGCTGTGCTGGGGCCTGGCTTCCTGTCTCTGGTGTCTCGTTGACTCCCAGTACTTTCTATGACAGCAGCTGAAGACTGACTTGAGATCTGAAGATCTCAAGTAGCTTATGTTTCTAGGGACAGGCAACTTGACATGTTGAATTCCCAGCACCCTCCACCCGCTTGTCTTTGTCTTCATGGCCTTAATTCATGTTTGCATTTTTTTTTTTTCTCAGAAAAGATCCAAGTTCAACTGTGCTTCAAGACGTGTTCTCCTGAAGGCCAGCCGCTTTCTGGGTAATTGTACTGGTTATCTAATGGGGCGTCACTGGTTACGTTAACTAGTATGTGCTGTCTCAGCTTTTGTGGGTCAACATGCTAGGAGCGGCTAGGCGGGGATGAATGGAATGTGTGAGCCAGGGCAGCAGCCACCTGGAGTATCTACTGCCTCATGGCTGTGGGCTGGTAGAGCTGCTTCTCACCACAGGGACCCCTCCTGGGGGCAGCTTGAGTGTCCTTCACATGGCAGCCATCATCCCCCAAAGTGAGTAACCCAGAGAGGGAACGAGAGGGCAGCTGCCAGCAGCAGAATTCAAGTTCTCTAGATACGTGGAATGCTCTCCAGGGTCAACCATAGCCAGGCCATAAAGGAAGATGGCTTTATTTTTATTTTTATTTTTTTTTGTCATGGAGTCTCTGTCACTAAGGCTGGCTCAATCTAAGCTCACTGCAACCTCCCGGGTTCAAGTGATTCTCCTGCCACAGCCTCCTGAGTAGCTGGAACTACAGGCATGTGCCACCACGCCCAGCTAATTTTTATATTCTTAGTGGAGACGGGGTTTCATCATGTTGGCCAGGCTGGACTCAAACTCCTGACTTCAAATGATCCACCCCCCTCAGCCTCCCAGAGTGCTGGGATTATAGGCATGAGCCACCTTGCCCGGCCTTGTGGTTGATTTGTAATATCCCATTGTGGTCAAAGAACATGTTTTGTATGATTTCAGTCCTTTTAGGGCTGGGTGCAGTGGCTCATACCTATATAATCCCAGGCCTTGGGGAGGCCAAGGCTGGCCAGTCATTTGAGATTGGCAGTTCAAGACCAGCCTGGCCAACATAGCAAAACCCTGTCTCTACTAAAAATACAAAAATTAGTCAGGTGTGATGGCACATGCCTAATCCCAGCTACTAAGGAGGCAGAGGTTGCCATGAGCTAAGATCATGTCACTGCACTCCAGCCTGAATGCCCAAAAAAAAAATCAATGTGGGAAACTCCAGTGTGTGTTAATTTGTACATATTTATAAGAAATCAGTGAGTCAGGCTGGGCACAGTGGCTCACGCCTATAATCTCAGCACTCTGGGAGGCAGAGGCAGGAGGATCACTGGAGCTCAGGAGTTTGGAACCCGCTGTGGCAACAGAGCATGACCCTGTCTGTAATTTGAGCCAAAGAAGATAATTATAAAATACTTCGAAATAAATGAAAACAGAGACGCAACTTATGGGCTTCACTGAAAGCCACGCTTAGAGAAAAATCTGTACCTAAAAGCACTAAAAAGGAAGAAGCCTGGGCAACATAGTGAGATCTTGTCTCTACCAAAATAGAAAACTCTCACCCAGACATGGTAGCATGTGCTGGTAGGAGTGCTTGAACCCGGAGGTCGAGGCTGCAGTGCGGCATGATTACACCACTGCCTGCCAGCCGGGGTGGCAGAGCAAGATCCCGCCTCTGGACGAATAAATAGGGCTGGGCACAGGGGCTTGCACCTGTCATCCTAGCACTTCGGGTGGCCAAGATGGGAGGATCACTTGAGCCCAGGAGTTCCATACTAGCCTGGGCAACAGGGTGAGACCCCATCTCCACAAAAAGAGCAAAAATTAGAAAAAAAACTAAAGCAGAAGGAAGAAATGTAAAAGGATCAAGAAAACTGACAAATACTCAGCCCTAGCTAAAGATCAAAACAACTGAAAGTACTGAAAACACTAAAACCAGGAATGAAAGATGGGACACTGCTACAGACCTCATTCTGACGGGGTCTCCCTCTCACTCAGGCTGGAGTATGGTGGTGTCATCTCAGCTCACTGCAGCCTCAGCCTCCTGAGAAGCTGGGACCACAGGCACGCACCACCACACCTGGCTAATTGTTCTATTTTTAGTAGGGAGGGTTTTCCCATGTTGCCCAGGCTGGTCTCAAGCAATCCACCTGCCTTGGCCTTCCAAAGTGCTGCAATTACAGGCATGAGCCACGATCCCTGGACCCAGCCCATTCTGTAAGACAGTATCACCCTGATACCAAAACCAAGCAAAGGAATCGCAAAGAGAAAACTACAGACCAGTATTCCTTAGGAATACAGAATACAGAATCTTCTAGAAAATACCAGCACACAGAATCCAACAACCTAAAAAAAAAAATCATATACCACGACCAAGATTTCTCCTAGGAATTCATTCACATGCAAAACCACTTGATGTAATACACCATATGTACAGATAAGACCTAACACAGCAGGCCTAAGAACAGCTTGTGTGCAAGCTTCACCCTTACTTGGCGCCCAGGAACTTTGTTTGAGATGGAGTCTCGCTCTGTCGGCCAGGCTGGAGTGCAATGGCATGATCTTGGCTCACTGCAACCTCAGCCTCCCAAGCTGCTGGGATTACAGGTGCCCACTACCACACACAGCTGACTTTTTGTATTTTAGTAGAGACGGGGTTTCACCATGTAGGCCAGGCTGCTTTCAAACTCCTGACCTCAAGCGATCCATCCACCTTGGACTCCTCAAGAGCTGGGATTAAAGATAAGAACCACCCCACAAGGCCAGCACCTGTGACTTGACCAGTACAGTGCGCCCACGTGGATACAGTGGTAACCCTAAGGAACAGCCGATCCCTCTTCTCGGGGGAACCCTAAGGAACAGCCGATCCCTCTTCTCAGGGGGATCCCTAAGGAACAGCCGATGCCTCTTCTCAGGGGAAACCCTAAGGAACAGCCGATACCTCTTCTCAGGGGGAACCCTAAGGAACAGCCTATCCCTCTTCTCAGGGGGAACCCTAAGGAACAGCCGATACCTCTTCTCAGGGGGAAGCCTAAGTAACAGACGATCCCTCTACTCAGGCTTAACCCTAAGTAACAGTTGCTCACTCTTCTCAGGGGTAACCCTAAGTAACAGCCGCTCACTTTTTCAAGGGTAACCTTAAGTAACACCCGCTCAGTCTTCTCAGGGGTTACCCTAAGTAACAGCTTCTCACTCTTCTCAAGGGTAACCCTAAGCAACAGCCGATCACTCTTCTCAGGGGTAACCCTAAGTAACAGTGGCTCACTCTTCTCAGGGGTAACCCTAAGTAACAGGTGCACACTCTTCTCAGGGGTTACCCTACGTAACAGCCGCGTACTCTTCTCAGGGGTAACCCTAAGTAACAGCTGCACACTCTTCTCAGGGGAAACCCTATGTACCAGTTGCTCACTCTTCTCAGGGGTAACCCTAAGTAACAGACCCTCACTCTTCTCAGGGGTTACCCTAAGTAACAGCTTCTCACTCTTCTCAGGGGTAACCCTGAGTAACAACCGCTCATTCTTCTCAGGGGTAACCCTAAGTATCAGCCGCTCACTCTTCTCAAGGGTAACCCTAAGTAACAGGTGCTCTCTCTTCTCAGGTGTAACCCTAAGTAACAGCTGCTCACTCTTCTCTGTGGTAACCCTGAGTAACAACCGCTCATTCTTCTCAGGGGTAACCCTAAGTATCAGCCGCTCACTCTTCTCAAGGGTAACCCTAAGTAACAGGTGCTCTCTCTTCTCAGGTGTAACCCTAAGTAACAGCTGCTCACTCTTCTCTGTGGTAACCCTAAGTAACAGCCCCTCACTCTTCTCCGGGGTAACCCTAAGTAACAGGTGCTCACTCTTCTCCGGGGTAACCCTAAGTAACAGCTGCTCACTCTTTCAGGGGTAACCCTAAGTAACAGCCTCTCACTCTTCTCCGGGGTAACCCTAAGTAACAGCCACTCACTCTTCTCAGGGGTAACCCTAAGTAACAGCTGCTCACTCTTTCAGGGGTAACCCTAAGTAACAGCCACTCACTCTTCTCAGGGGTAACTAAGTAACAGCCACTCACTCTTCTCAAGGGTAACCCTAAGTAACAGCCGCTGACTCTTCTCAGGGGTGACCCTAAGTAACAGCCGCTCACTCTTTCAGGGGTGACCCTAAGTAACAGCCGCTCACTCTTCTCAGGGGTAACCCTAAGTAGCAGGTGCTCACTCTTTCAGGGGTAACCCTAAGTAAGAGCCACTCACTCTTCTCAAGGGCAACCCTAAGTTCTCAGGGGTAACCCTAACAGCTGCTCTCTCTTCTCAGGGGTAACCCCAAGTAACAGCCACTTGCTCTTCTCCGTGGTAACCCTAAGTAACAGCCACTCGCTCTTCTCAGGGGTAACCCTGAGTAACAGCCACTCTTCTCAGGGGTGACCCTAAGTAACAGCCGCTCACTCTTCTCAGGGGTTACCCTAAGTAACAGCCGCTCACTCTTTTCTGTACAAATCGTGTGAGATTCGCTGAACCTGAGTCTGGGATTTCGGTGACCGTTTTCAGTCACCCAGGCACAATGTACCTACATGAGCAACCCCCGTAAAACCCCTGCACGTGTCACGGCTTGTGGCTGGAGGATTAAGCGCGTCCTGCGTGACTCCAGGCGGGCGGGACTTTGGGAACTTGTGCCTGCTTTCCTCAGACTTCACCCCACCTGCTTTTTCCTGTCGCATGTTTTTGCCGTAGTACATCTTAGGACCATAATGACAGGCTAAGTCCTGTGACTGCTGGTGGAATCACCAAACCTAGGACTCATTGGGATGCCTGCGTACCACAACAGTATAGAGGAGGACAGAAGCCATGTGATCACTCAACAGACACAAGACGTTTGGCGACATCCAGCACCCTTTCCTGACAAAAACAAGCAAATAGCCTGGCTAACATGGTGAAAACCCCTTTCTCCCAAAAATAAAAGTATTAGCCAGGCGTGGTGGCGGGCGCCTGTAATCTTCCTTACTTGGAGGCTGAGGCAGGAGAATTGCTCAAACCCAGGAGGCGTTGGTTGCAGTGAGCACTCCAGCTTGGGCAAGAGCAGCGAAACTGTCTAAAAAATAATTGTGAAAACCCCACAAGTGGCCAGACATGGTGGCTCGTGCCTGTAATCTCAAGCAGTTTGGGAGGCCAAGTAGGGCAGATTGAGTGAGGTCAGGAGTTCAAGACCAGCCTGGCCAACATGGCAAAACTCCATCTCCACTAAAACAAAAATTACAAAAAAAAGAACCCCGCAGGTAACATAATAGTGAAAGACGGGATTTTTCCCTCTGAGATCAGGAATGGGACAAGGACGTCCAGTCTCTACTTCTGTTCAAGGTCACATGGAGCTTCCAGTCAGGGCAATTAGGCAAAAAAAAAAAAAAGGAATTAAAGACATCCAGGCTGGGCGTGGGGGCTCAAGCCTGTAATCCCAGCACTTTGGGAGGCCGAGGTGGGTGGATCACCTGAGCTCAGGAGTTCAAGACCAGCCTGACCAACAGGGTGAAACCCTGTCTCTACTGAAAAAAAAAAAGCAGGGCGTGGTGACACATGCCTGTAATCCAGCTACTCAGGACGATGAGGCACTTGAACCTGGGAGGCAGAGGCTGCAGTGAGCTAAGATCTTGTCCCAGCACTCCAGCCTGGGTGACAAGACTGAGACTCCACCTCAGAAAAAATAGAATTTTTCCTTTTAAAATTGATTTCCAATACCATCACAATAAAAAGGAATAAATGTAACAAAGATGTAAAACATATACTCTGCATACTAGAAAACAGTCTCTGAAAACCTGAAGAACACCTAAACACAGTCACAGGCTCCCAAGTGTCATTTCAGTCAGCAGTGTAACGCATGCGCAGGGACCCTCGGTAAGATTGTAACGGGGCTGAAAAATGTCACCAAGTGACCACAGCTGGTTATTGCCATCCTAGCCCAGTGCATTGTGAGGCTGTGGTGCTGCCAATCATACTCACCTCTGTAATCCCAGCACGTTGGGAGGCCGAGGTCAGGAGATCGAGACCATCCTGGCCAAAATGGTGAAACCCCGTCTCTACTAAAAATATCGGAATTAGTTGGGCGTGGTGGTGCATGCCTGTAATCTCAGCCCCTCGGGAGGCTGAGGCAGGAAGGAGAGGTTGCAGTGAGCAAGATTCTCAACACTGCACTCCAGCCTGGGCAACAGAGCCAGACTCCATCTCAAAAAAATAAAAAATAAGGCCAGGCGCAGTGGTTCACACCTGTAATCCCAGTACTTTGGGAGGCCAGGGAGGACAGATCACGTAGTCATGAGATCAGACCATCCTGGCCAACATAGTGAAACCCCAGGTCTACTAAAAATATCAAAATTAGCTGAGTGTGTAGCCTGCACCTATAATCTCAGCTACTCGGGGCTGAGGCAGGAGAATCACTTGAACCAACAAGTCAGAAGTTGTAGTGAGCCAACCTCACGCCACTGTACTCCAGCCTGGCAACAGAGCAAGACTCCCATCTCAAGCAAAAGAAAAAGCACAGGCCCGGCACGGTAGCTCACGCCTGTAATCCCAGGACACTGGGAGGGCAAGACTGGAGTTCAAAGACAGGAGTTCAAGACTAGCCTGGGCGCCAGGTGCAGTGGCTCATGCCTGTAATCCCGGCACTTTTGGAATGCCGAGGTGGGTGGAATGAAACCCTGTCTCTACTAATACAACGTTAGCTGGGCACGCTGGCACACACCCATAATCCCAGCTACTCGGGAGGCTGAGGCAGGAGAACTGCTTGAACCCTGCCTGGAGGCAGAGGTTGCAGTGAGCCGAGATCACACCACTGCACTCCAGCCTGGGCAAGAAAGAGAGACTCCCCATCAAAAAAAAAAAAAAAAAAAAAAGACTAGCCGTGGCAACATAGTGAGATCCCATCTCTATAAATAATATAAAAATTAAAAAATAAAAACAAAACAAAAAAATAATTTAAAAATTAGCTGTGCGTGGTGGTGCATGCCTGTCGTCCCAGCTACTTGGGAGGCTGATATGGGAGGGTCACCTGAGCCTGGGAGGCTGAGGCTGCAGTGAGCTGTGACCATACAGCTGCATGTCAGTCCGGGCACAAAAGCAGCACATGGAATTATAGTACATAACATTGACAATGAGGTTAAACAGCCATGTTCCTGGTTTACGTATTTACTATGCTTTGTACCGTCACTTCAGAATGTACTCTACGTACTTAAAAAGTCAGCTGTAGACCAGGCGAAGTGGCTCACACCTGTAATCCCAGCCCTTCGGGAGGCTGAGGCAGTCTGATCACCAGAGGTCAGGAGTTCCAGATCCGCTTGGGAGATATGGTGAAACCCCACCTCTACTAAATATACAAAATTTAGCCGGGCCCAGTAGTAGGTGCCTGTAATTCCAGCTACTTGGGAGGCTATGGCACGAGAATCACTTGAACCCAGGAGGTGGAGGTTGCAGTGAGCCCAGATGACAGGGTTGCACTCTGGCCTGGGCAACAGAGTGAGACTCTGTCTCAAAAAAAAAAAAAAAAAGTTAATTGTAAAAGGGCCTCAGACAGGTCCTTCAGGACCTTTTGGAAGTATCCAAAAGAAAGCACTGTCATCATAGGAGATGGCAGCTCCAGGTGCATCACTGCCTCTGAAGACCTCCAGCAGGACAGGATGTGGAGGCGCAAGACAGTGACATGGATGACCCTGACCCTTTGCAGGCCTAGGCATGTGTGTGTGTGTGTGTGTGTGTGTGTGTGTGTGTGTGTGTGTGTGTGTGTGTGTGTCTTAGTTTTTAAACAAAAAGAATTAAATCCTTGGCCAGGCACAGTGGCTCACACGCGTAATCCCAGCACTTTGGAAGGCTGAGGTGGGCTTATCACTTAAGGTCACAAGTTCGAGACCAGCCTGGCCCACATGGTGAAACCCCATGTCTACTACTAAAAATATAAAAATTAGCCAGGCATGATGGCATGTGCCTGTAAACCCGGCTACTCAGGAGGCTGAGGCTGCAGTACACCGAGATCATGCCATTGCACTCCAGCCTGAGAGACTCCATCTCAAAAAATCAAAGAGACTATCAAAAAAAATAAAGTCCAACTAAAGTTTTTTTAAATCCTTAAAAATAGAAGTTTATAGGAGTTTATAGAATAAGGTTCTAAAAATATTTGTGCACAGCTCTACTGTCTATTTGTATTTTAAACCAAGTGATACTACAGAAGCAGCAAAAAGTTTAAAAATTAAGTTACAGTAAGCTGAGACTAATTTATTACCAAAGAAAACTGCCGGGCGCGGCGGCTCAAGCCTATAATCCCAGCACTTTGGGAGGCTGAGGCAGGAAGATCATGAGGTCGAGAGAGGGAGACCATCTTGGCCAACACAGTGAAACCCCATCTCTACGAAAAATAAAAAAATTAGCTGGGTGTAGTGGCACGCATCTGTAGCCACAGCTCCTTGGGAGGCTGAGGCAAGAGAATGGCCTGAACCTGGCTGGGAATTGGAGGTCGCAGTGAGCCGAGATCGTGCCACTGTATTCCAGCCTGGCGACAGAGCAAGACTCTGTTTAAAAAAAAATTAATTAATTTAGGCCACATGCAGTCCAGCACTTTGGGAGGCTGAGGCATGTGGATCATCTGAGGTCCAGAGTTTGAGACCAGCCTGACCAAAATGGTGAAACCCCATCTCTACTAAAAATAACAAAAATTAGCTGGGTATGATGGTGGGCACCTATTATTCTAGGAACTTGGGAGGCTGAGGCAAGAGAAATGCTTGAACTTGGGAGGCAGAGGCTGTAGTGAGCCAAGATCGTGCCATTGCACTCCAGCCTGGGCAACTAGAGTTAAACTCCATCTCAAAAAATAACTAAGTGTGGTGTAGCTGAGTATTCAGTGGTGTGTGCTAAGTTTATAGTACTATACAGTCATGTTCTAAGCCTCCCCATCCACTCACCCACAGCAACTTCCCACCCTGCAAGCTCGATTCATGTTATGTGCCCTGTATGGGTGTACCATTGTTTATGGTTTATACCAAACACACTGTGCTTAGTATGTTTAGATATTTACATGCACAAATACCACTGCGTTCCAGTTGCCTACCATATTCATACAGTAACATGCTGTACAAGCCTGTAGCCCAGGAGCAAAGGCTGCAGACCACACAGCGCGTTATCTGTGTGTGTGAGGACACTGTGGGGCTCACACAACGCAACTGTCTAAGGACATTTCTCAGAATGCTTTCCTGTCATTAAGTGACACCTGACTGTAAATGGAAATATAGTCCATGTTCATGGATTGATTGGAAGACCTGAAATTTGTATGAAAACTCAAGTAACCGAGAGTAGACAAAACAATTCTGAAAAAGAACAAAACTGGAGGACTTGGCAGGAGGATCATGAGGTCAAGAGATCGAGACCATCCTGGCCTACATGGTGAAACCCCATCTCTACTAAAAAAGACAAATAATTAGCCAAGTGTGGTGGCGTTCACCAGAAATCCCAGCTCCTGGGGACGCTGAGGCAGGAGGATCACTTGAGCCTGGAAGGTGGAAGTGGCAGTGAGCTGAGATTGCGCCATTGCACTCCAGCCTGGCGACAGAGGGAGCCTCTGTCTCGAAAAAAGGAAAATTGGAGGACTCAGACTTTTAAATTTCAAAACTCATTACAAAGCTATAGTCATCAAAACTGTATTACTGGCAGAAGGGGAAATACCAATTCAGAACTGAGAGTCCAGAAATAAACCCACAGAGTCAGTTTGTTTTCAACAAGATACCAAGACAGTGTAATGGGGAATTTCACTACATGGAGCCGGGACAACTACATTTCCTCACATGAAAAGATAAACTGAATCCCTTCATCACACTATACACAAAAACTAAACTCCAGCTGGGTCATAGACCTAAATGTAGCAGCTACTTTTAAAACTCTAAAACACAAAAAGGAGGCCAGGCATGGTGGCTCATGCCTGTGATCCCAGCGCTTTGGGAAGCTGTGGCAGCTGGATCACTTGAGGTCAGGAGTTGAAGACCAGCCTGGCCAAATGGTAAAACTCCGTCTCCACAAAAATACAAAAAAATTAGCTGGGCATGATAAGGCATGCCTATAATCCCAGCTATTTAGGATAATAATCCCAGCTACTTGGGAGGCTGAGGCAGGAGAATCACTTGAACCCAGGAGGCGGAAGTTGCAGAGATGGCGCCATTGCACTCCCAAAACCCCGTCTCAAAAACAAAAACAGAAAAGGTAAATCTCTGTAACCTTGAATTAGACACAGCTTTTTCTTTTTTCTTTTTTTTTTTAGGCAGAGTCTCGTTCTGTTGCCCAGGCTGCAGTGCAGCCACGCAATCTTGGCTCACTGCAACCTTCACCTCCTGGGTTCAAGTGATTCTCCTGCTTCAGCCTCCTAAGTAGCTGGGGTTACAGGAGCATGCCACCACACCCGGCTATTTTTTGTATTTTTAGTAGAGATGGCGTTTGACCATATTGGCCAGGCTGGTCTAGAACTGACAGGTGATCCACCCACCTTTGCCTCCCAAAGTGCTGGGATTACAGGCGTGAGCTACAGTGCCTGGCCAGCTTTCTTTTTCTGAGAGTCTTGCTCTGTTACCCAGGCTAGAGAGCATGGCCTAACGTCAGCTCACTTCAACCTCTGCCTCAGTGTCTCAAGTAGCTGGGATTGCAGGCAGGCATGTGCCACCACACCCGACTAATTGTTTTGTCTTTTTAGTAGAGACAGAGTTTCACCATATTGGCCACGCTGGTCTCAACTCCTGATCTCAGGGGATCCACCCACCTCAGCCTCCTACAGTGCTGGAATTACGGGTGTGAGCCACCTCGCCCAGCCGACAGAGGTTTTTAGATAGCATGCCAAAACCACACGCAATCAAAGAATAAAAATATAAGAATTAGCTGGGTGTGGGGCGGAGAGTGCCTGTAATCCCGGCTACTCGGGAGGCTGAGACAGGGACAATCGCTTGAGCCCGGGAGGCGGAGGTTGCAGTGAGCTAAGATTGAACCATCGCATCCCAGCCTGGGCAGCTGAGTAAGACTCCATCTTAAAAAAAAAAAAGTAAACAGTTGAAAATAAATAAAATAAAAGGAGGGATAAAACCAGATGAAAAGACAACCCACAGGATAAAGAAGCTCTTTGCAAATCATACACCTGATGAGGAACTTGTGTTTGGAACACAGTTTTTTTTTTTTTTGGTTTCGGTTTTCTTTCTTTTTTTTTTTTGAGATGGCGTCTTGCTGACTCTCAGGCCGGACTGCAGTGGTGCAAGCTCACCGCAACCTCCTCCTCCCTGGTTCAGGCAATCCTCCTGCCTCAGCCTGCTGAGTAGCTGGGACTACAGGCACGCGCCCCCAAACTAATTTTGCATTTTTAGTAGAGACGGGGTTTCTCCGTGTTGGCCAGGCTGGCCTTCAACTCATGACCTCAGGTGATCCGCCTGCCCTGGCCTCCCAAAGAGCTGGGATTATAGGAGTGAGCCACCGCGCCTCGCCCAGAATTCTTACAACAATGAAAACACAACCCAATTAACCAAGCGGCAGAGGACCTGAACAAACGGTTTTCCAAAGGAGATTTAATTTCTGCAATTAATTGAAAGAGATAAAAAGGGCCAATAGGGATCACTGAAGACTCTCAACATCATTAGTTTCAGGCAAATACAAATGAAGACCACTGTGAGATCCACTTCACACCCACTAGGATGGCATTTAACAAGACATAACAAGCGTTGCTGAGAACGTGGAGAAACGGACCCTCATACTCTTGGTGACAATGCAAAATGGTGCGGCCACTTTGGAAAACACTCTGGGAGTCCTTAATGTTCAACAGAGTTACCCTGTGACCCAGCCATTCCTCTTCCAGGAACCTACCCAGGAGAACTGGAAACAGGTCCACACAAAAATATACACAGATGTGCTTGTCATTATTCCCATAGGCAAAAATTGAAAACCCACAATGTCCATCAATGAATGAAACGTAGTCTATTCACACAATGAGATATTTGTCCATAAAATGGAATGAAGTAGGCCGGGCGCGGTGGCTCACGCCTGTAATCCCAGCACTTTGGGAGGCCGAGGCAGATGGATCACGAGGTCAAGAGATTGAGACCATCCTGGTCAACATGGTGAAACCCCGTCTCTACTAAATACAAAAAATTAGCTGGGCATGGTGGCACGTGCCTATTATCCCAGCTACTCGGGAGGCTGAGGCAGGAGAATTGCCTGAACCCAGGAGGCGGAGGTTGTGGTGAGCCGAGATCACACCATTGCACTCCAGCCTGGGTAATGAGCGAAACTCCATCTCAAAAACAAACAAACAAACAAACAAACGGAATGAATACTGATACCACGATGAGGTGAACCTTGAACACACCATCTTACGTGAAAAAAGCGTCACAAACCACACGTGTAATTCTGTTCATATGAAATGCCCAGAATAGGGACATTAACAGAGACAAAAAGCACATGGGCTGGGGAGTGATACTAAGGATTTGAGGTTTCTTTTGGGAGGGGTGAAATGTTCTGTGACGGTTGCACAGCTCTGACTATACTAACAGTCACTGAATTGTACATTTACAATGGACTTTATGGTCTGAATGATAGCTCAGCAGAGCTCTTTAAAAAAAACAGAGGTCCTGGCCGGGCGCAGTGGCTCACGCCTGTAATCCCAGCACTTTGGGAGGCCCAGGCGGGTAGATCACCTGAGGTCAGGAGTTCAAGACCAGCCTGGCTAACATGGTGAAACCACGTCCGTACTAAAAATACACAAAATTAGCTGGGCGTGGTGGCGCGCACCTATAATCCCAGCTACTCGGGAGGCTGAGGCAGGAGAATCGCTTGAACCTGGAGACGGAGGTTGCGGTGAGCCACTGTACTGCAGCCTGGACAGCGAGTGAAACTCCGTCTCAAAAAAAGAGAAATCCCCGACGGTGGTAAAGGAGAACCTGATCACATGAGTCCAGGAGTTTGAGACCACCTTTGACAACAGGGAGAACCCCCCACCTCTACCAAAAAAAATTCGTTTCTTTTTCCAGTTCCGGCAGCACTTTTACTTTTCTTCACACAATGACGGCTACCGTTCTCACAGTAGAAAACCAAAACGTGTCGTCACCTCCTTAAAGAAGTGAGTCGCTTACAGAAAAACCTTAAAAGGATGAACACATTTACAATCGTAAATGCAAACAGCTTCCAACTCAAGGCAAGTAGCAGCCCATGCTGCTCAGGCGGAAAACATTCAGCCAAGAAAGGAAACTGGGTCTTATGGCTTGGATTTTCCAACCTGACAGACTGGGAGCCCCTGCCAGCCTCTAGAGCAATCCCAGAACACTCAGCCCTGACACATGGACACCCCGCACAGATGGAAGACTGCTGGCCACGCAGAGTCACCAAGCCACAGGCTTGTCTACCACAGGCACGCTCTTACCTCAGCCACGAAGTGACCAAGCCACGTGGACTGAGGGTTGAAATCAAAGATTTGTATTAAACAAATTCCAAGGGAACAGTTAACTTGAACACAAGGTCAAAGTCAGCAGCAAGTTCTGCAGTCCAGACCTGATATCAGATACAAGCTTCGAGGACACTTTATTTTCGAAAGTTTCATTTCGTGAGGCTGGCATGAGGTGTATGCATTTGCCAGGGGCAAATTTATGCTTCGGAGTTAACCCATGCAGCAGATGCCACACATCTGCCTGCAGTCCATTTGGAAGCATTTGTGGTGGACGGTGGAGGGGCCCGACTCGTCGTACTCCTGCTTGCTGATCCACATCTGCTGCAAGGTGGACAGTGGGGCCAGGATGGAGCCGCCGATCCACACTGAGTACTTGTGCTCTGGGGGGATGCGCAATGATCCTGATCTTCCTGGTGCTGGGCGCCAGGCGGGGATCTCCTGCGTCCCGTCGGTGAAGCCGCCAGAGAGCACCGTGTTGGCGTACGGGTCTTAGTGGATGCCCACATCACACTTCACGATGGAGTTGAAGGTGGTCTCGGATGCCACAGGATTCCATGCCCAGGAGGGAAGGCTGGAACAGCACCTCCTGACACCGGAACCATTGTTGCCAATGGTGAGGACCTGGCCACTGGGCAGCTTGCAGCTCGTCTCCAGGGAGGAGGAGGACACAGCTGCGGCCATCTCCTGCTCAAGGTCCAGGGCGAAGTAGCACAGCTTCTCCTTGATGTTGCCCACCGTCTCCCGCTCCGCCGTGGTGGTGGAGCTGTAGCCCCACTCCTGAGGATCTTTGTGAGGCAGTTGGTCAGGTCCCCGCCAGCCAGGTCCAGATGCAGGATGGTGTAGCCCTCATAGATAGGCACCATGTGGGTGACCCCGTCTCCAGAGTCTATGAGAATGCCAGTGGTGCACCCAGAGGCGTACAGGGACAGCATGACCTGGATAGCCATGTACATGGCCGGGGTGTTGAAGGTCTCAGACACAATCTGGGTTATCTTCTCTGTTGGCCTTGGGGTTCAGGGGGGCCTCGGTCAGCAGCATGGGGTGCTAGTCTGGGTCCACACGCAGCTCGTTGTAGAAGGTGTGGTGCCAGATCTCCTCTGTGTCGTCCCGGTTGGTGACGGTGCTGTGCTCAATGGGTGCTTCAGGGTCAGGATGCCGCGCTTGCTCGGGCCTTGTCTCCCACACAGGAGTCCTCTGGCCCATGCCGACCACCCCGCCCCGACCATGGAGGGAAGCACGGCTCGGGTCGGGGACGTCATCCCCAGCAAAGCCGGCTTTGCACATGCTGGAGCCATTGCCAATGACAAGCGCGGCGATTTCTTCTTCCGTTCTGACCAGGGGAGGAGTTGGGCTGCAGAGCAGCGCAAGAACACGGCGCGCAGGCCAGCGGCGGTGACTGAGGAAAAAAAATTAGCCAGGCGTGGTGGCGTGCACCCGCACTCCCGGCTACTTGGAAGGCTGGGGTGGAAGGATCACTTGAGCCAAGGAGGTCGAGGCTGCAGTGAGCTGTGGGCACCACTGCACTCAAGCATGGGTGACAGATTGAGACCGTATCTCAGAAAAGAAAATAGAGGACAACTTGGTGTTTCTTGATGAAGAACCTTGAAAAGCTCAGCTGTGATGCCCCCGTGACGTCCAGGGCAGGAATTGAAGCTCTGTGCAAGTGTTACGTGTTTCTCCCCGATCATGCTGGTGTAGAAAGCAGGGAATTCCCCCAGTGTGTGTCACAGAGCAACCTCGGGTTACAACAGAACCGTTACGGATGGATGTGTGTGTAAAAATGATCTAGCTGCCCAGGCGTGGTGGCTCACACCTGTAATCCCAGCACTTTGGGAGGCTGAGGTGGGTGGATCACCTGAGGTCAGGAGTTCGAGACTAGCCTGGCCAACATGGTGAAACCCCATCTCTACTAAAAATACAAAAATTAGCTGGGCGTGGTGACACGTGTCTTTAATTCCAGCTACTTAGAAGGCTGAGGCAAGATAATCCCTTGAACCCAGGAGGCAGAGGTTGCAGTGAGCTGAGATCACGCCACTGCACTCCAGCCTGGGCAAGAGCGCGAGACTGTGTCTTAAAAAAAGAAGTTCTAGCTGGCAGGACAAAAAATTAGCTGGGCATGGTGGTGGATGCCTGTAATCCCAGCTACTAGGGAGGCTGAGGTGGGAGAATGGCTTGAACTGGGAGGCCCAGGTTGCAGTGAGCTTAGATCGCACCACTGCACTGCAGCCTGGGCAACAGAGCAAGAATCCGTCTCAAAAATAAATTATCTAGCCTGTGGTATCTCCAGGCAAAAGTATTCCAGGAATCCTGAACTTGCTGTGTTATCTGTCTCCACCGTGTTTTGATGTGTGTGATGAACATGTCTCTTTGTAATCAGGGACATCAAAGACGTCAGACTGAACGGCGAGTCCCAGTGAGGCGACACACGCAGAGGAGCTCTGTGCCTCCCACGTGAGGCGGCTTCACATCCACGCAGACTTCCCGTCCACTTAGGTTTTACTTGGCAGAAACTCTTCATTCCTCCAAAGCATCGATGGCCTTCACATTTCCTCAGGAGGTCTCCCAGGAGGAATTCTTGATGGTGTCCTTGTGTCCGCAGCGAACGGTTCTCAGAGCTGGTGCTTGCAGCTTCGGGTGCCGCGGGGCAGTGCAGTGGCGCCTTCCTGAGCTTTGGAAGACACGAGGAAGCTGCCTGGACATGGACACTCCTCTCCGGCTACCAGGGCCCCGGCTTTGCAGAGCACGCCACCTTCCCCGGGCTTTCTGCCTGGCGAGGTCCTGCCCTGCTCAGCACTGTGCAAAGTGAATGCCACCGTCTTGGAACCTGGGCACACCTGGGGAAGTTCCTGCTTCAAATGGAGTCTGGGTCAGGCCACACTGGTCTTTTCTGGACAGGTGCTGGGTAGGTTTTCCTGGTCTCTGGCTGCCTACTGCCAGGGTGCGGCCGTCCCCAGCAACCAGAGCCGGCCAAAGCAGATGCCTTGCTCCGCGCTCCAGACTTTGCCCTCTGTGCTCCTCCCAACTTAAACCTCTCCACAGGTGTCGTCCCCCGAGATTGGAGCCAGCCCAGAGGTCGGCAGGGGCCAGTGCCGGGTGCACACGACCTGGCTGAGGCCAGCGGGGTCCTGGGTGGCCCACGTCCAGCTGAAGCCTGAAGCTTAGACAGGTGGTAGCGGAGGCACATCCCCTTCTGTGGGGCAGCTTCACAGTGCGGCTTCGCCAGTCAGAGGGAACAATCTGGAGGGGCAAGGTGACCCCACCGGGACTGCAGAGCTTCCTGCTTACCAACAAGGACCTGTCCTCAGCCCCGAGGTCCCTCTGTCCCACCCTGTAATTGTGGGGGAGTGCCGGCAGCAGGCGCATCCCCGCCGTCCACTGCAAGGCTGGGACAGCCCGGGCGCCCATGCTTCTCCTCTGCTTGTGTGGTTCCCCAATAAATCCTGTTTTGCATCTCACTGTGTGTAGCTGCTGCGTGTTCACGTCCCCACTGCGGGCACACCCCTGTGTGCCACACCCCACGTCTCCATGCCAACACCTGGGAGACCTCCCACGCCTGGGCAGTTGCAGTCACCTGGCCCACATGTACCCTGGACCAAGAGTGGATGGGGGGCCTGGAGTCGGGGCCTCTCCCAGGCCCTGATGTGGCAGGTCACGTGGCTGAAAGAGGTGGATGCCCTGCTCTGGCCATTAGCCTGAGTTCCCCTGGACTCATTTGCATAAGCCCGGGCAGACTTGCCCACCCGTCCCTCCTTTGCTGGGACACGGCACAGTGGCTCCATTTTGAGCAGTGCTGTCTCGGCCCTGGAGCCTCCTTCCCTGAGGCTGACTGCCCCCAGCTGGACTCACGGCCAAGGCTGCAGACCCAGCCCTCCGATCCCGACTCGCACTGCACGTTAAAAACGTGCACACCCACAGGAGGCAGCCACGCCCGAGACAGCACCTGCTGAAAGATGGCCCGGTTTGTGCCACCACCAGCTGGACCTCCAGTCAGGCTCCCTGCAGAGGGGGAAGCTCCACACATGCCCAGGTCACAGCAGCCTGAGTCACCACAGCCTCTGCTACCTGCCAAGCCTGCGCCCTTGCACCTGGGGGCTCCTTGCCTCCGTGACGGGGCCTCCATGGCCAGCACGTTCCTGCCGCGAGTCACGTGAGATCACGTGATCACCCTGTCACCTTGGCTGGGCTCTGGGCACCTCTAAGCAGGTGTGAGGCGAGTGAGAGGAAGGACATCGGCTTCTGTTCCTTTTGGACACTGCGCCATTGACTGAGGCTGGCCCGCTCTTCCTCTGGCTCTCACCTGCTCTGACCTTAGAGGACAGATGACAGCCCACGTCACTGGGCTGAGACTCCCCAGTGGACTTGATTTTGGATGCTGCCGTTGCCTTGGGTGGCTTCACGGCCACCCATCCCCACCCTGGTGGCCACTTAGCCACGCCAAGGGCCTGACATCAGCCACTGAGTAAGCTTCAGAGCCTTCCCCTTGGAAAGTTCCAGGGCCACCAGATGTCCCCTGCCTGGTCACTGTCATAGCTGAAGCGTGTGGGTGAATGCCAGCTGTGGAGTGTGCAGCCCGGCATCGGCTCAGCAGGTCCCTGGCTCAGCTGCTGCTACCCCCACAAACCCTGTTTCATGACATCTGCACCACATAGTGTGTCTGTGTCCTCAGGCACAACAGCCTGAGTGATGTCTCATGACATTTTCTTTTTTTAGATGGAGTCTCACTGTTACCAGGCTGGAGTGCAGTGGCGCAATCTCAGCTCACTGCAACCTCCACCTCCTGAGTTCAAGTGATTCTCCTGCCTCAGCCTCCTGAGTAGCTGGGATTACAGGCGTGTGCCACCACACTCGGCTAATTTTTGGATTTTTAATAGAGACGGGGTTTCACTACGTTGGCCAGGATGGTCTTGATTTCCTGACCTCATGATGCAGCCGCCTCCCCCTCCCAAAGTGCTGGGATTACAGGCGTGAGCCACCGCACCCGGCCAGACGTCTCATGAAATTTAAAATAAATTTGCAAGCCATCAGAAAGGTATCAACAAGGAACTCTACTTTTGAAAACGGGTGAGGACAGTGGCCGGCTCTGGGAGTCCCTGACCCTTCAGGCCCTGACCCAAAGCTGTAAGGCAGGCCCCATCCCCAGTGGTCCCAGCCTAGCCTCCTGTCCCACCTCTGCCAAGACAGGGTGGCACAGGACCCCTGTCGCTAAGGCCAGTAGGTGTGTCTCTGAGCTGGCCAAGGGCACTGACCACTCTCCCCAGGACCCTCCCAGTGCCGGCTCCTCTGGCTTCCCCTCCCAGCCTCCATGGTGTGCACCCTGGACCAGCCCACCCTCAGGGTGCGGGTTGGTGATTTGGAGGCTGGGCCTCAGCCCTCTTCTACTGGGCCACTTTGGGGCTCACTTTGAGGCTGCAGTCACCCTCACTTCTGCAGTGGAGACCTGGGCACTGTGTCCAGCTGCCTCCTGGGCCCTGCCCAGCATCTCCCATGAGCACCAGCAGTGCAGGTGGCAGAGGGGATTGTCCCCCGTCCTCTCGTCTGAGGGAGGAGACCAACAATGAGTGAGACGCCCTGCATCCCCGTGACGCCTGTCCTGCTGCCCATCAGTCATCAGGGCCTGCCACCTGCCTTGTTTGTCTTTTTTTGTATGTTTGTTTAAGAGGGAGTCTCTCTCTGTTGCCCAGGCTGGAGTGCAATGGTGTGATCTCGGCTCACTGAAACCTCCACCTCCCGGGTTCAAGCCATTCTCCTGCCTCAGCTTCCTCAGCAGCTGGAATTATAGGCGTGTGCCATCACACCTGGCTAATTTTCGTATTATTAGTAGAGACAGAGTTTCACCATGTTGGCCAGGCTGGTCTCGAACTCCTGACCTCATATGATCCACCCGCCTCTATCTTGCAAAGTGCCAGGATTACAGGCGTAAGCCACCGCACCTGGCCTGGTTTGCCTTTTAAGAATAGCTTTGTGGCCAGGTGTGGTGGCTCACGGCTGTAATCTTGACACTGGGTGGCTGAGGCGGGCAGATCACCTGAGGGCAGGAGTTCAAGACCAGCCTGACCAACATGGTGAAACCCCGTCTCTATTAAAAATACAAAAATTAGCTGGGCATGGTGGCACATGCCTGTAATTCCAGCTACTCAGGAGACTGAGGCAGGAGAATTGCTTGAACCCAGGAGGCAGAGGTTGCAACGAGCAGAGATTGTGCCACTTAAAAAAGAAAGAAAAAAAAAGCTTTGTTGCAATATAATTCACACACCATACAATTCATCTGTTCAAAGTGTTCATATCAATGGCTTTTGATACGTGTAAAGCCACAGGGTTGTGCATCCATCACCCTAAAAAGCTGTCCCTCCCTCGGCCATTTCTTTTTTTTTTTTTTTTTTAAGAGAGCCTTCCCCTTGGAAAGTTCCAGGGCCACCAGATGTCCCCTGCCCGGGGGACTCACTCCGCTGCCCAGGATAGAGTCCAGTGATGCAATCTCAGCTCACTGTAACCTCTGCCTCCCGGATTCAAGCAATTCTCTTGCCTCAGCCTCCTGAATAGCTGAGATTACTGGAGTGCACTGCCACACCCAGCTAATTTTTGTACTTTTAGTAGAGGTGGGGTTTCAAAATGTTGGCTAGGCTGGTCTCGAACTCCTGGGCTCAAGCGATTCACCTGCCTCGACTTCCCAAACTGCTGGGATGATAGGTGTGAGCCACTGCACCCCGTCCCTCTGCTTATTTCTTACCCCGAGTGCTAAGGGGCTGATGGGGCCCCTTTCTCTAGAGTGTAATGCTGGGAAAATCTGCAGGATCCAGGGAAGGAGCTGGGACAGCAAAGGAAACCCCTTCATGGTCCCTGTACTCAAACATTGCCATCCCACATCGCCTGAGCCATGCGGGGCCAGCCACGGGTGGGTGTGACCGCCGCAGTCTCCAATCCTGCCTCTGCTGCTTTGTCCCTCTGCAAAACCCAGCCCCACCACAGCTCAGTGAGAACAGGATGCTTCCTCAGCGCACATCCCAGCACAGACACCTGCCCACGTGTGGCTCACCCGCTGGGGCTGGCCTCCTTTCTGAAACATTGTCATCTGTCACCCAGGCTGTAGTACAGTGATGTGACCTTGGCTCACTGCAGCCTCAAACTCCTGGGCTCAAGTGATCCTCCCACCTCAGCCTCCCAAGGAGCTGGGTCCACAGGTGTGCACCACCAAGCCAGTCTAATTAAAAAAAAAAATTTTTTTTTTGAGATGCGGTTTCCCTCTGTAACCCAACCTGGAGTGGAGTGGCAGAATCTCAGCTCACTGTAAACTCCACCTCCCAGGTTCAAGCAGTTCTCCTGCCTCAGCCTCCCAAGTATATGAGATTACAGGTATGTGCCACCATGCCTGGCTGACTTTGCTTTTTTGTTTGTAGAGACGGGGTTTCACCATGTTGGGCTGGTCTCAAACTCCTGACTCAGGTGATCCACCCGCCTCAGCCTCCCAAAGTGCTGAGATTACAGGCATGAGTCACTGCCTAATTTTTTTATTTTTTGTGGAGACAGCTTTTTTTGGGGGGGGCGGGCAGGGAGAGGCAGGATCTACAGGGTTTTGGGGGTTGGGGCAAGTTCGTGGAGACGGTCTATGTTGCCCAGGCTGGTTCCAAACTCCTGCACTCAAGAGATCCACCTGCCTCAGCCTTCCAAAGTGGTGGGATTACAGGTGTGAACCACCTCGCCCAGCCCTAAAAATGCAAATCGAAGCACACGCCTGCCCCAGGTGTACTCTCCCCGGTTTTCACATCAGGTACAACTACCTGTTTCAGGGACCAGAAGCCAGACATACCCAAGCGGGGGGTGTCTCTGGAGACCAAGGGCACGACGGTCCCCGGCCTCAGGCCACCAGCGCCAGCCACAGCCGCCCGCAGCTACCTGCTCTGCTCCCCTCCTGCATGGCCAACAGGAGACAACCAGCTCCCCAGGCAGGACACCAGTCACCCCATCCCCATTTTGAAGCCCCAGAGGAACGGGCCCAGCTGGGGCCACTTAACCAGAGCCGGCGTCCCTTTGTGCCCAGGGCTGACCAGGCCCCCGCTGACGGGGAGGGTATTTGACCTGCTAGAGCTGTCCTTGCTGCCTTTGGGGGTCCACCCCTGCCTGATGAGCCTCGCCCCTCACCACCCCCAACCCCGCCAGCCCGTCTGCACTCCGGAGCACAATTCAGCAGAACAAACCGCTAAACACACAGTGTGAAAGCACACTCACCGTCTGGCTGCGGCTGTCGCAGGAGGCTGGGAGGGACTGCTGAAACAGGTCCTCCTCACAGGCAGCACTCAAGGTGTCAGCTGGGGCTGAGATCTCACCCGAGGCCCGCCGTCCTCTCCCGAGCGCACGTGGCTGTGGGCAGACTCCATTTCTTGCAGCTGTGGAGCCCATGGCCGTCTGCTCCTTCCGCAGTAGGAGGGGCGGCTCTGGGGCTACCAGCCTCTCAAAGCCACACCTGAGCAAGCCAGGCCAGCCCAGGCCAATCTCCCTTCTGATTAACTACAAGTCACCTGATGAGAGACCCCAGTCACACCTGCAAAACCCCCTTCCTGCAGCACCACAGAAGTAAACAATAAAAATCAGGCCGGGCGAGGAGGCTCACGCCTGTAATCCCAGCACTTTGGGAGGCCGAGGCGGGTGGATCACAAGGTCAAGAGATCGAGACCATCCTGGTCAACATGGTGAAACCCCGTCTCTACTCAAAATA
Source organism: Leontopithecus rosalia (assembly GCA_028533165.1). Classification (NCBI taxonomy): domain Eukaryota; kingdom Metazoa; phylum Chordata; class Mammalia; order Primates; family Cebidae; genus Leontopithecus; species Leontopithecus rosalia. The sequence goes on along the minus strand of CM052660.1, from coordinate 108,760,471 downwards.
CAAAAAATTAGCTGGGCATGGTAGCGCATGCCTGTAATCCCAGCTACTCAGGAGGCTGAGGCAGGAGAATTGCCTGAACCCAGGAGGCGGAGGTTTCGGTGAGCCGAGATCGCGCCATTGCACTCCAGCCTGGGTAACAAGAGCGAAACTCCGTCTCAAATAATAATAATAATAATAAAATAAAATAAAATAAAGTCCCTTAGCCGGTGCCACAGAACAACCCCATCAAAGGAGGGGTGGCCCATACTCCAGGGTGTGGAGACACTGAGAGCAGAATCCCTGGGGCACCTCAGAATCCAGCCTGCCACAGCTCCCAGCCCACCCGCTTACTCATCACCAGTCTCCTTCCCTGACCCAGCAGGGGCGCCGCACAGGGAGGCGGGGTGTGAGGGCCTGCCTTCGAAAGTGCCCCGGCTTGGAAGGACCTGGCTGGGCTGTGCCCCTGTCAGCCGTGTGGTTCCAGAAAAGACCCTGTGGGTTCCCCTTCTCTGTATTGCCCAGTCTAAGGCAGGAAGCCTTGGGGGCTGTGTGGGGTGCCCACGTGGCCCCTCCTGTGGGTCACGCCTGTAATCACAGCACCTTGGGAGGCCAAGGCGGACAGATCACCTGAGGTCGGAAGTTCAAGACTAGCCTGGCCAAAATGACAAAACCCCGTCTCTACAAAAAACACAAAAATTAGCCAGCCAGGCATGGTGGCGTGCGCCTGTAATCCCAGCTACTCAGGAGGCTGAGGCAGGAAGAATTGCTTGAACCCGGCAGGCAGAGGTTGCAGTGAGCCAAGATGCCGCCATTGTACTCCAGCCTGGGTGACAGAGCAGGATCCCTCCTGGGGTCCTGGGAAGAGGCCTGCCTGGGCCTCAGAAGTCTGCTGGAGAGGCCGGGGTCATGGGAAGGCTCCCTGGGGGGTAGGCCAGGGACCAAGCTGTGCCCGCTGGGAGACAGGACAGCATGGCGTGCCAGGAGCTGGAACCCCCACCTGCTCCATGCCACCCAGACTCCTCCTCACCTGCTGTGGCCCCCACCAGCCCCTGGGCTTGCCTTTCGGGCTTTGCCTGCAGGGAAGGGTGCCGCCTGGCGGGAGGAGCGGCCTCTGCTACCTTCCCAAAAATCCCAAGCCCCAGCAGGGAGGGGTGGCTTCTGCCCAGTCCCTCCCTCCTCCATGCCTAACACCTGTGAGACAGAGACAGGAGGGGCAGGAGCCCACGTGGGTCTACTCCACCCTCCCCTCCTAGATTTGCTGTCACTCCGGGGACAGAGGCCCTTGTTCTGAGAACTCGTTTATGTTCGAGGCAGATACTCCTCCCTTCTATGAAGCAATGTGGGGTGGGGGCCCTCCTTATATCCAACGCTGAGGGCCATTTTAGTGCTCCCCAAGCCCTCAGGGTGGGGATGGCAGGGAGGCAGCTGGGAGGGACGGGGGCCCACCAAGGGGCGGCATTTGGGCTGGGTGGAGACTAGCTTCGGCATTCCTGAGGCCAAGGCGCCCCCAGCCCTGCCAGCCAGCCCTCACCGGACCTGCAGGCCTGGGGCAAGGGGAGCCTGGGGAGGGGAACTGGAAGCAGAAGGAGCCACTGAAAGTCGGGGGGGGTGGGTGGTGTGCGCCGAGGCATGTCAAAGTCTGGAGGGTGAGGATGGCCAGGACTCCGAGGGCAAAGGGGGTCCCCGGGACATGGGCAGCCCCCCACCCACCATGGTGCTGGGGGAGGAGCCTGTGGAGGAATGGGCGTGCGGGGTGGATGCAGGTCCCCCTCCCTGTCCCCCCTTCCAGGGACTGAACTGGCCTGCTCATCCCCACACCAGCCCCCAGACTAGCTAAGGCTCTTGGTCTCCTCCTTCCAGGGTTCCCCATCCCCTACGCCCTACTCAGGCCACGCCACTGACCAGGCCTGGCCTACCTGTGGACAGCCTCCTTCCCCGGGGTGCAGGAAGGGGACTCTCTCCATGGAGAGTGAAGCCTCAATCTGACAGGAAGGAACAAGAAGAAAGAGCTTGGCTCACCCGCCCCTGGCCCCTGGCCCCTGGAGCTGCCTGGGTGGGCCCCTCCCTGCCCTGCACAAGAACCCTGTGGGCTGTTCGGACAGACAGACAGGCAGAACCCCAGCCCAGCTAGGGCGAGGCAGCTTTCAGCAAATCATGCAGACTTTTTGGAGGTCGAGGCCACAGGTGCCCCAGGAGCCATTCTGAGCTGGCTGGCCTGGGGCCCAAATGAAGCCGGCCAGCCCTGGGCACTCCCTGCCAGCCTCAGTGTCCTCATCTGAGAGGGGCAGGTCCTGCAGACCAAGTCTCGGGGGTAACGGCCAGTCATCCAGCATCCCCATGGGAAAACCCCTCGTCATCCACCCAGGAGTTCAGGAGCTGAGTTTAAGTCTGAGTTTCCAAATCAGGGTGCGTCCCTGGCTCTGCCCAGACTGGTGACCAGAGCATCTAGGACAAGCCAGCAGCAGGTGACCCCCTCCCACCTGGATTTGGGCATCTCAACCCCGCTTGTCCCACCCTCACCTGTTCCCCAGGTGGAGGGGGAGGCGCAGAGGAACCAGGCGGCTCAGGAGGCACTGTCGGGAAGGGCAGACAGCAGGATGGAGGGGCGGGGATCAGGGAAGGGTTCTTGGAGGAGGCAGCTCTGAGCTCTGAGCTCTGCAGCAGGAATTTACCAAGTGAAGATGGAAGGAAGAAGCACATCAGACCGAGGGAACCGCAGTACAGTGGCCCAGAGGGAAGAAAGGACGGGGCCTGGGGACCAGGAGGAGATCACGCTGGGGTGTGGGGATGTGGTGGGGCTGAGGTCACGGAGGAAGGCACGGGTCAGCCCAGGCAGCGCCTTGAAGTGTTCTGAGAACTTCGAGAGGGTTCTTTTCTTTTTTAATGGCTCCCTCACCCAGACTGGAGTGCAGTGTCGTGATCTTGGCTGGCTGCAACCTCTGCCTGCTGGGGTCAAGCGATTCTCCTGCCTCCGCCTCCCAAGTAGCTGGGATTACAGGCACGTATCACCACGCCCAGCTACTTTTTGTATTTTTAGTAGAGACAGGGTTTCTCCATGTTCAGGTTGGTCTCAAATTCCTTTCCTCAAGTTATCTGCCCATCTCAGCGTCCCAAAGTGCTGGGGTTGCAGGCGTGAGCCACTGAGCCTGGCCAGCTTCCAAAGGATTCTTATCAGACCAGCCACTCGATCTGACTCAATGTTTAATGACTCTCTAGTCATGTATCTGATAGTTCAATGTTTAATTACCAGATAAAGGCCTGGTTGCTGGCGAGGATGGTAGAGGGTAAGAGTGAGGAGTTAGACCTCACCTGAGTGAGCCATTGTCCAGGCAAGAGCTGGGTGCTAGCCAGAGTGGAAAAGAGATGAGAGATTTTCAAAGATGTTACATGTTGAGTTGCACCCTCTAAAATTCACATGTTAAGGCCGGTGCGGTGGCTCACGCTTGTAATCCCAGCACTTTGGGAGGCCGAGGCGGGCAGATCACCTGAGGTCAGAAGTTCAAGACTAGCCTGGCCAAAATGACAAAACCCTGTATCTACTAAAACCACAAAAATTAGCCAGCCATGTGTGGTGGTGGGCACCTGTAATCCCAGCTACTCAGGAGGCTGAGGCAGGAAGAATTGCTTGAACCTGGCAGGCAGAGGTTGCAGGGAGCCAGGATGCCACCATTACACTCCAGCCCGGGTGACAGAGCAGGACTCTGTCTCAAAAATAAATAAAAATAAATAAAATTCACATGTTGAGCCTGGGCACAGTGGCTCACGCCTGTAATACCAGCGCTTTTGGAGGCCAAGGCAGGCAGATCATGAGGTCAGGAGCTTGAGACCAGTCCGGCCAACATGGTGAAATCCCATCTCTACTAATATACCAAAAATTAGCCAGGCGTGTTGGTGGACGCCTGTAATTCCAGTTACTCGGGAGGCTGAGGCAGGAGAATCTTGAACCTGGGAGGCGGAGGTTGCGCTCCAGCCTGGGCAACGAGAGCAAGTCTCCAATTCAAAAATGAAAAATAAAAATAAATTAGCTGAGTGTGGCAGCACGTCCCTGTGGTCCCGGCTACTTGGGAGATTGAGGTGGGAGAATCACTTGAGCCCAAGAGATTGAGGTTTCAGTGAGCCGTGATGGTCCCACTGCACTCCAGCCTGGGCAACAGAGCAAGGCCCCATCTCATAAATAAATAAATAAGTAAGGTGAGGGGCAGGGGTGGAATTTGGACACAGACCTGCACACAGGAGGAACACTGTGAAGATGAAATCACTTAGGGTGAGGCTTCTACCACCAAGGACACCAACACACAAGAAAGGAGTGGGATGGGCCAGGGAGGAGGGCCTGGGTCAGCTCGGAGCCCGGCAAGGCGCCAGTCTGGGTGGCTTAACCCACAGATGTTTATTTTTCAGTCATTCAGAGACACCTTCCTCAAGGTCACTCAAGGATCCAGCTCCTTCCACCCTCCCCTAGCATCCCCTCCGTTCAGTCGGTGGATGGAGAGGAGAGAAACTGAGGCTGTGGCAGGCCAGACCTGGCAGGGGCTTTCCAGGGATCTCGAGAAAATTTCTAGCCCGGTGTGGTGGCTCATGTCTGTCATCCCAGCACTTTGGGAGGCCCAGGTGGTGGATCACTTGAGCCCAGGAGTTCGAGACCAGCCTGGACAACATAAGTAGACTCTGTCTCTATTTATTTGTTTATTTAGTTTTATTTTTTGAGATGGAGTCTTGCTCTTGTCACCCAGGCTGGAGTGCAACGGCGAGATCTCAGCTCACTATGACGCCTCCGGGTGCAAGCGATTCTCCTGCCTCAGCCTCCCGAGTAGCTGGGATTATAGGGGCCCACTACCACACCCGGCTAACTTTTCATTTTTTTTTTCAGTAGAGAGGGAGTGTCACCATGTTGAGGAGGCTGGTCTCGAACTCCTGACCTCAAGTGATCCACTGCCTCGGCCCGCCTTGGCCTCCCAAAGCACTGGGATTACAGGCATGAGCCACCACATCTGGCCAGCACCACATTTCTAACAAGCTCCCTAGTGATGATGGTGCGGGTCCAGGGACCGAACTTTGAGTATTGAGAGGTGCCACGCCCACCACTGCCCTGCTGGCCGCACCTCATGTAGGGGAGGTGGGGAAATGAAGCCCAGCGTTTGTGCAGGAGCTGGAAGAATCGGGGTCAGTAAACACAGGTAGGGTGCAGCTAGGAAGCAGGCAGGAGGAACATGGCTGTCCCAGGAAGGGGGACAGGCAAAGTATCATTGCTGCTGAGAGTGGGTGAGGTCGCCACTGGGACTCGCGGCCCCTCAGCAGGGGCCTCTTTCCGAACACCTGGGAAGGCCCCAAAAGAGCCCACAGGGCTGCTCTCAGGGGCTCAGAGGGGCCCCCAAACCTCTACCCCACCCATTACACACCTAGCTGTCACCCAGGAGAGGTGGCCCACTGACCCTCCTGAATACGGAGTGTGGAGGTGAGGTCTGGCCTGGTTCATCTCTCCCAGGACCTCCTCAGCGGCCTCTGGGGAGAACCCCTGCCCACTTCAGGGGCCTCCTTTTGCCTTGGTGGCCCTCATGTGCCCTGCCATGAGGCACTAGTGGGCCCCAGATGGAACACTGTTCCCAAAGGAAGGACGGGAAGGGCAAGGTGGCTCACGCCTGTAATCTCAGCACTACAGGAGGCTAAGCGGGGGCGGATCACCTGAGGTCAGGAGTTCGAGACCAGCCTGGCCAACATGGCAAAACCCCATCTCGAAGTTGCAGTGAGCCAAGATTGCGCCATTGCAGTCCCGCCTGGGTGACAAGAGAGAGACTCCGTCTCAAACAAACAAAACCCCATCTCACTAAAAATACAAAAATTAGCCCGGTGTGGTGGCACCTGCCTGTAGTCCCAGCTACTTCGCAGGCTGAGGCAGGAGAATCGCTTGAACCCAGGAGGCAGAGGTTGCAGTGAGCCGAGATCCCACCACTGCTCTCCAGACTGGGTGACAGAGCAAGACCCTGTCAAACAAAAAAGGAAGAAGAGCAAGGGCAGCTGTGTAGGTGGAGGAACCCAGGCGTCCTGACTGCCCTGGGTCCAGCCCTGACCCAGAGCCCACCCCACATTGCTGTCAGAGCGGCAGGGCTGAGCCTGCTCCTCCCCTTCCTGGGGGGCTGACTGGGACAAAGTCGCCTGGTCCCTCCTCTTGTCCAGGTCTCCCAGCTTCTCACCTTCTTGCCACTTGGACAGAGCAAATGCCATGTCCCATGTTCCAAAGGAATGGAAGGCGAGCCTGGCCCCTGGGTTGCTTCTGCACGTATCTCATTGGCTTCTTTCTCTCTGCTGCCCCCATGTGGCCAATCTGCACCTGCGAACCTGCTTCCCTCAGAGGTGACAAACCCAGCCTGTCAGGCCCTAGGGACTCCGGGCTGGCCTCAGTCTCCCCGTCTGTGAAATGGGCTGCTGGAGATCCTGCTTCGGAGGTGTCAGCTGGCAGCAAGGACATGCGAAGGGTGAGGGGCCTCCCCAGGGCAGGCGAGAGGGTATCTCTGTGTACCCAGAGGTCCCAGAAGAAGCAGAGACCCTGGATGTGGGATGGAGGCGAGAGTCAGCGCCCAGCACTTGGGTCAGGACAACTTAAGTTTGAAGCCCAGTTCCAACAATACCCGGTGACCCCTGCGAGTCACTTACCACCTCTGCAGAATGGGGAGATGAGGATGTCTTCCCTCGAAGGGTATCAGGAGGGCAGACACGCCGCTGGTTGCAAAGCACTGAGTGCCAATTGCTTGGGAAATGTGGTGGGGAGGAGGCTTCTTAGTTCTGGAAGGTTCCGTGAGTGACCTGAGAGTAAAGTTTGCAGCGTGGATACTCCACCCCACTCCATCTCAGTGCCCCAGCCTGAGCACTGAGTACCCCCTCCTCTCATCCACTGTGCCCTCTGCAGGAGACAGGCCTGGGAGGACCGAACCGGGTGTCACAGTGCCAAGGACAGAAGGAAGGCTCTTTCCGGCCCGGCTTCCTCCAGGGAAGGGGCCGATTTCTCGACTAGCGTGCCAATCCGGCCTCCTTTCTGCACATGGAGTCCTCAATTGTCCCTGTCCCCACCTCCCCCCATCCTCAGAGGACTGTGGCCGTGGGGGTGAAGCTCCCTATGCACCACCATCTCCCAGGCCTGCCCCTAGGACATTCTCTGTGGGCTGGAGCCTGGGACGACTTCACTGAGCTCCTCCAAGAAAGACAGGCTGGACAGGGGGTCCCGCCTGTTCCCTCCTCAGGAAGCACAGTTGGGTTTCAGGGAGCCAGCGGATGCTGGAGACCCCAGATCAGGGCTCAGTGAACCGGGCCAGCCTGGCCGCTGAGGGAGCTACCGGAGGAGAAGGGAACCCTGGTCTAGAGTCTCAGTGAGTCCATCTCCTTCAAATGCCCCCACCTTGACTCCACGCCCCACCTCCAGAACACTCGCGTGAGGCACTAGCTGGAAGATCCCCGCGGGTACCAGCACCGCAGTGGGCACCTGGGCCTGGCAAAACCTCCCGGGACCCCATCTTGCTTCTCCATCGGCCCCGGGGCAGAGAGGGTGTGGAGGCTGCAGGGTGAGGACGGCCTGCGCTCGACAGCTTGGCGAGGGCCTGGTGCCGGCTGGGCAGGCTGGACGCAGGGGCAAAGGGGTCTGGGTGGGGCGGGGCCGCTCTGGGCGCCTGGTCCCCACCAGCTCCTTCCCCTGGCCCCACCTCCGCCCTCCCACGCACCTGCGCTGGCCTCCCCCCAAGCCCTGGGGGCAGCAGGCGGGTGGCGCTGGGAGATCAGAGGACTCCGAGGAGTCGGGCCCAGGGGGAGGGGCGGGGAATTTCCCCCCACGCCTGCCTGGGCCTGCTCCCCTCCCCCTCCCCCGCCAGGTGGGGGGCACCGCTGGGGGAATTCCACCGCAGCGCGAAGGCTCCGGAGGGAGCCTTCTGAGCTGGGGGTCCCAGGGAGGGGCGGGGGAGGGACGGGGGGAGGAGGCAGACTGGGACCTGAGGCGCAGCTGCCTTTCTCCCCAGACACCAGCTGGCCCTGCCTGTCCCGGACTGAGCTTCCACGACTCCCGCTTGTCTCGTGGGCGCGGGGGCAGGGAGTGGCGCTCCCTCCTTCAGGCCGGCGGCGTCTGGACCAGGGCGGGAGGGGCGTGTGGATCCGGAGAAAGTGCGAGTGAGCGCCTGTCAATGAATGGGTGGCAGTGCGAGCGCGTGCGTACACTGGAAGGAGGGCGCTTGTAACTCGGAGATTCAGGGTGTCCCGGGGCGCGCGCGGCCCCTAAAGTATCTCCCACTTTAAGGGCCTTCCGTCTGCTTGCCCGGCCTGTCCCCCTCCACACCCTCTCGCTAGAACCGGCACCGACCTGAGGGGGAGAGGGCCGGGAGGCGCGGGACGCCTGGGGTCCGGGGGGGCGGGCGTGGGAGGTGTCTGGACCTGCTGCCTCGGCTCCAGTCCTGGGCGGGGCTTCCCGGCCTCCCTTGGGGCCAGGGAGAGACCCGGGGGGAGGGACCCACGGAGGATGCGAGGGGGGCAGGAACCAGCGCGTTGGAGACCTGGGCGAGGGAGACGCCGAGAGCGAGGCGCAGTGGGAGGGGGCGGGTGTGGAGGCCGAGGAACCGCCCAGAGCTCACCGAGACAGAAATTGAGAACGCCCCCAGCCAGATCCCCCCCGCAGAGACCCGGATAGGGACAGGGGCAGAGAGACACCTCCAGGGGCACAGGCCCTGGGAGGCAAAGACCTCCCTGAACCCACCCCAGACGGAGAGCGCGGCTCAGAGTCGGACGAGGGAGAGTCAGAGGACAACGCCCCCCAAGTCGCCTGGGACACCCCCGAGCGACCCCGGGGGCAGCCCGGGCCTTGTCCGGCCAGGGTGACCTATCTTGATTGGGTGCGATGGGGACACAGGCCGCGAAGGGCTTCCTCCTTCTACTCTTCCTCCCACTGCTACAGCCGCGTGGGGCCTCGGCTGGGAGCCTGCACAGTCCAGGTAAGTCCGGGCACGGTTGCCGAGCCGTGTTCACCACCCCCTCCTCGGCCTCCGTCCCCAGGCCAGGCCCCAAGGCTGGGGAGGAGGACAGAGCAGGTGGCTGGAGCAGCTGAGCAGCCGGAGGGCGCCAGCGGGAGCGGGTGTGAGGGGGCGCTGGCTGGGGACCCAGGCGGGAGGTGGCGCAGGGGCGCACGGATGCCCAGCGTGGGTCCGGACCTCACCAGGCCCCGCCTTTGCCGTGCAGGCCTGTCGGAGTGCTTCCAGGTGAATGGGGCTGACTACCGCGGCCACCAGAACCGCACCGGCCCGCGTGGGGCGGGCCGCCCGTGCCTCTTCTGGGATCAGACGCAGCAGCACAGCTACAGCAGCGCCAGCGATCCCCAGGGCCGCTGGGGGCTGGGCGCACACAACTTCTGCCGGTGAGGGGCCGGGCCTGCGTTGGGGGCGAGGCTGGGCGCACCGTTGTGGGACTGCCTCAGTGAGCCCGGGGTGGAGGTCGGCGGTGGACTGGCAGCCCGGCCGCTCAGAGAACCTGAGGGCGGAGCCAGAACGACGGGTGGAACGGGGCGGGACGCGCGGAATCCTGGCGCAAAAGGGGTCCTCCTCAGGTGCACAATTTCTGCGGAGCCTCGGTTCAGGGTCAGGAGAGAAACGGACCTGGGTACTCAAAGGACCCGTATGGGTGAGCCTGGTCAGAGGAGGGCCCTGGAGTGAGGGGACCAGCTCTTGTCACACAACTTATTTGAGGGACGTTGGAGCATTGGGGATCAGAGCCAGAGCTGCGGCCTGAGGCAGGACGGACCCAGCAGGAGGAGAGCCTCAAATCTGGGAAGCTCTTCACTTCTGCTTTAAAGTGAGATTGCGGCCGGGCATGGTGGCTCACACCTGTAATCCCAGCACTTTGGGAGGCCGAGATGAGGTGGGCGGATCATCTGAGGTCAGGAGTTCCAGACCAGCCTGGCTACCATGGTGAAACCCCGTTTCTACTAAAAATACAAAAAATTAGCGGGGTGTGGTGGCATGATCCTGCAATCCCAGGTACTGGGTAGGCTGAGGCAGGAGAATCGTTTGAACCTGGGAGGCGGAGGTTGCAGTGAGCCGAGATCCCGCCGTTGCACGGGCTTGGGCAACAAAAGCAGAAACTCCATCTCAAAAAAAAAAAAAAAAAAAAAAAAAGGCATGGTGGCGCATGCCTGTAATCCCCAGCTACTCGGGAGGCTGAGGCAGGAGAATCGCTTGAACCCTGAAAGTGGAGGTTGGTGAGCCAAGATCGTACCATTGCACTCCAGCTTGGGCAACAAGAGGGAAACTCTGTCCAAAAAAAAAAAAAAAAAAAAACCCACACAAGTGGGGTTGCAGGGACGGAAGTGGCTGAGAGTCTTGCCGGGTGGGGGTGAAGACTACAGATGGCCTCAAAGCTCAAAGTCCTCATGTATGGAATCAAGTCTAGTAACAGCTGAAGCCTAAAAACAGCTCTCATGGCCCTTTGAATGACCTCTCGCTGTCCACTCAGAAGTCCCCGTCCAGTGCCTTCATCAGGCAGAGCTCTGTGGAGACAAAACTGGAATTTGTGGGTGGACGTGCGGATCACACTGCTCACAGGCACAGAGCCTTGACGGCCGCTTTGAGCATAGACTGGGTTTGCTGTTCTTGAGGTGGCAGGACCCTGACCACCTCCGTCCCACCCCCAGTAACCCAGACGGCGATGTGCAGCCGTGGTGCTACGTGGCAGAGACAGAGGAGGGAATCTACTGGCGCTATTGCGACATCCCCACATGTCACAGTGAGTGGCACGGCTGCACAGAGGTGGGAACGCTGCCGTGTCTGGGAGGAGGGTCAATTTTGGAGGCACGGAAGTCTGACTCTCTGCCTCCTCAGTGCCTGGCTACCTGGGCTGCTTCGTGGACTCTGGGGCGCCCCCAGCCCTCAGCGGCCCCAGCGGCACCTCCACGAAGCTCACGGTCCAGGTGTGCCTTCGCTTCTGCCGCATGAAGGGCTACCAGGTACTGCTCGCGGGCCCAGACCGGTGACCCCTGACCTGGACCTAAGGATCCCACTCAACTCCCAGCACTCGATTGCCAAACCCAGACACCTATTTCTGAACCTCCAGTCCGATTCCCACCCCGACCCCTGGCCCCCACCGCTTCACCCCTACCCCAGCCGCTGCCCTGGGGTCACCCAGTCTGTGCTCTCAGCTGGCGGGCGTGGAGGCCGGTTACGCCTGCTTCTGTGGCTCTGAAAGCGACCTGGCCCGGGGACGCCTGGCCCCCGCCACCGACTGTGACCAGATCTGCTTCGGCCACCCCGGACAGCTGTGCGGCGGCGATGGGCGGCTGGGCGTCTATGAAGGTGAGGAGTGAGCGGGGACCAGGGACCTGGCCGGGCCGGGGAGCCGCGGTGTCTCGTGGGGTCTGCGCGATGCAGGAAGTGCCCAGTGGGCCTCAGGGTCCTGACTGCCGGCCCCGCCCGCAGTGTCTGTGGGCTCCTGCCAGGGGAACTGGACGGCGCCTCAGGGCGTCATCTACTCCCCGGACTTCCCGGACGAGTACGGGCCGGACCGGAACTGCAGCTGGGCCCTGGGCCCGCCAGGCGCCGCGGTGGAGCTCACCTTCCGTCTCTTCGAGCTGGCAGACTCGCGCGACCGGCTGGAGCTGCGCGACGCGGCTTCGGGCAGCCTGCTCCGCGCCTTCGACGGCGCCCGCCCGCCGCCTCCCGGGCCACTTCGCCTGGGCCCCGCCGCGCTACTGCTCACCTTCCGCAGTGATGCGCGCGGCCACGCGCAGGGCTTCGCGCTCACCTACCGCGGTGAGCCCCGGCCCGGCGCGCCCTGCCCGCTGTTCCCACCCCCACATCTCCCCACCCGGCCTCACGCCCCTTTCCGCAGGGCTGCCGGACGCCGCCGAGGGCCCCGGGGCCCCCGAGGGCTCGGCCCAGACCCCCGCAGCGCCCCTCGACGGGGCCAACGTGAGCTGCAGCCCCAGGCCTGGGGCTTCGCAGGCCGCGATGGGGGGTGAGGCGGGCGCCCGTGACGGGAGGGAGTCAGGGAGCCGCCCATCCTCGCGGACGCCCCCTCGCGCCCATCCTCACCGCAGCTGTGTGCCTGCAGCCCGGGTCTTCTCGACGGTGACGGCTGTCTCGGTGTTGCTGCTGCTGCTCCTAGGGCTGCTGCGTCCGCTGCGCCGACGGTGCGGGGCGCTGGGGCAGGGCCTGAGGGTGGACCGGTGGTGGGGAGCTGGGGCCCCAGAGGAGAAAAGAGCCAGGAAGGAACTCCTGGGTTCTTAAGGGAGCGAGCCTTTGGGTTCATACACAGAATAGCGCGCAGGATTGCAGGGCTTGGACTGGCTCGGCTGATGTCTGCTCCCTCTCTAGGAGCTGTGGGCCGGCTCCGGGAAAAGGGCCCCCGGCGCTGGGGCCTTCCAGTGGCCCCAGAAGAAGCTGGGCCGTGTGGTACCGACGGCCCCGAGGGGTGGCCCTGCCCTGCCCCCCCGGGGACCCCCAGGCTGAGGGTCCTGCCGCAGGCTACCGGCCTCTGAGTGCCTCCAGCCAGAGCTCCCTGCGTTCCCTCATCTCTGCTCTCTGACTCCAGGCCCCTAGGGTCCGCTGGACCCACCATCAGCGAGACAGACACCTGAAATGCTGAGCATGCCCTATCTCGGCCTTGTGACTGTTTAGGGGCAGTTCGACCTCTGGTCGCCTTGGGGAGACCAGAATTCAGACAGGAAACATCCTGCTATTATCCGGGACTTGGCCTGACCTTCCTCTTGCTCCAGGCCAAAGGGCAAGAGGAATCCAGCCCTTCTCCATGGACCTTTATGTGCAGGTGGTCTCTGGTTTTAGAGATCTTTGAACCCCTCTTGGGGTGGTCCTGGACTGCCGTCCTCAGTGAGAGGTCACAGGTCAACAAAATGGTCAAAAAGACCCCCACAAACTTTGAATAAAGGGTCTATTTTGGTACGGATCTCCAAAGTTCTTCCGTGGTGGGAAGAGGAGCATGTTTAATGAGCGTACAGGCGCCGAGGATTGCGTGTGTCCATGCAAATGAAGGGCGTTGCACGCAGACTTCGGCGGAGCTGCCTGGAATGCAGAGAAGGACCCAGAACGCAGACATATGGATGGGTGGGTGGGATCCTGTAGAAGGCAGGGATTGAAAGGGAGGAGGATAGTGGGCAACATTATGGTGAAGAAGGGGTGCCTTCCCGGTACCTGCTCAGGGTGGACGGGACAGAGGCCGACTTTGGTCCCCTGGCCGCCAACCTTATGTCTTCAGTGTTTCCTGTCTGTCCTAGTCGGGGCACTGCAAGAGTGCGCCTCGTGGGTGATAACAGGGAGCGAGTTGTGCCGAGCCCACGCTCCAAGAAGCCTGGCGCGAAGGGCAGGGCCTCGTCCGGCAGCTGCCGGCGCGTGAGGCACGCCTTCAGAGGTCTGAGCGCCCCGGAGTGCCCAGCTGCACTTAGGAGGAGTCTAGCCGGCGGAAAGATCACTCTGGAGTGGGGGCTCACAGGATCTAGGGCGGACCGGTCCGGCAGCACCTTGGACAGAGCCCGGTCTGCAGGGTGGGGCTGGGTGGCGGGACCGTGCCCTCAAGGGGGGGGTGCCCAAAGGTGCGGAGACTGGGAGTCACGAGGAAAGCCCAGGTGCACAGTGCAGAGGGACGCGAGGTGTCCGGGTCACTCTAGCGGAGTCCGCAAGACCCAGAAGGTCGGATCGCAAGCCCCCAGCTACCCCATGCAAATAAGGCTGGGATCGCGCACACGGTGCTGGCAGGCGAGGCCTGGGCGGCCTCGGGGCGGAGCCTCCCCGCCGGCCGCGCCCATTGGCTCTCCCTGCGCCGACGTCAGGAGCCCAGCGCGCGAAACGCCGGCCAGCCGGCGGGGACTAGGAGCTGGGGCGGAGCCTGGCGTCCCCTCCCGTGTCCGGCCGCACCCGTCCTCCCGACTGCGGAGAGAGACGACCGGCTGCCGCCGCCGCCGCTGCCGCGAGCTGTCCCTGCAGCGCGCTTGTCTTGGCGGAGCGGACCGCAGTGCGCCCAGTCGTCCGGAGCGTCCCCAGCCTCCGTCCCGGAGCGGGGGCGTTGAACTCGCGCGTGCGCAGCGCAGGAGGGGCGCGGGCTGGGACCCCCCCGAGCTAGCGCGTGCGCCAGTCGATCGCAGGGCGGCAAGTGGGCCCCGGGCCGTGATGGGCCTCCTCGTGCTGCGACCTCACTGAGGAGGAGGCTCGAGGACAGGAGGAGCGCGGGCCGCCTGCGCCGTGCGGACCATGGCATTCCTGGCTGGGCCGCGCCTGCTGGACTGGGCCAGCTCGCCGCCGCACCTGCAGTTCAATAAGTTCGTGCTGACCGGATACCGGCCCGCCAGCAGCGGCTCGGGCTGCCTGCGCAGCCTCTTCTACCTGCACAACGAACTGGGCAACATCTACACGCACGGTGAGCCCCGCCCGTAACGCACTTCCCACACCTCCGGCCGCCCTACGCGTGCCGGACCGGGGGCTGAGGCCGAGGAGAGTCCCAGCGCCCAAGACCTGGGCTGGCACGGCCAGAAGCCTTGGTGACAAAGCTGCCATTGTCCCGGACGGGCCGCGCTGCCAGCTTCAGCTTTCTCGGCTGGTGGGGGGGCCGGGTCAGGAGAGGGAAGCAGAGTGGGGGGCTGAGCCTGCTTAATCCCTCTGAGTCCCAGGGATAGGGAGCTTGGTGTTTGGCCTCTGTAATCCCAGCGCCCTGGCCACCCTCTCCCGCCAGCACCCAGGCGGGAGATGGTGTTGACTGCCATTAGGAGGGCCCGGGAGGAGCCGCCGCGCCCCTCCCAACTCAGCCGTCCTGACGCCCCCGCCCCAGGCAGCTCAGTCTTGGGGCTCCACCTGGTGGCGGCTCCTTCCTCCCCCTACAGGCACCCGGCCCCTCCTCCGCACCCCGCCGATCTCTGCTGACACAGCCTTGCCCGTCCTTGAGCTGCCCCAGCTGGGCGAGGGGCCCTGAGTGGCCGGGCCCAGCCTCGGTGCCTTCTCCGAGTTTCTGCCAGGCCAGATCCCACGAGGATGGGCAGTTTGCAGAGCCCAGTTTGGCACCTGGGAGGCCAATGCTAGAGGCTGGTGGGAAGGGATGGGGACCTCCCAGAAAGGCCTAGGCAGGGAGGAATGAAACTCCCGGGGAGGGGCCTGGGGAGAATGACACAAGCCCCTCGGAGTCCCCTTTCCTTCATTCTGGACTTGCCTTCCCCTGCCAGGCCTCACCCCTTTATGGAAGATAAAAAGGCCCAATGCCTCCATTTGCATGGACACTTATGGAGAGGGGAGGATTTGGGTTGGAAAAAGTAAGCCCAGTGGCCCATGGGCTGGCATCACTGCCCATGTGTCCTGTTCACAACTCAGCTTGAAGTCTCCCCACCTTAGGCTTCAGCTGACCTAGGCCAGGGGCCTGTGGCCTCCTGCTTGCTGGGGGAAAGCAATGTGAGAGTGGGATGGCCCAGGCCTGTCCTCTGCCACTGCTTACCCACTGGGCTCATTTGGGGCCAGTCATTCAGCCCCTCCAAGTCTGTTTCCTCAACTGCAAGGTGGAGATCACGGTCTCCACTTCCCAGACCATCCTGAGCCATAAGTAACCAGTGCCAAAAGCCTTTTGCCCAGGGCCTGCCTCTGGCCAAAGCCAGGCTGCCAGCTGGATGACACCATTACCTGGACCTGCCTTGCTCTGTCCTGTGGTGTCTAGATTGGGGTCCCCTTGAGGACATGACTGAAGCTGTCTAGTGGATGACTGTCTCCCTCCCTAGGGCTGGCCCTGCTGGGTTTCCTGGTGCTGGTGCCGATGACCATGCCCTGGGGTCAGCTGGGCAAGGATGGCTGGCTAGGGGGCACACACTGCGTGGCCTGCCTGGCACCTCCTGCAGGCTCCGTGCTCTATCACCTGTTTATGTGCCATCAAGGGGGCAGCGCTGTGTATGCCCGGCTCCTCGCTCTGGACATGTGTGGGGTCTGCCTTGTCAACACACTTGGTGAGTCAGGGCCCCAAGGGATGGCATCTGGGGCCACTGGTGCGGGGAGGCATGGGACACTCATACAAGCCATGGGTAGGGAAGGGCAGGTGGACCCTCGGACTGACGTGCCCTCTTCTGCTCTCTCCGCTGTGCAGGGGCCCTGCCCATCATCCACTGCACCCTGGCCTGCAGGCCCTGGCTGCGCCCAGCTGCCCTGGTGGGCTACACCTTGCTGTCGGGTGTGGCTGGCTGGCGTGCCCTCACTGCCCCCTCCACCAGTGCTCGGCTCCGGGCATTTGGGTGGCAGGCTGCTGCCCGGCTGCTGGTGTTTGGGGCCCGGGGAGTGGGGCTGGGCTCAGGGGCTCCAGGCTCCCTGCCCTGCTACCTACGCATGGACGCACTGGCGCTGCTTGGGGGGCTGGTGAACGTGGCCCGCCTGCCCGAGCGTTGGGGACCCGGCCGCTTTGACTACTGGGGCAACTCTCACCAGATCATGCACCTGCTGAGCGTGGGCTCCATCCTACAGCTGCACGCCGGTGTCGTGCCCGACCTGCTCTGGGCTGCCCACCACGCCTGTCCCCAGGACTGAGCTGCCAAGACAGCCTGCCCACAGCAACCTCCCAGAGTTAGCAACACCAGGTGTTCCTCCCTCCTGGTTTGCAAGGGGCTGGCTCCCTGGATGCTTCCAGCTCAGGAGACATCTAGGCAGGAGCCCTGCTCACCCATTCTTCCCTGTGGACTGACCTCTTACAGCCACGCCAGGGCGCTCCAACTTACTTCCCTGCCTTCTCCCTCCAAGCTCTTGTTCTACTGCGTCAGCTGGAAGGAAACCTTTCCCTCTTGGGACCTGTTTACCCTCTGTGACCTGTGGGTTTGGACCAGAGGGACTCTGGAGTCATGTCTTACTCTGAGAGTTAAAGTCCTGCCAGCTTTCCAGGCTGCCAACCCAGAGCCCTCACCCCATCTTCCTACTCCCACCAGGCCTCTGGCCAGGCCCTTGGGCCCAGGCTTTTTGACCTCCATCTTTCTGCCCTGCATACATGCTTTCCCAGCAGCCACAAGCTTACCCGCCCTGGATTCCTCTGCTGAGACATGGAGGAAGGCATTCTGGACAAAAGGACCAAGGCCAAGGGGGCATGGACCCTTCTTATACCAGCTGGCCACAGGCACAAGGGCTGCAGCTGCTTCTTCCAGGCAACTGGCACATGGAATTCAGTGGCCTCGGATCCTGGGACCCCTGGGCCATGCCTGCCCTCCACTTTGAGTACCATGCTCCAACAGCTCCAGCTGCCCACCGGGGATGCACCTGCTCAGGAAACCTCTTTGCCACAGAGCATGGGGCTCCAGCTGCTAGCCCAAGGCCAGGAAAACTGGATTCTGCAGCAGGGTTCAGCCTCAGGGGCCTAAGATGCTGGATGACATCAATAAAGGGACAAGAAGGGCCACGTTGCCACACGAGCGAGCTTGGATGCTCCCAAGGTTCAAATACCTTTTATTAGACATGGCCAGGCAGAAAAGACCGTGGGAGTTCCCGAGGGGCCTCAGCTTTCAAAAGCGATGGGAGGGACACTGGGTAAAACATACAAGTGCAGAGGTGGAGCCTGGGGCTCAGGTTGGGTCTAGGGTGTCCTCAAACAGGCTGAGGAGGTTCCGAGGCTCAAAGGAGGGGAAGGATCCCCGAGGAGGCTCTGAGTCAATGTCACTTAGGTCCAGGGCATCCCTGGGAGGAGGGGAGAGGAGTGACAGGATCCGAAAAGCCAGCCCTGCCCTACCCACCCCAGCCCCTGGGCCTGCTTACCTGGGCATGCACCTGCTCCGGGGGGTGGAAGTGCTCCCTGAAGCCTGGGCCAGGACAGCCTCAGGGGAGAGTGAGGGCCTGCAGGAGGAGGGCAGGTGAGACAAGCAAGGTGTCCGGGGCTGGGGAGTGCAGGACAAGACCAGCTCTGTCCCTATGGAGGCTCTAGGCTCCCACTTGACCAACAGGCAGGGAGCCATGGTCAGATACAATAAAAACTTGGTGCACTCTGAAAGCAGCACTTGGAGAGCCTTCAAAGACCTTCCATCCGGCTGCACTCAAAGGCCCCTCTGTCCTTTTCAGAAGATATGGACTTGACTGAGGCGGATTTAGTAAACGTTTAGTAAATGTAAGCCTTTCTGGAACTTGTCTAGTATAAAGTGCCCCCGAGGGATGAGGTGACGTTTTTATAAGGAAGGGCCTAACAGCAGAGTCCTCACGAGCTGTCTGCCCTGAGCATGTGCTTTTCCTTTGAGCAGTTTCCTAATTACAGCCTCTCAGTTGGCCAGCAGCCCCCAGGGACCAAGGACTTCCTCCCAGGGCAGGACTCTCCAGACTCCAGAGGCTTTTTCTTCCCAGAGAAGGGACAATTTCTTGTCCCTGGGCACTGGCAGTCTCCATTGGGGTCAGGACTGTGCAGCTGGTCACTCCCTGGTGTGTGGTGCCTTAAGTGTGAAGCCTTGCCCTGAGCAGCCAGTACACACCAAGCTGCATTCAGTCTGGCTGGGCCGCACCCTACCAGCCTTGGTTCTCTTCCCCACGGTATGATGGGGGCCAGGTTTGTGGGAATGGTCCCCATTCACCATGAACTTCCATGGAGCCCCAGTGATGTCCCCCCAGCCCCCCATACCCTGCACTCACACTCACCCTAGGCTGTCGTCCCAGTTGCTGGAGAGGCTGCTGTCCAGGAGCAGGCTACAGGGTGGTGAGCCAGGTGGGGTGGCCGGCGGGCCCGGGGACTGCAGCCAGCTAGCAGGGTGAGCCAGCCCATGCCAGAGCCAACACAGCAGGGCAAGCAGGGCCTGTCGGGAAAGGAGTTCAGAATGTGGGCAGGCCCCGGGGCTGGGGAGCTGGGCAGGCAGCCACCACTGTCAGGAGCTTACCTGCCACAGGGCCCACCCTCGGCTCAGGGCCTCTGCTGCCATATACCACAGTGCACCCCAGGCCCTCTGCTGCCTCAACACAGGCAGCGCCAGCAGGGCCTCAGCCGTAGCCCGCAGCTTGGGGTCCGGCTCCAGCATCATGACAAGGACAGAACGCAGCTCAGAAGAAAGACCTGCCCATGAAGAAGGGCCACATCAGGGGTCCCAGAACAGCAGCTGCACCCTGAGCCCAGCAGTGTCTCCACGCCCAGCTGCTGTCTCCCCAGGAGCCCATGGCAGCACCCCCTCCCACCCTCACCCACTCACCGGCAGTGAACTCGGGGGGCAGGTAGCCCTGGCGCAGCTGCTGCCAGCCCTCCCCACCGTGAGGCAGCTCCATGTTGCATGCTACTTCCAAGATGGTGAGGCCCAGACTGGCAGGGACAGGATGGGGACAGAAGACAGCAGGGTTGGCCTTGGAACACAGACTCAGTCCTGGGCTGCCTCTTGGAGGTGGGTGGGAGAGGGCTGCTGTCTTCCTTGATCAGTCAGGGAGGGGCAGAAACAGAGGGAAGGGAGGCCCCACCAGGGCTGATCATGAACCTCAGGCAGGATGGGGACATCATGGAATATAGGCCCCGTGCTCAGGGAGCCTACGTGCCACAGTGGTGGGTCCTCCCAGTGCCCTGCTGGACAGGTGCCACGGTTGCTGGTGACAGGTACTACTGTCCTGATGGTCAGGGCAGCGGTTACCAGTGTGAACCCTGGAACCCAGCACCTGGAGCCAGTTCTAGCTGTGCCGCCTGCTAGCAATGGGCTCCGGCAAGGCCCTTCACCTGGCTGTGAATGGAGTGACAGTTGTTTCCCCTGTGGAGCTGTGGAGGAGGCAGGTTACACAGAGTGGCTCTGGAGGGCTCAAGGCTCACAGGCAACCTGACCAGACAGAGCCTTTCCACAGGGCAGGGACGGTATCTCAGCCTTGTAGCTCTGAGGCTGGGTATCCTGGGCTAGGATGGAGCTTCCATCCTGGGGAATAAAGCTGCTGTCCCAGGAAGGGTTTCCCACAGCCTGCCAAACACCTGGCATCCCCTGGTCCTCACCTGAACACGTCCGCTGCTGTCCCATAGGAGCCCTGCAGCAGCTCGGGGGCCATGTAGCGGGGATCTCCCTCCTGAACCTCGCCAGCTCCTGCTGTACCCAGCTCCACTAGCAGTCCGAAGTCACCCAGCTTGCAGCGGCCCCGAGGCCCCAGGAAGATGTTGGCAGGCTTCACGTCAAGGTGCACCAGGCCCTGGCCATGCAGGTGGGCCAGAGCAAGCAGCGTGTCCCGCAGGTAGCCCCAGACCTGGGCCTCAGGCAGGCTGGCACCCCAGGCCTCACAGTGCTGCTGCAGGCTGGGCCCGCACAGCTCCGTCTGCAAGTACAGGATGCCTCCCTCCTCCCAGGCCTGCTCCAGCCGCACGCAGCGTGGGTGCTGCCCCACCTTCTCATGGCCGCCCACCTCGGCCAGCTTGCGGGCCCGGTCCTTGGGACCCCGGAATGGTGACATGGAACGCTTTACTGCATAGAGCTGGCCGTCCTCCTTGGAGCGCACCTGGAAATGACGTGGTACCCACAGGCAGGGTGGGGGAGAGCCACAAGTGGCGCAACCATGTTGGGGGACAACCTGGCAGACTTCATTAAGGGCTCACACACAGGACAGTGGTGTAGCCAGCAAGTCTCAGACCCCTGCCCAGGGCAACAGCAAAACTGGACAAACCTCCACCCCTGGGGCTGGGTCCATGGAGGCCCAGCGATGGAGGAGCCAGGCCGACCTGAGCCGACGCCAGGGGACCTCTGTGAGGTGGAGAAAGCAGCTGCAGAGCAACACAGGCAGCACAGGCTGTTGTATGAAAAGTGGGTTCCCCTGTGAGAAAGCTGACCTGGGGGCAATGTTGTTTGTACTTTTTAACAAAATTGTCTTCACATAGAACTCATACAAGAAAAAACTACTCTTTTAAAAAAATACATAAATGACTGGAAACTGTTTAAGAAAAACAAGGTGGCAGGCACAGGGTAGCTCAGAGCCTGCCAGCCTGGGGAGGGCAGGGTATGGGCTGCACTCAGGGTTGGCTCCAGGGACCAGGCAGACTCGCCAAGGACCCTGCATAGCTGGTGCCAGGGCCAGAGGAGATGGCACAGGGGCTGCCAAAGGGTGTGCCAGACTCTGGACAAGGGGCCAGTGTACACAGAGCAGCCCCTGGAGGGGCCTGCACTGGGGGTGATGGGAGCAGTCAAGTCAAATGTAGAGGGGGCCTGTAAGCCTGGGGTGGGGGGTGGGCTGGAGAGGCTGTAGGGAACAGAAGGGGAACAGGCTGACCAGGACCCTGTCCCACCAGGGGAGTTGCAGGGACACAAAGAAGGTCACCCTAGATGTGCCTGGAAGCCGTCCCCTCACTCACCTTGAAAACCTCTCCGTAGGAGCCATGGCCCAGGCGGCTTAGCCTCTGAAAGTTCTGCTGGAAGAAGGACTCTGGCCGGCTTGGGTCATACCCAGGGCTCTGCAGGGTCTCTGATGCTTCGCCTCGGAATGACACCCGCCGGGGACGCAGCTGGTGCCAGCGTGGGGTCCGAGGAGGGAAGAGGCGGCTGATGGGGATGCTGCCCTTGGCAGGGGGTGGAGGTGGGAGGCTCTGGCTAAGCCCCCTGGGCCTCTTGAGGGAGAAGCCAGGTTCTGCGTGGCGGAAGTAAGCTGGGACTGGGACAGGAGTGCCACTCAGGGGCGGTGGGGTGCCCTCCGTGGGCACAGGCATGGCCAGCGCAGGAGGCCCTGGGGGCAGAGACAGAGGCTGAGGACAGGGCGGTGTGTCAACTCTGACACCACATGACCCTGTAGCCCCAAAGAGGCCACAGAAGAGAGCTACATCTACACCACCCCTGTATTCTGCTTTAAACAGCCATGGGAGCAACAAGCACCTACCAGGAAAAGGCGGAGGGCAGATTCATACTCCCCTGCCCGCCCGGCTGTTACATTTTAGAGATGATAGAAACATAAGAAGAAACGCACAGGGCCCATGTTCTTGAGGGTCTTGCAGTCAGTAGAGAGGTTCTGGAGTCAGAGAGGCCCCGCCTGCATCCCTGTCCTCCTCACAGCCAGCTCACTGACCCTAAACTACACAACCTCTTCTGAGACCACAGGGGCCCACTATCCCTTATCTCCAATTCCAAAGTAAAAAAAAAAACAAAAACAGAATCCCTCAAGTTTCTTTCTTTTCATAGCTGTTGTGCCAAAACACATTTAGTGGTGTCCAGTTCCAGAATGGCAGTGGGCAAAGACCATGGACACCTCCCCCAGTGAAACAGGCACAACTGCTGACAATTATTTAAGCACAAGCACTGAAAGCCTCTGGGCATGGTGCCCAGGGCACATAACAAACCAAGTTTTACACCAGAAAACCTGCCAAAGCTTCAGAATAACAGCAAGCCTGTTGGCACCGGAGCCATGACACTCCTGCCCTCCCACCCCCAGCACCCCACTCCCCTAGCCTAGCACTGGGGGCATGTGTGGCCAACAAGGGCTCCCTCTCCCCCAGCTTCCAGTCAAGAGCCAAGAGAGCCAGGTTCTCAGCACTTCTCAACCCTCCTAGCTCCACATGGCAGAAGCTAAATTCCAGCTGAGTGTGACGGACAGGCCAGGGCTCCCTTCTTCCACCTGCTCCCATGCACAGAGTAGAGGCTGTACCTCAGGCCCAGCAGGCTGGGAACAAGGAGCCCCGGCTCATTTGTAGGAAGGAAGCTCCACACTGGAAAAGGGAAACAGCGAAGGCCAGAGGCTCCTACTGGACCCAGCAACCTGCTCCTAAAGCAGCAGCAGCAGCACTCAGGTGCACTGCTATACTGGCCCCAGTTCTACAACATGACTCAGAGATTTAGCCTAGGGGTAGACACAAGTCATAAACAGAGCTCTCCCCACCCACCATCTCCCTGAAAATTGGCTTGATTTGAAACAGTGTGGGGGAGTTCAAGTTTAAAGGGGCTGTCAAAATCAGTGGAGGTTTTGGTCATGAGCCGTTAAGAGACTGGTACCTGCATGAGGGCAACCAGCTAAACCACAGGTCAGCGACATGCCCAAGACTGCACCCTCAGGGGACTGACATGAGAGGCTTCATGTGCTAGACAACTACAGAGAAGTGCGGAAAGAGCTAGCTAGGAAGAGCCTGCCTGCAGTCAGAGCAAACCTCAAACTGACCTCAAAAGCTACTCTGTCAAAGGAGCTCAAAACTAATTGGATTTGGCCTGGCACAGTGGCTAATGCCTGCAACCTCATACTTTGGGAGGCTGAGGTGAGTGGATCACCTGAGGTCAGGCGTTCAAGACCAGCCTGGTCAACACAGTGAAATCCCACCTCTGCTAAAAATACAAAAATAAACCAGGCAGTGGTGTATGCCTGTAATCCCAGCTACTCAGGAGGCTGAGGCAGGAGAATTGCTCCAACCTTGGAGGCAGAGGTTGCAGTGAGCTGAGATTGGGTCACTACACTCCAGCCTGGGCAACAGAGTGAGACTCTGTCTCAAAAAAAAAAAAAAATTAATTGGATTAGCCTATGGAACAATTTATGGCCCAAGGTATTGTTTGTTTCTGAGGCAAGGTCTCACTCTGTCTCCCAGGCTGGAGTGCATTGGCATGATCTCAGTTCACTGCAGTCCCTGCCTCCTAGGGTCAAGCAATTCTCTTTTCTCAGCCTCCCAAGTAGTTCGGATTACAAGCATGTGACAACACACCTGGCTAATGTTTATATTTTTAGTGGGGATGGGGTTTCACCATATTGGTAAGGCTCATGCCCCAACCTATTATAAAAAACAATAGAGCAATAAACTGGTCACTGGTGGAGCCTAGTGACTGGGGGCAAAACTAGAGTGAGCCCTCCTAAAACCACACTTGCCCCAGGGTGGCTATGCACATGCCCAAGGTTGCACCCTCAGGGGAGCGACAGGAGAGGTTTCATGTGCAGGGGAAACACACTGCAATACAGTAGTCCAGCCAGCCACCAACAAATAAACAGCAATCATAGGCCCTGGAGGAGGGTGGAGAACCAGCATGCAGTTAATGCCAAAAATGTCCAGTTTTCGCCACAAAACTACAAGATACACAAAGACACAAGAAAGCATGACCCATACACATGAAGAAACAAAACAGGCAACAGAAACTGCTCCAATGTCAGATTTTTTTTCTCGAGACAAGGTCACACTGTATCACTGAGACTGCAGTGCAGTGGCACCTCAGCTCACTGCCTCACTGCAACCTCTGCCTCCCAAGCTCAAGGGATCCTCCGACTTCTGCCTCCTGAGTAGCCGGGACTACAGGCTTGCACCATCATACCTAATGTATAGAGACAGAGGTTCACCATGTTGCCCAGGCTGGTCTCAAACTCCTGGACTTGAGTAATCTGCCCACCTCAGCCTCCCAAAATGCTGGGATTACAGGTGTGAGCCACCACATCCAGCCTCCAAATGTCAGATTTAACAAAGACTTGAAAGCAGGCCGGGCTCAGTGGCTCACACCTGTAATCCTAGCACTTTGGGAGGCGAAGGCAGGTAGATCACAGGTCAGGAGTTTGAGACCAGCCTGGCCAACAGGGTGAAACCCCGTCTTTACTAAAAATACAAAAATTAGCCAGGCGTGGTGGTGGGCTTCTGTAATCCCAGGTACTTGGCAGGCTGAGGCATGAGAATCACATGATTCTCATGTGAATTGTAGTGAACTGAGACCGCACCATTGCACTCCAGCCTGGACGATAGAGCAAGACTCTGTCTCAAAAAAAAAAAAAGTTTGAGACCAGGATGGCCACCCTGGTGAAACCCCATCTCTACATCTCTACTAAACATACAAAACTTAGCCAGGTGTGGTGGTGTGTGCCTGTAATCCCAGCTACTCGGGAGCCTGAGGCAGGAGAATGGCTTGAACCTGGGAGGTAGAGGTTGCAGTGAGCCGAGATGGCACCACTCCACTCCAGCCTGGGGGACAGAGCAAGACTTTGTCACAGAATAATAAATATATAATGAATAAGTAAAAATCTGAAAGGAACAGCCTCCAGTCCCTGAGGGAGTGGAATGGTAAGGGGAGCGAGGCTACCTGGGCCTGGCTGGTAGGCTGCCCTCCATCTGTGGACTCTCCCTTTGACTCTATTACCTCAGAGACCCATCCCAGTGCTTCTCAAAGTGAGGAGCCAGAGTGTTGGAATCTTCGAGGTCACAGGTCACAGGCACAGCCTCCAGGCCCAACCCTGGCACATTCGGGGAGCCTCTTAACCCAATTCTCCCACGGGCCCCACAACTTACGTTCTAGCATGACTGGTCCGGCCCAAGAGCCTCAGTGGTGGGATGGGGGAGGTAGGAGCAGGGGCTCCCACGTGAATCCAGGATGTCCCTGCGCTAAGGCCAGGCGGGGGTGACCTCCACAGCTTCGAGACCTGGGCGACTGGACCTTCTCGCCTCACCCTCTCACTGGGCCTGACACATCTGCTGGCCACCTCTCCAATAGATTGTGAGTTCCTCTGAGGCAGGGCTGAGTTCACCTACGTGCCTGGAGGGAAACCCTGTCGAACAGAGCATGGAACAGGCTGTCACTGGAAGCAGCTGTCACGAGGGAAGAGGCGCTATCACAGGGGCAGGGGCTGTCATAGTGGAAGGGGCTATCACAGGAAAATGGGCTGTGGCAGGGGAAGAGAGCTGTCCTAGGGGAAGAGGGGGTGTCACAGGGGAAGGGCTGTCCTAGGGGAAGAGGAGCTGTCCTAGGGGAAGAAAGGGTGTCATAGGGGAAGAGGAGCTGTCCTAGGGGAAGAGGGGCTGTCCTAGGGGAAGAAAGGGTGTCACAGGGGAAGAGGGGCTGTCCTAGGGGAAGAGGGGCTGTCCTAGGGGAAGAAAGGGTGTCACAGGGGAAGAGGAGCTGTCCTAGGGGAAGAGGGGCTGTCCTAGGGGAAGAAAGGGTGCCACAGGGGAAGAGGGGCTGTCCTAGGGGAAGAGGGGCTGTCCTAGGGGAAGAGGGGGAGTCAC
>CM052660.1:108709439-108734159 GCA_028533165.1 Leontopithecus rosalia | reverse complement strand
GAGGGGCTGTTCTAGGGGAAGAGGGGGTGTCATGGAGGGGAAGAGGGGGTGTCACAGGGGAAGAGGAGCTGTCCTAGGGGAAGAGGGGCTGTCCTAGGGGAAGAGGCGGTGTCACTGGGGAAGAGGGGGTGTCACAGGGGACGAGGGGCTGTCCTAGGGGAAGAGGGGGTGTCACGGGGACGAGGGGGTGTCACGGAGGGGACGAGGGGGCGTTACGGGGACGAGGGGGCGTCACGGAGGGGACGAGGGGTGTCACGGAGGGGACGAGGGGGCGTCACGGGGACGACGGGTGTCACGGAGGGGACGGGCCGTCACGGGGAGGGCGGTTGCGCGGGTGGACGGGCCGCAGGCGGGGTCTCGGGGAGGGACGCTAGAGCGGGGCCGCCACTGGGCCGGGTTAGGGGCAAGGGACCGGGAGTCGGGCAGAGCCGGAGGCGGGGTTCGTGGGGCGGGCCGGCGGGGGCCTGAGGGGCAGCGGGGACGCGGACTGGACGAGGCGGCCGGGAGAGGGACGGGGGCGGCGCCGGATCCCTCAGGGCCGGCTCTGGGCTCACCCGGGGCGGCTGGGCGGGGCGCGGGTCCTCGAGGGCCAGATTCCGGGTCGGCGGAGGCCGCGGGAATTCTCCGGTGGCCGGCGGGCCGGGGTTTGCCGTCGACAGCTCCGGACGCCCGGGCGGAAGACTCCCCTGAGGGGGAACGGCCCGTGAACGCGCGCGGAGCTCCTCGCGCCAAAAAGTCCAAACCGGCCTCGAGGCCCCGCCCAGGAACGCCTCGTCCCCGCCCCTTCCCCTGCGCAGCCCGTCACGGGCGTCCAGGCTCCGGGGCTCCGCCCCTCGTGGTGCGTGCGCGCCGCCGAGTCGTCCCCTGCGGCCGCTTCTGCGCAGGTGCGAAGGGTTCTCTGCGCCTGTCCGGGGAGTGGGCGGCGGCCTGGAAGTGCGGGGCCGCGCGGGGCCTCGCCCGCGCTGGAGCGCCTCCCGCAGGGTCCCTGGGACGCCCACTGCCCTCCGGGCCCCACCGCCGACACGCACCACCCATGCTGGGCTGGCGTAGTGTTTGCTACACAAAAGGGACGGTGATCCCTGTGCTCGCAGCGGGCGTAGCCCCAGAGGGCGGCCACTCTGGACGGAACCAGGAAGTCCCTGAGGCCGCCTGGGTCCCGGCGGGGTCGAGTGTCCTGGCCTCGCTGGTCCCCTCCTCACGCCGGCCGTGTTCTGAACCAGGGTCTCGTGGGAGGCTAGACGCACGCCCCCCTCCCCCAGCCCCTAGCGCGCGGCTTCGGGAACCAGAAAAAGCCTCCTCTTCCAGGAAGCATTCCAGATAGGCAGGACTCTGCTTGGCCTAACCTCGCCTGTTTGCGGCTTCCCTGCCAGCAACTCTCAGCCACTTTTTTTTTTTTTTTTTGGAGACAGGGTCTCACAGTCACCAAGGCTGGAATGCAGAGGTGCAGCCCCCAGGTTCTAGCGGCCCTCCCACCTCAGCCTGCCAAGTGTGTGCGACTGCAGGCGCGAACCACCGCGCGGCTCGTGTATTTTACTTATTTTGAGACAGGGTCTCGTTCTGTCGTCCAGGCTGGAGTGCAGTGGCGCGATCTCGGCTCACTGTAGCCTCCGCCTCCCAGGCTCAAGCGATCCCCCCACCTCAGTTTCCTGAGTAGCTGCGACCTCAGGACCTCAGGCGCGCGCCACCACGCCCAATTATTGTGTTTTTCCGTAGAGACAGTGTTTCACCATGTTGGCCAGGCTAGTCTCGAACTTCTGACCTCAAGCTATCTGTAGGGCTGAGGGTCCCATAGGGTCCTCGGGTGTGCCTTATGCTGTGCTGAGGCGCAGAATCCGATAAATAAAAAGACAGGAAATCCGAGAAATAAAGAGACAGGACACAGAAGTACAAGGAAAACGCAGCTGGGCTCAGGGGGCCACACCACCTATAAGCGGACTCAGGAGAGGCCCCGAATGTCCAGAAGCATCCGTATTTATTGTGTATAGGTTAGGGGGCAGGGCAGTGAGTGAAGTCATCTTTAAGGACAGTGATAGGGTCGTGAGCAATAAAACATGGGGTCCACCCCCATTAGGTCACCTAGGCCAGGAGGTGGACAGTGCGCAGCAAGGGGCCCGTTCCCACGAAGGCAAGGGCCGTGTGCAGTAAGGGGTCCACCCCCATTAGGTCACCGAAGCTTGAAGGTGGGCCGTGCGCAGTGAAGAGGGTGCAGTGTGCAATACTTCTATCTATGGGCAAACTACTTCTAAGAAGATTTATAGGAGGATGCTTAAGTCACACAGCAGTGACAGAGCTGTCAGGGTTACCGCCACCTGCTGGCAGCTTCTGGGTTCTATGGGAAGATGCTTTTCAAGCAGCACAGCAGCAAGAGCTGATAAAGTTCACAGCCACCAAGGTGGATTGCCGGTCTGAGGGCAGCCCTCACCCTCCGCAAGAACTGGAGCAAGGTCCTACAGCTCCTTTATCAGGAGGAGTGGCTCCCGCCCCAAGCCCGCCATACAGCGGGTATCTTTACGATACTGAAAGCTGCCGCCTGGGCCATGGGTTCTTGTCCTGGCATAACTCCTTTTCCCTTAAATCATGCTCTGCACTGTGTCTGCTCTAGGCATTCCTCTGATTATAAGCTAAGATATAATGATAGGTATACATGTAGGGAAATATCCTTTAGGCACTCATACTATCAACTATTACATGATTATATATAGAGGCTTATATAAAGGGGTTCTTCAAGCCCTAATTCTATAAACTAATATATGATTGTATAAAGGATTACATAAAGGAAATAGCTGAGTAGTAACACTATAAAGTGAGATATTCCTCCTCAAGCCCTAACTGTGCCAGAGTTCTGCTTAGCTCTCATTCCTGGGTGCCTATATGGGGGGTTTCCCACACGATCCCACCGCCTCGGCCTCCCGGACGACTGGGATTACAGGCGTGAGCCACCGCGACTGGCTCGTAGCTCTCTGCAGTCTCGACCTTCGGGCCCCAGCCACTTCCCAGGCAGCTCTTCCCGTCTCTGAGTTTGAGACTTGGCTCTCAGCTTAAATCCCTTTAGCTCCCTCCTGGCTCAACGACCTTGGGAATGCAGTGAGCCTTTAAAAAACGGAGCTGAGGACGCTAGGATGATCCCCTAAAGTCATTAGCAGGGGGCCCTCTTGGGGCACGCCGGGCTACGGGATTGTTCCTTCCCTCACTTAAGGACTCTTTATCCGTTTAACAGGGCGGGAGGAGTCACGCTTCCGGGCAACCCTCCCCCAAAGGCCGGCCATCTCACCCACACCTCTCCTCCCGCCTTATTTTTGCTATTGCACGGATCTCGTCTGATATTTTATCTTATATTTGTGAGTTTACTTGTTGACTTCCTGCTCCTCCTAGCCCTGACCTTCAGAACCAGTCCCTCCGTGCACCCCGCAAGTCTGAAAGGTCATGGACTGCAAAGCTCCCCACGCATTCAGTGCCTGCACCCTCTGCGACGTTCCGTGCGTTCAGCAGCAGTGTGGGGGCGCGGAGGCTGGGATCCCGCATAGGGGCCGCAGCCCACCTGGCTGCACCCTGCCTTGGCATTCGCATCTCTGGCAGCCGTGCCCCAGTGACTCAGGATCCTTGTTGATGACTCCAGAGTGGCCTCCAGGAGGCCTGGGGCACACACTGGCCCCTCCGCAGCTGCCTAGGGCTACCTCTGCCAGCCCCATCCCCAGGACAGGTCCCCATCTAAGCACCCATTTTTGAAAGTCTGATTCACAATGATAATTTTTTAAAAAGCATAGAAACACATGCTTCACATGTAAATTTCACTGTGTGTGAGGAAGGGCTGTAATATAAATATATGTAAATGGAAGTAAGTAATATAAATATATGTAAATGGAAGTAAGTAATATAAATATATGTAAATGGAAGTAGGGCTGCGATCCTGTGCCCCACTTTCTGCATATGTAAAATGGAGAAAAAAATAATAGTTATCGACCAGGCACAGTGGCTCATGCCTGTAATCCCAGCACTTTGGGAGGCTAAGGTAGGCGGATCACAAGGTCAAGGGGTTTCACCATGCCCAACATGGTGAAACCCCATCTCTACTAAAAATACTAAAATTAGCTGGACGTGGTGGAGTGCACCTGTATTCCCAGCTACTTGGGAGGCTGAGGCAGGAGAATCGCTTGAACCCGGGAGGCAGAGATTGCAGCGAGCCAAGATCGAGCCATTGCACTCCAGCCTTGGGCGACAGAGCGAGACTCCAGCTCAAAAAAATAAATAAATTTAAAATAAATAAATAAGACTCACCTGGCAGGGGAGACACTATGATCACGAAGGTGGTTTTCCCAGGGCGAGGCTTATCCATTGCACTCCGGATGTGCTGACCCCTGCAATTTCCCCAAATATAGGAAACTCGACTGCATAATTTGTGGTAGTGGGGACTGTGTTCGCACTTTCCCCTGACTTTTCGTGGTTAAAATTAAAAAGATAAAAAATAAATAAATAATAGTTATCTAGTCTAGGCAACATAGGAAGGTCCTGTCTCAAGAAAGAAAAGAGAAAAGAAAGGAAAGGAAGGAAGAGAAGGAACAGAAGGGAAGGGAAGGGAGACAGAGAGGGAAAGAAAAAATAAACAGAGAAAATGATAAAGAAGAAATAAATAAATCAGTGGGATGTGGTGACACACACCTTAAGTCCCAGCTGCTCAGGAGGCTGGAGCAGGAGGATCACTTGATCCCAAGAGTTAAAGGCTGCAGTGAGCCGTGTTTGAACTACATACTCCAGCTTGTGCAACAGAGTAAGACCCTGTAAAAAATATAAAATAGGCCGGGCGCGGTGGATCCCCTGTAATCCCAACACTTTGGGAGGCCGAGGCAGGTGGATCACAAGGTCAGGAAATGAAGACCATCCTGGCGACATGGTGAAACCCTATCTCTACTAAAACACACACACACACAAAAATTAGCTGGGCATGGTGGCACGTGCCTGTAGTCCCAGCTACTCAGGAGGCTGAGGCAGGACAATCACTTGAACCTGGGTGGTAGAGGATGCCATGAGCTCAGATCGTGCCACTGCACTATAGCCTGAGCAACAGAGCAAGACTCGGTCTCAAAAAAAAAAAAAATACACACACACACACAAATAGTTCCTCCTTCCTCAGGGAGTATGAGCACTAATGACAAAATGCAGTTAGGGGCTTACTCATTGTTTAATTATAACAGACTGGGCAAGGTGGCTCACACCTGTAATCCCCAGCACTTTGGGAGGCTGAGGCGGGCAGGTCACTTGAGTTCAGAAGTTTGAGACCAGCCTGGGAAACATGGCAAAACCCCATCTCTACAAAAAAATATTTAGCTGGGCATGGTGGTGTGCACCTGTGCTTCCACCTGCTCAGGAGGCTGAGGTGGGAGGATCACTTGAGCCCAGGAGGTGGAGGCTGTAGTGAGCTGAGATGGTGCCACTGCACTCCAGCCTGGGTGACAGAGTGAGGCTCAGTCTCAATAATAATAATAATAATAATAATAAAACAGACCCCCTCATTGTACAATCTGTTGCAGTTTTAAACGCTGCAGTCTGGACCGAAAATAGGCCCCAGGAGGAGAGAGGCCAGGACTCCTCTAACCACCCTGTGTCACAGGGACAGAGGAACGGGCCCACAGGGTTCCGGACCAAAGTGCTTGGCCCGTCTCCTTTCGGGAGGAATTTTCCCAGCCGCCGCCCAGGCATGCGGTTCCGGAGCCGGCCCCACCCGCGCGTCCTGCACCCGCCGCAAACGCGTCCAGGCGCGGGCCGCGCGCGCCCCCGTGTGTCTCATCACCGCCACAGCACCTGCGACCCCGCCCAGACTCTCCCAGGAAGACGCACTCATCCCAGAGCGGCCACAAAAGGACAAGACGGGAGCGACAACAGCGAAATTCTCTCTCAAGGAAAAAAAAAGTAAAGGCGAGGGAACGACCACCACAAGTGCAAACGTGGCTATCCTAACGGGAGGGAGGGGCCCGTGACGGGTGCTTCTGCAGAACCGGCTGTGTTCTATTTCCGGACCCAGGTCTGCTGGCACAGGGGTTTGTTTCATAAGGTACAATCGCTGCACCGCGCGTCCACACCTCACGTACGCTTACTTTTGCACGCTAAATTTCATAACTGAATAAGGGTTGTTTTTGTTTTGTTTGGTTTGGTTTCGAGACAGTGTCTCACTCTGTCGACAGGCTGGAATGCAGTGGTGCACTCTCGGCTCACTGCAACCTCCGCCTCCCGGGTTTAAGCGATTCTCCTGCTTCAGCCTCCAGAGAAGGTGAGATTAGAGGCACGCGCCACCACACCCAGCTAATTTTTGTAGAGACGGGGTTTTGCCATATTGGCCAGGATAGTCTTGATCTCCTGACCTCATGATCTGCCCGCCTCGGCCTCCCAAAGTACTGGGATTACAGGCGTGAGCCACCGTGTCGGCCTTTTTTTTTTTTTTTTTTTTTGAGACACGCTGTTGCTCAGGCGTGTGCCATGACACGCAGCTAACTTTTGTATTTTTGTAGAGACAGGGTTTCACCATGTTGGCCAGGATGGTCTCAATTATCTCGCGATCCACCTGCCTTGGTCTCCCAAAATGCTGGAATTACAGGTGTGAGCCACTGTGCCTGGCCAGGTTTTTGATTATTTTTGAGACAGAGTCTCACTCTGTCACCCAGGCAATAGTATGATCACAGCTCACTGCAGCCTCAACCTCCCAAGCTCAAGTGATCCTCCCACCTCAGCCTCCCAAGTAGCTGGAACCACAGGGTGCACCACCTGACCCTGGTAATTTTTTATCTTTTGTAGAGACAGGGGAGGTCTCATTATGTTGCCCAGGCTGATCTTAAACTCCTGGGTTCAAACAATCCTCCTGCCTCGGCCTCCCAAAGTACTGGAATTATAGGCACGAGCCACTGTGCCTGGCCACATTTGCTTAAGGCTTTTTTTTTTTTCTTTTGACACTACACCAGAAGAATTGCATAAGATTGTAATAAACTGGTGGATGGGTGGAGGAGCTCATAGAGGTCAGCTTTGCTGGCGAGTTGCCTTGGGCTGCGTAGGAAGGTGTACCAGAGGCTCTGATATTTGGGTTTGGACTGGAGAGCTGCCCAAGCAGAGTGGCCGGCAGGACCCCCAGCTCACAGCTGAGTGCAGAAGATGTCCGCCCAGCAGGCTCCTGACCACTGTTCCAACTGTCCTCCCCAAATTCCTGCCCTCACAGGTGCTGCTGGTGTCAAGCAGCTGGCAGGGAGTCTCTCGCCATTTTAGGCAATGCACTTCCTGGGCCTGGGTCCCTCGCTTCCAACATGCCTGCTGTTGCCCTGCCTCAGGCCCCAGCCCTGGTCCTCCACAGCTGCTCCTCTGTTCAGGGGCTGTGTTGCGTACCCCTCAGGCCAGGGTGCCTGGAAGCAAGGGGTAGCCCAGGTCAGGGCTCCAGCAGGGGCTCTCCTGGCCTGCACATGGTCTGCACTGTCAGGCAGGCCCTGCCTGGGTGGGTCTGGGGGTGCACAGAGGGAACTGGCTGTGCTGGCAGTAGGGTTGGTGGCATTGCAGGGGCTGGGACACTGACTGGGCCCGGCCTGGTCCTGAGCGGCTGTCAGGCTGGACTGACGCCCTGGGCTGGCTGGCATTTTCCAAAGCCATGCCAGCACCAGGCAGCCTGGCAGTGGTGGCGGGCACTGGTGTTCCCTCTGGCAGTGGCCAAGCAGGCGCCCATCCTTTACCTCCCACAGGGCCCCTCCTGGTCTCCCGCCTGCCTCCTCCTGGGCCATTCTATCCCAGTGCCCTGCAGAGCGAGCCATGTGTCTGTGTAGGAGCTCTCAGCTGTCCCAGGTCTGAAGCAGACACCTCGTGCTGTCTGGCATAACTGGGCCTACTGCCCGCGTGTAAGCACGTAAGGTGCTGGAGAGCAGGGACAGCAGACGTGGGGACTGCCAGACTGCTGGGGCTCAGATCTCAGCCCCACTGCTCAGCAATTGCACAATCAGCCAAGTGCCCTCCCCTCTGCCTCTGTTTCCCCATCTGTAAATGAAGATAAGTGGCAGCTCCTCCCAGTAGCCCCAACATCAAGGTGCTTGTATTGTCCTTTCAGGAGAGAGTGAACACACTCATGAAGGCCCCGAGACAGATGGAGTGGGTGTTTGTACCCCGTCTGAATCCAGCACCTAGCTGCTAGCCACGGGGCACTCGGCTGCCCACCATGAATACACAGGGGACATGTGCCTGTGCCATGGGCAGAGCAGGTGGCCCGGCAGGAAAGCCCTCCCAGGGAGTCTGAATGGACCGCCCTGCTGCCCTGGGCTCTCATGGGATGGATGGGGTCGGAGCATCCCTGAGCTCGTCAGCAGCCTCTGAAGGTCCAGCCTCTGGGACCCCAACTCATGGCTGCCAGGCAGGGCAGGAGGGGGGCGTTCAGGGCACTGTTCTGAGGTGCTGGGCTGAGGGGGCCTGCCACGAGCAGACAGCCCTCATGCAAAGGTGGGTCTGTGGTGGGGAGGTGGACACCATGGGCATCTCAGTGTGCCTGTGGGTGTGAGCCCCGGGGGGCTCATGTGTGGGGAGAAAGAGCAGCAGTGGGGTGCAGCCTGTGATGTAGGTGGGAGGGACACAGGGACATCAGTGCTGGGCTGGCCCGTGAGTGAGGGTACCTGGTGGTAACCCTGCAGTCTACCGGCGGCTGGACCTGGCCGCAGACACGTGGGCTCCACAGCCTCTCTGGGAGAAGCCCCTGCTGCCCCTTCCTCAATGTAGCCCCTCTCCAGACCCCCAGCCTAGCTGGGCTGCTTGGCTTGGCAGACTGGACTCCTTAGTCAGAGGCTTGAGGAGGGGCTGGCGGAGCAGGGGACAGGCGAGCAGACAGACAGGGTGTGGGGCCTTCTGGACGAGGGTGCCGGGGCTGGGGGCTGACTCACTGCCATCCCCAGCCAGCTGGTGGGGTTTGCAGGCTCCTGGTGGGGTGGTGTCTGTTGCGCAGACCCCCACACCCGGCGCCTTCCTGCCAGGCCCCCAGCACAGGGCCTCGGCTCCAAGTCCATCCACCCAGCCCCAGGCATGGAGAGCTGCTCCCAGCCCCCCACGTCCCTCCTTAGCCTCTCCTGCAGTCCTGCCCTGCCACCGTGAGCGGTGGCTCTGCTAGTCTGCTAGTCTGTGACCCAAAGTCAGAGTCGAAGCTGAGGCAGGAGATGAGAAGGAGCTGGAGGGCCTCCAAGGACTCTCAGAGAGGCTGGGGACAGCTGGCCCGTCCCTGTGTGTCCCTATCCCTCCTGGAATGGGGGGGGGCTCTGGAGCTGGGGGCTCTGGCCCACTCTGGCAGTCTGAGCCTCCATGAGGACAAAGGGCCCTCCAGGAGAGGTCTGTGCGGTCTCAGGATTAGACGGGATGACGCCTGGCTTTTGTTGGGGACGCCACCCGCCTGTCAGACAAGGTCTGAGAGGCTGCCATCTCCACCCCTGCTGTCTGCAACACTCTGCAGCCCCAGCTTTTCTGGCCCTGGCTCCCGCCCTATCCCCAGCTGTGTTTGGGCTGGGCCTAGGGTGTCTGCCTGCCCCTTACTGGGTGGACATCTGAGCCCTCTGGGCCTGGCGCCAGGACCTAAGTCACTGACAGGGGTGGAGAAGTCTCAGGAGCCAGGCAGGGGGCCTGTCCCGCTGTCAATGCCCATGATGGATGAGGGGCCAGAGCTAGACTTCTGCCACAGGGGGAGGTGCGGGGCTGACCCCCCAGGGTCTGCAGGCAGAGCCTCTGCCTCTCAAAGCTGGGGCGCCTGGGCGAGGGTCCCCACCCAACCAGGGGTGTTTAAAAGCCCAAAGGGTGTGGGCCTTCGAACTCTGTCCAGAGTCATGGGCGCCTGGGTCTTCCCCACGGCTCTTTTCCTTCTCTGCCTGACTCCTGAGAGCTTGCAAGGCGGTGAGGGCAGCTCAAGGCTGGGGGTTGGAGGGCAGGCATCTGTGACCGGGGCTGGGGGTCCTGGTGAGGCCCTGGCCAGATGCTGGGGTCCTGGAGACAAGGAGGGCTGGGGTGTGGGAAGCCTGGCCTGGTCTGGGCAGAGAATTCAGACATCGAGGATTTTTGGGGAGCTGGAGGATAGATGCCTGGGCCCTGCCCCATCTCAGCCTCTGGGGTCCCCAGCCTTGAGTCAGCACCTTCTTACTTGCCCAGGGCTGCCCCTGCTGCCTCCTGGCCTGCGGAAAGGTAGGTGGCCCCTCTGGCACTGGCGTTAGGGAAGAGGCCCCACCTCTCCTGCTCTGGGGGTGTGGGAGCTCTCCGGGACTCCTGATGGCAGGCCCAGGAGAGCTGAGAGCCCTGCTGTCTTCCGGGCAGGGAGTCTTATCAAGTGTCCACTCAAGGGTGGCGGGGCACAGACACCCTGCACTCTGGAAAGAGTCTGCCAGGCAGAACATGCAGCCCTGAAGAGGGGCCTGCGCCGGCTCAGAAGGGTCGCAGGTGTGACAGGAGGGGAAGGCCTCCCAGCAGCCCAAAGGGGCAGACAGGAGGGAGGGAACAAGGAGAGGCCAGGCAGGAGGCCGAGTGTCATGGAAGGGTCTTTACTCCAGAGACATGGGGCGTCCTAAGGGTAGGAGGAGAGGCTCCCCCTGAGCCCTGATGCATCTAAGCTTCAGCAGAGAAAGATGAGTGGGGGCTCGGGGATGAGAAGAGATTTCCAGGGAGGGGAGCCCAGTACAGCGAATGGATGGGAGAGGTGAGGAAGAGGCTGGAGTGGGCTCTGCCCCACAGGCCCAGGGGCCCTCCAGCTTCCACTACCCTGGCCCCAGACTGCTCACGGGCTCTGCCTTCTACCCTCCTGTGACAGTAGGGAAACTGAGGCCCAGAGAGGTGGGTGGCATCCAGATTTGGGCCCCTTTCTCCCACTTCTCCCTGGACCCCACAGGCTTAGAGAGCCCAAATGGCTCCTGATCAGGTAAAGTTTGCAGGAGGTGCTCGGGGAGGGTGGTACACGGCTCCCAGCTGCTCAAGTCCCCTGGGCTCAATGTCTCACTTCTCCGACGGCCTACAGTCCCCCCAGTGCTCTGGGAGCGGGTGAGGCCTGGCACAGGGAAGGGAGGAGTCTGAGGGCAGGGCTCGGGAGGGGGGCCTGTGGAGGGAGGGCAGGAGAGGGAAAGCTGGGTTGGGAGGTGAAGAGGTAAAGGGGGAAGCAGTCATCTCAGAAATAAAGGGGGACAGGCCAGGCGAGGTGGCTCACACTTGTAATCCCAGCACTTTGGGAGGTTGAGGCGGGTGGATCACAAGGTCAGGAATTTGAGACCAGCCTGACCAACATGGTGAAACCCTGTCTCTACTAAAAATACAAAAATTAGCCGGGCATGGTGGCACGTGCCTGTAGTCCCAGCTACTTGGGAGACTGAAGCAGGAGAACCGCTTGAACCCAGGAGTTTGCAATGAGCCAAGATCATGCCATTGCACTCCAGCCTGGGCATTAGAGCAAGACTTGGTCTCAGAAAAAAGAAAAAAGAAAAGAAAAAGAAATAGCTGGGGACAAAGCTGAGCCCCGGAGTGTCCCCCAGGCATCCTGGCTGGGGAGAGGGGAAGGTAGGCAGGCAGAAAGGGAGTGGGAAGGGAAGGAAAGAAGGAGAGAAGGAAGGAGAAAGGAAAGGAAAGAGAGGGAAGGAGGGAAGACAGGCTGAAAGCACCCACCTGTGCTCTGCAGCCCTCCACCCTCATGGGAAGGGACTGAGTTCCCACAGGCAAACTGCTTGGAAAGGCTATGCGCAGGTGGGGGGTTCTGGGGAGATCCTGGGAGAGGGGTGTCCCTCACCAGCTCCCTGTCTCTCCAGGCTATGAAGGGGGTGTGAAACCGCAGAAGCCAGGTGAGCCCTGTCCCCGCCCCAGCTCTGCCTCCTCATCTTTCTCTCACACCCCTCACCTCACCTCATCTGTCTCTCCAGGATTCGGGATCAGGCATGGCCTAGGAATCCAGCCAGGTGACAGCCACAGGGTCCCCTCCTTGCCTCCCTCCCAAGCCACAGAGGGAAAAGGCAGGATTGGAGAGTGTTGGGGAGGGGGGCACAGGGAGCTGCTTAGATTTTTTGCCATCTGGCTTAGTCCATGTGGGTGTGCAAGGGTCTTGTACCCCTACCACAGCTGGGACCCCAAACCTCCTCAGCTCACGTCTCCCTCTCTCACAGGCCCTTCCACTCAGATTGGCTACAGAGCAGGTAGAGGTGGGAGTTGGGGAGCTGAGAGCCAGGAGTCTATGGGTATCCCTGGCATGGGGATTCCTGAGCCCCTCATCTGATCCTCATCTCTTTCCCAGGCATCGAAGGGGGCATGAAACCCCAGAACCTAGGTGAGCCTCGCCCAGCCCTGCCTGCACCCGTCCCCTGCCCTCACTCTTCTTGACTCCTCCTGCCTTCTCGCTCCAGGACCTTCCCAGGTGCTGCAGCCCAGCCAGGTGAGGTGGGGGAAGCGGTACTGACATAGGAGGGGCATGGAGGTACCTAATCTGGCCTGATGCTGTGGAGGAAGGGATGCAGCCAGATCAGCATTTTTGAGGTCCTCTCCAGGCTCCCCCAGGCCTCAGAGAAGGCAGAACAGGTGGAGCCTCACGGGAGGTGGGCAAGAAGGGGACCACAGGGAGTTCTGATGTCTGCTTGGTGAAGGGGTACACTGGCTCCTTCATCTGCCCATCTCTCTTCCCAGGCTTTGGAGGGGCTGTGAAACCCTGGAAGCCAGAGGCGAGCCCGCCCCATACCTGTCCTGATGTCCACTTCCCGCTGTCTGTCTCCCTCCGCTTGATGCCCCTGTCCCCCGTCCTCATCTCCCTCTGGCTCTGTCTCCCCAGGATATGGAAATGGGCTGGGAGCAGGGGCCTTCCCAGGGGCTGGAGCCCAGCCAGGTGAGGACACAGACAGGTGGGGCAGAGTCTGGGCTTCTGGGAGGGAGGAGGAGTGGGTATAGCAGAGTCAGGGAACCAGAGGCTGGGAGAGCTGGGATCTGGAGGGTGGGGAGGGCTCAGCCACTCTGTCCCTTCCCAGGCCTGGGAGTGGGCATGAAACCTCTGAAGCCAGGTGAGGTAGAGCTCTGCCCTACCCTGCCCAGTTCTATACGGCGCCTCTGTGTCCCCGAGCCTACCCGCCACATGACTCATGGCCCTCGCCTCTGTCTCCCCAGGATTAGAGAGCAGAAGTGGTTTGCGTGCTGGTACTCTTCCAGGGGCAGGACCCCCACCAGGCTCTGTGTCCCCATCTTTCTCTCACGCCCGAGGCTGGCTGGGTAGGGGCCACAGGGAGGGGCAAGCAGGAGGGCTCGGGGTCCTAGCCCTCATTCTTGGGGTCAATGCTGGCCTCTTTCTAGCTCTCCCCAGGCCTGGGGGAGAGGAAACCTCAGAAGCGGGTGAAGGGAGGACCCCGCCCCCTGTGCTGCCTCCCTGCCACGCTCGTGTCCCATCCCTCTCTGTCCCCCTCTCAGTCTGTTACCCTCCCCAGGCACTGGTCCCTTTGTGGC
Organism: Leontopithecus rosalia; assembly: GCA_028533165.1. Taxonomy (NCBI): domain Eukaryota; kingdom Metazoa; phylum Chordata; class Mammalia; order Primates; family Cebidae; genus Leontopithecus; species Leontopithecus rosalia. The sequence goes on along the minus strand of CM052660.1, from coordinate 108,720,722 downwards.
CTGCCGATGCCAGGCCTGTGACTGGGGACTTCTGGGGAGGCCTTTGAGCTGCCCCCTGGGCACATGCCCTTCGAGAACTGTCAGGGCGTTGGACACAGAGGTGCTGGGGTGGTGTTTAGACCACGGAACTGCACCCCACATGGCCTAGCTCCAGCCTCTGCCTCCCTCACCCCACAGGCCCAAAACCAGGCCAGGGAGGGTGGGGTGGAGCTGAGGGCCTGGGCTTGGGTCTGGGGGCTGGAGGGAGCTGCAGGCTCCCTTACCTGGTCTGTCTTTTCCTGGCATGGGGGGCGGTGAAAACTCCGGAGCCAAGTGTGCCTGCCTTGTCCTGTGTCACTGTCCTCCACTCCCCCGTGCACACACATCCGGCCCGGTCTCTGCTTCCTCCTTCCACTAGGTCTCCCAGGATCTGGTGATGGGGATGGGAAGGGAGCTGGGGACTTCCTGGGAGCTGGAGCCCAGCCAGGTGAGAGCACCTGGACTAAGCTAGGGTTCTAGAAGGAGACACGGAAGAAAGAGGGGATGTTAGAAGTCCAGAGGACAGGAAATGGGTGGGATCCGTCAGCCCCTGCTCTCCCCTCCCCCATCTTGGTTGTGGTCCCTGCATCTCTGGCCTTGTCCCACCCTCAAGCCCTCCCCAGATCCACCCCTCACACACTGCTTTTCCTCCCAGGATACAGCAATGGAAACAGCCCAGGAACCCAGCCAGGTGGGGGCCAAAGGGGTTGGGCTGGCTGGGAGGGAGAGGTCAGGGGCCCGGGGCCACACTCTGGGTCCCTGACGGGCTCTTGGGGGTTCATTCATTCACCCAATCTCCCCTGAGCACCCACCCACCCTGAGCCAGGCCTCAGCTGGGCAGGGAGGACACTCCAGCTGGTCAAGTGTGGCCACAGTCTGGAATCCCAGGCCAAATCCAACCGCGCCTGTGGTCAGTCCTGGGAGGGAGTTCACACGAGACAGACCAGGGCAGAGGCCACGAGACAGAAGGGAGAGGGCAGGGCTCCAGGCCCCAGCTCACTCCCACTGCAGCAGCTCCACACGGCTGCGTCTGCCCCTCAAACAGGTCCTGCCGCTCAAAATGGCTTTGGACCAGGTAAAGAGGGTAGGGACGGAAGCAGGGAGCCTGGGGTTGAGATTCTGGGCGCAGGCCCAGAGGAAAGGATCTCTCATGCTCCCATCATCCCCCCAGGCTTTGGAGGGGGTGGAAAACCCCAGAAACCAGGTGAGCCCCACCCTGTCCTGTCTCCCTGCCCATTTCCTGTGCATCTGCTGCTGCTTCCCCAGAGCCCTGGATCTCCACGTTCTGTGTCTCCCTGGGATGTGGGAGTGGGAATGGGTGGGGAGCCGGGGCCTTCCTGGGAGCTGAAACCCAGGCAGGTGGGGCCCTGGAGTTCTGGAAGCATGGAGGTCTTAGGGGTTGGGGGTTACTGATGGGGGTGGGGGCCAGGCCCCGGTTCAGAGCGCCGGGTGGACTTGCAGGGAGTCCTTCCTCTTCTCTTCCCAGGCCTGGGAGGAGGACTACAGCCTCAGACAGCAGGTAAGTGCCACCCTCTAGCCCCCCAGCTTGGTCTCACACAACAAACCTCATTCAACAAACCAATCCAGGCCTGGAGCAGTGGCTCATGCCTGTAATCCCAGCAGTTTGGGAGGCGGAGGCAGGTGGATCCCTTGAGCCCAGCAGTTCAAGACCACCATGGGCAACATTCCCAAACTGGTCTTGAACTCTTGGGCTCAAGGGATCCACTTATAAAAAAATACAAAAATTAGCCAGGTGTGGTTGTACATGCCCGTCATCTCAGCTACTCTGGAGGCTGAGAGGGGAGGACCACTGGAGCCCAGGAGGTCGTGGTAGCAGTGAGTGGAGATCTTGCCACTGTACTCCAGCCCCGGTGACAGAGGGAGACCCTGTTCAAAAAACAAACTAATCCGTGGACCATTCCTGTTCTGAGCCAACCAGGTGCTGGGGACAGGCCCTCCCCAAACCAGGGCCACACTGGGACATCAAATGTGGGCTGAGGCTGCCCCAGAGCCGGGCCCTGGGCATTCTGGGCAGGAGGCAGTGGAGGCCAGGGAGGAGAGAATGGTCCGATCCTCTGAGAAACTGGAACAAAAATAATTTTGAATGGCCGGGCAAGGTAGCTCATGCCTGTAATCCCAGCACTTTGGGAGGCCAAATTGGGTGGATCACCTGAGATCAGGAGTTTGAGACCAGCCTAAGCAACAAGGGGGACCCGCGTCTCTACTAAAAATACAAAACTCAGCCTGGTGTGGTGTCACACGCCTGTAATCGCAGCTACTCGGGAGGCTGAGACAGGAGAACTGCTTGAACCTGGGAGGCAGACGTTGCCATGAGGCGAGATGACGCCACTGCACTCCAGCCTGAGCAACAAGACTGAAACCCTGTCTCAGGAAAAAAAAGAGGCGGGGAAGAGTCATAAAAAATAAACAAAATTAAATAAAGAGTTTTGAACAAAGAAGGTACAGACTCCAGCAAGAGCTCAAGACCCAGGGTGGCAGGAGCTGGAGCTTGCAGTTGCAGGCTGCTGAGGAAAGGAACCCACCTTTCTGGCTGGCTGAAGTCAGAGGTGGTGACACCCCTGCCCCAGGTGGCTAGAGATGGCATCCAGGGCTCCTGAGGGCCTTAACCCTTTCTCTCCTTCCACAGGCCCCGCCACTCAAAACGGCTATGGACCAGGTAGGAGCGGGGCTGCGGTTTGGGGAGGCCTAGAGCCGGGGCCTGGGGTTCATCACGTGCTCCGTGTCTCTCCACTAGGCTATGTGGGGGGTGTGAAACCACAGAAACCAGGTGAGCCTTGCCCCGGCCTGTCCCTCTGCCTCTCCAAACCCAGAGCTCCCTCCCCTCATTCATACCTTCCTTGATCATTCCCCCAGGATTCTAGTATGGGATTGGGCTGGGAGCCCAGCCAGGTGAAGGGGATAGAGTTTGGGGTTCCAGGGCCCACATCTGGGTGGCCTTTTCCTCCCAGGAGTGGGATTGGTGAATGATGGAGAGGGGTGGCGGGGCATCTCCAGGATCACTGGCTTCTGGCTTGGCCCTGGAGGGGAACTGTAGGCACCGTGCCCGCAGCTTAGCTCAGCCCTCCCTCCCCGACAAGCCCCCCAGCTCAGAATGGCCACAGAGCAGGTCCTGAGAGGATGGGGGGGCTAGGGTCTCAGTGCTGGGATTCTGGGGTAGATGTAAGTTGGGGGCTCCTGGGTATCTCATCTGTTCCCCATTTTCCCGAAGGGTTTAGAAGGGGTGTGAAGGCACAGGGGCCAGGTGAGCCTGAGTCTCCCCTGAGCTTCTGTCCCCCCAACTCTCAGAGCCCTCTTCCCCCTCATCCTCACCTCCATCTGTCCCCCAGGATTCGGGAATGGGAATAGGAATGGGCTGGGTGCTCAGCCAGGTGAGGGAGGTGGGGTCTGGGGGTCTGCCCCTGGGGCGTCTTCTTCCTGCCTCCCTCCCCAGTCTCAGAATAACTGAGGGCAGCTGGGAGGAAGCCTCCAGGATTCCCTCACCTCCACCTCAACCTAACCCCAAATCCCCACCCCACCCTCCTCTCCCCACAGTCTTGACAGCCCAGAACGGATTTGGATTTGGAGCAGGTAAGAGCAGGAGTAAGGAAGGACTCGGGGAAACTGTGGGTGGGGCCCCTGAGTCGCTCACTGGCCCCGTATCTCCTCCAGGCCTTGGCAGGGGTTGTAAAGCCTCTGAAGCCAGGTGAGCCCCGCCCTAGTCTGCCTCTCTATGCACGCACCCCTGAAGCCATAAGCACCGGGCTCATACTCCCTCTCCTTCTCCAGGATATGGGAAGATGCTGGGAGCAGGGACCTTCCCTGGGGCGTGAACCCAGCCAGGTGACGACACCTAGGGCAGGAGCCCAGCCTTTTTTTTTTTTTTTGAGACAGAGTCTTGCTCTGTCACCAAGACTGGAGTGCAGTGGTGCGATCTCGGCTCACTGGCGTCTCGGGTTCAAGTGATTCTCCTGCCTCAGCCTCCCGAGTAGCTGGGATTACAGGCACGTGCCATCACGCCCGGTTAATTTTTGTATTTTTGTATTTTTTTAGCAGAAACAGAGTTTCATCATATTGGCCAGGTTGGTTTTGAACTCCTGACCTCAGGTGACCTGCCCTTCTTGGCCACCCAAAGTGCTGGAATTACAGGTGTGAGCCACCATGCCCGGCCTATTTATTTATTTATTGAGATGGAGTCTTGCTCTGTCGCCCAGGCTGGAGTGCAGTGGTGCAATCTCAGCTCACTGCAACCTCCGTCTGCTGGGTTCAAGTGATTCTCCTGCCTCAGCCTCCCCAGTAGCTGGGATTACAGGCACCCGCCACCACGTCTAGCTAATTTTTGTATTTTTAGTAGAGATGGGGTTTCACCATGTTGGCCAGGCTGGTCCTGAACTCCTGACCTCAGATGATCCACCTCCCAAAGTGCTGGGATTACAAGCGTGAGCCACTGCACCGAGCCTAACCCAGGCTTCTTGGAGGGAATGGGGAATGCAGAGAGCAGCCAGGGGACCAGGAGGACAGAGTGTGGGTCTGAATCCTGGGGAAATGGGTTCCACTGGCTAGCCCGGTGTGGCTCCGCCTCCGTTTCTCTCTGTAGGCCTGGGAAGGGGAGTGAAGCCTCAGAAGACAGGTGGGGGAGGGCTCTGGCCCCTCTGCCCTATCTCTAGGGCTTCTCATAGCAGAGCTGCTTCCTCCTGACACCCCCTCTGCATGCTGCCATCTCACATCCACCCCGTCCCTCCCCATCAGGTTATGGCCACAAAAATGGACTTGGAGTCCAGCCAGGTGAGGGCAGCTGGCCCTGGCGTCCAGGTGGTCAGGAGGTAGGGTGGGAGGAGAGAAGCCGGGGCCATGGGGACAAAGGGCCGGGGTCTGGAGGTCGGCAGCTCTGGCTGGAGTTGACGTGAGCCTCTCTGTCTCACCCAGGTCTAGGAACGGGCATGAAGCCTCTGATGCCAGGTGAGGGGGCTGCCGGCATCTGTGGCCCCACCTCCCCTAGCCCCTGGTGTTCGAGCTGGGTCTGCATGGGACTCCCAGGGGAGGGGTGACCCCTACTTCACGAGTGAGGTCTGTAGGTGCACCAAGGACTGCAGGGAGAGGAGGTTGGGGAGAGAACAAGGGCCCCTTCCTGGCCCCTGCCTCCCAGTCCCCGTCGGGCTCAGTCTTACCACGCTCCCCTTTCTGCCCCACAGGCCTGGCAGCTCCAAATGGCTATGGACCAGGTAGGGGCAGGGCTGGGCTTCCAGGAGGCCCAGGGCAGAGACCCTGGTTTCTTCACCTGCTCCTTGTCTCTCCACCAGCCTCTGCGGGGGTCATGAAACCCCAGAAGCCAGGTGAGCCCCCCGCCTGTCCCTCTGCCTCCCCCAAACCCTGAGCTCCCTCTCTCATTCACACCCCCCTCAGCTCCATCGGGACTCAGGAGAAAGCTGGGAATCCAGCCAGTGAAGGGATGTGGAGGCGGCTGTCCCTGTCTCCCTTCCAGGCCTCCAAGGGCAGGTGGGCACCAAATTGAGGGAGGAAGGGCGGCTCCAGGACTCCTGCTTTCTGACTTGGCTCTGAAGGGGGAGCCACAGGCCCTTTGCCCCAACCTCAGCTAGAATCCCAAACTCCTGCTCACCCCTCCCTCCCCACAGGCCCCTCAGCCCAGAATGGCTACAGAATGGGTACTGGGGGGCTGGGGTTGCTGGGGTGACAGAGAGGAGGAGAGAGCTGGGGGCCTCTGAGGGTTCTCTTGAGGGCTCCTGCAGCCTTAGAGGGGTTAGAGTCTGGAGTAGAGATGGCACGAGGTGGCCGGAGATGCCCAGAGCTCCACTTCCTAAATTGGGAGGAATGGGGGGCCAGGCGCCAGCCCCCTTCTGCACCCCAGCCTCTCCCCATGCCGCTCCACAAGCCCCACAGTTCCCACTGGCCACGGACCAGGTAGGGGAGGTTGGTATGGGCACCAGGTGAGGGGGCAGATGCTGAATCTGGAAGAGGCCCTGTGAGGGGTGTGACATGGGTACCTCACCTGCTCCCATCTCTCCAGGCATTGGAGAGGGCATGAAACCTCAGGAGCCAGGTAAGCCCCTTCCACCCTCTTCACTCTCCCTGCACGCAGACACAACCTACCCCCTCCACCCTTTTCCCCCCCAGCCGCACCTTCTCCCTGGGTGCAAGAACAGGCTGGAGCTGGAGACTTCCTGTGGGGAGGAGTCCAGCCAGGCGAGGGAGGTGGGTGGGATCTGGGGCAGAGGGGAAGGGGGATGGGCTCCAAGGGGCAGAGTTGGGTATCAGGGAGGGAAGGGGCAGGGTGGGGTCGGCCTGTCCATCATTTTCCATGGGTCTCTGGCCTGGGAAGGGATCTGAAACCTCCAAAGCTGAGTTTCTCCCTGCCCGTCTTCCTGCTTCCTCCGAGGTCCCCAACTCCAAGCCCAACCTTATGCCCTGCTCTCCACCCCAGGATACACACCAGGGACCCAGCTGGGGCTCCTGTCAGGTGAGAAGTGAGGGCTAGGGAGCTGAGCAGAGGAGAAAGGAGTTCACTACCACCACGGGGTAGACCGGGGTCTGAACTGGCCTCTTCCTGCCTCTCCCCAGGTCTGCGAGAGAGCTTGAAGGCTCGTAAGCCAGGCAAGTTGGGGAGCACGCCCCCCACCGCTCTGCCAGGCACCTCCTCCTGCCTCTCAGCCCTTCCAGCCCCCACCCCCAGTGCTACCATCTTTGCTTTCCCTCTCCAGGATATAGCCATGGAAATGGGCTGCGCGCCCAGCCAGGTGAGGCCACTGGGACTGGGGTGGGGGCCCGGGAGGGAGAGGGAGGCTGCTGGAAGATGGAGGGGCTCGAGGACAAACAGGAGCCGCATCCCTGCCAGGTCCCTATGTCCCTCCATCCCATGCCTGGGTCCCCAGGTCTCCCCAGCAGGGTATGGCCCGAGGGAGCTGGGCTTTCTCCAGCCTGGCTAATGTCCCCCTTAGGTGCCGGGTCTGCCCTAGAAGCCACACAGGCTGGTGGCTTGGCCAGGCCAAGTCCTCCTAGGCAGCGTCAGTGAGGACCGGCCTGGAGTACACACCCACCCCCCCTTCCTCCCCATCTTAGGTCCCTGCAATTTGAGGGTCACTCCACTGCTCCTCCCCAGGCTTCCCACTCCAGGAATCCCTTCGGACAGAGAGGGTGTCTGGGGCCTGAAATCCCAGCCCCCTCCCGCAGTGCAGAATGGCAAGTTCCAAGGTCAGTGTGGAGTGGGAATGCCTGGATGCCATGTCCGGCTCTGTCCTGTCCTCTGACGCTGAGGCTCAGAGAGGGCAGTGACTTGTCACACAGCGATCCACTGAGGAGAAGCCTCAACTCTGGCTCTGGGACCCCATGTGGCCCCCAGTATGGAAGCCCTTTCCATCCCTGCCCCATGGCAGCTGCAGCCTCCCAAGTCCTGGGCTGGCTCACTCCTGCCCCAGCTTTTCTCCATCCAGTGCAGACTGAAATCTCAGAAGGCAGGTGTGAGTCTTTCTGCCCCCAGGCTCCACATCCCAGAGGCACAAACTCTCAACTAGGTCTATCCTCTGTCCCCCACACCAGATCAGGGTCACGCCTTCATCAACCTTGTTCCCTAGGCTGCCTCAACTATTCAGGCAAACTGAGGCCAGGAAGTCCCTTCCAGAGTTGCCGCTTTTTTTTTTTTTTTGAGACAGTCTCGCTCTGTCTCCCAGGCTGGAGTGCAGTGGTGCAATTCTGGCTCACTGAAAAATCAGCCTCCCAAGTAGCTGGCATTACAGACATGCACCACCATACCTGGCTCATGTTTATAATTTTTGTAGAGATGGGGTTTCGTCATGTTGGCCAGGCTAGTCTTGAACTCCTGACTTCAAGTGATCAGCCCACCTCTGCCTCCCAAAGTGCTGGGGTTACAGGCGTGAGCCCCCGCGCCTGGCCTCTTGCTGCTCTCTAAGTTTCTTCTGGTTCCATTCCCTGTGGACAGGAAAAGTCCCTGCTTCCCCTTCAGAGTCCCTACAGTCCATCTTGGCCCCCAAGGAGTCAGGGGACGTCTGTGTCCTCCACACTGACCTCCATTCTCCTCACAGGGCACCAGCCCCCAAATGGCTACGGACCAGGAACAAAACTGGGTGAGGAGGCCCTTCCTGGAGCTCCCCGCCTCCCTTCCCCTCCTCTTCCTTCTGCCATCCCAGGAAGAGGGGAGGCCAAGGCTGTGGCTCTCTCTGACCCCCATCTCTGAGTCACAGTTTTCTCTCCCTCAGGTTTTAATGGTGGCCTCGAGCCACAGAAAATTGGTGAGTCCTCCTGGGCCCCTATGTTGGGTGGAAGCTGGCATCTCCCACATGCCTGAGTCCATCTGTCTGTCGGCATCCCCCTGTCTATGAGCAGGTCACCTGGCCCTCCTGATACTGTCCCTGTTGCACTAGCCTGTCCCTAGCTCCTCTCCAATCTCTGTCCTGCAGGTTTCGGTTATGGGAATGGTGTCCTGGGAGCCAGGGTCTTCCCGGAAGCCCGCCCACAGCCAGGTGCCTGGGGATCGGGGGTGGAGGTGGGAGCGCTGGGCTCAGAGGCCTCAGCCCGGCCTCTGACACCCTCTTTCCTCCTCCAGGGTTCCCTGGGGCCAATGGCTTTAGGAATGGTGAGTCAGACGCAGGGGACAAAGTGCAGTGGGGTCGGGGAGCCAACAGCCCAGGGGCTAGGTGGGAATGACTGGAGTCTCTTACAGGGGATGGGGTGGAAGCTCTGGTGTACCCCAAAGCCTCGGCTCCAGCCCCTGAAGGAAATGGTAAGAAATGAGCAAGGCAAGGCTTGATGGCTCACGCCTGTAATCCCAACACCTTGGGAGGCTGAGGTGGATGGATCACAAGGTCAAGAAATCAAGATCATCCTGGCCAACACGGTGAAACCCTGTCTCTACTAAAAATACAAAAATTAGCTGGGTGTGGTGGCCGGCACCTGCAGTCACAGCTACTCTGGAGGCTGAGGCAGGAGAATCACTTGAACCCGGGAGGCGGAGGTTTCAATGAGCCGAGATGGCGCCACTGCACTCCAGCCTGGTGACAGAGTGAGACTTTGTCTCAAAAAAGAAAAAGAAAAAGAAAAAAGAGCTGGGTGCAGTGGCTCATGGCTATAATCCCAGCACTTTGGGAGGCCGAGGCGGGTGGATCACAAGGTCAAGAGATCGAAACTATCCTGGTCAACATGGTGAAACCCCGTCTCTACTAAAAATACAAAAAATTAGCTGGGCACGGTGGCGCGCGCCTGTAATCCCAGCTACTCAGGAGGCTGAGGCAGGAGAATTGCCTGAACCCAGGAGGCGGAGGTTGCGGTGAGCCGAGATTGCGCCATTGCACTCCAGCCTGGGTAACAAGAGCGAAACTCCGTCTCAAAAAATAAAAAAAAGAAAAGAAAAAGAAAAAAGAAATGGGCCTTCAGGGAGCAGAGCCAAGCCCAACAGGGGCCAGGGGCCCTAGCTCCGGTGGGCAAGGGTGTCCATGCCAGCTCTCCTCCTACAGGACAGGCTGGGCTGCTGTGGGGCTCTTCCTGGCCCGCCCTCCAGACTTGGGGGACTGGCTTGAAGCCTGGAAATCAGGCTGGAGGTGAGTATGCTGAGGCTGTCAGAGATGGTTTCAGGCGACTAGGCCCTGGGCCCTGGTTCACCCACAGCCCTGAAGAGATGGAGGGTGCAGCCCTCTTGGTGCAGGGGATGGAATGAGTTGGAAGAGGCCAGGAGGGCACAGGCAGGGAAGAGCAGGAAGGAATGGGGCTGGAGGAGAGGCTGCAGAGCCTGGGACCCTGAGTGCCAGCCTGGACCCTGGACCGAAATGCGGAGGTGATAAAGCTGGGAATGAGGGCCATTGGGGACCCAGTTCCCCACACTCCATCCCTCTCCCCAGGGTCCTCTGGGAAGCTGAGGCCAGAGCTGAGCCCTGGGCCCTTCAGGGTGTGGGGGTCTCCCAGAGCCTGGGTTGAAGCTGGGGTGGATGGAAGCTCTCTGGTGACCCAAATGTCCCTGGTCTGTCTGTGCCGTAGGGGGCCCTGAGGTGAAGAGAGGCAGCAACGGCCAGATGGGGAACGGCTATGGAGGTGAGGGAGGTGCAGTGGCCCAGCCGCCGACCAAAGGCCTCCCATGGTCACCCCTCCAACCCCATGGGGGGTGGCGCCCAGCCCTCAGGAGGGATAGCAGCTTCTGCCACCTGTAGGTGGCTGCTGAGTGACTGCCCCAGAGGCTCAGGTTCCTGGGAGGGGAGGAGAGGAGACCTCACCAGGGCCCTGCCCCTCCCTAGTCCCAGCTCTACCTCTTCCCAGGCCGCTGCCCTCTGGGGAAATGCTGAGCACTGCAGGGCCCCTGCTGGTCCCAAGGGCCTCATACCCTCGCCTGCCCGCCAAGGAAGACAGACCCTCAGGCTTGGCCTCCAGTACTGCCTGGCCTGGATCTCCTCCCTAGAACCGCAAACCTGCTTCCTGCTTGCTTCCGCTTGCCATACAAGGGGCTTGCTGATCAAGGTGGGATTGGCATGGGCCTGCAGCCACTACCCAGCACCTCATTCATCATTCGACAAACATCAATGAGGCCATGTGCCAGGGACCATGTTCCCAGTGGGGGGAACCATGAGAAGAAAACGGACTCGATCAACGCCTGCCCTCAGGGAGGGCATCTGGTCACCGCAAAGTGGGGGAACCAAATCCAAGCTGGGGAACTTAAGCATGGAAACGAACACTTCATTATTTGTGTTTTAATTTATAATCGATCTATTAAAGTTACTAGATAAAAACCTCGTTTTCCTTAGCCTTTGCAGTGGGCCTTCCAGAAACTGTACTGACTAATAATTTGGATGTAAAACTCACTTTCACATTCTTTGAACAATGATCAGATTATAAATTTCACAGCTTGGCCAGGCATGGTAGGTCACACGTGTAAACCCAGTATTTTGGAAGGCTGAGGCAGGATTGCTTGAGCCCACGAGTTTGAGACCAGCCTGGCCAATACAGTGAGACCCCATCTCTATAAATAAATAAATAAATAAGGCCGGGCGCGGTGGCCCAAGCCTGTAATCCCAGCACTTTGGGAGGCCGAGGTGGGTGGATCACAAGGTCAAGAGACCGAGACCATCCTGGTCAACATGGTGAAACCCCGTCTCTACTCAAAATACAAAAATTTAGCTGGGCATGGTGGCACGTGTCTATAATCCCAGCTACTCAGGAGGCTGAGGCAGGAGAATTGCCTGAACCCAGGGGGCGGAGGTTGCGGTGAGCCGAGATCGCACCATTGCACTCCAGCCTGGGTAACAAGAGCAAAAC
>CM052660.1:108671722-108709339 GCA_028533165.1 Leontopithecus rosalia | reverse complement strand
AGATCGCACCATTGCACTCCAGCCTGGGTAACAAGAGCGAAACTCCGTCTCAAAAAAAAAAAAAAAAGAAAGAAAGAAATAAGTGACCAGGCCTGTAATCCCAGCACTTTGGGAGGCCGAGGTGGGTGGATCGCCTGAGGTCAGGAGTTTGAGACTAGTCTGACCCACATAGTGAAACCCATCTCTACTAAAAATACAAAAAATTAGCTGGGCATGGCGGTGGGCTCCTGTAATCCCAGCTACTTGGGAGGCTGAGGCAGGAGAATCACTTGAACCTGCGAGGCGGAGGTTGCAGTGAGCTGAGATCTCACCATTGCACTCCAGCCTGGGCAGCAAGAGCAAGACTCCATCTCAAAAAAAAGAGAAATAAATAAGTAAATAAAAACAAATATGAATTTCACAGCTCAACTTTCCCCTAAGTATTTAGCATGCCTTAAATGCCCAATTAACAAAATACCCTTAGATATTTCAAACAACAATTAGAAACATAACCAACTTGATTCTCTTAATGGAGCCAGGTACAAATCCAAAATCGACATGTTCCTAAGCACTTACAGGCTCTTGGAAATAAAGAAATCAAACGTTTAGTATATCAGATGATGCTTTTTTTTTCTTGACTCAGGGTCTCACTCTGTCCCAGGCTGGAGTGCACTGGGGTGATCATGGGCACTGCAGTCTCAACCTCGTGGAGGAGTCAAGCACCCTTGCTCCTCAGCCTGCCGAGTAACTGGGATTACCAGCATGCACCATCACATCCCGCTATTTTTTTTTATATTTAGTAGAGACAGGGTCTCGCTATGTTGCCCAGGCTGGTCTCAAACTCCTGGGCTCAAAAGATCCTCTCTCTCTCTTTTGCTTTTTGAGATGGAGTCTCGCTGTGTCGCTCAGGGCAGTGGAACGATCTTAGCTCACCGCAACCTCCACCTCCCAAGTTCAAGTGATTTGCTTGCCTCAGTCTCCTGAGTAGCTGGAATTACAGGTGTGAGCCACCAACCCCGGCTAATTTCTGTATTTTTAGTAGAGACTGGGTTTCACCATGTTGGTCAGGATGGTCTCAAACTCCTGACCATGTGATCCGCCTGCGTCGGCCTCCCAAAGTGTTGGAATTACAGGTGTGAGCCACCATGCCCGGCTAATTTCTGTATTTTAAGTAGAGACGGGGTTTCACCATGTTGGTCAGGATGGTCTCGAACTCCTGACCTTGTGATCCACCTGTGTCGGCCTCCCAAAGTGCTGGAATTACAGGTGTGAGCCACCAGGCCCAGCTAATTTCTGTATTTGTAGTAGAGACGGGGTTTCACCATGTTGGTCAGGATGGCCTCGAACTCCCGACCTTGTGATCTGCCTGCCTCGGCCCCCCAAAGTGCTGGGATTACAGGCGTGAGCCACCGCACCTGGCCCAGCTGAACTCTTCCAAACATCTTAAAAGCCAGTTACTAATCCTGGAGCAGTGTCAGTGCTACAGGACAGCTTAATTTTTCACCCCGTGATTACCGAACAGTCGATGCAGAGGCAGGGTCCCGAGCAGGGTCCAGAGTGGAGGTTGTGCACTTAGAAATTGACCCACAGTGCTGAACTTTGACTCAGAGCCTGGCCCGTCCAAGAACTTTTTTTTTTTTTTTTTGAGATGGAGTTTCGCACTGTTGCCCAGGCTGGAGTGCCATGTCACTATCTCAGCTCACTGCAACCTCCATCTCTCAGGTTCACATTGTTGTCCTGCCTAAGCCTCCTGAGTAGCTGGGATTACAGGCACATACTACCACATCTGGCTATTTTTTTTTTTTTTTTGTATTTTTAGTAGAGGTGGGGTTTCACTATGTTGGCCAGACTGGTCTCAAACTCCTGGCCTCATAATCCACCTGCCTCGGCCTCCCAAGATGCTGGGATTACAGGCATGAGCCACCGCGCCTAGTCTTTTTTTTTTTTTTTCTGAGACAGTCTTGCTCTGCCCCCCAGGCTGAAGTGCAGTGGCACAGTCTCGGCTCACTGCCACCTCTGCTTCCTGGGTTCAAGCGATTTTCTCTCCTTAGCCTCCCAAGTAGCTGGGGTTACAGGTGCGCGCCGCCACACCCAGGCGTGTCTCAGAACTACTTTTACTTTCCTCTTTTCTTTCTTCTTTTTTCTTTTTTTGAGGCAGAGTCTCTTGAGCATAGCTCACTGCAGTCCCAATCTTCCAGGCTCAAGTGATCCTCCTGCCTCAGACCCCTGAGTTGCTGGTACCATAAGCACACGCCAACAGGCCTAGCTAATTTTTAAAATTTTTAGTAGAGAGGAGGTCTCACTGTTGCCCAGGCCGGTCTCAAACTCTAGCAATACTCCCACCTGGACCTCCCAAAGTGCTGGGATTACAGGGGTGAGCCACCGCACCTGGCTGAACCTTTCCCCTCTGAGCTGAGCCCTTCCAAATCCAAGCCTCTTCTTGCAAGCTAGTTCCTTGATGGGATCTGGCATTCCTATCTGGCACCACCTCTTCTTTTTTTTTTTAGCCTGATTTATGATCACGGAATTTGGGTGTAGACCAAAACCTTACCTCAGTATGCACAGGGTTTGGGGTTGATTAACATTCAGGAGATTCTGTAAATATAACCAAAATTCCAGCCTGATTTTTCTTGCCTACTTCATCTGATGTGCTCTACTGGAGAAAGCAAAATGCTTCTTCACAGAATTACTGATTCTTTAAAAATATTCAGTGTCTCGGCTGGGCATAGTGGCTCACGCCTGTAATCCAAGCACTCTGGAGGCCAAGGCGGGCAGATCACCTGAGGTTGGGAGTTCAAGACCAGCCTGACCAACATGATCAGGCTTTAAAAAAAAAAAAAAAATTCAGCCAGGCTCAGTGGCTCATGCCTGTAATCCCAGCAATTTGGGAGGGCGAGGCACGCGGATCATCTGAGGTCAGGAGTTCGAGACCAGCCTGGCCAACACAGTGAAACCCTGTCTCTACTAAAAATACAAAAATTAAAAATGCAAAAATTAACCAGGCATGGTGGAATATGCCTGTAGTTTCAGCTACTCAAGAGGCTGAGGCAAGAGAAGTGCTTGAACCTGTGATGGGGAGGTTGCAGTGAGCTATCTTGCCACAGCACTCAAGCCTGGGCGAGAGGGAGACTTCGTCTCATAAATAAATAAATAAAAATGAAAAATAAGGCCTGGCACAGTGGCTCACGTCTGTAATCCCAGCACTTTGAGAGGCGGAGGCGGGCAGATCACGAGGTCAGGAGTTCAAGACCAGCCTGACCAACATGGTGAAACCCTGTCTCTACTAAAAAATACAAAAATTAGCCAGGCGTAGTGGCGAACGCCTCTGATCCCAGCTACTAAGGAGGCTGAGGCAGGAGAATCGCTTGAACCTGGGAAGCGGAAATTGCAGTGAGCCAAGATCCTGCCATTGCATTCCAGCCTGGGCGAGAGATCAAGACCTCATCTCAAAAATACATACATACATACATACTACATACTAGTCAAATGGTCTTGCCTTCCTCTGCACCACAGCATGGAGTAAACCACATTCCAAGGTTTTTCTCTTTACTGGAGAATAGGATTAGGAGCCAACATCTGCACAGTGGCCACTGACCAATTGTCAGTGAGGGCAGTGGAGGATATCCCTTAACACCAAGAAATGTTATAATATTGTTTTAGTTGTTCTTATAAAGATTTCCGGCCGGGCACGGTGGCTCACGCCTGTAATCCCAGCACTTTGGGAGGCCAAGTAGAGTGGATCACGAGGTCATGAGATCGAGACCATCCTGGTCAGCATGGTGAAACCCCGTCTCTACTAAAAATACAAAAAAATTAGCTGGGCACGGTGGCGTGTACCTGGAATCCCAGCTACTCAGGAGGCTGAGGCAGGAGAATTGCCTGAACCCAGGGGGCAGAAGTTTCGGTGAGCCGAGATCGCGCCATTGCACTCCAGCCTGGGTAACAAGAGCGAAATTCCGTCTCAAAAAAAAAAGATTTCCACCGGGTGCAGTGACTCATGCCTGTAATCCCAGCACTTTGGGAGGCTGAGGCAGAAGGATCGCTTGAGCCCAGGAGCCCGAGACCAGCCTACACACCATAGTGAGACTCGCCTCTCTACAAATAAAAGAATTAGCCTGGCATGGTGGCGCATACCTGTAGTCTCAGTTCTTTGGGAGGCTAAGATGAGGGGATCACTTGAGCCCAGGAGGTTGAGGCTGCAGTGAGCCATAATGGCACTATGCACTCCAGCCTGTGCGACAGAGCAAGATCCTGACTCAAAAAAAATGTTTCTATATTCCAACTTTGAATAGATTGACCATTTTATCCTTTTTGTTCTGAGCTACCAGATTCTTACCCATCTGTCATTTACATTCTCAAGAACACAAAAAATGCTAAGTATGTTATCACCAAACTTTGCTTTTGAATTCTGATATTGTTTTATCTTTTTCATAAGACAACTGAATGGAAATCTGTGTACCTTGACCCACCCACACAGGATCATCATACCTGAATTGCTATGGGTAAACAGGACAGTCTCACACTCCAAATCGGTGGGGGTGAGCGGGCGCGGTGACTCATGCCTGGAATCCCAGCACTTTGGAAGTCGGAGGCTGGCGGATCACTTGAGCCCAGGAGTTCGAGACCAGCTTGGGGAACATGGTGAGGCTCCACCTCTACAAAAAATGTAATAATTAGGTCGGGCGCGGCGGCTCATACCGGTAATCCCAGGGCTTTGGGAGGCTGAGGCGGGCGGATCATCTGAGATCAGGGGTTCGAGACTAGCCTAGCCAACATGATGAAACCCCATTTCTACTAAAAATACAAAAATTAGCTGGGTGTGGTGGCGGGCGCCTGTAATCACAGCTACTTAGGAGGATGAGGCAGGAGAATCGCTTGAACCCGGGAGGCGGAGGTTGCAGCGAACTGAGATAGCACCACTGCACTCCAGCCTAGGGCATAGAGGGGAAACTCCGACTCAAAAACAAATAAACAAATAAGTAAAGTATAATAATTAGCCAGAAGTGGCTACTGGCGCGCGCCAGTAGTCCCAGCCACTTGGGGAGGCTGAGGCGGGAGAACTGCTTGAGCCCAGGAGGTCGAGGCTTCACTGAGCTGTGTTCGCGATACTGCACTGTAGCCTGGACGCCAGAGTGAGACTCAGTCCCCAAAAAAGCCACCACAAAAACAAAAAAACAAACTGGTAGGGAGGAGCGCCTCTGGGTCGCAACGAATCCACGCATCCTCAGGCCAGGTGGGGGCGCCCACTTCGCGTGTGCAGTGCCTGGTCTCCAGGCTAGTCGAGGGCGGGGAGCAGCGGCGGCACCTGGGACACAGCGATTGGCTGAGACCAGGAGAGGGCGGGAAGAAGAACTGGGCGGAGAGCGCTGATATCTCTGATTGGCTGTCAAGAGTAGCCCGTGCCAGCTGCCGGGAGGGGCCCGTAGGCCGCGAGCGTACTAATCTCTGATTGGCTGGAGCACGGCGGCGGACGTCTGCGATTGGCCGGGCAGGTCGGAGCGCGGCGCTGGGCCACCTCGGCGGGTTCGAGGCAGCCGTGGGCTGCGCGCTCCGGAGCCCTGGGGTGGCGGCCGCAACCAAGCTGGCGGCGCGGCTGCCCCGCTCCAGCTCGCACCCGCGGCTCGCCCGCGCCCGCGCCCACTCACGACTGGGCCGGGCCCGCTCGTCGCTGCCGCCGACCCCGCTGCCCCCGCCGTCCTTGCCGCACCCGCCGCTGCCCGGCCTGCCGCAGGGCCTGAGCCCCGGGCCGCCACCGGCCTCCGCGCTCGCCCTGGCCGAGCTGCCTCCGCTGCCCGCGCTCCCGCTGCGGCCCGAGCCGCTGGCGCCGTGGGGTCCCGGAGCGCACCTGGCTCTGCCTGAGCTGCCACCCGAGGCCTGCGCGCCCGCGCCGCCCGCAGCTGCGCTCGCTCTGCAGGATCTGCCGCGCCTGCCCGCGCCCGCGCCGCCGCCCGCGCACCTGCCGCTGCCTCCGCTGCCCGAGGCCGCCGTCGCCGCCGCCCCCCGGCCCGTGGGCGCGCGAGGCCGCCTGCCCCTGGTCTCCGAGCCGCCCCCGCAGCCGCTGCCGCCGCTGCCTGCGCGGCCCTCGCCCTTCAGCCTGCTGGCACCCCCGGCTACCCGCGACCCGTGGCCACTGCCTGCTTTCCCCCTGTCCCCGCCGCCGCATTTCTTCCTGTCGCCTCCCTGCTGACTCGGCCCTCCCGCGGCGGGTGAGTGAGCAGCCCCCCTGCCTGGACACAGGGCCAGTGCCCCTAGCCGCCTTCCCCGGGCATGGATTCAGAGGAGGGGGGTTAGAACCCGGTTTGGGGAGGAGAGAAAGGGGAATCGGAAGCAGCCCAGGCGTGGTAGAGAAAGGGGCAAGTCTGAAAATTGAGTGGTCTAAAGATTCGGGTTTTTCTTCCATTTTCCCCTGGTGCCCTCCTGCAGTCCTCTTGCTAGGTTACTTGAGAATGTAACCTATCCCCTGGGCTGATACCTGGCTTGTGATCAGGGCAGCGGGTGGGGCCCACCGCACATGTCCAGGAAAATGGGGATCAAGGAGATGAAAACAGAAGCTTAACGTGCTTTAACTATATCGAGATGTTTCATTTCTCTTATAAATAAAGGATCTGGATGTCACGGCTAAGATCATCATAAGTTTATGGCTGTTGAAAATTCTGATCCTGACTCAAAAGACTTAAGAAGTCTAACTTTCAACTGAAACAGATCCAGGGTTGGGCTGCCCGTGCAGACCAGGGAAGCTATGGTGTGGATCGATGCTGGACCCGAAGGCCACATGCAAGGGCTGTGAAGTCATCCCCACGGGACGGGAGAGCTTCCCTACCCCTCCTTCCCGTGCTGGGCCCTGAGAAGAGGCTCCTGTTCTCTCTGGCTTTGCCCACACCCCACCCCACCCGCCAGTTTCTGTGCAGCCTCTACGACTCAATAAAGTTCTCTTTGTTCCCTAGGTGGCCTGAGCTCAGGTAATCAGGCGGAAGTTCTATCTCAGTGGGCTCTTGTCCAGCAGCCCGGGACCGGTATCAGGAAGCCAACCTTGACCCTGGGGGACCTCGGAGAGCCCGGGCCCCACCACCGAGAAAGGCAGTGTACTAGTTCCTTGTGACTGCAGTAACAAATGTGTACACACTGAGAGGCTTCGAACAACAGAAACTTACTCTTTACAGTTCTGGAGGCCAGAAGTCAGAAATCAAGGTGTGGGCAGGACCGTGTTCCCTTTACCGGTGCTAGGGGACGGTCCCTCCTGCCTCTCCCACTGCCTGGTGGCTCCAGGCCTTCTGTGGCTGTGGCCACATCACTCCAGTTCTCGCCACCCTCTTCACATGGCCATCTCCCCAGGTCTGTTTCCAATCTCCCTGTTTTTATCTTTTTTTTTTTTTTTGAGACGGAGTTTCGCTCTTGTTACCCAGGCTGGAGTGCAATGGCACGATCTCGGCTCACCGCAACCTCCGCCTTCTGGGTTCAAGCAATTCTCCTGCCTCAGCCTCCTGAGTAGCTGGGATTACAGGCACGCGCCACCATGCCCAGCTAATTTATTGTATCTTTAGTAGAGATGGGGTTTCACCATTTCGACCAGGATGGTCTCGATCTCTTGACCTCGTGATCCACCCGCCTCGGCCTCCCAAAGTGCTGGGATTACAGGAGTGAGCCACCACACCCGGCCCCCTGTTTTTATCTTTTAAGAGGTCAGATTGTCATTGAATGTAGGGCCCACCTGAAATCTAGGACAATCTCATTTTGATATCTTCAATTAATTACATGTGCAAAGGCCCTTTTATCAAGTAAGGTCACATTCCCAGAGTCCAGGGCTTAGGGGGTGGAGGTATTTTGCATGCCCACATCCAATCCGGACAGGCAGTGTCCTCTTCTTTGGGGCTGGCCTGCCTTCCCAGCTGTCTTCCCAGAACAGAATGTGTCTTAGGTCCTGTCTCAGTGACCTGGAGCCCTGGGTGCCCTTGGGCAGGAGCTGATGGCACTAGTACCTTGATAAAATTCTTACTGGCACCTGAAGAAAACAGTGACTCTCCTTCCCCTTCTCTGACTTACTGCCGGAGCCCATTCCCTTTGGCTTGCCACTCCCCGAACTTTATATAGTTCAGACCTCTCAGCTAAGCAACAGGAAGTGCAGGGACAGAGTCTACTCTTAAAGACAGCGTAGCCCCAGGGGCCCCCACCCTTATAGGGTGGGAGCAGTAACTGCTGCTGGTTGAAATTGACAGTTACAACTGATAATAAAGTTAATTGTTACCCAGTCAATGGAGTCTGCCCAGGTTTACAAGTGAAACCTCCATGTGCTCTGACATAATACGCTTGCCTTGAGTCAGTTCCTACCTCAGTCCCCGGGGAGGTCTCAGGGTTGAAGCAGAACTGTCTCTTCTCTGCTTTATGGCCAGGAGGTACCTGAGGTTTGGGCAGCTGTGACTTGCTCAGGGAGCCCTGGGGTGGGAGTCCCACAAGATCCCAGGAGTCCAGCCCGCTGCCCCCTGCAAGTGGGGAGCAAAGGGCACTTTCCAGGCCGGGGATGTGGCTGTGAGAGTGAGCCAGCAGGTGGAGGGGAGTCGCCCCGCAGTCAGATCCAGATGCAGTTCTCTGTGGAGGTTTTCCTGTACTGAGACCCAAAGAATTTGGGGAAAGGAGGAATGGAGCGGTGCTTGGGAGGCCCAGAAGAAGGAGAGGCCCTGCCCCAGTGCCTGTCGGGAAAGAGGCTCAGGAGGCCCTCTTAGCCCACCCGGGGGACTGGCTCTGAAATCAGGCGTCTCCCGCTTCCCACTGTGCACTTGGCCAGGTTGGCTCAAGGAGCTCCCTGAGCTCCTTCCTGTCTATGAAGGCGCGAAGCAAGCCCCTGAAGGTGACTGCCGCACCACCGCGATCTGGCTGCACCTTTTGGTTTGGGAGCCAGGGGACTGGCTTCTCTACCTGTAAGATCAGGGTGTCGGCTCCTCCAGGTGCAATGGGTGACTCTGCCCTTGGAATTCTTAGCGAGCAGCCGCCACAGCAACCCCTGAACTCTTCCTGGTGCATGGAGCTCCTGGTAACTTCGCTTCCCCGCTTTGTTGTGGGGGCCACACTCCCCTCTAAGAGGTGCAAGTTAACCCACTTCCACCCTATCTAAGCTGAGCTCTGGTTTCCTCTGCCCACCTGAGCCTTCCTTCCCCTCTACCCTCCAGATGGAACAAAAACGAGGTCCATTTTGTCGCTCCAGGAAGGGGCTGGTGGAGAGCCAGCTTCCTTTCCTCCCAGGGTAGTACAGTGGGGAAGGGTCCCCTCCCCCACCTTCCCCAGCCATAGCAGATGGGGGAGGGGATTTCGCTGGACACGTTAACGTGCCATTGAGGTGGTAACCACACCAAGGGGCCCCACTTATCCATATCAATGTCATTCCGGCCCAAAGTCTCCGATTAGGCCCTAACCTTAACCCTTCCATTCCCAAGATCCAACTGAATCCAGGTGCACAGGGGTGCCTAGGAGAGGGCGTGGGGCCTCCCAGCCTAGGCCAAGCGAGGACTGAGGACAACAGACAGATTGCTGCCCACTCGTCCTGGGAATCCTCCTGACGTAGGCAGCTCCCCGACCAGGCTCTTCCAGCCTCTCCTAGGCTCCGAGATGTTTCCACAACGGTACTTTTACTCTGCCACCCCCCACCCAACCCCGGGTTTGGGGAAATACTTTGTTTTATCTTCGAGATCTGGAGTGGGAGACTTACGGTGGGGGGAGGCTGAAGCCGCCTGGGGCCACTGTGAAGGCAAGTCCAGTGGGTTGGTCACCTGGGTGGGGGTGTGCCCATCCGTTGAGCAGCCACCTCCCACAGCTGACCAGTTCCTGGAGGATGGGATTTCTTTCCTCTTTGCTCGAGTGTGGAGCTGTTGGGCCAAAGAGGAAATGGGGTCTTAAAAACCTGGGGTCTGGCCGGGCGTGGTGGCTCATGCCTGTAATCCCAGCACTTTGGGAGGCCGAGGCGGGTGGATCACGAGGTCAAGAGATTGAGACCATCCTGGTCAACGTGGTGAAACCCCATCTCTACTAAATATACAAAAATTTAGCTGGGCATGGTGGCACGTGTCTGTAATCCCAGCTACTCAGGAGGCTGAGGCAGAATTGCCTGAACCCAGGAGGCGGAGGTTGCGGCGAGCCGAGATCGCGCCATTGAACTCCAGCCTGGGTAACAAGAGCGAAATTCCATCTCAAAACAAAAAAACAAAAACCTGGGGTCACTGGGCGAGGTGGCGCACTATGGGAGGCTGAGGAGGGTGGATCACTCGGTTAGGAGTTCAAGACCAGCCTGGCCAAGATGGTAAAACCCCATCTCTACTGAAAATACAAAAATTAGCTGGGAAAGGTGGTAGGCACCTGTAATCTCAGCTACTCAGAGGCTGAGGCAGGAGAATTGCTTGAATCTGGGCGCAGAGGTTGCAGTGAACCGAGATCGCACCACTGCACTCCAGCCTAGGTGACAGAGTGAGACACTCATCTCAAAATAAAGAAACCAGACGTGGTGGTGCATGCCTGTAATCGCAGCTACTTGGGATGCTGAGGCAGAATCACTTGCACCTGGGAGGTGGAGGTTTCAGTGAACTGAGATTGCTGTTGCACTCCAGCCTGGGCAACAAGAGTGAAACTCCATCTCAAAGAAACAAACAAAACAACAAAACCTGGGGTTCTCTTATGCCCTTTTAGGGCACCACACCCACCGGATGTGTGCAGCCCCCACCGGACTATAACATAGGGTTTTAGAGCTGCCTGTGGAACCGGTGGGCCACCGAGGCAGGGCCCTACTGCAAGTGGACCAGCCGTTCCGCTGTCCCTCGGATGCAGGACTCAATATTCAAACTGAGAATGTCCCTCGAAAAAGTGGGATAAGCCGATCACCTTAGGCCCAAGGCAAAGGAGGGCTTGTTTGGGCCAGGGGAATAGAATACTCCCTGGGTTGCGGCTTGTAGGTGGGGGCCTTCCCGAGGGTCAGGCTCACTGGCTGCCTCCTGACAGCTGCCCAAACCTGTGCGGCTGGATTCCTCGAGGCCCGGAGGCCCCTGGAAAGCTTCGAGGGAGCCCTCGAACTGGCTGGCCTCTGTCTGCCTTTCTTCTCTGCTCTCCCCACCCCCGTCCTGTGAAATCCGAGCCCCAGGGGCTGGGCAAGCCTGACAAACCCTCTGCAAGATTCCCTGAATCCATCGATGGCCATTTTCCAGCCCGTCACCACCCCCCATCCTCCAGACTCTGTGGGGCCACCAGGTCAGCCCCTTGTACAGGAGGTGCCCCTCTCACTGGAGAGGCCTGGGGCGTTGTAAAGAAGAATCCAGACTTCTGTTTACCTTCCAGACCAGCAGATTGGCACTGGCCTCAGTCTCTGTATTTTCCAGAAAGATCTTAACTGTTTTGGGTCAAGGTCCCTTTGCAAATCTGAAGGAAAGTATAAACCTCTCTTCGAAGTATCATTTTTCTTTTTTTAGAGACAGGGTCTTGGCTAGGTTGGAGGGTGGTGGCATAATCATAGCTCAGTTCAGCCTCCAACTCCTGGGCTCAAGAGATCCTCCCACCTCAGCCTCCTGAGTAGCTGGGACTGCAGACAGGAAACACCTCATTTGACTAATTTTTGTATTTTTATTTTTTGTAGAAAATGTATTTTCTAAAAATAAAAAATTTAAATTAAAAAAACATTTTGTATTTTTATTTTTTGTAGAAAATGTTGCCCAGGATGGTCTCAAACTCCTGGCCTTAAGCAATCCTCCTACCTTGGCCTCCCAAGTAAGTGCTGGGATTACAGGCGTGAGCCTCCGTGCCTGGGCCCAAAAGATGCTAAAACCCTTTCCCAGAAGTGATGCTTTTTTTAAAGACAGAGTCTCGCCTAGGCTGGAGTGTGGTGGCAGCCACTTTGGGCTGGAAAATGGCCATTGATGGACTCAGGGAATCTTGTGGAGAGGTTGTCCAGCTCGCCCAGCCCCTGGGGCTCGGATTTCACAGGATGGGTGTAGGGAGAGCAGAGAAGAAAGGCAGACAGAGGCGAGCCCAGCAGGTCAGTGAGCTCCCTCACCGGGCGTGGTGGCTCACACCTGCAGTCCCAGCGCTTTGGGAGGCCAAGGCCGGTGGATCACAAGGTCAGGAGATCGAGACTATTCTGGCTAACATGGTGAAACCCCCTCTCTAGTAAAAATACAAAATTAGCTGGGCGTGGTGGTACACACCTGTAGTCCCAGCTACTGGGGAGGCTGAGGCAGGAGAATCCCTTGAACCTGGGAGGTGGAGGTTGCAGTGAGCCAAGATTGAGCCACTGCACTCCAGCCTGGCGACAGAGTGAGACTCTGTCTCAAAAAAAAGAAAAAAGGTCCAGGCGCGGTGGCTCAAGCCTGTAATCCCAGCACTTTGGGAGACTGAGGCGGGTGGATCATGAGGTCAAGAGATCGAGACCATCCTGGTCAACATGGTGAAACCCCGTCTCTACTAAAGATACAAAAAATTAACTGAGCATGGTGGCGCATGCCTGTAATCCCAGCTACTCAGGAGGTTGAGGCAGGAGAATTGCCTGAACCCAGGAGGCAGAGGTTGCGGTGAGCCGAGATCGCGCCATTGCACTCCAGCCTGGGGAACAAGAGTGAAACTCCGCCTAAATAAATAAATAAATAAATAAAGTTTCCTTTCTTGTTAAAGAGTAAGTGTGCTAATTAGTTAAGTCCCATTCTAAGTAGCTGTTAGACACGCCATGCTTACAGGCACATAGTATGTGAACAAGAGCGAAACTCCATCTCAAAAAAAAAGTGATGCTCATACCCTGGGTTTGAACCCTGATCACTCCTTGAGGTTAGAGCCCTTTATAAACAAAGTCCCACTGAATAGATGAGGGGCACTGAGCAGGGTGTGCCTGGCCACTGGCTTCCCCAAGGCAGTGCGGTAAAGTGATGCAGCCACCAGATGTGCATGGTGCCTGGTGGGCACCCCCAGCCCTGCCCCTACCAGCCAGTGGGTGCCAGCATACCCCAGCCATCCCAGCACCAGGCAGGTGAGAGGCTGTTCCAGCTAAGGGCCCATTCTGAGGACCCTCTGTGCCTCCCCGGAAGCTGTATGAATGGAGAGAATCTTCCTTACATCACTTTTTTTCTTTCTTTTTTTTTTTTTCACTTGATACGGAGTCTCCCAAGGTTGCCCAGGCTGGAGCGCAGTGGTGCGATCTTGGGTCATGCAACCTCCACCTCCTGGGTTCAAGTGATTCTCCTGCCTCAGTCTTCTGAGTACTTGGGATTACAGGTACCTACCACACCCAGCTTTTTTTTTTTTTTTGAGATGGAGTCTTGATCTGTCTCCAGGGTGGAGTGTGGTGGTGCAATCTCGGCTCACTGCAACCTCTGCCTTCCAGGTTCAAGTGATTCTCCTGCCTCAGCCTCCCGAGTAGTTGAGACTACAGGTATGCAACACCATGCCCAGCTAATCTTTGTATTTTTAGTAGAGACGGGTTTTCACCCATGTTGGCCAGGATGGTCCCTAACTCCTGACATGGTGATCTGCCTGCCTCAGCCTCCCAAAAAGCTGGGATTAT
The DNA here is from genome assembly GCA_028533165.1 of Leontopithecus rosalia. Lineage (NCBI taxonomy): Eukaryota > Metazoa > Chordata > Mammalia > Primates > Cebidae > Leontopithecus > Leontopithecus rosalia. The sequence goes on along the minus strand of CM052660.1, from coordinate 108,695,841 downwards.
AGGTGTGAGCCACTGAGGCTGGCCATCACACCCCTTTTTCAGTCAACAGTCCTCAGAGATTCTTAACACCCAGGCAGAGGCCTCAGGGAGTCCATGAACCCCTCCTCAAAATGAGAGGCATGTGTTTGTGGGCACATATTCTGTGAGTCCCATGAGGTTTCTCCAGTGGGTCTTTGACCAAAGGAGGTTAAGGACCTTGAACCTCCATGTCTGTCCCAGGGAGGGGTCAGGATTTGAGTTTTGTCAGTGGGACTCCCAGGCTATCCCAATGAGTGGAATCACAGGCTCTGAGGGGGTTTTTCTGGAGGGAAGGCTCTCCTGCAAACTGGAAGGTAGGTCTTGGGGACACCCGAGTCCCTGGGTTTAATGCCCACGCCCACCTCTGGGGTGTCTTGGCCCAGGAGGCCTACCTGGCCACTCACCCACCCACAACTGGGTCCTGGGCTGTGCTGGACCCTGGGTTCCAGCCCCAGCCCCTCCCAACTCCATCCCCCTTCCGGAGTCCCCCCCAACCTCCACAACAGGCCGAGTATACTCTGGACTCTAGAGACCTTGGGCAGCTCAGCTCAACCCTGGTTTTAACAGCAGGGGCGGCAAGAGCACACCTGAGCTGAGGCTGAAGGTGGGGGTAGTTTTCTAGGCCGTTGCCAGGGTGATGCCACCTGAGCTCGGCGCCAGGCACCTGTTGTCCGGGGAACAGTGCGGGCGGGGCCCTTCCCCCGGGAGCTAGCAGGGCCAGTGGGCTGAGATGAAGGAAGGATCAGATTCCAGAGAGTCCCGGGTAGGCAGGGGAGGGTGATACTCGGGGAGCTGGGGCATGTTTGCATCATGAAACTGGGCTGGGGGCGGGGGGAGAGCAGAGTCGGCCGGGGAGGGGCTGCGGGAGGATAAGGCTCAGGAAGGCAGGCCGAAGCCCCCTGCATGCGTTTCTGTCCTAAGCCTGTTACTTTTTTGACCCCCGCTCCCTTTTCTTCTTCTTTAGCTGGTCCTCCATCTTCCCCTCCTCTGCCCTTGGTTCCCACATGCATGGATGCTCCGCACGCTCTTCCTTCCCTGTCCACTCTTAGCCGCAGCGTCCCCTGCTGACCCCAAGGCCACTCATCTACCCGCTGCCTACCAGCCCCCAGCCCCACACCCTCCCTGTGGCTCAGGTCTCCCTTGTCCCGGCCTCCCTGCACTTCACTCTGCTCCTCCCCTGCCTGGGCCTTAAAACCCCGCCTGCAGCGGGAGCCGGCAGAGTCCCCAGGTGGCACCGTCAGAGGCTGAATCGCTCAGTGGAAACCTGGGTCAGCCCGGAGGGGATGAGGCTGTCCTCAGCCTGGCGGTGCTTCTGGAGGGCTCGTGTGAGCTCGGCGTGACTGCAGGGTGGGAAGAGCAGCAGCACCCTCAGGGCATCTGATGGGCAACGGCCCCTCGAGGTGACAACCACCACTCAGCTGAGCAGGGCCGGGAGTCTGCTTTGTGCTCTGCGAGGATCAGAGTCACCTGTAAGAGGCACGGAGAGACGCCCTTCAAGAGGCTTGTGGAACTGAGGACTGGCCTGGCCTGGGGACACCAACCAGGCTTCCCCCTTCTGCTGGGCACGAAGACCCCCCCACCTAGCACGCCTGACACACCCGCTGAGTCACCCAGGCCGTCTGGGGGCTAAGAAGACCTAACCAAGGGGCCAGATGGCTTCCGCTGGCCTAGAACTGTTGGGCATGACGCTGGCTGTGCTGGGCTGGCTGGGAACGCTGGTGTCCTGCGCCCTGCCTCTGTGGAAGGTGACCGCCTTCATCGGCAACAGCATCGTGGTGGCCCAGGTGGTGTGGGAGGGGCTGTGGATGTCCTGCGTGGTGCAGAGTACAGGCCAGATGCAATGCAAGGTGTATGACTCGCTGCTGGCACTACCGCAGGACCTGCAGGCTGCTCGAGCCCTCTGTGTTGTGGCCCTCCTGCTGGCCCTGCTTGGCCTCCTGGTGGCCATCACAGGTGCCCAATGTACCACCTGCGTGGAGGACGAAGGCGCCAAGGCCCGCATCGTGCTCACCGCGGGGGTCATCCTCCTCCTCGCTGGCATCCTGGTGCTCATCCCCGTGTGCTGGACGGCGCATGCCATCATCCAGGACTTCTACAATCCCCTGGTGGCCGAGGCCCTCAAGCGGGAGCTGGGGGCCTCCCTCTACGTGGGCTGGGCGGCGGCCGCACTGCTTATGCTGGGCGGGGGGCTCCTCTGCTGCACGTGCCCCCCGCCCCAGGTCGAGCGGCCCCAGGGACCTAGGCTGGGCTACTCCATCCCCTCCCGCTCAGGCACATCTGGACTGGACAAGAGGGACTATGTGTGAGGCAGAGGGTTCCCCTCAGAGCCTGCTGCTCCCACTGCCCTGCACCTTCGACCTTGACCAGAGGCCCTGCTCCACAAGTCCCTCCCCCAGGAAAACCCACTTTCCAAAAGCCCAAGCTCTGCATGGCTGCAGGGCTGGGTCTGCTGGCCCGGCTGAGCTCTTCTCAGTAGCTCAGTGGGGTTCCCTTTGATGTTCTCCCCAGAGCTGCGCAGCCCAGAGAGGTTGGGTACCCTGGCCTTCCTTCTCTCCTGAGCCCGCCCCTGCCCCAGGAACCCTGGCTTCACCGAAAGGGCAGCAGCTCATTGGCTCCAAAACCAAGCAGCCGACTGTACCCTCCCAACCCTGGAGCTGGCATGGAGACTCTGCCCATCACCTCCCGCTCCTTGACATCGCCACCCGACATTGGGAATAAAGAGAATATTTGTAAGTGGGCTCCCTCCGATCTGTTCACCGCTACCGGGGCTGGGCAGGGACAGCCAGGTGGCCACCCTTGGTGGCTGTCAGGCCAAGGTCTGGCTCCAGATTCTGCCTGGGTTTGCTCACTCAAACCACGGGCAGAGGGCAGAGGGGATCGTGACTCACTTATGTCCACCTCTTCCCCTAGCCAGGCTGGGCACTCAGTAACCCCCTGCAACACTGAACATACCAACAAAACATGCTTTATTTGGTAAAAACATGAGCGTAACAGGGCAGGATGGGCAGGGCAGAAGGGTACAGTATTGGGGGTGGGAGTAGGGGGTCTACACAGCTGGGACCTTTGGAGGTGTGGACGTTCTATCAGGACAGAGAAGGTCCAAAGTTCTAGAAGAGGGTAGTCCTTTGTTAACAGATCACTTGCTCTCCTAGGGGTGAAGAGAGGGGCTCCAGAGGCCTGAGCAGGATGGAGGGGTGGCTGTCCTGGCGAGTCTAGGGAAGCCCAGCTCCCAGCAGCAGCAGGAACTCTTGGGGACAGTCCCTCTTTTCCCAAAGGCCAGCACAGCAAGCAGCCTCCACATTAGTTCCACAGCTCGACTGGCTTCTAAGATGGGCATCTCTAGGGCGGAGAAAGCTCCAGAATCTCAAAGCATCCCCTCTTTGGCTCCATCAGCCCAAGGTGAGAAACAGCAGAGCCCAGGTGGGAGTCTGAGTCATCTTGGTTGTTTTCAATGGATTTTAAATACCCTCAGTCAAAAGGACAGCAGGAGGAAGCAGAAACAAAAGATCCCAAAGCTGTCGGGCACCACCACCTCCAGATGACTGTAGCACCAGCGGAGCCCCCATTCCCTTCCACGTCAGACGTAATTCTTGGTAGGGTACTCAGAGGGCCCCTGAGAGACGGCAGGGGCCGATGGCGAGTAGCGGGCCATGTAATGGCTGGGGCCCTGGGACCTCCCCGAGGGGCAACTGCAGCACAGCAGTCCCCCACCCAGCAACAAAAGGGCCGAGGCTGCCCAGCCCAGGTAGAGGGAGGCCCCCAGCTCCCGCTTTTGGGCCTCAGCCACCAGGGGGTTGTAGAAGTCCCGGATGATGGCATGCGCTGTCCAGCACACGGGGATGAGCATCAGGATCCCTGAGATGACAAAGACAATCCCAGAGATGAGCACCAGGCGGGCCTTGGAGTCCTTGTCCTCCACACAGGTGGTACACTTGGCCCCAGTGAGGTAGACCAGCAAGCCGAACAGGACCACAAGGAGGGCAATGACACAGAGGGCTCGTGCGGCCTGCAGGTCCTGCGGCAGCGCCAGCAGCGAGTCGTACACTTTGCACTGCATCTGGCCTGTGCTCTGCACCACGCAGGACATCCACAGCCCCTCCCACACCACCTGGGCCACCACGATGCTATTGCCGATGAAGGCGGTCACCTTCCACATAGGCAGGGCGCAGGACACCAGGCCATTCACCCAGCCCAGCATTGTCAGGATGACTCCCAGGATCTGCATTCCGGCAGAGGCCATGGCGGGGGTGAAGGAGCTGCACTGTAGTGGGGACAGAAGCACAGCAAGGTGAGGCCTGGCGGGCCCAGACCTCAGGCCACGTGCGGACAGGACGCCAGGGGCATGCGCCCTGGAAGTGGTCATCATGTCCCACACCTCAGTGGAGACACGCTCCCTGAGCCTCACTTCTCATGGGCAAAATGAGCACTTAATGCGTTAGTATTTATTTTTCTTTCTAGTTATGTGACAGGCACTGGCTCATGACAGTGAATGTGCAAGCAGCTGTGCCCTGGCCGCTCTGAGTGCAAATGAAAGATGACAGGGTAAAACCTACGCAGTGCCCGTCCAGGGCCAGAGCCAGCAGTCAGGCTGCACGACGGCAAAAAGCAGGATAAGACGGTGCTATTTCCAGGCAGTTTCCGCATAGAATGGTTCAGTTCTAGCCCTGAGTTTAAGGGGAAATATTTGTCCGTTTCTCTTTGTTTGAGATGGAGTCTTGCTCTGTGGCCCAAGCTGGAGCGCAGTAGCGCGATCTTACCTCACCTCACTGCAACCTCTGCCTCCCTCCAGCCTCAGCCTCCCAAGTACCTGAGATGATGGATGCGCACCACCACGCCTGGCTCATTTTTTTTTTTTGAGACGGAGTTTCGCTGTTGTTACCCAGACTGGAGTGCAATGGCGTGATCTCGGCTCACTGCAACCTCCGCCTCCTGGGTTCAGGCAATTCTCCTGCCTCAGCCTCCTGAGTAGCTGGGATTACAGGCACGTGCCACCATGCCCAGCTACTTTTTGTATTTTTAGTAGAGACGGGGTTTCACCATGTTGACCAGGATGGTCTTGAACTTCTGACCTCAGGGGATTAGACTGCCTTCACCTCCCAAAGTGCTAGGATTACAGGTGTGAGCCACTGTGCTCAACCAAAACTTGTTAGTTTTGACACTAAGATTGGAGATTCCAAGCTTCCTCCCACCACCCAATGTCCCTCACAACTTGATTCCACAGCCCAGGCTGGCAGATACCAGCTGGATCTTGGGATCTTTTATCTCAGGCCCCGCCTTCCCCCACCCTACAGGAGCCACCTGAGCCTGGAGATTACCCAAGCTCCTCACATCTGAAGGGCTAGCCAAAACTGGGAGCAGCAGGAGAGTTGACGAAAAAGATCATAACCCCCCACCCAAAAGCAGTTCCTTCCCCAAAGCCACTCGCTGACTCTCTCGTCCCACCCTTCTGACCTCACCTAGGAGCTGGAGAGTGTAGCCTCAAGGCTGAGGGCCTTTTCCCAATTCCAAAATGCTGTGCTAGACTCCAGAGCAGTTCTCCCGCTGACACCTGGCCCGCACCTGTGTCCGCTCGCACCCAGGCAATGTTGGAGGTTGTCGAGGGGATCACCTCTGCCCAGGGCTTGGCTGTGGCCTCTCTCACTGCCCAGAGTTCTTACGTTCTACGGCATGGAGCTAAACTTATCCCTGCCCGCAGTGGCCGGAGGGCAGGCTCTCTACTCATTAGCCAGGAGGCCCCAGGCCTGGGTGGAGCTGGCCACCTTGGGAAGACTGACCCGGGGAGGCCGCCCCAGTGCCCAGGTCTAGCCACTAGGCCTCTGGCAGAGTTAGGGCCAGCGCCACGCTGGTCTAGGTGCCCCCGTCCTCTGCCCTCTAAGTGCATCCCTGCCCCTTTCTTTTCCAGGCACTGCAGGCCCGAATCTGTCCGAGGGCTCCCCTGCCCACACACCCACCCCAGCCAGGGAGCTGCGCGCCCAGGAGGGGTTTGATAGCTACAGTGGCCGCAAGGTCCGCTCCCGCAGGTGAGGGGAAGGGGGCGAGGGGCGCCCCGCCCCGAAACGCAAGGCAGGTGGGGGAGGAGCGCCCGGGGTTTCGGTGTCTTTGTCCCTGGGGACGGGGGAGGGGCGTTTAACCCCTGGGAGCCGCCGAAGGACCCGATCGCCGCGGAGGCTTGGGAGCAGACCGCCCCGACCCCCTCAGGGACTCGCCCATCCAGGCGGCTGCAGCCGGAGTTTGAAGGCACCCCTACCCACGCCGCCACCACCCTGCACCGGACCCCAAGAGGCGTGTCTCCAACACGCACACTTGCCCCGGACTCACCTGCGAAAAGGATAAGAGAAATTCTTAAGCCGAGTGTCCGGAAAGGGGCGGAGGCGGGGGTCTTAAAGACGCGGTGACGTCACTGGACCACCGCCCCGGGGGAGGGGCAGAGACCCTGTCCCAGACGCGAGCGGGCGTGCGAATCCCAGCCTAGTCAGAGGAGGGCGCTGGAGGCTGGGGTCGCTGCGCCAGGCGGGCGGACGTCCAGACTCAGAGAGGGTGACGGGCGCTGGGCTTAGGAGAGAACAGAGCTTGAGTCTCCACTGCCCCGCCGAGACAGCGCGGTGACAAGGGGAACCCACCTCATCTTCCCGATCCTTCGTTTCCTACTTCGCAAAGTGGAGACAAGTCTGCATTTTATCATGCAGCTACTTCTAAGGTACAAATTAAAAGGCATACTATTAGGATTATTTTAGAGAAAATAAATATTTTCACTGTGTCACCGAGGCTGGAGTGCAGTGGTGCGATCACAGCTCACTGCAGCCTCAACCTCCCGGGTTGAAGCGATCCTCTGACCTCAGCCTCCTGAGTAGCCGGGACTAGAGGCGGCCCACACCACCACACCTGATGTTTTGTACAGACAGAATCTGGTTACCTTGCCCGGGCTTGTCTGGAACTCGGGGGCTCAATCGATCCGACCTCCTTGGCCTCGCACTGCGCTGGGATTACCGGCTTGAGCCACTGCGCCTGGCTAGAGCACATTATTATTATTGTTATTATTATTATTAAAGAAGGGGTTTCACCATATTGGTCAGGCTGGTCTCGAACACCTGACCTCAGGTGATCCGCCCGCCTCAGCCTCCCAAAGTGCTGGGATTACCGGCGTGAGCCACCGCATCTGGCGAGCACATTATTTTTACGGTTTTTGTTTGTTTGTTTTGAGACAGAGTCCTGCTCCGTTGCCCAGTTTGGAGTGCAATGGCACAGTCTCGGCTCCCCACAACCTCAGTCTCTGGGGTTCCAGCAATTCTCCCGCCTCAGCCTCCTGAGTACCTGGGATTACAGGCACCCAACAACAGGCACGGCTAAATTTTGGAATTTTAGTAGAGACAGGGTTTCACTCATCTTGGCCGGATTGGTCTTGAACTCCTGACCTCCGATCCACCTGCCTCTGCCTCCCAATGTGCTGTGATTAGAGGCATCAGCTACTGCGCCCGCCCTATTTTTATGTTGTTACTGTTACACCCCTCAGGCCTTTAAGAAAGCTGCAGTGCCCAGTCCAACCGGGGCGATATAGTGAGACCCCGGTCTCTACAAAAAATAAAAAAAAATGGACAGGCGCGGTGGCTCACGCCTGTAATCCTAGCCCTTTGGGAGGCTGAGGCGGGCGGATCACCTGAGGTCAGGAGTTAGAGACAGACCAACATGGAGAAATCCCGTCTCTACTACAAATACAAAATTAGCCTGGTGGTGCGTGCCTGTAATCCCAGCTACTCCGGAGGCTGAGGCAGGAAAATCGCTAGAACCGGGAGGCAAAGGTTGCGGTGAGCCAAGATTGTGCCATTGCTCTTCAGCCTGGGCAACGAGAGCAGAAACTCTGTCTAAAAAAAAAAAAAAAAAAATTAGCCGGGCGTGATGGCGCGTGCCTGTGGTCCCAGTTACTGGGGAGGCTGAGGTGGGAGACTCACCTGAGCCCAGAGAGCCGTGATTGCGCCACTGCACTCCAGGTTGAGCAAGAGCGAGATGCAATCTCAAGAGGTGTGGGGTCGGGGGGAAGGAAGCTGCAGTGATCTCTGCAGGAATTGTTCGTGTCTGATTTTTTTTTTTTTGAGACGGAGTTTTGCTCTGTCGCTCAGGCTAGATGGAGTGCAGTCGCGCGATTTCGGCTCACTACAACCTCCGCCTCCCGGGTTTAAGCGATTCTTCCGCCACAGCCTCCCGAGTAGTTGGGATTACAGGCGCGCGCCACCATGCCCGGCTAATTTTTGTGTTTTTAGTAGACATGGGGGTCTCATCCTGTTGGTCAGGCTGGTCTGGAACTCCTGACCTCGTGATCTGCCCGCCTCGGCCTCCCAAAGTGTTGGGATTACAGGCGTGAGCCACCGCGCCCGGCTGTTCTTGTCTGATTTCTGTATGTGCTGCCGAAGGGAGCACTCGTGTCTGATTTCTGATTTCCCTACCCCACGCGCCCCGGACTAGACCACCAGCGGGGCAAAGGAGGGGTCTACGTCCCTGCCAGGTCCTGGCAGCTCCCGCGCCAGGACTTTGTTGAATGAATGAATGAACGGAGCTGGCCCCGCAGGGCGGGGCGTCCCAGAGCGGACCTTACCGCGGGCGGAGGCGAGAGCTCCGCCCCGGAAGGCGGGGGCGGGGGCGGGGGCGGGGCAGCGGCCATGGGTCTTGCCGGCCGGCGGCGGGCGCAGACAGCCGCGGGCGCGGGACGTGCACCATGGCTCGGGGCTCGCTGCGCCCGTTGCTGCTGCTCCTCGTGCTGGGGCTCTGGCTGGCGTTGCTGCGCGCCGTGGCCGGAGAGTGGGCGCCAGGTACGCGGGGATCGGGGAACCCTGGGCCGGGGCTCTGGAGCCAAGATTGGGTGCCCGGAGGACAGCGCGTAACTTGGGGGAACAGGCGGATGTGGGGATCTGGGGTCAGGTGGGCTTCAGACGGCGCGTTTCCGGCTGTGGGAGCTTCCATCACTTTCCCAGCTTCATTCACAGTCCGGGCCTCAGTTTCCCCCACTGTCCCATTGGGGTTGGGGGTAGCGATCTTCGGTTCTGAAAGTTCGAACTAGAAGTGGAGAGAGAAAGTAAGTTTTGAGGGCGGGATGTTTAGTCTAGGAATCGGCACGCCCCCAGCCCGGTCTGTATGGGGTCTAACTGGCCCGTGACCGACGAGTTGGGGGGCTGTCGAGAGGCACTAGGGTCTGTGCCCTCTATACCATGTGGGGTGCCCCCTTCCATCCGGTGACTTCAGTGCCCAGCTATGCGGGGGGAGGGACCGGGGTCGGGCCCGGTGCCCAGGAGTGAGTCACCCGCCGGCGGCAGGGGGGTTATGGGGACCTGACACCCCCACCCTCAGCGTCCCGCGCTCTGCCCTCCCTCCCGGAGCTGCCGTGTCCCGGTCGGGCCGTGCGGTCACCTGTGAGGAATGCGCGGGGAGGGCGCCAGTGACTCACGTTATTCGAGCCGGCCGACCCTGACCTCAGGCCCCAGAATAGCCGAGTCCCACCCCCAGCCTCTGACCCCCGGCCCCCTCCTCAGACACCGCCCCCTGCTCCCGCGGCAGTTCCTGGAGCGCGGACCTGGACAAGTGCATGGACTGCGCGTCGTGCCGGGCGCGACCGCACAGCGACTTCTGCCTGGGCTGTGAGTGGGGGGCGGGGCCAGTGGCGAACGCACCCCAGACTGGGAGAAACGGTGGCTGGTGCTGTGGAGGGCTTCGCACCTGGGAAATCAATCAGGGGAAGGTGGGAGTGGGGAGGGGTCTCAGGTCAGGGAGGGGGCCACGGCTGGGAGAAGGCTGAAGGCTCAGTCCTAGGGAGCGGGCCTGGAGAGGGGCGAGGTCTGACTCCAAGTCCGTCCCCAGGCGCTGCGGCACCTCCTACCCCCTTCCGGCTGCTTTGGCCCATCCTGGGGGGCGCTCTGAGCCTGACCTTCGTGCTGGGGCTGCTTTCTGGCTTCCTAGTCTGGAGACGATGCCGCAGGAGAGAGAAGTTCACCAGTAAGTGAGCCCCAGCCTCCCCAGCCGCATCACTCGACATTTCCCCTGCCGTTGACGACCCCACCTCTTATCTTGCAGCCCCCATAGAGGAGACCGGTGGAGATGGCTGCCCGGCCGTGGCCCTGATCCAGTGACAATGTGCCCCCTGCCAACCGGGGCTCGCCTACTCATCATTCATTCATCCATCTAGAGCCAGTCTCTGCCTCCCAGACGTGGCAGGAGCCACTCCAACCACAGGGGGGGTGGGGGGTGGTGAATCACCTCTGAGGCCTGGGCTCCTGCAGCGTTCAGGGGAGCCTTCCAAGGTGTCTGGTTGCCCTGCTTCTGGCCTCAGAACAGAAAGGGAGCCTTAAGCAGGCTCACACAAACAGCTGACACTGAGGAACTGCAGCATTTGCACAAGGAGGAGTCCCCTCCCTAGAGGCCCTGGGGGCTAGACTGACTTGGAGGACAGACAGACACTAGGCCCCACTCACTCAGACGTCCTGAAATTCCACCACAGGGTCACCAGCCTGGGGGGTTAGGGACCTATTTTTAACACTAGGGGGCTGGCCCACTAGGAGGGCTGGCCCTAAGATGCAGACCCCCCCAACTCCCTAAAGAGGGGAGGAGATATTTATTTTGGGGAGAGTTCGGAGGGGAGGGAGAATTTATTAATAAAGGAATCTTTAACTTTAAATGGTTTGGAGAGGCAGTGATCCCCGACTGACTCCCCTGAGCTGGAGGGAGGCAGTGAGTCAGCCAGCCACGGGGGCGGGGGGTGAGGCTCTGACTCACACATTCTCAATGCCTGGAACTCGGCCGGCCAGGACCTGGCTTTCCCTAACAGTTTTCCAGGGAAGATCTTGAGGAGAAACCCCAGCATCCTGCACCTCTGCCCTCTCCACCATCCCGAAAAGCCCCAGGTTCCAGATGGAAGCCTTTCTTTGCTCAGCAATCTTTATTCAGTTCTTGGGGGTGGGATGCCTCCCTGCCCATGCTCCCACCCTGTCATCCCAGAGCTCCATTGGGCTCAGCGTCCTCTGTTGAGGGAAGGTCTTGGTGCCTGGTCTGGAGGAGAGGGAGGCTCCTTGTCCCTTTTCGGGAGTCGCTGATCTCTTCTGTTATGGGGAAGAAGGAAGGTGGGAGGGGCGCTGTCCACTAGCACTCAGAGCTCCATTATGTCCCCAGCAGGGGTTGAAGGGTAGGAGGGACTGGGGATGTCCCCCAGCCTCAGCAGCCGGAGGGCTTCAGGGATGAGGCTGCCAGGGTACCGCCAGAGAAGCAGCTCAGAGCAAGAGCTCCTAGAAGAGGAAATGATAGTCAGCAAGGGGGCTGAGGCTGGCTTAGCTGAGCACCTCCCACCAGGTCCAGGTCCCCAGGGGCTCCTGGGTTCTCAGCACTTTCCAAAGAGCCAAGATGGGAAAAAACCCAGAGGTCAGCTAGAGCTAAAAATGGCACGATGAGGCAGGGCCTGAGGTCAGCTCTGAGGATCGCCTGTGATCCTGCAGAAGGCCTGGCCAGTGGAGGAGCCTACCTGAGTAGGGGCAGGGCCGGGGAGAAGGCCATAGCGGGGCTGCAGTAGGGGTGGTCATTGTGCAGGCTGAGTTGAGAGAAATGGGTGGCCATGTTCTCCTCAGACAAAAACTGCTTGAGCAGAGGCTCCCTGGGGAGAGATGAAAGAGAGGGAGGCTGGGAAACTGAGACAGGAGGCAGCGTGTTGGGGACCAGAGGTGACAGAGATCTTGTTGGGAGTCCCTCCCTGCCCCCCAAACTCACTGCTCCTCCTCCAGGCGCCGCTTGGTGCTCAGAGGCACAGCTCCTCGGAGAGGGGAGCTGGGAAAAAAAGAGAGCCTGGTGCACCCCACCCTCTTGGCCCCTTTCCAAGGATCTGCCCGCCTGAGCCTGCAGCATCAGCCAGGAACCCCAAGCCCATTCCTGTCTCAGGTGGTGCCTGTCCCCTCTCTCCTGGGCCATCCAGCAGCGTACCTCGGAAGTCTCGACCCTGAGCCGAAGACCCAATTCGGTCTCAGCTCACACCTAAGCCCCGCCGATTCGCCCTACCCTGTGTCCATTCTGCAGACCAGCCCTGAGCACCCAGCCAAAGCTCCTGCGGCCCTTGGTCAGGCCCACCCTGGTCCCCTACACGCACCTAGCGTCCAGGCCGCGAGTCACCCCCAAGGCGGCCCGCGGAAAGCGCTGGGCCCCACCCTGCGGGCCTCGCTCCAAGGGCTGCTGCAGGATCATTGGGTTTTGGGGTCCTGCGGGTGGGATCTGGGCGACGGAGGCGGAGTCTCTGAGGGCGTGGCCCAACGCGAAGGGGTGTGGCTTTAGGCGTGCGCAGCTGCGAGGTTCTGCGCGGGCGCGGAAGACGTGGGGCGCGTGGCGGAAGGCGGGCTTGTTCCTCGGGGTGGGGGAAGGGATCGGCTTAGAGGAACTGCGGTGGGCGCCACTTCTTAGTGTCGGGGGTTTTCGTGGTGCTCACCTCGGCTCCTGGGGTTCAGTACAGTACGCAGGAGTCACCTTGGCGCCGAAGGCGGCAGGGCGCCGCGAGGAGGAACCGCTCTAGGAACGTACGGCATAGTGAGGTTGCGTCGCGCGCGGAGCACTCTGGGACTTGTAGTTCTGGACATGGAACGAGCTGTGCCGCTCGCGGTGCCTCTGGGTCAGGTGAGACGGACGTGGTGTGCGGTGCCTTCTGGGGTTTGTAGTCCATGCATGGCTTGGACGGGGCGGGCAGGCAATCGTGCCCTGAGCCGTTTTGCTAGGGCTGTTTGTGGGACTCAGATTATGACTGGGTCCTAGGGCGGGGCGGGAAAGTAACCAATAAGGCCTCAGGGGCTTAACGCAAGTCAGAGAATAGGGATTACAAGTCAGTACGTTTTTCTATGTTGGGATAGTGTGTGTAGAGCCACTTTTTTTTTTAATCAGGCTGGTCTTGAACTCCTGACCTCAGGTGATCCCCCCACCTCTGCCTCCCAAGGTGCTAGGATTACAGGCGTGAGCCACCGCGCCCGGCGGAGCAGAGCCACTTTTTAAACACTTTTTTTTTTTGAGACGAAGTCTCTGTCCCCAGGCTGGGGTGCAATGGCGCAATCTAGGCTCACTGCAACTTCTGCCTTCCAGGTTCAGGTGATTCTCCTGCCTCAGCCTACAGAGTAGCTGGGACTACAGGCATGTGCCACCACGGCCATCTAGTTTTTGTGTTTTTAGTAGAGACAGGATTTCACCATGTTGGCCAGGCTGGTCTCAAACTCCTGACCTCAGGTCATCTGCCTGTCTTGGCCTCCCAAAGTGCTGGGATTACAAGTGTGAGCCACCGTGCCTGGCCAAATTTTTAAATTTTTTTTTGTAGAGAGAGAGTCTCACTACGTTTCCCAGGCTGCTCTCGAACTCCTGGCGTCAAGCGTTCCTCCCGCCTCAGCCTCCCAGATCGCTGGGATTACAGGCTTGAGCCATGGCACCTGGCTTAAGCACTGAGTGACAGCCCTGTGCAAAGCTCACACTAGCTCAGCTAATCGTGACAGAATCTTCTGTGAGCTCCATTTGAAAGTTGAGGAAGCTGGTAGGAGAGGCTTGGGTGCTTGCTCAGAGGTTCATGAGGCATCACACCTCAACTCTCCCCTTCTTCAGTGTCTTCTTGGAGCCACCTATGGGACTGCATGGGCAGGTGCTGGCTGCTGCAAAAGAGGTCTGAGAAGTCAGGACAGTGGGAGGCCTGGCAGGTGTCGGGGGAAGCAGGGAGGAGTCTGTGGATGGGAGGTTTCAGATGTCCCAGGCAGGCCTCATCTCGTCTTTCCTTGCAGGCAGAGGTGTTCCAGGCCTTGCAGCGGCTCCATATGACCATCTTCTCCCAAAGCGTCTCACCGTGTGGGAAGTTTCTGGCGGCTGGCAACAATTATGGGCAGATCGCCATCTTTAGGTACCCTCTGCTGCTGTCCACCCATTAGCCCTGGCACTTGGTCTTCATGGGACGGATACCCCATTTCTGACTCCTGGGTCCCCTCCATTGTCCCCTGCAGCTTGTCTGCTGCTTTGAGCTCGGAAGCCAAAGAGGAAAGTAAGAAGCCGGTGGTGACTTTCCAAGGTGGGTCTAGCTGTGGAGTCTGGCTTTGGGGGTTTGGGTGGGATTGGCCGGCTGACTTCTGGATTTCTCTTTAGCCCATGATGGGCCGGTCTACAGCATGGTCTCCACCGACCGACATCTGCTCAGTGCTGGGGATGGGGAGGTGAAGGCCTGGCTTTGGGTGGAGATGCTCAAGAAGGTAAGGAGTCAAGCTGGGGAAAGGGCTGGGGTGCCCAGACCCAAAAAGGGCCTTTGAGGTCGCCTCACGTTTTTCCTTTTGAAGGGCTGTAAGGAGCTGTGGTGTCGTCAGCCTCCATACAGGTGAGCCAGGGCCACGTGGATAGAGGGCGCATGGGGATGAAGACACTCCCTCACTGACCCTGACTTTCCTCCCCCAGGACCAGCCTGGAAGTGCCTGAGATCAATGCTTTGCTGCTGGTCCCCAAGGTCTGAGCCCCATGTGACTGCTCTTGGCCCAAACTTTGATCCTTCACTATCTGCCTTTCCTGATTTGACACTGACTTCCTGCCTCACCCTGCTCCTTCACAGGAGAATTCCCTCATCCTGGCTGGGGGAGACTGTCAGCTGCACACTATGGACCTTGAAACTGGGACCTTCACGGTGAGCAGGGGCTTGGAGCCCTAGAGCAGGTCCAGGCCACGGAGAGGCACTCTTCCTAGATCTCCTCACATTGCCCCTCTACTGCAGCGGGTCCTCCGGGGCCACACAGACTACATCCATTGCCTGGCATTGAGGGAAAGGAGCCCAGAAGTGCTGTCGGGTGGTGAGGATGGAGCTGTTCGACTCTGGGGTAAGGAAGTGGCTGGTTGGAGGGCAAGATGGCACTGAGGGAGGCTGAGGCTCTGGGGCACTACTTAGGGTGGGTTCTTTCCCTGCAGACTTGCGCACAGCCAAGGAGGTCCAGACAATTGAGGTCTATAAGCACGAGGTGAGGGCGTGACTGGCCACTGTCCTCTTTCCCAGAAACTCCTTTAACCCTCCAGGACTTCACCTCTTTCCCTCCTCCCCTCCTCCTCCCAGGAGTGCTCCAGGCCCCACAATGGGCGCTGGATCGGATGTTTGGCAACTGATTCTGACTGGATGGTGAGCTGGGCAGACTATGGGACAGGTTGGCAGCTTCGGGCCCTGTCGGCTGTGGGCCTGTAGCTCACAGCTGGGGACTCCCACCATTCTGTCCAGGTTTGTGGAGGGGGCCCAGCCCTCACCCTCTGGCACCTTCGATCCTCCACACCCACCACCATCTTCCCCATGCGGGCGCCACAGAAGCACGTCACCTTCTACCAGGACCTGGTGAGTCCCTCTGTCTTGTCGGCCTCCCCCACTGGCTCTCCCCTCCAGCCCTGACCCCTGAGCACCTTCCTTGTCTGCAGATTCTGTCTGCTGGCCAGGGCTGCTGTGTCAACCAGTGGCAGCTGAGCGGGGAGCTGAAGGCCCAGGTGCCTGGCTCCTCCCCAGGGCTGCTCAGCCTCAGCCTCAACCAGCAGCCAGCCGCGCCCGAGTGCAAGGTGGGTCTGGCAGGGGGCTCAGGCGGCTGGGAGGCAGGGGAATGGGCAGGCCAGTCATGCCCCTCTCTCCTCCAGGTTCTGACAGCTGCAGGCAACAGCTGTCGGGTGGATGTCTTCACCAACCTTGGCTACCGAGCCTTCTCCCTGTCTTTCTGACCTCTGACCACACCCCCAGCCAGCAAGGGTTTTAGAATGTTTTTTTTTTAAAAAAAAACAATAAAGTTTCAGGCTTTTCTTCCATACTCGCTCTTTCCACGAATGGAGGCCAAATAGGTGGCGTGATTTACATATTACTCTCTGCGATCTTGATACATAAATACCCAGCCCCATCCCTGCCTTAGAAATACCCCATAAATCCCGGCCCTGGAAAAGACAGACCTATATTGATTCGGAAAATCGTCAGCTCTGTTCACCTGCCCCTGCCACCCACCTGAAGCTTCTGCCCCAGAAAGCTGGCTCCGCTCCCGATGAGCCCTTGCCCATCCTCCTGGGGCGGGGAGGGCATCAGCTCCTCTTGGAAGCTAATCCGTGCCCTGTCGCTCCATTGGTCAGAAGAGGAAGTCCCCAAGCGGGCAAGGGCAGCCCCCGGGCCCCGCCGTCAGGTCCTTCGGAAGAGGTTGCTGAGAAAGCCGCCGGCGGGCCCGGGGCCCAGGCGCAGCGAGAAGCGGGGCGCGGCGCGGCGAGGGGTCGACGACGACGCGGCGGCGCTCAGCTCCTTCTGGCGCTGTGAGCGCAGCTGTTGCCCGATCACCACCTGCATGTCGTCCTGCGGGAGGCCGGGGTCGACTCAGCGCCGGTCCCGCCCCCTGCCCCGCCCCGCGCACAGGCCCCGCCCCTCACCTGCCAGGCCTCCAGCTCCTGCGTGAGCGCCACCTTCTGGCTGATGGCGCGCAGCAGCTCCCGGGACAGGGAGTCTCGCTCCAGAGAGACACGTTTCAGCTCCAGGGACAGCTCCAGGGCCCTAGCGGGGGAGGGGCGGACGACGCATCTGAGGGTGCTGAGACTTCAGGGTGACGGGGGACTTCTGGACCCGAGCGGGAGTGGGGCTGCCAATACCGAGATCAAGGAGGGCCGTGGGCCCCTGGGTGGGGGTGGGGATCATTATAACCAGTATCAGAAGGGGAATCAGGAGCCCAGAGGGGTCCGGGGGCGCTGGGGTAGTGGTGGATGACTTGAGGCTCACTTGTTCACGGCCTCGTCCCGGTCTGAGAGGGCCTTGTTCAGGGCCTCCCCAGGGTCGTCCTGCGCCCACAGCTCCTTCTGCCTCTGCCGCTCTTCCCGCAGGGACTGCAGCTCCGCCTGCTGCAGCGCGATCTGTGGGCAGAGGAGGGGCCGCGCAGCAGATGGGCCAATGGGCCTTCCAGTCCCTGCTCCTCCCAGCAGCCCCGACTCTGGCTCTCCCCAGCTCTCCTCTGCCTGCTCGCCAGACGCCCCAGGCAGCTGTGGCCCTGTGCGGGAGACTCCTAGATGAGCCCTCTGAGCCCCTCAGGCTGGTGCGGGGTGGGGTGGAGCAGGGTTAGTTGCGGTGCCATAACCCTGCAGGAGGAATGCAGGGAGAAGCACTAAGGAACTAAGGGGAGAGGTGCTGTCAGGAAGTCTTCCTGGAGGAGGTGGCATACAGGCTGGCTCTTGAAGTGAGTCTGTTGGGATGAAGGCCAATTCAGGTGTGGGAAGTAGAAAAGTTTCTTTTTAAAATTTCCTTTCGCCAGGGGCGGTGGCTCACGCCTGTAATCCCAGCACTTTGGGAGGCCGAGGCGGGTGGATCACAAGGTCGAGTAATAGAGACCATCCTGATCAACATGGTGAAACCCCGTCTCTACTAAAAATACAAAAAATTAGCTGGGCACGGTGGCGCGTGCCTGTAATCCCAGCTACTCAGGAGGTTGAGGTAGGAGAATAGCCTGAACCCAGGAGGCAGAGGTTGCAGTGAGCCGAGATCGCGCCATTGCACTCCAGCCTGGGTAACAAGAGCGAAACTCCGCCTCAATCAATCAATCAATCAATCAATCAATCAATAAAGTTTCCTTTCCTGTTAAAGAGTAAGTGTGCTAATTATTTGTTAAGTCCCATTCTAAGTAGCTGTTAGCCACGCCATGCTTATAGGCACATAGTATGTTCTGTGTTCTTGTGCTTTAACCAAGATATCTGTGGCGTACGTGCTCACAGGCATGGCCCAGCTCTCCATTGCTTTTACCTGTTTAGAAAAGTTTTAAGTTTTTAGCCAATCGGGTTTTACTTTAAATTGTGAGGTCTGACTCCAGCCAACGGAGATCAGACAAAGCAGTAAGGACGACCCCAAATGGGTAAGGAATAAATGTGTGTGTTTTCTTTGTTCATTGTACTCTTCTGGCACGATGGCGAGCAAGGGTCCCCTTCCTGCATCCAGGAAGTAGAAATTGCTGTGCTGAAAGATTCTTTGTCTCAGTGCTAATTTTTCTTTGCCGCACGGAGCATCTATTTCCAACACAGGTGTAGGGAGCTCCGTGGGCAAAGGCTGGGAGGCGACATGGGAGACAGAAACTGACAGCTGGAGGGGTCCTGCCCTGTCCCCCACCTCATCTTGCAGCTTGGCCACTTCCGCCTCCTGCTCATCTAGTATCTCCGCTGGGCTGAGGGATGCTCGCTTCTTGGGAGGCTCTAAGCTCTCCTCTGGGGGTGAAGGCTGGGGCCCGGACGCCTCTCGGGTCTTTGGGGACCAGGTGGTCTGCGGGCCAAATAAATGGGTTAGTGGGCCGGGCGCGGTGGCTCACGCCTATAATCCCAGCACTTTGGGAGGCCGAGGCGGGTGGATCATGAGGTCAAGAGATCGCAACCATCCTGGTCAACGAGGGAAAACCCCGTCTCTACTCAAAATACAAAAAAAATTAGCTGGGCATGGTGGCGCGTGCCTGTCATCCCAGCTACTCAGGAGGCTGAGGCAGGAGAATTGCCGGAACCCAGGAGGCGGAGGTTGTGGTGAGCCGAGATCGCGCCATTGCACTCCAGCCTGGGCAACAACAGCGAAACTCCGTCTCAAAAACAGGAAAGAAAGAAAGAAAGAAATGGGTTAGTGGTGTGGAGTCTGTTGGGGAAAGGAGGAAAGGCGGCGCCTGCGACCCTCCCGATGGCACAGGTAACGGGATTGGTGCCCCATGAGCTCACCGGGGAGTCTCCGCGTGCGTCAGCGCCCTGGCCCTGGCCGTCCTCATCGAGACTGTGAGCCAGCTCCGACTGCAGCGAGGCGCTCGACACGTCGGCGTCTTGGAGTCGTGACTCCTCCTCCAGCTCCGAGACTCGCCGCTGCAGCCTCCGCAGCGCGCCCAGCGCCTCCCCTGCCTCGGAGCGTGCGCGTTCCAGCTGCGGACGGTCCCGCAGACGCAAGCGCGGGCGGTCAGCGGGACGCACCCAGCACCGGCCTCCCACGGCAGGTCCACGCTGGGGCGCCACAGAAGGCCCCGCACCCCAGCGGCCCAGGTTGTTCCCATTCTTGGGTCGCTGGGCGCCTTGAGCCGTGCCTTCCCTCAGCTGAGATACCAATTTCCTCACCTATAAAGCGGGGCCCACCTTGAAGAGCCCCGTCCCCTCCCCCGCCCAGTCTACCTCTTCACTCACTAATTGCTTTCACGCGGCTGTTCGCCCCACAGCAGTAAGAAGAGGCACTGGGATGCGAAGGCAGACAAGCTGACCCCAAAGTGCAGACTCCTGAGACCTAACATCAGACCATGCGTCCTCTTTTGATTCCTTTTTCTGTCTAGGGGCTGGCATTCCTGGCCTGGGCTCTGGCATCAGCCCCCTCCCTGCCCTTCCAGCTGCCAGGCTCTGATGCATTCTAAGAGCATGCCTCCCCTGCTCAATGGCCTTCCGTGGCTCCCACTTGCCTACAGCTAATGCCCGTGGTCTTGGCCAGCCTCTGGGCCTCCCAGTGACCCAGCTCTGGCTTCATCTCCCAGAAAGTGCTGAAGCCACTGCCAAGGGTCCAGGCAGTCATAGTTCCCCAGTCCTGCAGGTCACCTCCAGGCTGTGCTCCCGCCGCTCCCGCCTCAGCAGCAACAACTCCTCGTGGGTGGTCTGCAGGCGGCCCTGGCCCTTCTCTACCTCCTCACGCAGGCCTCTGATCTGGGCCTCCAGGTCCTGTCGGCGGCTCTGCAGCATCTGGTTCTGGGGAAACACCTGAGAGCTGGGGAGGGGGGCTGCCCCCTCGCAGCCCCCCCGCTCAGCTTTTACGGCTCAGACAATCCCCCAGCCCCAGCTGGCACTCACCTCCCCTTGTAGACTCTCCAGCCGCGTCCTCAGCTCTGCCCCGGCCAGTGCCTGAGCCTGGCACTGTCCCCGAAGGGTGTCCAGTTCCCTCTGAAGCTCCTGCTCAGTCTGGGAGGCCTGGCCAGGTAGACAGGGGGACAGAGGAGCCTCAGCGCCAAGCCCAAGGCACCCAATCCCCACTGGGGACCCAGGCATCCTCCCCAACCTTGCCCAGGGCCCTGGGATCAGGGCTGTCCTACCTGGGCCAGCTGCTGGCTGAGGCGGAGGTTCTGCTCGCTGAGCTCACCGAGGGCCCTCGCCCGTTCTCGCCCACTGTCCTGCTGCTCCGAGCGCTGCTCCCCCAGCTGGGCCCGCAGGGCCTCCACATCTCCCTCCAGCTCCACGGCCCTGGCCTCCCACTCAGCTCCCTGGGCTGCCAGGCCTCGACGGAGCTCATGGTTCTCTTGCTGGAGCCGCTGTGGGGGCCATGACAGAGGGACAGAGACAGAGGCACCGATGAGACTGGACAGGCACAGAGAGACGGGGATGGAGAGACAGACACCTAGGGAGAACATTTAAGGGGCCTGGTGTCCACGACAGACACAAAAGCAAGGGAGAGTGAAGGAGGAAGAGTGAGCAAGACCCAGAAATCCAGAGGGAAGGTTCCAGGCAGATGACATTTGTGGGCCCCGGGCAAGGGTAGGGGTGGGGCTCTCTGATGCCCACTCACCTCCAGCTGCTGCCTGGGCTTCTGGACCCGAGGTCGCAAGCGCCGTTTTTGGCGCCTCAGTCTGGCAGAATTCAAGCCGCGGCCCATGGTGGCACACACCTGCTGTGGCCCACGGGCTCTGGAGCCCGGACACTGCCCAGCCCCCTCCCCAGCTCCTCCTGGCCAGTTCCCTCTAATTAAGCCTGCTCAGCCCCGCCCTGGTCCAAAACCTGTCTGACCAGCAGGGGGACGCCCTGGCACACCCAGATGCCCAGCGTGGGGAAGCAGATGAGTTGGGGGTTAACCTCTGGCCCACTCTCTTCCGTCTTCAGGCGGGCTGGGCCTACACGAAGGTGTCAATTGCTCCAGCTGCTGCCGGGACTCAGGTACCCCGCACCAGAGCTTTATCTGCATTACTCCCTTTCGTCCACTAGAGGGAGAATCACTAACGTCCTGGATTTACAGATAAAACTGAAGCTCAGAGATGCTGAGTGCCTTGGCTGAGGACACACAATCATTTATTTTTGTTTCATTTATTTGTTGTTTTTTTTTTTTGAGACAGGTCCTCACTCTTTTGCCCAGGCTGGAGTGCAGTGGCACGATCTCAGCTCCCTGAAATGTCTGCCTCCTGGGTTCAAGACATTCTCCTGCCTCAGCCTCCCAAGTAGCTGAGATTTCTGGCATGGTGCGCCACCCTGCCTGGCAAATTTTTTTTGTTTTCTTAGTAGAGACGGAGTTTTACCATGTTGGCCAGGCTGGTCTTGAACTCCTGGCCTCAAGTGACCCACCCTTCTCGGCCTCCCAAAGCGCTGGGATTACAGGTGTGAGACACCGTGCCCGGCCAACACACAGTGATTTTGTGAAGCAGAGATGCCAACTCAGGCAGGAAAACTCTTCAGCCGAAGACTATGGGGGCAACACAGCCTCGGATGAAGCTGTCAGGCTCAAGGTCAGGTCGTCCTGGCTGATGCTTGGCTCTGCTGGTGCCTTGTGGCCTGGACATAATATCTCTAAGTCCGTCCACCCACACCACTATCGATTCTACAATATTTCCTGAGCACCACTTGTTCTGGGGTTCGCTGTCAGCAAGTTCACTGCTTCGAGCAGCTTCCAGAGAGCATGGGTAGATGCCACAGTCAGGTAATTTCAGGGGGACAGTAAGGGCTGTAAAGAGACCTGGGAAGTGATGAAGAGTAAGGAGTGGGGTGGGGGTGGAGGGTCTTTCAAGGAGGATGTTGTGTTTGAGTTGACTTCAGCAGGACAGGAAGGAGCCGCCAGAAAGAGGGCCAAGCATTAAGGAACAGCAGGTGCAAAGCCCAGAGGGAATGAGCGTGAGCTCTTGGAGGAAGTGAAAAGAGGCCTCGCTGTGGGGGAGGGGGTGGTGCAGCTGCCCTTCTTGGAGGAGGGGAAGAAGGAATGCTTCTGTGATGAGGTGAAGGAGGAGCCCAGCTCTTGGGGACTTTTAGGCCCTGGGGAAGAATTTCCATTTCATTCTAAGAGTGAGGGGGAGATTCTGGGTGAGGAGTGAAGGATCTGATTTGCAGTTTTTTAAGATCCTGGGGTGTCCTTAGAGCATGGGCTCCAGGAGTCAAGAGTGGAAGCTGGGAGCTGGGCACAGTGGCTCATACCTATAATCCCAGCACTTTGGAAGGTCAAGGCAGGTGGATCACCGGAGGTCAGGAGTTCGAGACCAGCCTGGCCAACATGGTGAAACCCTGTCTCTACTAAAAATACAAAAATTAGCCAAGTGTGGTGGCACATACCTGTGCCTGTAATCCCAGCTACTCAGAAGGCAGAGGTGAGAGAATTGCCTGAACCACCTGAAGTGGGGGTTGCAGTGAGCTGAGATCACACCACGGCACTCTAGCCTGGGTGACAGAGTGAAACTCCGTCTAAAAAATAATTTAAAAAAAGAGAGAGAGAGAGGGGCTGGGTGTAGTTGCTCACGCCTGTAATCCCAGCTGAGGGAGGCCGAGGCAGGCAGATCACGAGGTCAGGAGTTTGAGAACAGCCTGACCAACATGGCGAAACCCTGTCTCTACTAAAAATATAAAAATTAGTTGAGCATGGTGGTGGGCGCCTGTAATCCCAGCTACTCAGGAGGGTGAGGCAGGAGAATCGCTTGAACCCTGGAGGTGGAGGTTGTGGTGAGCCGAGATTGCGCCATTGCACTCCAGCCTGGGTAACAGAGTGAGACTCTATCTCAAAAAAAAAAAAAAAAAGAGTGGACGCTGGGGACTTGGGAGCAGGTGGCTGGAGTGTCTGGGGCAGAGGTGATGGAGGCTGTGATCAGCTTGAAGGCTGCAGAACTGACAAGTGGGTGGTTCGAATGTAGTTTAGAAGAATCAAAAGGGCTTGTGGATGTAGGGGGAATTTGTGCACTCAAGAAAGGCTGGCTGAGCCCGTTGTCTCATACCTATAATCTCAGCGCTTTGACAGGCTGAGGCACGGAGTCTGCTTGAGCCCAGAAGTCATGCCTTCAGCCACAACTTTTTCCACAAAGAGCAGATAACAGGGGACATAGAGGGGTTTATCTAAACAGCTTATTTACCTATTCTCCCCCCTCCCCAAACCAACCTTTGACCGTCCATGCGCATGACTGCTCTCTACTCGGGGAGGTGGTCAGCAGTGTTAATTACCTACAAGTGGTGTTTGCTCAAGACTTTTGCCATTGAATCTGTTCTAAAATAAATTCAAGTGTGCCTGGCATATTAGGGCTGCATAGACGAACTCCTTCTTCGGGGTGTGTAAGCTGTGGGGTCCCCTAGCTGTGCTCTCACAGGAAAAACACCTGTGTCTGTGTACTTCTGTCATCTATCACTCAGCCAGAGTCTGCGGGTCAAACTCGGCAGTTTAGCCACTTGAAAACTTTGCTGTACACTCATGAGAGAATGAGAGTAAAAAATGTAAATGTCTTGGGCAACATGGTGAGACCCCATCTGTACAAAAAATACAAAAATTAGCCAGGTATGGTGGTACTCGTGTGCCTGTAGTCCCAGCTACTTAGAAGGCCGAGATGGTAGGACTACTTGATCTCCTGAGATTGAGGTTGCAGTGAGCTACGATTCCACCACTGCACTACAGCTGAGTCACAGAGGGAGACCCTGTTAAACGAGAGAGAGAGAGAGAGAGAGAGAGAGAGAGAGAGAGAGAGAGAGAGAGAGGAGGCCAAGGAGGTGCACAGGCTCTGGTCCTGAGGTGGGAAGGCGGGGATGTGGACAGCAGGTGACGGGGCTGTGGAATCCAGTGCCACTTGTGTTGAGATGCCCACTAGGTGGCCTGGTGGAGAGGGTTAGCTACCCAAGTGAGGCTCAGGGCAGTGGTTGGGGCTGATGCCTCATATACAGGAGGGTGTTCAGGAGACCAGGTGTGAGCCCCAGAGCGAGAATTTGGTCAAAATCCCTCTCCTGGGCAGAGGGAACTGTTCCTACCTAATTGGGCTGGGCAAGAATCAACAGAGTCACGAAAAGCACTCAGCCCAGTGCCAGGCAGGGAGCGGATACCCATGGCTGTTGCCTGTTCTGCTATACTGCTGAGGAGCTGGACCCAAGATACAGAGGGGGCCAGCCGCTGACTCATGGTCACACAGCCAGCCAAGGGTCTGAACCAAGGTCTTTCTTTTCCA